>CM033687.1:70513542-71713542 GCA_019514585.1 Dendrobium officinale | reverse complement strand
GTAAGAGTTTTGAAAAAGTCTACATATACTTCCACACTCTGTACAAAATCAAATAATAAAATTCAAACTAGTTTTTTAATATTTCTACTTTTCTATATGGCATTAGAGTGAGTTAGAGTTTCATTCTTCCAACCTTTACTCTCTTTTCTTCTTTCTTGTCGTGATTCTTCATTCTTATCATTATGTCTGGTTTCATTGGCTTAGGTGTCAACCATCATGAATAGTAAAAATCATATTAAGAGAGAACTCTAGGTACTGCAAGCCTAATATCGCTTGAATGGAAGAAACTATGTGCTAGTATTTTGTCCAATTTGTATGTTAGTTTCTTTTTTACTATTTTGCCCCTTTATGTTGTTTTAGTATAAATAAAGGTGGTTTGTATTTGTTTTGTATAGTGAGAAGAAATAAAAAAATCTCTGAGCTCTCTCTCCCTCTATTCTCCCCTTTCTCTTCTTTCTCTTGGAGCAGCCATCTAAGAAAGAGCAAGTAGATTCAAGAAACATCTCTTCCTCAAAATATTTTCTTAACAATTTATATCAGAGCTTAGTCAAAAAGATCAGGAGGAAGGAAGAATGTCTCTTGTAATAAAAAAAGGCAGTGGTCGGTTCAATCAGAGTAGGATCGATCTGGTGCTGGAGTAAGGAGGCCAGACGCACGCAAGGGCACATGCAGGCTGCATGCAGAGGACCAGGTCGCATGTTGGTGTTGTGGGCACATACACGTTGCGTGGGATGGCACGTCGCACTGGCGTGGAGACGGAAGGCAAGGCTCCGCAGGCCTGGGTCGCTTGTGAGGGCGGGCGTGACTCACTGGTGCGTGAGTGGGCTGAAAGATGGCAGAAAAAGTGTTTCGAGTGTGAGTGCAAGTGTGTCGTGTGGGAGCATGGGTGGGACAGATGCAGGCGCAAGAAGCAGGCCACACGTGTGCGTGTGTGAGTCGTGCGCAGCGAGGTGAATGGGCTACTTGCTTAGACATGCAACTTTGTGTCGATTTGAGCAGTGGGGGAAAGTTTTCTGGGCTTGGGCAAGGCATGGAAGAAGGCCTCGTTCACACGGTCATGTGGGCTAATAGTTGTAGACAGATAGGTCAGAAGCGGGCTCGGGCTGGACGGTTGAGCTTGGTTTCAAGCGGGAGTAGGGGTTGCAGATGTGCAATTTCGCGGAGGATTGGGCTTAGAAGAGCTGGTGTCGTGTAGGAGAATGGGCTAGTTACGGGAGCACGGGAGCTGGTGTAGTGGGGACGGTTAGGCCAGGCATGGGAGTGACAGTTAGGCCAGGCATGGGAGTGTGGGAGACGGGGCCTGGGTTGCAAGAGGCAAGCCGAATGAGAGAAGGCCGCATGAGAGAGGAGATCGTGCGGGAGTTTGAGCCAGGCGCGGGAGACAGGCTCATGGGATCGGAAGCGGGGCTAGGACGTAGCAGCAGACACTGGTTCGAACAAATAGGCGGAGGAAGAAGAGGCAACTGACAGGGAAGGCTTTTCTTGACTGTTCTTTGCGGAAAACATGTGGAGGAATAGCTGGTAACCGGAGGAGAAGCTTTTCTGTGCTTTCTTTGTGAACAACAGGTGAAGGAGAAGCAGACGACCATCTGGTGGAGGCTTTTCTTTGTTATACATAGCAAAATTGGACCAATGTGGAGATTGTAAGTATTTAGTCAAATTTGTATGTTAGTTTCAATTTTACCTTTTTACCTCTTTAGGTTGTTTCAGCATAAATATTGGTGATTTGTATTTCTTTTGTATAGCGAGAAGGAATAAAGATAATTTTTTGATCTCTCTTCCTCTCTCCCCTTATTCTTCCCCTTCTCTTCTTTCTCTTGGAGCAGCCATCCAAGAAAGAGAAAGTAGATTCAAGAAACATCTCTTCCTCTAAAGATTTTCTTAACACTACCTTAAGTGGTATCGAATTCTGAAGACCTTTCTAAAGGAAAAGGACAAAATTCATCACCTTGTGGATCCTCTTTTGAAATCGAAAGACCCAAAATTTGTATTTTGAGATGAAGTTGATTTCATGATCATGACATGATTGTGGAGTACTAAAATGCCAAAAAGCAGTAGGCCATATGTTTCTGTCTACCACAAAAGAAAATTGGTATGCCATCAAACAAATATACTCAAAAGTGTAGATGTTGCCTTGATCTACGAGATTAAAACTAAGATCTTAACAACCAAGCAAGGTAACCTTCCTATTATTGAATACTTTTGCATGATGAAGATTTATTCGCTTAAACTATACTATTACTAAGATCAAGATGACATGCTGCGATGGAGCGCTAATTCTACAAAACATTGTGGAAAGATAATGGGTTTTTGAGTTCCTTGCAGGACAATAATGACTTCGATCAAGTTCGTGTCGACATTTTAAGCATAGAAAACCTTCGTCACTAAATGAGATTTTCTCTCATATTCAAATTAAAGAAGAAAAAGGACGATAGTGCTCGTTGCTCTTGTTTTTGAAATATCTGCCATCACAATCATCAAACTCCAAGATAAGTGACTTAATATAGACTCTTCTTCTAAAGAAGGACAAATTCTTTCTTTCAAAGACAGTTTATGGTGCAATTACTCTAAAAATGACATTAAAAAATGCTGAAAATTCCATGGAAAGCCTCCGAATTATGGTGGAAACAAGGTTACCAAAAACATGCTCACGAGATCTTTGCTTGAGATTCCCACTCGCTCTTGCTTTTGCTTGTTGGAGACCTGGGCTTTTGTCATAGCTGCTCTCTGAAAGTGTGCTGATATGTTTGCAGAGGACTTGCTATCACGCCCCAGAATCTAATTTGGAAGAATTATTATTTTTTTCTTTTAATAACAACATCAAAGCTGTCTAAATATCATCTATCAGTCGTAAACGACAAAAATAATTTCTATAATTCAAAACATCAATATACGTCTATATTCATTACTCCAAAAATTATATAAATACCCAGGAATCATTAATCATATCATGTCTTTTTAAATCCTAAATTACAAAAGAATAACTAATAAAAGAAATTGAATTTGAAGAATCTTGATCAATCTCTCGCTCCTGCTCCCTTGACCTGACCTGAAATCATTTAACCACATATAATAAGCTAATTATCCCAACATGTTATATTAAAACCTATAACTAAATTCAAAGCACGAAGTAATATGCATGTTAGGAATCAAATCATAACAATGACATTCATATGATCATTGAATCAATGCAAAAATAGTGAAAATCATATTCAGTAGCAAAATTTAGTACCATACGAAAGCCAATAAATCAATAGGTTTCAAATCTATAAAGCAATCATTGTATCAAGACTATTAATCAGTAGAGAAATCGTATAAAACAATAAAAGTATAAAACCAAATCATCGGTAGAGACTGTCAAAATCATGTTAATGTAGTGAAATCATATAAGGGTGTACAAATGCTATGTATCCAGTGAGTCTATCATTATCATACATGCTCGGTCAGTATTAGTAATCCATACAATACAGTAAGTCAGTAGGAGTATCCATAACAGTTTCAGTGTCCATATCAGTACTAGTAAATTCAGTAGTTGTAACAATACATTAATGTTATAATAGTAATTCTTACAGTAATAATGAATATAAACATGTATTTAAGTAGTCATACTAAGTAAGTAAAAATTCATGGCTATTATGGTGTTTTCAATATAATATCAATATCAGTAAATCATTGGCACAATAAACAGAGTTATCACTCTTTAACCGTCGGTGCAATAATCATCTCCTTATAACTCTCAATCGTTGCTCTGAAATCGTTGTATCAGATAACATGAAACCATAGTATTTTAAGGAAAGCCTGTTGGTCAACTATCCTGTACAGGTCAATCAATCTCCAACCAATGGATCAACCAATCTTTACCTTTCACACATTACAATAAAAGCAATAGCAACCATCTATTACTAAATCACACATTCATTTCCATTCTCAAATCTTGTATAATAATATGCTTAAATATAATACTTATTGGGTCAAATGTACAGTCAAAATGCATAGTTTCAAAATATAACCTAATTACAAATGATTGCATAAAACATCATTTCAAAACTTTAATCGTGCTAAAGCACTATTTTTCAAAGTCTAGATTATTTTCTCTAAAAACCTCTCATTCTCCCTCCTCTTTGGTTGGCTTGGTGCTCAAATGATCAGAGAAAATGGATTTTAAAATATTTAAAAATTCTCATAATGGCCTACCGTTGTGGTGCTCAATCCGGGTGCTACGACGCTGAAAAATCTTTAGCAAACTAAGAGCATTGCATCGCAATGTCACTTTCTGGCACTTTTGCTGAGTGCAACGCCGTTGTACTTTAACATGTGACATTGGGGAGCTCCAAATGTGACATTCTCACATTCGCACACAACACTTGGGGCTCATTTTAGAGTACGACCAAGCATTTCAAGCAATAAAACACTTCCTAACACATGCAAATGTGTTTAAACAAAAAATTTCAAATATTTGTTATTTACCTTTTTTGAGTTGTTACTCTTGCTAGGTTCACGGTCGACGGACAAATATGCAGAGCTCGTCTTCAAGGCCTATTGCTACTTGTATGGCAATTCACGATTAGGTCGACAACGAGCAGTGAGTGCATTAACTCATTCCTTGATGATGAGCTAGTCATTCCCAGTGATCACTTTGTCTTGGGGATGAGTTTCTCGCTGTGCGTTGAGCTAGTTGAGGTGTTGGAACTATTACTGGATCTTCTCGGCACAGTTGCCGCCAAACTCAATGGTAAATATAATATCCTTCTCTTCATACCTAGACGAGAACAACTTTGGCATGGATGCTAAGCCTATTTCAGAATATTTTCTCTGCGAAGGCATTTTAGGACATGCGTTCAGTTCTTGTTAATCATGATGAAGGTGGTTAGACTGATGAATAAATTATGCCACTGGAAGGCGAAGTTCATGGTCATCCAGAGTGTGGTCCTCTAGATGGTGCCAACTTGTCCAGTCACATTTACGAAGAAGAGGAGGGATTCCTGGTGGTTATCATGGGTGAGCTACTCATTGTCGTCCAACACGTTGCTTATTTGAGTGTCTTTAAGAGTTTTAATAGATAGTCGCCTTGCCTTTCTTTTATAATTTTTTTAAGTTTTTACTCGGCTTAATGGGATTGTGTTTTTCTCATGCAGAGAAAGTAGGTGGTTTTGAATTTCCCCATGACTTCACAACCTTAAAGGCCATTGCCAAGTATGTGATGAAACCTATAGAGAAGAAATGGGTGTCGCCTGCTGAGGAACGTGCCAAGTCTATCAGATGGGAGGTGCCTCCTCCCAAAAAAGCGAAGAAAGATGCTACGGAGGGCATCACTATAGTAAAGGCACCCAAGGAGCAGCAAGCTCATCCCACAAAGGGAATCACCATATATAAGGTTGCGGCTCAGGCGAGAACCAAGCAAAGGAGTCGAGTTGCTATTGTGGTTGGAAAGGGAATGAACTTTGTCAAAGGTTCTGAGTCCTACGAGGAATAAATCAGTGACTTGTTGCACGAGGACGAGTTGAGCTCGTTGGAGGGCGATGAGGGAGAGGAAAGGCTCAAGCAAAAATGTCGAGGTGGTGTTTTGACCAAGACAAGTTCTTTTTTGACACTGGGTTTAGACTCACACCTAAAGAAGCTTACTCCAAAGAAGATCAGTTTTTCTACGATGAGCTTACTTAGGCAACCATGATAGACTGTTTTTTGCCTTGCTCACCGCCAGATTCATCATGAAGGAAGGTTACGTCCGTGGTCTCGATTTACAAGAAAGTCCAACACTGCTTAGAGGACGAGCGAGCATATAGAGAAGCTAGAGGTTGCGAAGAAGGTGAGCATCTTATAGGACGAGTTTGCTAAGTATTACGGAGAAACATAGATTCGAGTTAGAATCGACGAATGCTTTGGTTCTATCATTCATGATGGCGAAGGAGTAGGCAGAGGCGATGATTGTCGAGCTGAAAGATTTCGAGTGTTTTATGTCTGGAGGAGAGTACTATGAAATCCTTGGCGGGTGCTGTCACGCCATAATCGAGTACTATTTGAGGAAGCTCGTAGCTAAAGGCAAGGTAACTTCAAGGTTCCAACACCATAAGTGATTTTTTTGAAGAGTTTATCGATAGTGAGGAAAGTGATGGTGTAAGTGCGACTAGTAAGTGAGTTGTACTCGCTCATCACTTGTAATTTTTTAGTTATGTATTTTTTTTTTTTGTAAAAAGATTGGGCCTAGTGTTCGAGTGTAAATGTAATTACAAATATAAATGAATGAATGAAAATTTTGTTTTATACTTGCTTTGTCGTTTATTTCATTTTTTGTATAAATGTTGAACCGCTTTCCTACATACTTGCTCATATGCATGCATGCACTTGTTTTTGAATGATAACTTAATAGTATGGATACTCACCCTTCGATAGGTTAGCACGAGGGCGCTCACCCATAAGCTATCTTTACAGTTATTTGTAGAGCGAGTTAATAGTATATGAGAACAAAGTAAGTGGGGGAAATAAAGACGATAAGGGCAATCGCTCATGACAAGTGAGAGAAGTTAAAATATAACTTTAAGGATAATCGCTCGATATATAATAATAATAATCACCAAGTTTTTTTTGGCACGATAACTGTAGAAAATTAATATGATGCATAACTTGTATATGAATTTTAGCCTGAGTAAGTTTAGACGAACATGATGTGTTTTGGTGAACTCGTCATTATAGGCAAGTGCAACTGGATGTATCGTCTTTGAACTTGCTTTGTACCTAGTTCATTAGAGATAACAAGCAGTAATGGTTCTTGAAATTGAGGCGACTAGATGTACTTGAACTCACAAAGTTGTGTGCTTAAGCTCAACTGCTCAACATGATTTTTTTTGGAGATCAAGTGGCGAGGAGGCTTGCCACTTTTTGTAATTTGACTAAGTTTTCATCTCGCCATATGATGATATAGTTGTTGTTTTTTTTCAAATATGCAAGTTGGCTACAACTTTAAAGAGAGTGAGCTCGTCATTTATATGCGAAGTCGCCTTTAGTGGGCCTCGCCTTTCACCAAACTCATGGACTTCGTGGGGGTAGTAACTACCAAGACTCGTTAACTATATGCACTCACATGCTACACATTTGTATATCTTGTCATAAAAGGGGGGATTTGTGTCATAAGGCTAATCACTTGGGTACTTGTCGATTCCTAGAGTGTCGAGACATTTAAGACTTGCCATCTATAGAGGACTCGCATGCTACTAATTGTGGATCTTGTTGTAAGGGAGGAGTCGGCCGATAGTGGCTAGGTGATTTGGTCAAGGAGTTTGACGGCGAGTTTGATTGTTAAGGGTACCTGTGAAGAAGTGAATGAGTGACTTTGCGTGCTTTTGTTTTATTATTATTATTTTATAGGTATTTCCAAATTTTTTTCTTGAAAGGGTGAGCTTGCTAGGATATATTTTTTAGATTTAAATGTTACTTGCCGTAGTTATTCGATAGGGAATAAGGAGTGGACCTTACTTAAGCGATGAGTTTCGTTCACTTGAGGATTTAGCTCTTCTATAGGTCTTGATTGGCTCAGAGCCTTGGTTGTCCTATAAGGAGTAGTTTGACTTACTCTTTAGCTTAAGCATGTGTGAAACTCAGCTTGTTTCCACCGTAGTTGGTCACACTTGCTTATTGTAGAATCGTGTACCTAGTTTGAATTTCTTTCTTGAATTTTATCAGGTTCTCCCCAAAGTCGAGGTGTCACCTATGCATTAAGCCTCTGCGCCCTGAGTTCCCTGAGCGTTTGGGCGATTGTCCTTCATGAGCAAGTCCTTTAGGTATCGATGGAATGCAAGTTCCTCGAGTTTTTTTTTGAGGATTTTCTTGAATGTTCTTGTTTTACTCATGTTGAACTCACTTATGCAAAAAGCAAAATATAAAGATGGAGAATCTTTTATTATTATTATTTTTTTGTAAAAATATTAGTGGTACAAGAGGACATGGTTTCCTTTCATAGGTAAAAGATCTTAAGGTTGTCGGCATTCCATGTTCTCGACAATTCCCTTCCATTTTGCGTTTACAACTGATAGGCACCTAGATTGATCTGTGCTTTAATGATGTTGTGGTTTCTCATGTGCTCACCAGCTTGCTGAGTATCGAGTGACGAGCAACTATGTTTGCCTTCTTCAGGACAAGATCACTAGGTTGACGTGGGAGCTGTAATACTTTTCCATCATTCCCTTCACTTCTTTCTGCCTTAGTGTGGCTTCTTCTTTCAGTTCCTCCAACAGTTCAGTGACAATTTACAACCCTTCTTGGTTGTTCACTTCCCATTCATCGAGTTTGACAACTTCACTATCTTGAAAAATTGAGTATTACAGAGTGATAAGATACCAAATAAGCTTGATTTGGCTTTGTAAAAGAATAGGTAGGGAATGATGAAATACTAGTGGGAAATGTGACTCCCTGAATTAGAAATAATTATCATATTTGTATGATGGATATTAAATAGGGCTTACATATGTGCTCTCTTATACCTCACACGGACTTCTGGTACTTCGTTTGATCAAATGAAGGAGATAGATGGTATAATTTTATGTTAGGGAATAATATAATATGTAAAGTGTAAGTAGATAAATGAATGTCCTAAACAATGGTTACCCTTATATATGATATTATAAACGTGTCCTTGTTTCTTATAACGTTATGCAGAGATCTTCTCAAAATTCTAATGAAGAATTCACCATGGTTCTTTGTGGTCCTCAATTGTTATGGCTTCTACTAGCGAAAAGAAGGAATCATAATATTTTTGTAAAATCTCTGCACAGTTTCTTACAATACATTGCTTATGGGAACTTTATGTGGTAGGAATGTAGGATACCTGGTTAGTCTCTGGTCCTATTTCATGGAAAGTGTTTAATTAAAGAATTTGATTGAACATTTCCTCAATTTCAACTTTCGCTTGTTTTTATTGAAACATTAGTTGTATACCTTACTTGAAATAGTAGATTTTCTTAATGCTACTCTCTTGTTAGCTTTATGTGCTAATGTACATTTTCTTCTAATAATGAAACTATGTATTGAGCGTTTATGAATTGTGGTTCTTAAAACTTTAAATAAATTGGTTTTCGTTCTTCTTGCATTCTAAAGTCTTTAATGTTCTTGGTTAAACTATTAAAAGTTTTTTGACCAGAATGAAATACTTCACTTGAATTAGTGAGCAAATAAAATGACATGTAGAAACTTTCTATTCTCTTTTATGCTGCATGTTGTTTCCATAGTTTCTTAACTTTTTGCATTTTGTTACTTTATGTTAGAGGGATAAAAGTGAAGAAGCTTTAAGGTTGGCATATTTATCAGCAGAAAAGCGTCATTTTTCCCATTGTCTGGAATGGCTTCTTTTTACTGTATTTGATGCTGAAATTTCGAGGTATGCAATTTATTTAGAAATAAACGCGTTTATATATCTCATTAATTGTTCTCAGTGGATATGGAGATGAATTACTATGTCAAGGTGGATATCACATGAGTTAGTATACACAAATTTGAGCATAGTTGTGCTATGATATTTCAATCAAGTAATGAACAATTTCCATGTATGCAGTGAACATTACATGGAACAAATTGGGGATGGCCCCAAATAATGGAGAAAATGTAGAGTTTAGCAATTTTTCGGGGCAAAATAGGCATGATATATTTAACAAATTTTATTTTTCTTAGAAATTGTACTGCTATGTATTTTTTATATTCTCTTTGATGGTTAAACTTCATTTAAAGTTTTTGAAGGAATTTGAGCCCTTGACCTTTGGACAATTCATAGAGACAATCTAATTTTATGTATATCGTATTTCTATGGAATATGCTTATAGAGTATATCAAAGAGAAGATTTAGCATTTACGAAATTTAGCATTTTTAACACGAATTTGATGAAATGCATCGAGGGAAAAGTTCCATTATCATCAACAGCAACAATTCCTTGACTTCATCATTTTTACATCACTTTTGTATCCTTTTTGGGTTGAGTTTGTAAGTCCCTATTTAATTTGATTCATTTCTACTAAGTTTTACTTGAGGTATAAGACCTATTTTACATAAATATTTATAGCAAATTTTATCAAGTTACTTTAGGCCAGCCCCTTTCCAACTGCATATGTGTTGTATTGGTTGGCATGCCATTTATTGTGGCACAGCGGCAAGCTAAACTTTCCTTTACAAATCAAATTTGATCTAACATGAGCTACCTTTGAATTCATACCACTTCTTGAATTTGTTTTCTGATGGGAATAACAACATATCATTATGATTTTGTTGGACCCAGCCCCTTCTTTCCCCTTTTCTGTACTTTATGGTCAATAATTAACTCTTTGAATAAATTTCATTTCATGTAAATTTTGCTCCACTTGCTGATCACTTTGCCCACTATCTTCAAGTGCTAGTTAAACCTTATCAAGTTTAGAATTATGAGTTCATGCCCCAAGGATTTAACATAGGGTTCGTAATCTGTATTGTGTTTGTCGTATTTAAGATTTTCTTCATCATTTCGAAATTCTCCAGTCAAATTATTCCACAACTGATTTTCAAACATCGTATTTTTAGAACAGCCTATTTTATTTTATAGCAAAGCTCTTCTCCAACATCCATGAAGAGCCTAAAGGGAAGATACTTGTGCTATAGTTCTTGTTAGTGTATAGGGAAAAAAATGAAAGGATTAAATCAATTATAGGAGTTACTAACTCTTCGTTCTACATATCTATAATAATAATAATAATAATAATAATAACATCAAGCTTTTATCCCACTACATTGGGTCGGCAACATGAATCTTTTTTTCTTCATTTTGTCTTGTTAAGAGTTAAATTCTCATTTAAACTTAATAAAAAATGTCGTTTCTAATACTTTCTAACCAAATCTTGTTAGGTCTACCTCTACCTTTCTTCACATAGGCCAAATCTAATACATCTACTATCCTAACCAGTTCATCAGAAGATCGACTTGTTATGTGACCAAATCATCTAAGGTGACTCTTTCTAATCTTATCTGCCATTGGAGCTACTCCAACCTTTTCATGTATATACTCGTTTTGCATTCTGTCTCTACGAGTAAAGTCACTTATCTATCTGAGAATCTTCATCTCTACAATACTTAATTTTATGCTTCTCTTTTAATGGCCAATATTCTGTGCCATAAAGCATTACAGGTCTCACCACTATCTTATAGAATTTTCCCTTAAGTTTGAGTGGTACTTTTCTATCACACAACAGGCATGATGCATTCCTTCACTTCAACCATCCAACTTGAATTCTACTAGTAATATCCCATCTATTTCACCATCACTTTGAACAATAGATCCCATATATCTAAAACTTATACTCTTTTAAATGACTTCATCGCCCTAAATCACAATCCCCCTACTATTATTACTAAAATTGCACTCCATGCATTTGTTTTTAGATCTACTCGAATAAAAACCTTTAGACTCTAAGGTTAGCCTTCATAATTCAAGTTTTCCTTCAACTCCCTCTTTAGTTTTACCAACAAGAAGAATATCATTAGCAAAAAGCATACAACGGGGTATACCATCTCACAAATGTCTAGTAAGAACGTCCATGACTAAAGAAAAAGATATGAGCTTAAAGCTGATCCTTGATGTAATCCAACTGAATTAGGAGAATACTTAGTCAAATCACCTTGTGTTTGAACAAAAGTAATAACACCTGCATACATATCCTTAATGACTTGAATATAAGCATTATTAACTCCTTTTCTAGAGCTTTCCATAATACTTCTCTTGAAACTTTATCATATGCTTTCTCTAAATCAATAAATATGATATGAAGATCCTTCTTATTCTCTCTATACTTCTCCATCAAACTGCTCAATAAATGTATAACTTCTATTGTAGACCTACCCGACATGAATCCAAATTGATATTGAGAAACCTTAGTATCACATTGTAAACTATGCTCGATAACTCCCTCCCATTGTTTTAATGTATGACACATTAACTTAATTCCTTCATAATTCACACACTTTTATGCATCACCTTTATTCTTAAAAATATGAACCAACACACTCCACTCATCTTGCATCTTCTTAGTCTTTAAAATAATATTATAAAGTTTCATAAGCGAAGAAGTTCCTATATCTCCTAAACATTTCGACACTTCTATTAGAATATTATCAGGTCCAACAACTTTTCTACCTTCATTTTCTTTAAAGTCTCTTTAACTCCAGTTTTACTAATACGATGATAAAAACAAAAATATCTATTTTTATATAGTACAAGTGCTAAGGTCACTAAATTCAATCGTATTATCACTATGTTCATTGAAAAACTTTTCAAAATATTTCATCCTCCTATGTTGAATATTTTTTTTGTAATAAAAATACCTTTTTATCTTCATTCTTAATTCATTTCACCTGTACTAAAATCTTACTTCTCTTGTCTCTTTGCTTGACTATGTTATACATACGTCTTTCACTCTTCTTAATATCTAATATATTATATCAATTATTAAAAAATAAATTCTTTGCATCACATATTACTTTCTTAGACTTCTTAGGAGCCCCTTTATTTCTTTCAAAAATTTTCGAGTTTTTACAACTAAATCAATTTTAATAACAAACTTCTTATTTTTTTTAATCTTTTTTTGCACATTTTAATTCCTCCACCAACTATTTTAACTATTAAGGGCTTTTCCTTTTGATACTCCAAGTATGTACTTTGCAACATTCTTAATATTACTTGTTATTTTTTTCACATAAAATTATCTTCGTCATAAAATATCAAAATCTTACAATCTTGAATCTTACTTAAAAAATAAAACAAAAAAATAAAATATTTTTGTTGGTATTTTTTAAATGCCCCTATCTAATCCTAGGATAACATTTTACTTTATTTTTTATATTCTGTCATTTTATCTTAAAGTTCAAAATTGATAAGCAATGCTGAGTACAAAAATTTTCTCTCGGAATAACTTTATAATCTAAATGATATATTTTTCTTATAAGAAAATAATCAAATTGAGTTTTATAATATTTATTTTTACAAATCATGAGATGTTCACCTCTTTTCTTAAATAAGGTATTAGCAATTACAAAAATATAAAACAAAACAAAATCTTATATGATCTTATCACCTTTATCAGTCGCTCCAAATCCGTAACCATTACCAATGTGATCATTTAAATCTCCATCATTCTTCATATCTAAATCACCTAAATCTAATGCAACTCTTTAAAAAATATACATAAAATATAGTGATGCAATTTAGTGTTTATAATCTAAAGGTATATTTTGTCTAGTCAAATCAAGTAAAGTATTAAAATATGAAGTTGAATCACAAGCTTTAAACAGTACGCATCTTGCTTTGGTAAAATGCAAAATTGATGCCATAGTTTTGTAGTGAGCATCAAGTCAATGGCATCGTTTACAGGATATTGAAAAAGTGAAAAAAATTCTTATGTTGTTTGTTCGCATAAAAAAGATATTAATTCAAAGCCAGCGTGAAATCTGAATTGTTGTATGAACATTCCAATTTATGAAAACCATTTTACTGAGAAGAATTAAAAAGGGAAAAAAATTACAAACAATAGAGAAAAGCTAGAAAGAACATGTTGATGTATATATAAGTGCAAAGAAATAAGAACTTCAAGGCACCACTACAGAAAGTCTAAGTAGGGAGAAAATCAAATAGATGAATCACCAAAAAAAGCAAGAGGGTAACCCTATTATCTGTAAAATTGTTGTATGTCAACATTTGAGCTTTGAATGAAATGCAAGCTCTTTCTTTGTTCAAAGGTTTTTTGAGTACTTAGATTTGCTTTTATAGTATGTGGGTTAGCTTGCTTGTTTTTACACTGCTCACAGTGAATTTGTTAAATATCTCATGATAATCTCGTTAGAGTTTTGAGATATTGACATCATATGAAACTGACAGAAGATATTTACAGACTTGTAATCATATGAGCTAAACGAGGGCTTCCCTTTAGTTTAGTTTAGGTTGATTTCATTGTGGTCTAGAGGTTGAGTTCAAGTCAAGGTAACAGCCTTGATGCAGGATACGGCTGTGTATATTATCCCCTATCCAAACCTCACAATGGTAGGAGCTTCATCCATTTTGTTATGGCCTTTGTTTGTATATTTCTGAGCTAGGAAGATCAATATTTTGTATAATGTTGTTGTTTTCAAAAATCAATCTTCTTATTTGAATATTAGTGTAAATAAGTATAGAGTACTTCAACTACTATTTAAACTAAGATCAGAATATATCTGTCTACTTTGAACTGTATTATGTTTGTCATAATGTTAAGGAAATTGATCTACTTCCTGCCAAATTTGATCTGAAAAACTCCCAAGGTCGCATGCAGTGGTTTCTTGGAGGGAAAGTTGTTTTGGTCTTTATAAATGAGCTTTGATTGACTTTGGAGCTTTTTGGGATGACTTCATTTGGAACTGTACAGTGCTGTTTTGGTTAGAGTATTATCAATTGTTTTACTCCTACACAGGCAAAGTTCAAACAAGACTCATTTGTCTGCGTCTAGTAAATCTTCAAGCTGCTCACTTTTGGAGAAGACATGCGATTTGATTAAAAATTTTCCAGAATATCTAGATGTGGTTGTTAGTGTTGCTAGGAAGACTGATGGGCGTCATTGGGCTGATCTATTTACTGCCGCTGGAAGATCAACCGAGTAAGTTTTAAAAGCTACTTCAAGAAAATAGTTGTTTCTCCATTCTCTTTCATCTTTTATCCCTGCTTGTTTTTATCTTCAGTTCTGCACAGCAAATCATGACTTCAATTATCAATCTTATTAAAGGAAGTAATAGTTGTATCTCCGCTAGATAATTTTCCAATTAATTAAGCTTTCAGTTGCATGCTGTCCAGCAATTTGATTAGTTTTCTCTAGTTTCTCTTCTCATTTTTGCATGGAAATTATGAATTATCAAGTTTATATTATTACAAAAGAGTAGCTGAATCATTAGATGATAATAGAACTGGTAAGAGTCTTTTTGCATCATGTGTTTGTGGGCTCCGAAAATTTGGCCCCGGCCTCCGCCCGCGATTGTTTTTGCTTTGTTTTTGGCGAGGGAGTTTTAACGGAATAGGTTCCGGGGTAAATTTTGGGAAGGCAGATGGGTTTGTAGATAAGACACTACCCAGAGATTTTGCCCTCATTTTGCAAGGACTTTATGATCTGAGTTCTGGTTTCCTATAGGCGCAAGCCCCTATAGTTAATTACCTCTCCCAATAATGAGAGAGAACTTTCGATTAAGGCTAGTCATCGATCATATACATAGAGAATATGTGATATCTGGCTATAGTAGAAGCATAGGCATATGTATTTGAAGAGTTTGGTGATTTAGAAAATTGATATTTAAAATAAAAATTGCACCATCGTACACTTAAAGTTGATGGTGGGGGAATGGATGATAGACCCGATCAAGATCCCATGGTTCCGTCGTCCTGGATCATCATGATCCCTGGTCTACTTAGTCAGAGGAGGTAGTCGACCCAATCTGACAGAAGGATTCTTGTCGGCAGCCATGGATTGCTTCGTCCAAGGGGACCTTATAGACTGGGGGTGAATATTTGCCTAAGGGGACAAATTTGAATCCACCTTAGCTAACAGAGGGCTTTGTGCCCTATTGATTATAACTTATTGATTCATATCTCAAGGATTTGACGCCAATAAGGAGCGTATTGGCTCTGGCCATAATTGGTATTTTGTGCTGCCATTTGGCGGCAAAACCAATCGGTTCAGAGGGCCCTGGGTCATAACCATTTATCCTGCGGTGTCATTTGGCGGCAAAACCACCGGTTAGAGGATAAGTACCATATCCTTACTGGCAGGAGATTGTTTGAGAATAGATCCTAGTGATATTTTCGACTAGGCATTAGCTCTATGTGAGCTGAAGTAAATTTTAATTTGTCCACATCGGCAAACTATTGTGGAGGGTGGATGGATTTTGCTTTATGTGTTTGATGGATTTATTTCAATTTTAAATATTTTTGGATTTGAGATTTTGGATTTTGAGCATTGTGCGTATTTGAGGTGACATTTGAAAATGATTGAAATTAACCCCTCCGGTTGAGATCTTCAATCAACACGGCCATCATCGGGGTGACTTTGAGGTTATTTATATTTGAAAATATTTTCATTTTGTTGATGAACCTTGTCAACTCTGTTGAACTGTCAACAAAAGATCGGGTTTCTCAGGCTTCATGCCTTTGTTTATGAATTTTCTTTGTTAAAGGCCTTAAAGGTCTAATACGAATGTATAAAATAAATATTTTGGTCAACTTCATGACCGCATATTTATTCGATGGTTTAAACACTGTCTACTCCTATTTACTTGCTTAGAAGGATCGGGTTCATAGGCTTCGTACCTTTATTTAGTGAATTCTCTTGATTATAGGCCTTGAAGGTCTAATGTGAATGTATTAAAATAAATACACTGGTCCCTATAACTGTGTATTTGTTTGAAGGTTTGAACCGTGTCGACTCCTATCGATCCGTATAGAAGGATCGGGTTTGAACTTGAATTCACTTATTGACCCTCGCAGCATCCCTAGACGTCATGTGTGTACCAATAACACCCTCGTCAGAGCCCATGCGGGTCAAGATTATACTTACCCCTTTGTGTACATATGTGTATACAAACTACGATACATATGCAGGGGTATTTTGAAATATTTTAGTTGTGCAGGTAACTGCCATTTGAATACACAACATTTCATTTGAGAGCTTATACACGTATTCTGTCCGCTAATACGAGTGTTGCGGATCCGGTGGCGGTGCGTTGTAGATTGTAAACGCCTTCTATCTTCTTGTATAAGTGTTGCAGATATGGTGGCGGTGTGTTGTAGATTATAGACATCTTTCTGTCTGCTTGTATAAGTGTTGCAGATCCAGTGGCGGTATGGTCTTGATGTTATGAGGCCTCTCCTCATCTTGATGTTGACTCCCCCTTTCTCACTCACCAGGGAGGGTTTTTCTGGACTTTGAAGTTTGCTGTTTTGAAAAGAACTCCTTTTGAGATCATCAGTGTAGTAGACTTGTTACTTCCGGTGTTTGTGGATACCAGAGCTGTTTTCTTCCTAAGTATAAGACCAAGAAGAAACTTTGGAACACCAGGAAGTTTAGTTCTAATTTGATGCAACATCTCTTCCCTTCTGCCAGGGGGTGTCCCTTGTTCGTACATCGAGTTATTTTCATACCCGACGTACTCATAGATCTTAATCACCGTTGTCGTAAGTGATATCTGCACTTGTGCCCACAATGGTTCGTTATGCCCACGATATACACACTGTTGTTATCCACAAGCAGCTCATGTGTATTTACAGGGGCCCGCTGTATTCACTACTACTTCCTGGAAGTGTTTGTAGAAGAGCCATTGTCCTTGCATCACATCCACCTTTCACCAATCTTAGGTGGTTTGTTGATTGTATTTGTTTGTAGGGTCGGGTCTTTCGCTATTGAATGCCGGTATTGCCATCTCAATCTACAGGCAGTGTTGCTAGTGTTGGAGGTTTCAATAGTGCATGTAAGAGGGACATCCATGCATTTC
The DNA here is from genome assembly GCA_019514585.1 of Dendrobium officinale. NCBI lineage: Eukaryota > Viridiplantae > Streptophyta > Magnoliopsida > Asparagales > Orchidaceae > Dendrobium > Dendrobium officinale. The sequence goes on along the minus strand of CM033687.1, from coordinate 71,696,036 downwards.
ATTTTTGCAGGTACGATGCACCCGATCTCGTAGAGACTGTTGTAAGAGTCAACTATATTCTTTATTTGCATGCATTGAGGTCTTGTAGTTTGCCTTAGTCACATTTGTTTACTAAGATCAATGTATTTCATCTGACATTGAGTCACTATTGACCGCACAAATGTTCTTGTAGTTTGAGTTCCCTCGTGTGTGATTCAAGATTTGTTCCTTGTATGTGTTTGAATCCAAATTCAGTTTCATTCAGACTTTAATTCATCAAGTTTACAAGTCCCCACTTAATGTCGTATATCCCGAGTTCAAGTACGAGCTCAGAGTACATATTCAAGTTGATTGTTCATAGTTTGTTTAAGCTTGAGTTCTCTGCATTTAGTTCATTTGAACTTGACTTCCCTTGTATGTGATTTAGTCAAGTTCAAATTCTGCTCAAAGGTTTACAAGTTCAAGTCCAAGCTCAAGTACGAGTTTCCTTTGTCCACATTTTGTTCCAGTTTGAGTTCAAGTAGCAAGCTCGAGTGATCTTATTCAATTCACTTCATTTTTCAAATTGAGTTCGAGTTTGAGTTTTATGTTCGGGTCCCCTGATGTTGCAATGTTTGAGTTCCCAGTACAAGTTCAAGTGCTTGTTCAGGGTCTTTATGAAGTCCTTGCAAGTGCAATTTCATATTCGTATTGATTTGAATTTGGTTCCGGTTTGATTTTATTTCATTTGGGTTTGACCTTTAGAAATAATTTAAATTTTGTTCAAGTTTAAGTCAACAAGTCATCTGTTCTTCGTACAAGTCCTCTGCTCATTTAGTTCAAGTTATGTGCAATTTTGTTCAAGTACAGGTCCTCCGTACTGTTGCTCAAATGATGTCTTCAAATTGTTCAGGCTTTGTACATTTCAGTGAAATTTTCGGCAGCACCCCGGAAATTCTCTTGTTTGGGGGAAATGTAGGGGAGCTTGGCCTTCCCACCATGCTACTCGAGCGTGTATGGTAGGTGTACTTAGACACCGCCGGCGTACATTTTTTCATCCCACCATGCTACAAGAGCATGTATGGGGCCTTCAATAGTATCCGTACAAGAACACAAGTGGCTCTCCCCACCACGCTACAAGAGCGTGTATAGGGCTTACCCACCTCGTCATATGCGTCGCACCGGGCTCCCTCCTATCGTGCTACTAGAGCACGTATAGGTGGTTCTCCGGTCCGATACAAACATCGAGAATGAGATTTTAGAACATTATACCTTTCGTAGCAGTGTCGGCGGTGTTGATGTCGAGGTCGAGGATTGTCCCCACCATTCTACAAGAGCGTGTATAGGGCTTACCTGCCTCGTCACACTGGATTTTCCCCCACCGTGCTATAAGAGCGCGTATAGAGGGTCCACCGGCGCGTCAAGGGCGTCGAGGGCGGGGTTTAAGTTAAAAATTTATACCTTGAAAGCCAGTGGGGAGGCTCGTGGCACGAGGCAGGGAAGGGCACTTCTCCCTTTTTTATCAATTATAATTAATTAAAAAAGGTAATTATAATTAAAAGCAACTAATTATAATTAATTAAAAATAATTATAATTAATTATAAAATATTAATTATAATCAATAGAAATTAATTATAATTAATAAAAATAATAAATTATAATTAGTAAGAAATTAATTATTATTAATAATAATCAAACATAATTAATTATTATTAATAGAGACTGATTACATTTAATTAAAAATAATTAATTTTTATTAATTTGAAATTAATTATAATCAATTAAAATAATTAATTATAATTAATTTAAATTAATTATAATTAATGAATATTAATATAAATTAATTATAACTAATTAAAATAATTAGTTATCATTATTAACAACTAATTACGATTAATTATAATTACTATTAACTAATTATAATAAATTAAAATTAATTTATAATTAATTAATAAATAAAAGGCAGGGTTTATACTAAATCCTTGGAGTTCGGCGGATTTGCGGGATTTGGCCGAAGGAGCGTGCGGCGAGGGAGAAAGTTACCTTCACTACCAGCGAGCTCCTGTGTTTGCTTCCGATAAAAATGCCGCAATTTCCGATCTGACAGGACAGGGAAGGCGTTGGAGGAGCGAAATCGCAGAGCCGCGAAGAATCGGAAGAAGCCGCACGAAAGGGAGAAAGTAACTTGGCAGCGAGCGAACTCCCGTTCTTTCGTCTGATCAAAATGTCGGAACTTCCAATCCGATCGGAGAGGACGTCGCCGAGGGAGGAGGCCGAAGACGCGTGCGATAGGAAGGAGGTTCCTGCACAGTGATGAGCTCCGATTGTTGCTTCCGATTGAACTGTGGTGACTTCCGCTCGGACAGGGAAGGGAAATCGCATAGCAAAGTCTGACGAGGGAGGGAGAGCAAGCGAGCGCTTCTGCCTCCTTTCCTCTCGTTTTAATGACACAAGGTTCGTGGGAGAAATGACATCGAACGTGCGAAGCTAGTGGTCAGATGTCCGGGTCGCTAGATTTACGGGATTTGAGTGGCGACGACGTGCGATTCGGCATTGAACAGGTACGAAGAGATTTCTTTTCTCATTTTTTTGTTTTCAAATACGGGTCAACAATGCTTCATCAATTTGATAAGTTTTAATCATTTGCAATTAAAGTGCTTCTTTTTTTATTTACATTCCTTCACACATTGAGAAAAGTCCTAGTGGACGATTTGGGTACTTTTTTTTTGTGAGGGTTTTCTGAAAAGAGCACATGAAATGAATGATTGTGCTTGATATGGAGCTTTCATAGGAAGCTCTCGATTTGATCTATGATCTTTTCCGTAGTATGGAAAAGATGGTACAAAAGTATTGATTTTTTTTTCCCATTTTTTATTCTCTCTTTTCTTAGAAAAAGATCAAAGGGCCCCCTCAGTATCTAGTTTATGATGCTGAATCTGGAAATGCTTTAGAAGGATGTCTAAAATTTTAAATGGTTATATTTTCTTTGCAGGTTGTTTGAAGAATGTTTCCAGAGAAGATGGTATAGGACTGCCGCTTGCTATATATTGGTATAATATATGGCATTATCAGTTCTTATGATGCCTTTATAAGGAATAATGGCACTTAACTCTATTAGTTTCTTTGTCCAGAATGATAAGTTCTTTATCCATGATTTTGATTTATGCTGCATGTATTGTCTCTACCATACTGCTTTTAAGTTCCTTTCCATCTTAGTTAAAGTGCAGCATGGTTCAATAACTTTTGCTACAAAGTTGCAAGGATGTGGTAAGAATCTCTCTTAAACTACTCTTAAAAATATGACCGTGTAAAATTTGTGAATATAGGTCATTGCTAAACTTGAAGGTCCTGCAGTTAGTCAGTACTGTGCTCTTCGCTTGTTACAAGTATGAATTACTATAGAATTTAGAATAATTTTGAAATTTAGCATCGAATATTAGCAGTTAGCATGATATTTTCACTTTTCAGGCAACTCTGGATGAATCTTTGTATGAGCTTGCCGGGGAACTGGTATGTTTATGAATTTGGTACATAAATCCTCATAAAAATTAGGATGTTTTCTGGGGCATAAACTGATTTATTTTCAATTTTTAGGTTCAATTCCTGCTAAGATCTGGCAGAGAGTATGAAAGTTCCACTTCTGATGCCGATAAATCTCCTAGATTTTTAGGTTACTTCCTATTTGGTTCTTCTTCGAGGAGACAATCTAATGACTGGAAGAGGTATGTGCAAAAAAATAAATAAATAAAAGAAAAAACCGACAAAGGCACCCCTATACAACTGATCCGATAAGCAATTTTTGAATAGCACATCATTCAAGGAGCCCAGCGCACATGTTGCTTCCGTCAGGAACATTTTAGAGCACCATGCGAGCTTTTTGATGTCTGGGAAAGAACTTTCTAAACTTGTAGCATTTGTTAAAGGGACTCAGTTTGATCTTGTGGTAAGACTAAATTTTCATTGTTGCGATCATACTGGACGTATCACCTAAGGATTTGAAATTGTATCCATTTTCATGCAGGATTTTCTTCAGAGGGAAAGACTTGGATGTGCTCACCTGGATAGTTTTGCTTCTGGGCTTGAATTAATTGGCCAAAAGGTTTGATCTTATTAGATTTATGGTATCCTGTTACGATGATCACATGTTGTGATCACGCTTGTTGAAAGAAAGTTGTCATTGCAATTTATCGAATACTAACATGGATAGCTACGATGAATCACCACACACTTGACTAACCATTATTGAAAACATTTTAGTTCCTTGCAGTAAACTTGTGGGCTTAGCTTAATATTATAAATATAATAATTTAACCAAATTAGTGGCAATCAATGTCTCTAGGTGTGTATAGTTTCATAGTGCTTATTCTAGAAAACGTGGGATTTGTTTTCTCCAAATTTTAATCAATGTAAACTAAAAACTTCAACCGAATTCACTCTCTTCTCATCTGTGCCTTTATGTAAATCAGGATTTGCATGAAACTTTTAATCTATGTTGGTTAGAATCTTTTCCTTTTTGGAATATACTAATATATCTTCACTAGAATTGCAGACTGCAATGAAATAATTGTGCTTTTTTGGGAGAGCATTATTTGTATTCTTTCTTCGTATGGATACAGATTTTTATTCTCATGTCCTTGTTTTATGAATACTTCAACACTTGAAATCCGGCAATTGATATCATGTCAAAAAAACTTTACTAAAATTTTTGGTGGTCGAGTAAGTGTTCTTATTACAATTTTTGTAAGCTAAACAGTTATTTTTCCTTTTCTCAACAATAAATTTACTGACCACATTGAATAATAAAATTAGTAAAAATAGTTGGTGGTGAAATCAAAATGTGCAAGAAAATATAAAGAATAAAAATATTTGTTATAAAAATTAATTTAGATGTAAAAATTCTGATAATCGGGAAAGATATTAGGAGTCCCGTAAGAAGTCTAATAAAGCAATTTGCGATGCAAAAATTTTAGTAAAGTTTTTAATGATTTATATAATATTTTTGATACTAAGGAGGACGAAATATATATGTATAAGTTAGCCAAACAAAGAGATAGAAGTAGTAAGGATTTAGTTCAAGAAAAGTGCATTAAGGATGTAAATCAAAAAGTGCTTTTATTAGATTGAATATTCAACAAAGGTGGATGAGATATTTTGCTAAACTTTTCAATGAAGATTGTGAAAATGCCAATGACTTTAGTGACCTTAGCACCCTAAATGAAAATAAAGATTTTTATTTATTTATTTTTATCAACATTATTAGTGAAACCAAAGTGAGAGAGACTTTAAAGAAAATGAAGTGAGGAAAAGTTGTTGGACCTGATGATATTCCAATAGAGGTGCGAAAATGCTTAAGAAATGAAGGAATTTCTTAGCTTACTAAACTTTTTAATATTATTTTGAAGACTAAAAAGATGTCATATGAGTGGAGAATGAGTGTGTCGATTCCTATTTTTAAGAATAAAGGTGATGCATAAGATTGTGTGAATTATATAGGAATTAAGTTAATGTGTCATTCTTTAAAACTATGGGAGAGAATTATGGACCATAGGTTGCGGTGTGATACTAATGTTTCTCAAAATCAATTTGGATTCATGCCAGATAGGTTTACTATGGAAGCTATACATTTATTGAGAGGTTTGATGGAGAAGTATAAAGAGAATAAGGAGGATCTTCATATGACATTTATTAATTTAGAGAAAGCATATGATAAAGTTCCAAGAAAAGTGCTTTGGAGAGTTCTAGAAAAGAAAAGGGTTAATAATGCTTATATTCAAGTTATTAAGAATATGTATGCAAAAGCTGTTACTTGTGTTCAAACATAAGGTGGTTTGACCAAGTATTTCCCTATATCAGTTGGATTACATCAAGGATCAGCCTTAAGCCCTTATCTATTTGCTTTAGTCATGGATGTTCTCACTAGACATTTGCAAGTGGTTGTACCTTGGTGTATGTTTTTTGCTGATGATATTCTTCTTATTGATAAGATTAAAGAGGGAGTTGAAGGTATGATATGAAATGAGCATATACGTGAAAAGGTTGGTGTAGCTCTAGTGGAAGATAAGATTAGAGAGAATCATCTTAGTTGGTTTGGCCACATAGAACGATGACCTTATGTTGACCGGTTAGAAAAGTAGATGTATTAGATTTGACTTATGTTAAGAAAGGTCGAGGCATATCTAAAAAGACTTGGTTAGAAAAATATTAGAAATGACATTTCTTTATTAGATTTAAATGAGAATTTGACTATTAACATGACACAATAGATAAAAAAGATTCATGTAGCCGACTCCACGTAGTGGGATAAAGGCTTGATGTTGTTGTTTTATGAATAATAAAACTACACGCCTATTACTTCTTGCTTGCTTTTTCTTTATGCATGTTGTTTTTTGATATTTTTTAGGTATATTCCTTCAAAATATACTGAAATGTTTCTTCTCTACATAAAAGTTTGGAACTTATACCTACATGTAATATGCTCCCACTGCAGTCAAACACCAGGTCTTATGCATACCTTATACTGCGGAGTCTGCAAGAAAGTACCTAGGAATACAAATATTTGATTTCAGATCAGCTTACCTTTTTTTCTTTCTTTTTTTTATAGCTGCAAATGGGAACACTCCAGAGTCGTTTAGATGCTGAGTTCCTTCTTGCACATATGTGCTCTGTGAAATTTAAGGAGTGGATCGTAATCCTCGCGACTCTCCTAAGGCGTATGGAGGTAAAAGTGGTGAATTGTATGCATGCTAGCTTTGAGTTTTCTTTAATGTGTTTTGGTTAGTTTGCCATTTTGTTAAGATTCAATAGAGCCTTGTTTGAATGAAACTACTAAAACTGAGAATATATATATATCTTTTATTAACCTTCTAAAATACTTAAATAATTTCTTTATATTACATAGTGCACTACTTTCTGAAGAATTTAGAGAGCTGCACGGGAAAATTTCTTAACTTGAATTCTATGTTTTCATGATTATCCATTGAGTTCGTGTTATCAGAACCAGGTTACAACTATATTTTATTTACTTCCTATATCATATCCCAACCGATAATCTCCTTTTCCTTTTCCTCTCCATTTCCATCAAAAGACAGCTGCGCAAGCTGATGATGAGTGTGCGCCTAATGCTTCCTTGAAGTTGAACCTACACAGGTTATGTGCTTTACAAGGCATATATAGGTTTTAGAAGATTTAGTAGATCATTCTGCAATAGACATAGCTAGGCAGAGTAGACCAAGTAAATTTGTGGGAACTGAATATATATTATTTTCAATTAATTCTCTAATATAAGGGTTCTACATGAAGCAGTCACATCCATTATCAGGAAGTAACATGTATTTCAAGTGATCGAAAAGTGCTTGAACCAGTCATATGTTTGACCTACTTTTTAAAAAATACCTTGGAAGACAATTGCCAAGATTTGATGATATCTATATAATTCTGACTTCAAAATTGGTGTGATTGATTGGATATTTTTCTTTTTTTAGTGATTTATATTTAGGAATTTATTTAGTGATTTGTATTTAGGGATTTATGCAGTGATTTGTAAATAAAAGGAAATATTTAGGTGTTTTTTTTTTATTTATTATACTTGGAATAATCCCTTACCTTTTCCTTTTTTTATTTTTTATTTTCTTGTAATTCATAGGGGTTCCTATTACTATAAATATGAAGGTTAGGATGGCTTGTTATGCGATTTAATGCAATGCTGAAACCCTTTCACTAGCTACTTGCATAAGCACACACTCTAACGCAGGCGCTATCCTTTTCTCTTATTGTGTTCCTTTTCTCTTTGTCTCTTTGGTATCTCTTTAGTACATGTTCCTTCTCTCTCACCCTACATTTATCAAGTCGGTATTAGAGCCTCCTCCAATCCTATTAGGGGCGGAACCAGTCATAAATTTTAGGGGCGGGGGAGGGGGGGGGGGGGGGGGGGGGGGGGGGGGGGGCAACTTATAAGTAACTATTGGCATATATGTCGAGGGGTCCAAGAGGGTAGGGCCCCTTAGCGGGGTTCGACCCTAACAATATTTTTCTTTGTATCTGGTTCATCATTCCTTAACAATAACACATCTACACAATGTATTTAATTATATTGGGGGCAATTACCTAAAGACCATAGTATTTTAATATTTTTAGGGGGGGGGGGGGGGGGGGGGAATTGCCTAAAAATCCTTATTATAATAAAGACTAAAAAATAGATTGAAGGGGACAAATTACCTAAATAATAATATAATGTTTGGGGGGGGGGGAGCAACTTATAAGTAACTATTGGCATATATGTCGGGGGGGTCCAAGAGGGTAGGGCCCCTTAGGCGGGGTTCGACCCTAACAATATTTTTCTTTGTATCTGGGTTCATCATTCCTTAACAATAACACATCTACACAATGTATTTAATTATATTGGGGGCAATTACCTAAAGACCATAGTATTTTTAATATTTCTTTAGGGGGGGGGGGGGGGTGAATTTGGCCTAAAAATCCTTATAATAAAGACTAAAAAAATAGATTGAAGGGGGACAAATTACCTAAATAATAATATAATGAACAAAAAAAAAAAAAACCAAGGGAGGGTGGTGGGGGGCAATTGCCCCCGCTAGCCTCCAAAGGGTTCCGCCCCTGAATCCTATACTCATCACGGTCTCTTTTTTTTTTTTTTTTCTCAATTTGCAATCATAGACATAGCAACTACCTACTTACGCTTTTCTTTTCTGCATCGATTGATTGGGTTTCTTACCCACATCTTACGGGTGGGCTTACCAATTCGGTTCTTGAGTTGAGTCTAGCCTACAACCTTTCATGCCTTTGACGCTCTTTGTCTGCGACATCCCATAATAGCATTTGCATCCTGCCCCTTCGCCACACATGCTTGCTTGCTTGCAAAAACATCTATGTGCATTTATTTATGCTTACTTGCTCCTTTATTTCCTACAGCTCACTCCTTTGATTGCATGCATCTTTGAGTTATGAACCTGTATGGTCATGGTGAATGACTTTGAGTCATTAGTGAATTTCTTCACAAACTAATACACGCCACATATGCAAGCCTCGAATTCAAGACCTCTTGGTTGGAGCCTAAGCTCCCATCTATGATGCACCGACACTTCTCTTCAAAGAGGCGTGCAGTGTCCGACACCGTGTCCGACACGACACTCGTCCGACACTCCTCCGACACGTGTCGGACACGCAGAAAACGTGTCCGATTAAAAAAATATTAAAAAAAACTGGACACGCGTGTCCGACACGGTGTCCAAGAGGGTAGGGCCCCTTAGCGGGGTTCGACCCTAACAATATTTTTCTTTGTATCTGGTTCATCATTCCTTAACAATAACACATCTACACAATGTATTTAATTATATTGGGGGCAATTACCTAGAGACCATAGTATTTTAATATTTTTAGGGGGGGGGGGAATTGCCTAAAAATCCTTATAATAAAGACTAAAAAATAGATTGAAGGGGACAAATTACCTAAATAATAATATAATGTTGGGGGGGGCAACTTATAAGTAACTATTGGCATATATGTCGGGGGGTCCAAGAGGGTAGGGCCCCTTAGCGGGGTTCGACCCTAACAATATTTTTCTTTGTATCTGGTTCATCATTCCTTAACAATAACACATCTACACAATGTATTTAATTATATTGGGAGCAATTACCTAAAGACCATAGTATTTTAATATTTTTAGGGGGGGGGGGATTGCCTAAAAATCCTTATAATAAAGACTAAAAAATAGATTGAAGGGGACAAATTACCTAAATAATAATATAATGAACAAAAAAAAAAAAAACCAGGGAGGGTGGTGGGGGCAATTGCCCCCGCTAGCCTCCAAAGGGTTCCGCCCCTGAATCCTATACTCATCATGTCTCTTTTTTTTTTTTTCTCAATTTGCAATCATAGACATAGCAACTACCTACTTACGCTTTTCTTTTCTGCATCGATTGATTGGGTTCTTACCCACATCTTATGGCTACCAATTCGTTCTTGAGTTGAGTCTAGCCTACAACCTTTCATGCCTTTGACGCTCTTTGTCTGCGACATCCCATAATAGCATTTGCACCCTTCGCCACACATGCTTGCTTGCTTGCAAAAACATCTATGTGCATTTATTTATGCTTACTTGCTCCTTTATTTCCTACAGCTCACTCCTTTGATTGCATGCATCTTTGAGTTATGAACCTGTATGGTCATGGTGAATGACTTTGAGTCATTAGTGAATTTCTTCACAAACTAATACACGCCACATATGCAAGCCTCGAATTCAAGACCTCTTGGTTGGAGCCTAAGCTCCCATCTATGATGCACCGACACTTCTCTTCAAAGAGGCGTGCAGTGTCCGACACCGTGTCCGACACGACACTCGTCCGACACTCCTCCGACACGTGTCGGACACGCCGAAAACGTGTCCGATTAAAAAAATATTAAAAAAAACTGGACACGCGTGTCCGACACGCGTATCTTAAATATTTTATAATTTTTTAAAAATAGAATTTCTTATATTTTGCGAGATTTAAACTAAATTTCTTATTTCATATCCACAACACCAAATCAACGTCTGCATTTAATACCCATTCATCGAATATTCTCATTTTCATTTATCTTTGGCAGTGAAGGTATTTTCATCTCCTCTCTTTTTGCATAATTACAAATCTTTCTCTTGTTGAACCAGAGTTAAAAGTAGTGATATTCAATGATGATGATATTGAAGGCAAAAACCAAACCTCTAAAGCTAATCCTAGTAGTTGAAGCTTGAATGATTGATGTTGTAGTAAGTGATTATTTGCTTATATTTTTGTGGTTATACTAGATAGTTTGTATTAAATATTTTATATTATAAGCTAGACAAGTTATCATGTCATTCATTTATTATTGTTTGTCATTTTTAATATGATATTACATTAATATATATACACTATATAAAAAAATGTATTGCCGTGTCTGCGCCGTACCCGTGTCCTATATTTTCAAAAAAAGCCGTGTCCCGTGTCCGTGTCGCCGTGTCCGTGCCCATGCATCATAGGCTCCCATCTAATAGGCTTAGGTGGGCTGTATACAACCATGTCTGTTACAACATACCTGTGGATATGGGGCAGTTTACCATCAACTATATAGCCTTGTTCATGTCTTTTCTAGTTGTCTGGGCTTTTGGAGCAGTTGGTTATGCTAATTGGTCCTATGTTAATTTGATATCCCAGCACATTCGTGGGTTCAAATCATTATTGATGCAATTGGGGGGCATGCTAGTCTTTTGCAATTACACGATTGAAGATTGAGTTATAGATTTTCATTCACTAATGGTGGACAGCTGAGTCATTAATGCACATTCGTGGATTTGAAGTGGTTGGATCATGATAATAAGGCCTTAGTTTTGTCTTCTCCATTAATGGTGGCTTTTGGAGCACTTGCTTTCACTAAGTGGTCCATGTCAAAGATTTTTTTTTCCAAGGAAAAATTTTCTCCTCGGGTTTGTTGTTGTAAATTTGAAGTACTACCCCTTGCACCCAAAGTGTCCTGGTTTTAATAGGAATAATATGGAACAAGAAAATTGCACGAACTATAAGACTACCTCCAAAACCTTCAGCTGTAGAGTACAGCCAGTTACATTGTTAGGCTTTGGAGAAATCCAACGCCAGCTTCTGTGACACTAAATTGTAAAGCAAAGGAATATACAGACTGAACTCAGTTTCACTGTTACAATTTTGCTCCTATGTGATGACCGCGCACACGACTAAATCTCTATAAAGCCAATTACATCACTGGACCCCTTTTACCACATAACAAAAATCCGCAATAAGAGATCATCTTGGACCCTTTTCTACGCTTACACCATATGAGCACACCTTCAGAATCCGGCTGGAATTGTCTTGATTGGCTGGGAATACATTCCAGCCACCTGCAGTGGACAAGATTGTGCAAAATGGTAGAGTCTATTTCAACTAAGGCTCTCTGAAACGAATTAAACAATCAAAGAACAGAGGAGCTGATTTGGAATAGGTTTCTTCATTCCAACAAGTTGATTTCTCTTTCCTTCAATTCTTTTACTTGTGAAGAAGGCCTGAGAATATAGTCGCTTTCTGCAGAAAACCAAAAGACAAGAAGATAGTTCTGTCCCAGAAAATTATGTTCATGGAGAAAAATAAGATTGAAAAATAGAAAACCCGATGTGAATATGTTCTTGATGAAGTCAAGTGCAGTTCCTTAACTGTGCTTGAGCATTTCAGTGATTGGGATATGCCAAAACTCCTGGAATCTCAGAATTTCTGCTGCCATCTGTTGCAGCCTCCTAAATGCTGGACAGATGCATGGTAGTTCCAAAACAGAGAAAGCAGAGACGCACGAAATGGAAGCTTTTCCCTGAGCTGGCGGACTGGAATGGGCTTAGTTTCATGGGGAAAAGGGTATGGCACTAGGTAAACCGATCTTGGCAAGATTTTGGACCCTTTAATGATCTCCTTTTTCACTCATCTCTCCTAAGGGAAAACCCACCCCAATGCTAGTGAAATCCTTTCCAACCCTAATAAATCTGAAAATTAACTTAAAAAAAAAAACTCCACTCCTAACACAACAATGAGGTATTTATAGAAAAACAAAGTAGCACTAAGGATCCTAATTACTAAACTACTTTTAATATCATGACCCGGTCCGGAGTCTCGAATTAATGAGGTAGGAACGAACAGTCGGACGGTAAATACATTTTTCCATAATTATACATAATAGTAATGATTAATATTCTTCAAACACTGAAGAGCCACTAAGACTACTTGTACAATGAATATGCATTTAAACTTTTCATTTGAGCGTTGTCTTCTGTAGACATATTCCTCTTCTTTTTCAGTCATTTTTATTTATCAGGAGACTTACCTGAAAGTTTAGTTTAATAAGTTGAGTTTACATGATAAACTCAATAGTTAATCAAGCCTATAACATAATGGCATCAGTGCGCTGTTGTTTCTAGTAGTAAATTTGAAGTGACGAATAGGACGATCCAGCAGTGATTTTTCCTACACATTATTAGATTTGAACTCGGTTAATTTACTTGATAACTTAATTTCTGTATAATATAATGTAATCATATAATATGCATATTGCGAATGATCTTACCACAAATTCTTTTTCTTTTTATGTGGATTCTGTCATGATCATTTCTGAATGATTATTGCACTTGAATTTATCTATAAATAGAAAAAAAAATATATAACTTTATATCAATTAAACATAATAGAAATAAAATTTAAAATTTTAAGCTCATGTTGATCAAAATTAATTAGGATATCCAAGTTTAGTTTGTTTTTTTTCAATAATAATTTAAATATAAAATAATAGAAATTGGATCATGTTATTCAAGTTTATTATGCGTATGTTAGTATAATTATCTTTCATGTAAATAATCAAAAAACAAAATTTTAAAATACGTAATGCATAAATAGTTTTATAAAAAATTCAAATAATAATTTTTTTTAAAGCTATCATTCTATAATAGATCTGACTATAGAAAACAGCTTTCAATCATAAATTTTTATAAAAAATAGCAAGAAAATAGTACGTAACAAAAAGAATATATAATAGCAATTCAAAAAACAAAAGTGATAGAATGATTCCCTAAATATATCTAAAATGATTGCATAAAAAGTATTTATACACATATTTCATATATTGTTCATTGATTAAGTGCAATGTATTGTAGGATTTTGAGTACAAAATTGGAATTCTCAGTTGAATTTTCTATCACCATGTCCTCACATGCCCTTAATTATAGAATATAAAGCCATAGACATATCATTTTTTTCATTAGTTATTTGAAAGAGATGGTTTCTCTTCCCCCACATGGCTAAGTCAAATTGCCTTTATTTCAAATCCACATATAAGACCCCTCAAATCTCAACTACAAGCCCTGGCCCCATAGTTTATATATTTATATATAAAGAATATAGTTTGTATAACGATAAGCTTAAATGTCATTAAATTCATGCTGAGATTAGTGCAGTTCATGATATCTTATATAAGTACTGATTTCACTATTAATCCAAGAGCATTCACGTCCATCTTACCATAAATTACATCATAATATTCTTACGCAAATTTGTTCTATAAATGCAACTTAGCCTTGGTTTGGGATAATTTTTTTATTATTTTGTAAAGTTGATGTAGATAAAGTAACTTTTTTTTTTCAGTTTAGGAGATTAGAACGTGCACATCGAGGGGAAGAAGTGTTTTGGTCAATCAACGAGCTGCACGTGCGATCTTAATAAAGTAAGTTTTTGTAAAAAAAAATGCTTTTTAGTACAATTTTTTAAAAAATAATGAAGAGACTATAGCCAGCAGAAATTGTGGTTGCAATTTTAAGAACAAACAGTAAGAAAGTTGTCCCAAATGAAACTTTAATTCAATAACAGAGGCTCAAAAGATAATATATGAACAAAAATTTATTTTCAATACTCATCAAAGTCAAAATTTGATTAGATTTAAAGATTTGGATGATAGATTACTAAACAATGAAAAATAAGGACTATATGTGTTTTTTAGCGAATTTTATAGGACTTGAATGAAAAAAGTCACATGAAATATGAGTTCAGATTTTATTATAAATATGAGATTTGAATTGTAGTTTACTGTAAAGTAAAACAACAGCAACACAAGTACTGCTGTAATGAATAAATTAAGCAGCCCATAATCTCTCATGGAAATTGAGACTTTGGCTAATAAAATAATTTATTTATAGCCTGATAAAGCCATTAATTTCTTGGATCTAGCAAAGTAGTTTGCCAGCCTAAGTAAGAATCTTAGCATTTGGGTCAAACAGGTTGCGAATCAAAGCTGACCTGTTAGGATTCTCTAACTTATTTCCAACTAGTTCGCTCAGAGTTCAAGTCTAGAGTATATCAGTTATCTTTTCTTCTTGTCAGCGCACGGCTTGAGCTGTCAAAAAAATTAATCGTTTGCGTACAGCTTGTGTTTGACTAGCTCCTAATACTACTAAAAATGATGTTTTTCTCAGCATTTACTAGCAGCATTTTAAAAACCGCTGTTGTAGATATTTTTTGGGAACGGTTTAAACGACCGATTTGAATGGCGGCTTAAACCATCGCCATAAACACCGCTCACTTGCTCGCGTATACAGTAGTCACATTCCGTATTTGGAGTTAAGTCATGTCCTAGCTAGTTCGCGACTCTCATTCTAAGACTCGTCACCCTAGCCTCGCTCAATCAAGCCCGAACGTGTCCTAGCTCGCGCCAGTCCCGCCTTCGTCTCCTTGCAGGTGATATCATCTTTCTCCCTTCTCTTGGCCTTTCTTTATTTTCTTTCCTTATTCGTAGGCCTTTGGCGGGCAGTATTGCTGGAATATAAACGATATTCGTTCATTTCTTCTACCTCATTCTTTCTTTCTCGCTCTATCTCTTCCCTCTTCTTCTCCTTCTTCCTCTTGTTATGGATCTAGTTTCTTCAAGGGAGCATCTCTGCTTATATATATATATATATATATATATATATATATATATATATATATATATATATATATATATATATATATATAGTATTATTTATTATCTTAAATTAGAATGTTTTCTATAAATTTTACTATGCTCTACTTTCTTATCAAATAAGTTTTTAGTGGGAGACACCTCTGTAGCTTTATACTTCCAAATTCCAACATTTCCCTATTTATCATTAATATATGTTCCTTTTACCCATCTTTATCATAGTAGCCTATTTTGCGATGCATTTGTGGATTGTGCCCACTTGGTTAATTGTCCATTATAGTGAAATAAAGTTAAGTTGATAGGATATTAATAATATGAAACTTTAGAGGGGCAACAACTACGACGGTCCATCAGCGGTTTCAAAACCGCTACAAAGATTTTTGTGCCAGTTAAAATTGCCACTAAATCCTAAATTAAATTCTTCTGAAGACTTTTTTTATTGTAGTGGAAGCTTATCTTCGAACCCTTCATTAAGTAAGATGATATTGAAAAGTTAGCAGATATATAAAATATTTTTATTGTATTCAACTCAATATTTATTTATTTTTTTTATTTTTCTGAAATCCGCTCATGTTCTACTTGAATTCAAACAAGTCAAAGATGAACACAATGTTCATAAGCAATTTCAAAAACGAGTCGATCATAAACAGACAAAAATTTGAATGAGTCGAACACAAACAACCTCAAATTCGGATCTTTTAGAGCACCACCCACCAACTCCTATTATATTAACATCTTTTCAACATCTTATACTGTATCCAACATTTAAATCTAAGGGCTTAAATTAAGTTAAAACATATTAGTTAAATTAAGCTATGCTTTTAAGTAGAGTAAGTCATTTAATTTTTTTTTTAAATTTTTTTCTAAGTTGAGATAATATTAAAAAATTATTTGATTGATATGAGCCCATCTTCTTTCATTCATCATATGAATAAAAATTAAGTAGAGAAAGAGAAGCTGAGCTTAATTAGGATGAAAACCAGCTTAGCTTAGTCACACTTGAGTTTTGATGATTAATATAAATAATACTTATCTAATTTAGTCCTTAAGTGAGCAAGAATTTAGCCGTTAATGACATTTAAATGGTTAAAGGAGGATTTACACATATAATATCAATAATTTTTTATTTACATACATAGCACTCAAAACAATACAATTAAATAAAACATAACATCTCCTGCTACCCTCTATTTCAATCTTGTCACTGTGTTCGGCGTCTCACGCTTCATTGCTAATCAGTCACCATCACATACTGCTGATTGCAGCCAGTCACGCTCCTCTGCATCTTTCAGTTGTCATTCTTAGCCACCCCGCCTCTATGGCTCGTGCCTCAAGTCACCACCACCTCTGTCTTATTCTTACATCCAGCTATCGCTACCGCACATATTTGACAAACCAGCTAACACCTTTGTCTTATGTGCACTTCTATCCACTCACCTCAAAACTAATTGTGTGAGGCTATAGGGAGATTCAACAAAGGCAAAGCCGTGAAGAGCTTGGCCAACAAAATCTAATCCTCTAAGGATGGCGTGAGGCGGATTATCGCAACAATTCACCTCTTTTCGGTAGAATCTATTAACACCATTAACAAAAGTGCTATGCGATATAAATAATAAAATTTAGGTGTTAAATATGAAAATCAAATAATTTTGAGTGCTATATATATGAATCCTCCCACCTAAAGATGATATTAAATTATATTGACTTGTAGGAGATATAAACAACGTATTTTTCATATTTCATTCTACTTAATTTTGAAAATTCATTAATTTTGCCCACATTTTCAGCTTAATTTAGCTTAAAGTAATTGACATATAAAGTTTGACTTCCCCTTTAACTATTATATTCTTCCTTATTATCCTCATCTTTTTTCCTACTATAATTTTTTTCCGTTAGTCAAGCCTTGGATAGCGCAATTTTCTTTTTTAAAATTTTTTCTCAAGCTTTCTTAGTCAAATATGGCTCCTTAAAAGGAAGTGTTGGTTGTGAAAGAGCTTAGAAAGAAGACAAAGGTAGCAACACTTTGGTAGAAGAGAAAGCAAATGAAAATGGATTATAATATATTGTGAATATAGTACAACCTTTATGAGACTATATGAGTAAGATAAAGTTGAATCTATACATAACAAATAACTATTTATATATATATTAATTCATTCAATCACAATGGCTTTATGCTGCCTCCCCTCACATTATTCTTTGCGGATACGTACGTTGTTCAGAGGCGAATCAGAATGCACCACGTCACCCAGTAATGACGTGTTTTGATTCGCTTCTGGACGGTCCGGTGACTGCACAAAATAATTTTGATATATTTGATCTTCGGAGTAACCGCAAAAAAAAAAAAAAAAACTTAGCATATTTCGATATATTTGATGATAGTGCAAAACACAGGATTACTGATAAGTATCATTATGCAGATGTCATCACAATGAAGTAATATGAGAAGAATTTAAATGAACATCAAAATCTTGATATTGTTGAAGCTATATAATATCAATTCCTATGAAAGATCTAGCAAATGTTTTCGATGGCTTCTCTTTAGAAATGCATGTTTGGCAACACTTCCGTTAATCTAGTTGTGGTCTTCTCATGTGGCATGTGGAAGGCAAAATTTTTGATAAGTGGAGGATGAACAATTCCTAAGGTTTGCTAATGAGATGGTCAAATTTGCCCCTAATAGACGCATATGAAGCTTCTTTTGATAGAGCAATCTTTGTCCTATACCTTGTAATATCCAAAATCATTTTTATTTGAACTTACCAATCTAGACTTTTCCATTATGGTGGCCATTGATCCAATATTTTCCATCATAACCTCGTTTTTTATTTGTTATAAAATATTGAGAGAAAATAGGCATAAGAGCAAAAAATGAGGATGAAAAAAAAAAAAAAAAAAAAAAACTACTTCACAATAATAAAAAGATGCAACCCATGGAGGTTTAGAGTGGTTGGTGGGCAAGTATGGTCTGGAACCCCCCATCTCGGGTTTGAATCCCCTATACTACAATCTCACCACTTTAGTGGGGCATAGTAAGTGTGAGTCCGATGCCGGTGGGTGTCCTCGCTAGGTTCTGCCGAGGGATTAGTTACGCCGCCCAGCGTTCCTTTTGGAGTGGCAGCGGGTAGATACCCCGTTCTCAAAAATAAAATAAAAAGATGCAAATATTTATGTAGCTCCAAAAATCATAAAGAAAAATATTTTCAATGTAATAAAAAAAAAGAGTGCATCCATTTTTCTTAATACAATTTTTTTGTATTCTCGAAGAATAATAAAGGAGTAAAGGAATACACAACAAAATAGGAGTCATAGAATGAGAAGGCAACAATACTAGTGACCTTGAGTAATATTCCTTATCATAATAATGCGATTTTTTTTTCTTTGCACCTCCAAATTGGCATTTGTTATTACTGTGCTAAGGGCAGCTTCAACCGAAAATCTCATTTTTCACTCCAAAATGTCGTGAAACTAAAAAATGTCGTGATTCATCTCCAATCGAACGTCATTTTACTCATAACGGTCGTTCGCACATTTCTTCGGCAAGTTCGGTAGAGACCAAAAAATGGCGAAGATGAACAGTGCAATGCCAATATTGGCGTCACACTGTTCATCCGTGATCAAATGACGTCAAAAATGATGGTCAGTTGAAGCAAAGCAAGAATGGCAAACACTTGTTTGCCATTCCATTGGAGTTGCCCTAATCAACAACACCATCATGCTATTCACATCATCGTCCTTATACCATATGATCAAATTAAATCACCATGAGCCATAATAAAAGATGAAGTAGGTACCTCTTGGCTCTTGTTATCTTTCTCTAGTTCTTTTCTTTCTTTCTCTTTTTCATCCTTTGCTTATTTTGTTTCTAAAATAAATTAAAGAAAAATCATCTTTTCGGCTTTAATCATACGAGTTAAGTCAAACTAAAATAAACTCAAATTTTGTTTTGAATCCAATCCAAAATTGCAAAAACCATTTATATTTCAATTATTCAAGAAGATAATCACATATTTATTTATAAATCTTCTAATTTCAATGTTTTTTTTTTAATTTTTTTTTTCTAATTTCAATGTATGCATAACATATAGAGAGAACATTAGGGTTTATAATCTAACATTTAGATAGCTGAAACTTGCATTGCTTCTCAACTATTCATGTAATTTTTAAACCGTAAAAGACAAACAAACAAATAGAATTGAATATTATTTAGGATTTATTTTATGAAGGAACATGTTAATCACGATAATTAGCAAAAGGAGTATGTTTATTAAAATAATTTAAGAATGAGCTAATTCGCTGATATAATTGACGCATTTAGAATGCGCAGAGAATGGTTTGACACATTCTGAATGTGCCAAACATTTTGTAGTGTTTAGCTTAAGAGAGATAGAGAAACGTGGCAGAGTAGAGGGAGAGAAAAAAGAGAGGGGGTAGAGAGTGTTAAAACTTTTCATACAAAAATATATAAAACTATTTAATATTTTAAAAATGATTTTAAATTTTGTTTTTAATTATTATTAAAAAATAACATTTATTTAATATTATTAAATATCTAAAAAATTTAGATAAATAATAGTTAAATATTATTTTAAATATTTAACATATTATTTAAGAACTGATATTTAATATTTAAATATTACTATATTAGTTAAAATATATTTAAAATATTAGTAAATATTTTTGTTTATTTTAATATTTAACTACTATTTTAATTGCTTTTTTAATAATATTACATAAATTTTATTGTTTAAATAAAATATTTTAATATAACATTTATATTTTTTATATTTAAAATAATAATTAAAATAATATTTAAACTGATATTTAACATATTAAAAGTAATATTTGAAATATTTAAATGGTTTATATATTTTTGCATGAAAAAAAAAAATTTTAATTTATTTTCAGTCTCTCCCACTACCTCTCTTTTCTCTCTCTCCACCTCTTTTTTTTTTTTTTTGGACATTTAGGCTTTTTAAGGCAAACTCACACACACAACGCATACACAAAGACTCGAACCCAAGACCTCTTAGTTGGAAGCATAAGCTCTCAACCAACAAGCCAAGGTGAGCTGTGTTCCGCCTCTTTCTCGCTCTCTACTTTGCCACCTTCCTCTCTCTCTCTCTCTCTCTCTCAGTCTCTCTCTTAAGCTGAACATGCCAAAATATTTGACACATTCAGCTGAATGCATAAAATATTTTGACGAATTGGCTCATTTTTAAAATTCTTAATAAGCATTCTTTTCGTGCTAAATCTCGTGATTAATATGCACCTTGAAAAATTAAGCCTATTATTTATTTATTACATCACGGCTAATATCAATAAAGGCATAATAAGGCCATAACATCAACTTCAAATTGCTAGTGCCTTTAATTGTCAAACTACTCTGTCTTTTAATGTTAGAAGAAACATTTCTGATAAAATAGTTGGCTGGAAGAATTCACTGTATTTTCTGGAGTTGTTGTAACAAGGAGAGATGTTGGATTGCTGGAACTGTTATGGTATCTGCCCAAACGTTGTGCGCTATTGCAGAAAGTCGAATCTGGACAATGATGTTTCTCCCGTATCTGCCTCCCTTGGACGGCCTGTGGGCAACCAGGTAACTCAGTATCTTACCGTGCACATCTTTACATTGTATGAGTCCAGGTTCTCGATGGCTTGAGAGTTTTTTTCTTGGTGGGACTTGTTATATTTGTGCACCAGCCAGTTTTTGTCTGTTTGGCTATTATTCTTGAATGGATTAGAATATTTTACTTGTACAAGTACTACTTTTTGTATTTCCCTTTATGCAGCTCAAGCTGATAGTGTGTAATAGGTTTTATACTTGTTATGCAACTTTTTTGATTGTTAATAAGGTTTTGTTGATTGCTACTGGTAAGTTGTGGTAATAATCAATTTTTATTCTGTATTCTTTTTGATTTAATGATATGGGCTTAGGCCCAAATATTCCCAAAAAAAAAAACATCAACTTTAAAGCTTCAATTTTGGTCCAGGGAAAAAAAAAGCCTGATTGTGATGCAGCTATGCAGGACGTACCTCCAAACAAATAAAAAATATTATAGGTAAAAAAAAATCAAATAAAACTACAATACATCGTAATAAGTCTAGGTTTAGCTAATGTTGTATTGAGCTTTATATTGACTACTTAGGTTTTATTTTAGATAAATTTTTATAGCTATTTTTTTGCTATTTTTAAAAAACTTTTTATACTAAAAAACTACTTTAAAAAATAATCTCGAACGAAACTTTAATCTAATTTAATTTAGAGTTCAACATACTTCTCTTAGTTTGAATTAGATAATTATAAACTGAGTCATTTATCATATAAAAAAAGATAATTGCAATTCAACTTCAACATATGTCATAATAACTTGATAGAGAAAATGATAAATAATATGAAATAAATTTTTCATAAAAAATAAAAAGAAATTCTAAATATTTTATAATTTATGCTAAAAGCTTAAAATCTAATATATTTTAAGTCTAAATAGTATATAAATGATCTGACTTATAAGCTAACTAAGGCTTTGTTTGGGGCATCTTTCTTACTTCTTCTTAAAATGGTTTTCTAGTAAAAATTAAAATTTTTGTACTAAAAAGCTGCTTTAAGAAGCAGTAAGAAAATTTGTACCAGAAAGCTATTTTAAAAAATAATAAAAAAAATCATCCAAAACGAAGGCTAAGTCAAGTTAGAATTTGTCAAAATTTAACTTATCACCTCATTATATTCGAGCATTTATCAAGCTGAGTGTGTTAACTCACAAGTTAACCTCACTTAGTTACATCTTTTCCCAAAAAAAAAAAAAAAAAAAAAATATTTGTCACAATATCTTGACCAAAATTTTGATTATGCCGAGCATTAAAGTTCTTAGATATATTTTAAAATAAATATAATATATACCTAATTAATATTATATAAATTTAAAATATATCTTCAACCTCATTTTAATTTATTTTTTAATCTGAAAATTAAGATAAAAAATTTTTCCTTCTAAATATACTCCTAATGTTCAAGTTATTTACATGATTAGCTTCAAATTATATACGCTTATTTCTCCACCCGTCCATTATTTCTTGTTGGTCTTCCGCACCACCTTGTAGCTAGCTCGAACAAGCCCTAGCGCCGCTTCAGAGAAACCCTATAATCTGGTACGCGCCTACTTCCGCCAGCCCCTTCTTCTCCTCCCGCGCCGATCGAAGGGCTCCTCCAGCTCTGTCTACGCGCTTGATTTTGCTTCTTCCTTACGCTTCGCCGGCCGCCGCTGATTGCTCCTTCGTTTAGCTACGAAAACTATCAAGTATTCACGGCTACGGCAGCCTACAAACGGCCTCCTCCACTCCTAACTGAAGTTTTCTTCAGCCATTCCTCTGATTTCCACGTCGGTCACAGCACTCGAGCTTCATCATTCACCAACAGCAGGTACAGAAAGATCTTCTACCGGTACCAAGGTTACAGCTTTCTAACATTCCATTCTATTATATTAGGATAAATCGATATTTGTGATAAATTTTATTGTTTGCATGAAAAAATTGATTTGTTCATCTCCATTAAAAATTAGCATTGAATTGAGTGGTCCATTAAATTATATTGTTAAGTAAATGATCTTCAATTGATTTGTTTTCTATCTATAAACTAAAAGATGTTTCAAACAAATTCCTAAGTCGGTGAAAAGATAAGCCCTCCTCAGATAAGATGGTAAATTATTCTGTGTGGATATGGATGTTGTCCAGAGGCGAATCAGAGCGTGCCACGTCATCTTTTTGCAGTGTACCCACTGTGTACCAGGTGATGTAGTGTACAAAGTCCTACATGGGGTCCTAATTGGGCTTTACTCGGACGGGCTTCACCCACTCACGCCCACATATGGTGACTTTCGAGATGTCGTACCCACCTATACACACCCACTTTCTATGTTTTTTGAATGCAGTATGCCACAGACTGATGGCCTTGAGGCTTATTGTCCTTTGCTCTGATTGTAGACTTTAAAGCTGCATATCAGAATTTATCGTAGTCATAGTATGGTTAAATGTTGCATACTACGTAGTGAGGATTGCAATAATATAAGATATACGGTGATTAGCAATGTAAATCGATTTATCTCCCGATATTGAGTACCCACCCATACCCATCCACAAAACTAGAGGTGTCCCCATACCCACCCATACCCATTGGGTATGGGTAGGTACATGGGTGGGTGTGGGTATGAGTACCCAATGCAGGGCTCTGGTGGTGTTAGGGGTGTCAATATTTAACACGACACAACAACCCGACCCGAAAAATCCGGGTTGGACCCGACCCGTTTATAAACGGTTCGGGTCCGGGTTTGCAGATTCAAACGGGTCGGGTCGGGTTGACCCGGCGGGTTGCCAGGTCAACCCGAAAACCCGTTTAATTTTAAAAAAAATTGAATTTCCTGCTGCTCCCGCCCGCTGCCCGCCTGCCCCGCGCTGCCCCGCGCGTGCCGCGCTGCCACCGCTGCCCCGTTGTTGAGCTGTCGTGCCCTCGCCGTTGCCGCTGCCGCGTTGCGCCGCTACTACCGCCCGCCCGCTGCTGCACTTTCGCCGCTGCCCCGCCCGCGCCATTGCCGCAGCCGCACCTGCTGCCGCGCGTGTGACTAAACCGGGTCGTGGGTCGTGGCGGGTCAACCCGTAACCTGCTCAGGTCGGGTCCGGGTTGGAATGTCCGACCTGTTTGTAAAAACGGGTCGGGTTCGGGTTGACCCGTTTATATACGGGTCGGGTCGGATTCGACCCGAAACCGACGGGTTGACCCGAATTGACACCCCTAGGTGGTGTACTCTAATTCGCCTCCAGACGGTCCAGTGTCCGCACAGAATAATTTTTCCCTCAAATGATACTTAGAGGACCTCGAAGAAACCACAAAAGCTAGCTCCTAAATTCTTGGATGTCTAAATTGTATGCAACTCTAAGGAGGAGACTTTTTGTACCCCAAAGGAGTTGATGCAAGTACATATCTTCTAAATGGACCTAATCAGTTCACAAAAGCTCATATAGACTGTATTGAAGTTATTATGCAGCCCAATTTATCTTATTGGTTAGGAGTTTAGGTATTCAAACAATAGTTTTTGGATTGGAAGCCTTGCATCTGTGTTAAGTGTGAATCTGCGATTAAATTCATTCAAAGTTTTAGAATAAATTCTAGGCTGCCTATAAAAAAAATTAAATCAAGTCATAACAAATCCGAATAGGACATATCTTCAAATCATTTTAGGCCCATTTATATTAAATGTTCAATTTTCTTTATGCGAATCATTTTATTAAAATGTTTATCTTATTTTGGATAATAATATATTTAGATTTGTCATAGTTATTGGGATTGAATAAGATTATATTTGTATTTCAATATTTCATATTATCCTTATAATCTTATATCTATAAATAGGGAGCCTCTAAGCCTATCAACCCCTTCTGAATCAGAAATGTTCATGTTTTGTGACTATGAACTATTCAACCTCCTTATAATCTGCCAATGAATGAGTTACTATAGCATTGAAAAGAGATTTTCTAGGAAGCTATTGGCTTTTATTAGCATACCTAAAAGGAGGCATCATCACATGATTGCCTATCAAATTTCTTGGATGTTAGCTAAGTTACTTTCCTAAAGTTGGGATTCAAAACCAAAGGCATTGCCCTTTTTTAAAATGAATTCAACATAAAGCCTCCTATCAATTAAGCTTTCTGATAATCATGGCACAAAGCCCTACGTCCTTAGCAAATTAAACCAACAAGATAAACTTGGGACGACGACAACAACAACATCAAATATTTATCCCACTATATGAGGTCAGCTACATGAATTCTTTTTCTCCGTTGTGTCATGGTAAAAGTTAAATTCTCATTTAAGTCTTTTCTAATATTTTCTAACCAAGTCTTTTTAGGTCTACCTCTACCCTTCTTAACAAAAGTCAAATCTAATGCATCTACTTTCCTAATCGGGTCATCGGAAGGCCGCCGTTTTATGGATGCCTCCTTAAAAGTTCGGGGTGCATTAGATAGTTGACTGCAAACGCAAAATTTGTCGAATAATCATGACAAGATAAACTTGGGACAAGGAAACTAAAACAATTTGATCAATTAATTAATCGTACTTTCATAATTCAACCCAAATGAAAATTTCCATATAAGGAAAAAAAAAAACTCTAGAGCGCATGCAATTTCCTTAGTCAAAAGTGCTCCATCTACAAAAGAAATAATTAATTAGAAAACTTATGAGACCCCTAATAAAAATCATAGAGAAATCAAGAGCTTAATCATCCCAATTTGAGTTGGCTCGCACTTGACTCAACCCACATGTCACCATGGCTACAAAGAAGAGAGAGCATGAGCATAGTTGCCATATGTTCATGCTCATAAACCTCTATAAAACAATCACACACACACAAAAAAGCATCAAGAAAGGGATAATCATTGAATAGAAAACATGTAAGAGACTGAGGCTTTGTTTGTGACGACTTTCCTACTGATTCTTAAAACAACTTTCTAGTACAAAATTTTTAATTTTTACACTAAAAAACTACTTTAAGAAGCAGTAAGAAAGCCGTCCCAAACTATTGTACTAAAAAAATACTTTAATAAGCAGTAAGAAAGCCGTCCCAAACCAAGCCTGAGACACTACATAAGAAAAGCATTGCTTTGGCTTCTATAACATAATAATTCTTGAGACAACAAGCAGAGATATCGTTCAACAAATCATACAGATCATGATCTAATGCATACCATGGAGCATTTTATCTACTCTACTCAGAATGTTCTCCTCAATCAATTTATTCTCACACATGCTTCAGTATTTCTACTCTCCTTTGTCTCACATTAAGTAGATCAAGATCAGATATTGGGGCCAGCAGCTAGAATCTCTTCTGTCAGCTTGTTATCCGACCCAATTTTGTATTTCGAAAACACCTCAAAATTTTGTTTGAACAAACCAGCCAGCTTCAACAGAGTTTCCTTGTAGACTTTCTTGTTCTCCCACTGCATTTACATTCCAATAAAATAGAGTCAGCTAATCAAATCTCTGAATCTATTTGATCTACGCCACAAAAAGAGACATCAAATTATGGTTGTGAATTTATAATTAAGGCTTCGTTTGCGACGGCTTTCTTACTGCTTCTTAAAGTAGTTTTTTAATTGTAGAAATATGTTTTAATAAGCAGTAAGAAAGCCGTCTCAAACGAAGCCTAATTTTGATTTGAGATCAATTTATTTCCACTAATCAATATCAGAAAATAATAAAAAGTCAAGTTAGGTTGGGCTTGGATCAAGGTAAACTAGCTTTTATATATATAGACTTTAAAAAAAAATGGCAAAATGGCTTACGGCATTCATAGGATTGAGGATCTCTGAAGGCACTCCTTCGACCACAGTAGGAATCTCAAGCCCAAAGACCTCAGTTTTGGTGTACTCGGTATTCAAAAGGACACCAGAATGGATAGCATTGATGATATTTCGAGTGTAGGGCAATTTGATGCGGCTCCCAACTCCATACCTTAATGAAAAATCAAACCAAATTAGTCTTTTTTTTTTTCCTGCGGGGCAATTAAGAACTGTGGCTTTGTTTGAGGCAGTTTTTTTATTGCTTCTTGAAGCAAATTTTTAGTACAAAATTTTTAGTTTTTGTATTAAAAAACTAATTTAAGAAACAATAAGCAATCCATCCCAAACAAAGCCTGTATGTACTTGATATAAAGTAGAAACGAGAATACCTTCCACCGCACCAGCCGGTGTTGACAAGCCACCCGGTTGCACCGTACTTTTTCATTTTCTCAGCCAACATGGCAGCATATTTGGTTGGATGGAGCATGATGAAGGCTGCACCAAAGCAAGCAGAGAAGGTGGCCTGTGGCTCCTTGATGCCATCCTCTGTCCCAGCCACCAAAGCAGTGTAGCCTGTGATGAAGTGGTACATTGTTTGCGCCATGGTTAGCTTGCTCACAGGAGGAAGTACCCCGAAAGCATCGCAAGCCAAGAGTATCACATTTTTGGGATGTGGGCCCACACAAGGTATCTTCGCGTTTGGAATGTACTCGATAGGGTAGGAAGCTCGAGTGTTCTCTGTGTAAAAAGAAACCATAAGTAATACAAAATATATCACTCATATTTCTTTCCTACCACTCATATATTTCATTTCTAACACTCATATTTGATCTGAAAATGAACTATGGGTGATATGTATGTAACATTAAAGTTTTATGTTTTAAATATGTAAATAGAATAATATAGGATGGTATGTATGTAAATCTCCCTAAATAATTTCATCTAACTTCCTATTTCAACTTCTTTATGGGCGGTAAAAAGTTTACCTGTCACTGATTTATCACTATAGTCTACTTCGCGGGTGTGCTCATCAAAGACAACATTCTCCAACACTGTCATCATATTTACAAGTCAGTGAACCATAGAAAGCAATCATCCTACACAAATGAGTCAAAAGTATAGGAAAGAATCATCTCTACCAGCGCCGAACTTAATGGCATTGAAGATATCGGGTTCCTTCTCGTGCGAAAGATCAACGCATTTGGCATAGCAACCACCCTCAATGTTGGAAACGCCATTATCACTCCAGCAATGCTCATCATCACCAATGAGCAACCTGTTGTGGTCAGTGGACAGAGTTGTCTTGCCAGTACCTGCAGAAGAGAAGAGAAGAGAAGGAAACAAAGTCAAAGAATAGTGTTAAGCCAAGTGCAAAGAGGGATGCCTCGCTTACCAGAGAGGCCAAAGAAGAGGGCAACATCACCGTCCTTGCCCATGTTACAGCCAGAGTGCAAGGAGAGTATGCCTCGCTTGGGCATGAGATAGTGCATTACACTGAAGAGCCCTTTCTTCATCTCTCCAGCATATTGGGTGCCCAGAATAACCATTTCCTTCCTAGCCAAGTTTATGTCTATGCTTGTGGATGATGTCATGTAATGGGTGTATCGATTGCAGGGAAATTGCCCCGCGTTATAAATAGTGAAGTCCGGAGTACCAAAGTTCTCCAGTTCTTCAGGTGTTGGCCGAATGCACCTATACAATATCTTGATTATATACTCACTACAATAGGAGCATCTGGTTTACCACTTGAACAATTTTACCTCATGTGTTACGGGTATGTGATGTAGTTTACAGCTTAAAAGAAATGAAGTCCTATGGAGGGAAGCATTCGTTCAGTTCAGCTTCTTTTTTTCTATGTTTTTTATTAACATTCCTTAATACAGCCGTATGATGTCCTCAGATGTCTAACAGTCTAAGGTTTCGTTTGGAACGGCTTTCTTACTGATTCTTAAAACATCTTTTTGATACAAAATTTTAAATTTTTTATACTAAAAATTTGTTTTAAAAAGCATTAAAAAAACAATCCCAAACGAAACCTAAATGAGAGTGCAAGTGCAACGTCATGAAAGCAAAGGAAGTAAAAAAGACTAGACATAGGTAGAAATTTTACTTACATGTTATGCATAAAGAGGGAGTGATATGCCCTTGCAGAGACAATCCTAACTTTAATTTGATTTTCACTGTCCCAATTAAGGAACTGATCATTCACAAATACCTATACCAAATAGAGGATGACAAGCAGTTTCATCAATAAAAAATACATTTTTAAACCTCTAAACATGAAATGAGCGCGAGTATGGTAAAAACCTTATCCAAGGAATTCAGGTAATCAACAGCTCTTTCTCTGTTCACCAAGAAAGTGTGCTCGTCCATCTCAATATTGGGGGAACCTCTGAACAGGGAAAAAAAAAACAATGAAAATTGTATGGATAAATTCATATAATGCTTTGCATGCTTATGCCAGCTTCGCACGCCCACATGCGGTGCCTTCTTGGCTACTTGCAGTTAGAAATAATGTCTTTGAAAAGGAATAAATTTATTAGAATTAGGAATAAACATTAGTTTTATGCTTCATTTGGGATGACCTTTTTTTTTTAAAGCAGCTTTTTAGTTAGAAAGCTGCTTTAAAGCAACCTTTTAATTAGAAAACTGCTTTATGAAGTAAGAAATTCATCCCAAATGAAACCTTAAACTCTAAAACAGCTTCAAAATCTCTCAAATGTAATAATTTCACTATCACACATGAAAATTTGTAATCTCTACTTTATAAGTGGCCTTCTTATTGAAATTCCCCAACATGATTCATGTTCTATATCTTCAAGCAATCAAATGAGCCCAAAATAAAATAAAAAAGCAAAGAGATGTGAGCTTCTAAGGATTCTGGTCTTACTTTCCCCACCACAGCTCATCTGTTGTGTTCTCATCAATAACAACCCTCTTATCTCTGGGAGAACGACCTGTCTTTGCACCGGATAATGTTGCCAAAGCCCCACTTGATGTTATGAATGATCCATGTTCATACTTTATAGCTTGTTCATAGAGTTCTACGCAAGAAAAAAATAAGGCATTCAGTGTATTGTAACAGGCAATAATTAGTTGATTATAGCAGTCTCAACAGAGGAAAAAAAGGATATTCACATCAATGCGATCCAAATCAATGAATTTATATATCTAACGCCCCAAAACCATTAATTTGCAGGTACTGCATCCAAATCATTGAAATTGGGATGAAAAGTTAATTATAATAATTGATAGTTTTTTTTATGAATTTGGACATTTGGATGGGAAGAAATATCCTAGCAAATTCAAAATTTTAGTAGTTATAGGGCACACCCTTTGTCTATATTTTAACAAAAGGGAGAAATATCCTGAACTCCTATTAGTATTGTGAAGTCCCCATATTCTCTGTTTATAGCTAACTGATAGTTCATCCAAGTTGGAAGCATTTAATTGCTAGAATAGGTTACTTCATCCTAAAATTAATCTAAATCAAAATATGGCCTAAGATTTCAACAAAGAAAACATGTGTGAAGTTGTATTATAACTTAAAACCCCAAAAGTTCCTTTCTATATAAGCCAAACTTAGCGGTACTCTTATCTCTTCATATTTGCTAACCAACTTTAATGATATGTAGTAAATCACGCAGTATTAGAGACACTTTGTGTATACTTGGCTAGGGAAACAACTTGAGCATAAAGAAAATAAGTACCAGCAGGTGAGAGGTTGTAGAGGATATGAGTGAACTTCAAGGCACTGTCACTAGTACTGATGTTTGGAGTGAAGTACTGGTGGTGTTGTTCATGTGCTTTGGGGGTTTCTAACTTTCTCTTAGGGTCTCCCTTTACCACCTTTGGACCACTCTCCCTCGTCAGCGATGCCAATGAAGCACTGTAAGGATAGTCACATACCAAAATTATGAAGATAATATCCAAAAAAATGTGAAGATTAGAACGCACAAAACCTATGTTAAAAAACAGTATACAAAGTACACGAGGTTTAAATGAAGGGGAGAAATCTCCTTAACTTAAAATTTCAAACGATGTTTTTTTTTTTCAAACCAAGACCTCATAGAATACAACAGAGGCAATTGAAATATTGTTCTAGGCACACCGTCCACACAAACACTCCATTCAAACCCCAAAAATTATATTTGAATGCATATATATATATATATATATATATATATATATGTTTGAGAAACTAAAGAGTATCAAGATTACAGGGCATCTAAAATTGCTTAATTGAGTCACCTAGTTTTGAACAATTTCTTAGCCAACTTCTTTTCTAATTAAACTATTGTGAATGAATGAACTCTAAAGTATGATATGCCATCCATTTTCTGCTTTTAGGTAAACAAAAACAAAGCTATGCCTATACAATTAGTACAAGCGTTCAAAGCTCGTTCTGAGTAATTGTGCAAACTTCTATCTCAGTTAAGACTACTTAAGAAAAAAAAGTAGATGTTGAAGAAATAAGCTAGGCCCTATAATCTTACATGCAATTTGAGCCAGCCTGATTAAACCATTCTATATGGCTAAATAAACGCTCACATACAGGGAAAATTATTAGGTCCGGACACCGGACGTAGATATACGTCTCGACATTAACTTGAAATTTGACATGTGGGCTGAGTTTTTGTTGCGCTTTTTGACTGCGCTTTGACTGTGCTTTAACTGCGCTTTTTTACTGTGCTTTACTTGCACTTTTGGTGCGCTTGACTTAAAGTTCCACGGACACATTTAATTTATAAAGAAAATTTTAAATTTAATTAAATATCCACGTGTCAATATTTTATTGTCCGAACCTAATAATTTTCCCTACTTACAGAGTCACTTTCACTACACATGGACGCACATAAAGACAGATATGAATATACACTTATAGATGCAATTTTGTTTCCCAAAAAAAAAAGGAAAAACAGATGTAGAAATTTCAAAGCCTAGCTTTTCTCAGCAAGTTGCAGACTTGCAGAGGTACTACTACTTTTTGACTCACGGGCTTCAGGTTATAAAAGGCTAGTGGACAATTGTCCCGTGAACAAACAAAGTGAACGGTGACCCTGCCCATTTCTACTACCGCGTGAAAACCACGTGCACACCAGTTCTAACTTCTAAGGCAAGAAAATTTAAAGATATACTTAAATATTTTAAACAAAACAACTCAATTATGTTTGTGTGTAATTAATTATTGCTACAGTTCAATCATTATTAAACTGCAATCAAACAGGCTATAATTTGAAAACTGCACCCGTTTAATGATATTCAGATAGAAGTAAATACTTAAGAAATATATTTTTTGGAAATATTTAGGTCAATTAAGGCAAACTCACACACGGATTATATTTGCAAGAATCGAACCCAAGACCACCTCTTGGTTGATAGACAAAGCTCCAAACCAACAAACTCAGATGAGTTGCGTATATCTTAATTTCTAAATGTTATTATAAAGATTTAAATTTATTAAAGTAAACACAATAATATATTAACTTCTCTTTTATGTGACCTGAGCAATATCTATATGCACACAATGAAATGTGGCCAACCGGCCTCACCGGCCAAGGCACCCAATTTAATGAAAAGAGATGAATACTGATCCATTTCAAAAATACAAAGCATTCATAAAGGAGTTTAATTGAACTATGCGGTAAGGTAAAAAATTATAAATGTAGAAAGCATTAGAGAAATCACCTGATGGATTGGAGCTGGAGCCTCTGGCGCTCTTCTTCAGATATAGTAGAAAAGGCAGTGGGGGACTGGGCGGTGACTTCCTGTTTGATTGGTGTACTAGGAGCAGACCTCTTCTTTTGCAGTGAATGCAGCTCATCTATGGTCTGAGCTTTCACAGGTCGTGAACTATCGTCATGGCAGATATTGTTCTCTGCCTTATACGGCTTGCTTGCAGCCATTGTTGTTATCCTCGTCTGGATCCTCGGCAACACACCCCGTCGAGGAGGCTGGGCGCTGGCGGCAACACTGCTGCCATTAGCCAAGTTATTGTCCATGTTGCTCGCCTGGCCATCTGTTGCCATTCTCTTCAAATCTTCCTATTGTAATTCAAAACTGGTAAAAAATGCAAACAATCTTTCATCAAGGTGTGTTCATAAGATTGAAAGATGTAAATTATTGAAACAACAATTTGATTAATCAAACAATTTTAGAGTAGAGAATTTCCCCTTTAATTCGTCACGATTAGGTAGAAACTTTAAGTAAATTATATATTTTTTTACTTCAAAAACTAAAGAAGAACAAATAGAAAGAGTTGCAGACAAAAGAAAGAAATAGTAATAATAACTCCCCAAACTCCGAGTTCATAGATCTCTAAAACAGAATTTAATATCTTGTTTTATTGATTGGAAACTGTTCGAACATGCTACGACAAATGAAAAAATCAGCACAACCAGCTCATCGACATGAACTTTTATTTTATTTTATTTTATTTTGTAAGAATTTTAAAATGTGAATGAAAATAACAATTTGGAGTTATGTATTTTTTGTTAAAAAGCATGACATCATAATTATGAAACAAGATGCGACAAAATCTCTCAAACTCATAATCGAACGAGATTCATAAAGGCCAAATTCGGCTCTTTTCCCACACTTCAACCATTTGTCAAATCAATATTATATATGAAAAAGCATATAAATACAAGAATGTATGCATATAACATAAATCAAATCACTCTCTAATTAGCAATAAATAGTAACTCTTATACCAAATCTTCGAAATCCTTAGTCGAGTTCTGCTCAGACCTACATCTGATTATGTAAATTTTGATCTATCAAATCAAAACTGGAAGGGATCGTTACAAGTTTCTGTATCGCGTGTGGATTTAAAATCATAAGAAAGCAACTCAATCTCACATCTCCTCCGCAGACCAAGCATCGAATTCAAATAGATCCAGAGAAATAGTTGTCACTATCTGAAATCCGACGAAGACGATTTGCAGTCAAGTTCTATCTTCCTTTGTCTTCGTGTGCAGTACTTCGCAATTAAAAAAAAAAAAATCTAAAATTAATTTTATATTTTTGGGCATTAACTGAAAAAAGATTTTAAGCATTTTGACCACCTCCCCTATTTATATGCCTTTATTTAAG
This sequence comes from Dendrobium officinale, assembly GCA_019514585.1. Classification (NCBI taxonomy): domain Eukaryota; kingdom Viridiplantae; phylum Streptophyta; class Magnoliopsida; order Asparagales; family Orchidaceae; genus Dendrobium; species Dendrobium officinale. The sequence goes on along the minus strand of CM033687.1, from coordinate 71,662,177 downwards.
AAAAAAAAAGTTCATCAAAGAACACAATATTTTGGGGTAGAAAGTATCGTGACTCAATTAAGTGATTGGCATAGCATATGCAAATAGATTCAAATGGATCTCCCTTCCCTTCTCTTCCCCTGCTTTCATTTGAGTTAAAAACTTCGAATAACATCAAACTGATGCAACAACAAGGAAGAAGACGATGGCATATTGACAAACATTGAAGGATTGGACTTTCATACCTCTATATCCGAAGACGAAACCCTAGCTATAACTCCAAAGCCTGATTAAACAGAAAGCTTAATGTTATGAGAATCGTGAATGAAAGCACAAGCAGAAGAAGATAATTTCTATTACTACGACTCACTAACAAATCCCAATTCAGCCAAAGCATAAAATGAGGAACCAGTGCGAACGGAACGAATGCGAAGGGTGAGGAAGACGAGGACGGCATGGCAGCCTTTTTAAAGGCTCCCATGGCGCCTTAATGGCTATTGGCTGGCGTAGCCGCGCGGTGCAGTATTGTTCTATTCGATTATTTTTTTATTTTTTTAAATTGATAAAATAATTATATTATTGCATTTTTGTACGAAAAAATTTGTGTTTAACGAGTGGCATATGTTGACGTCACCATCTCACGTGATCTACTTTTTCTTATAAGCTGAACGTGTGGACATTTTTGTAAATTATAGTTTATTTAAATTAAAATGCTAAACTGCCTAACTGCTATATTAAAAAGATATTTTACTAATGAATAATTAATACATTATACAATCATATAATATTATAAAAACTTATTACATTTTATATATTCTTTTCTCTTGCTTTTTTTCTCTTAGTGTAAGTAAATTAAAATTTTAATATAAGATTTATATTACTTAAGATTAATAAGTTTTATATTTTGATAAAATTTTGATGTCTTCGAATGCTAGCATATGAACTTTTTTAGAATTGCTTCTATTAATTCAAATGACAAAAATTTAATCAATTATCTCCATTGTGTTATGTCATTAATATCTTTAAAATGTTATATTGTGTTTGTTAATTATGAATATTGGTAATGGTGTTTTTCTTCAAGCCACTATTCTCAACTTTGAGTATTAATCACCCGAGTTGGTCCTCACCAAGATGGCTTCATCAACCAAGTCCAAAGATAAGATTAAATATATAGAAATGCCTCTTCAAACTTATAATAGAATATTTTTATATATTTCAAATAGATAAAATATATAGAAACTTGAAGATCATTGAGAAGTTAGACCATCCTTTATGCTTAGCTATCATCTTTTAAATTCTCGTTAGAATTGTATATCTTTGTCTTCAAGTCGCGAAATTCCTTTTGTCATAAATGAAGAAATTCCTAGAGCACACACAATCAATGATTTACTCTTACACACCCGATCTACCATCCTTTTATGAAAGGGGCTACTCCAATCACTCTTAATCATTAATTAACTCTTGATCGCCCTGTCAACAAAAGACCTGCTTCAATCACTATTAGTCACATGCCAATTTATGTGGCATAATCCTCACTCCTATCATCAAAGAGTCTACTTAGGTCACCCTCTATCACATATCAATTTATTTTAACCCTAAACTCTAATATCATTCTAGGGGATTCATTGCTTCGATAACCCTAAATCTCCAATCAAATCCTTTTCAATCTATACTCCCTAAGGATAAATATATTATGATAGCCTAATATGGCCATCTACACAAATAACACTAAAATCCCTTTACCAACACTATAATAAATATCTCCTATTATTTGGGCAATTAGGTTTTTGGATGCATGCCAAACTATTTGTGCATGCATTCTTATAAATATTAATTAATTAATTTTTATTATTTTTATTATTTCACTTGATGCAAAAAAATAAAGTAATTCAAAGAAATGTTAAATTCATATTGCATAAGAAAGATTGTTATGCTTTATTGAAATCATACAAACCCAAAAAACTTTGAGATTAGAGAGAACTACTCATTTTCTCTTTTGCACGACATCAAAAAATTATCTTGATCGGACACAAATCTCGATGCAAAATCAAGTTGGAAGCTTCCAAAAGTAAAATTGGGATCATCCGAACTCAATTTTAGCAAACTTATAGTCGAACAGAGCATCTCGAGAATACAAACCCAACGACACCAAATCCAACCCAATCTGAGCCTCAACGGGTCCAAATCAAGGGTTAAAAGCGTTGTTGGAAGGTTCGAACCACAATTTTGATTACCAAACAATTTCCAAACATATCATGCTTATAGTCGGATCGAGCGGCTCGACGAGATGAATCAAATGAGCCCAAGAACACCGAATTCCGACATCATTAATACATTCAAATGTCCATCAAACAATCCATGATCAAGGGATTCAACATCAGCCATACATTGAACCACTCCCCATTTACCCTTGACCTCTCACCTTTTTACGTGTCATGTCACTCTAGAAATATATAAATAGACATTCATTTCTCTTGAAAGGGGACCCCAAGCTTAAGGATTCAAAGAGAGAGATCGGAGATCGCTCTTGCTTTCTTGCTCCTCAACAACCGCTTGAGTCCGTCGGACCACCGTCTGATGTCGTTATTCCGTCGGACCACCACTTGAGGCCCCCACCTTCGCTGAACCACCACTGGAGGCCCTCAACTTCGTCGGACCGCCACTCAAGGCCCTCACCTTCATTGGACCACAACTCGAGGTCCTCACCCTCGCCAGACCATCACTTGAGGCCCTCACCTTCGCTGGACCATCACCCAAGGGCCTAAACTCTGCCAGATCACCACTTGAGGAACTGAACTCCGCCAGACCATCAACTGATGCGAGAGTTCTGCCAAGTCATTGCTAGACTACTAACTGACGCCCTAATTTTCAAATGACATCATATTTAACACTAGACGGAAAACCATATGGTTGACATTTGTAATTTGATCGCCCTCAAGGACAAGTCAGCCCACTATACTCAACTCAAATTCTAGTGAAATCTTTTTAACTGGGCTAGACCCCATGGTTTTCCCTTTTCAGAATTTTCCACATAAAAAATCTTGTGTTCTTTGTGTGTGGGCTGGATATTCATACAACACTAAGACGTATAATTACAACTCTATCGTCGCTTATATTCTAGCCCGCAACAATATATATATATATATATATATATATATATATATATATATATATATAATTATTGTCTCATAACTTATCTGATTAAAATATTAATTTAATTTATATAATATATAAAGTCGACAGGAGGTGGGCTGAAATTAGTGGACAAATCAGAAAAGCTAATAGCATAAGATGATAAAATAATATAAATAAAAAAATAACTGATATAATTTAAAATTTAGCTTTGGATAGAATACCAAAAATAATAAAAAATTTTAAACAATAAATTAAAATCTTATTGAAGCCACCACCTGACTTCCTGTAATAAAATATCTAAAATAAAAGAACTGAATATAAAATTATTTGTGCATTTAATTTAATTTAATTTATTTTTTAAATTGGTCCAAAAAGTTATAATTAAATTTAATTATATTATTTAAAAGTTATTAGGCAGATGTGAAAGCACAATGCAATGAATTCCAAACTATTAATAGTAATAAAAAAGAAGAAAACGAGTTAAAAGTTAAAAAAATGTTGGGCTTAGATTTAAGTTTGATTTATTAACTGAAGCTAAATTATTTTAATTATATAAATTTAATTTATCTCCTCATTTATTATAAATAAATAAATCAAATAATTATTTAATTCAATATATAAATATAATAATAATAATGATACGTCGAGAGAAAGAGAAGAATTTTTTTTTTAAATACTTAATTAATTATACATTTTGTTTTAAATATGTGCTGTCTTAATAATTTTGATTAAGACATTTTATGAGCTTATTAGTTGAGTTAAAATAAGCTTAAATTTAATTAATAAATTCATCAAATCGAGCTCATAAAGCATTTATTAAATCAACTTAGAACAAAATCATCAATCAAATTAACTCAATTACATCTTTATGATCACATAAAAATAAAGAAATCAACATCTCAAGCAAAATAGAGAGAATAATTTTTAAATTAATTTTTTTAGATGAGTTTAAAAATTTTAAAATTATTTTATGATGAGTATAATATATATATTTTTTTTATTTTTTTTATTTTTTTGAGAGCGAGGTATTCACCCGCTACCACCTCGAAAGGGGGATTGACGACATGACTAATATTTGACTGACTTATAAGAGACATACAACGTAGAAACCTCCTGACCCGCACTTGATTGGGCCCCACTTAAAATGTGTTGCCGCTCAAGAGAAATTGAGCACCAATTTGAGGGTTGCCAATCATACTCGCATAGGGGTGTCAATTTCGGGTCACGGGACGGGTTCGGGTCGAACCCGAAACTGACCCGGCACTATTCGGGTCAACCTGAACCTGACCTGTTTTTGAAAACAGGTCAATTTTTCTGAACCAAACCCGACCTGCTTCTGGTCTAGGTCAACTCGACCGACTCGAATGACCCGTTTCCAACAAAAAATTGCTAGTTTTAAGGTAAAAAACGGGTCTCTCTCTCTTTTTCGGGTCAAAAAAGGGTATATCTCCTCTTTTTTCGGGTCAGAACGGGTCAATCTCGGGTTGCCGTGTCAAAATCGGGTTTTCAGGTCAAAATCGGGTCAAATGGTTAAACCCAACCCGACCCGATTTTTGAAACAGGTCGAAATGTTGAACCCGAATCCGACCCGTTTCGGGTTGACCCTAATATGAAATTTTCGGGTCAAATTTAAATCAGATTTTTGAGTTGTGTAAAATATTAACACCCCTATACTCCAACCAAATTAAAGAACGGTGGGTTATTCTTTTAGTTAAAAAAAAAATTCACGAAAAGATGGCAACCATTCCTTATAATGAATTGGTGCCACCGTCTTTCTCATCCTCATCTGATCCCTCGGTTTCTACCCCTTTAGATTATTCATAATTAAAATTTTTATTAAATTTTTTTTATTAAAATAATAATTAAAAAAGTACACAGAATCTGGCCATTGGCTATAGTCAGACCTTCAAACAATAAAATTTAGATCATTATGTGTTGAGCCTGTCCAGATATGCCTTCCTATGCAGTTTCCTTTGTATTTCTTTTAAAAGTTGGACAATTTTGATAACTTTGTTATCCTAATTAACTATTATTATTAACAATTATTTAATTTTATTAACATGTCATTAAAATTTTCTGCTTAGTATTCGTTTAAATACGGCTTTCTGAACGTAATTATAATTTCTGTTTGCTAATTAATTTTAATTAATTATTATGCTACAAGATATTTTCTACAACTTTCAACAAAACTATTTTCTCTATTTTACCAATGATATATCATAAAAAATTAATCCTAAGGCATGAATCAAATTGGAAACTTTCAAACTTAAATTTGGAACCATATGAACTCCGCTCTCAGCAAAATTATAGTTAAATTGAACTTCTCGAAAATACGAACATAACGACACCACATTTGGCTTAATCCAATCGAAAACCCGAAGTGCCTTAGGAAAGTTCAAACCATAAATTGGATGACCAAATGATTTCCAAAAATGACATGCTTATAGTCAAATCGGGTGGCTCGACGAGATGAATCCAACGAGCCCAAGATTGTCAAATTCGGTTATAATTAAGACATTAAAATGCCCAATAAACGGTTCACGATGAAGGAAATCAATATCGGTCGTCCATTCAAACCACTCCCAACATACCCTTAATCTCCCTTCTATTTACATTCCATGTCACTTCCAAAAAATTATAAACAGACCCCTCATTCTTTATCGTAGGGAACCAAAGCAAAGAAGAGAATGGAAAGAAGGAAGAAAGAGAAACTAGAATTCTCTTGCCACCTGACAACTCCTCGACCACCGTTCGACCTCCAACCTTACCTGACTATCGATGGACATCTGCCCGACCACTGACTATCACCGAACTACCGTTCGACCTCCAACTAACACCAGATTTCTATCTGACCATCGAACATCGTCAGATTTCCATTCGATCTCAGTTCATTGCTAAATTTCAACTCGATGGTTGATTGTAGTAATTTGATCATCCTTAATTTTCATGATAAACAAATAATTTGTAATATATTCAAACACTAGTAGAATAATTTTAGCTGGGCGTATCCCCATTCTTTTTCCCTTTATTGGGGTTTTAAATGTAAAAAATTCTAATGTTCTCTTTTTTCTCTGTTTGTGTGTTGGATACACAGTCGTTAAATTTTTTGTACTTACCCCCGCAAATACTCTTGCCTGCTATCTCAAACAAACCTAAACATGAAATCATTAGAGTGTGATGAATATAATATATAAAAATAAATGAAATTTATTGTAAAATAAATCGTGCTGTTTTGATATTTGTTTGATAAAAGTTTTAATTGAGACATCATGAGCTAATTAAAAAAAAATATTAGAATTGTGCTAAAAATGTTAATAACATAGGAATAATTTTAAGGAGCTATTTAATTTGCTAAAGCGTTAAAAGAAATGCAGTGTAAAAGAGTGAAAAATATTTGAAACGCTTTAATTATTTTTTATATAGATTGATGTAAAATAAATGCAATATAAAACTCAAAGATTTAAAGGAGACAATTGATTGAGACACCAAAAGGCCACAAGTTGTTTGGGTGTGACCTAACGATGGGAATGATGAAGAGAAAATTTGAGTATATTTAAAAATAAGTATAATCTAATAATTTTCAAATACAACAAAATTAAATTAGAACATGAATTCAAAATTCTTTTTTTTTTTTTTACAAATCAAACACCAATATTATTAAAAGTGAAAACATGTGAATTTGAAATACTTCACGCTCATTTAAGTTCAATTCAAAAAGCCCAAAAATAAAATATTTCACTAACAATTAGAGGCAAAACCCTTAAATTTTTATATAATATTTTGAACAATTATTTTTTCATGATAATTTATTAGGGGAGAAATTTTCCACAAATTTCTAAATCATCTTAGGTGGATTCCGTAACACCGTACCGTACTGTTGTACTAAACCTCCATTGCTATAGCATCACTATTTCTGATTTTAAATAAATATTTGATATAATAATTCTCCAGTGACGATCATGATAAATTTTTTTTTTTTGCCTTTTTTTAAATGAAAAAAAAACCCTCACCTGTAATAGACCAACGCAATGAAAAAAAAAATTACTAAATGATATCTTAACATATTTTATATCATAATAAATTTCATAATCAATAGCATATAGCACACTAATTGAAAATAAATTTAAGGTGAGTTCATCCTAACATGAAAATGAGTCATGTCAAATCATGTTCTAGCTTAATTGAGCCAAACTTGAACTCGAAATCGACTCGAATGCTTGACCTTAATAAGAAAGTTTGAATTACCACTTCCTAGAGCTTCAATTCTTATTTTAAATATGATACATTAATTAATATTAAGCATGTCTTGACAAGCCGACGAGCTGAGCTGAGCAAAGTTCGAGTCGAGCTCATATAATATATGAGGTCGAATTTAAGCTCATACTCTAACTCATGGCTTAATAAGCTCGACTCACGAGCCCTCCGATCTTGGATCTAAATATGAATGTGAACCGCCTTGATTAATAAAAATATATATGAAATTTATTATCAATAATCGTTTATGTCAACTTTATATTTTAACACTAAAGATTACTGCAAAGAAAAAAATAAAATAAAATATTTGCATGATTTTTAATATTCTTGGATAAGATGGGAGTTGTTCGTGAAGAAAAACCTGCATTTTGTCGTTATCTGGGGTCGGCTCGCTTGAAAAATCCAAAGTTTTACCTGTGCCAGAACTCAAAAGTTTTTGCAAAAATAAATAAATGTTTTCTTTTATATTAACCATGTTGGGGTCAGTTTTGCTATTTAAAAAAAATAGTTGAAGCTCTTGGCAATTTGGTGCAGATGTACTTAGGGGTCTAGGTGAGCCGAGCGGGCTCACGAGCTGACTCGAACTCGACTCAACTCGTTTACACGAGCCAGCTCGAATAATTGTACTGCATCCACCATCTAGGCTGCAGGTTATATAATAACATGGAATTTTTTATGCATTTAGTTGAAGCTACGGCCACAATAAACCATTCTACGTTTGGTGCAAATTTGTTATTATTTTCTAAATAATTTTTTTTAACATAAAAAAATTATAGTTTTAAAACTTTTTTTATCCCAAATAGAATCTGACTTAAATCTAATCAAAGAGATTTATGCTGATCTGGCCCAAATCAATCTTCTTAGATTTCTTTTTTTTTCTTCACGAGACACTAAGATTATATTTGGGATGACTTAGACTTCATTTGATACAGTTTTTGTACTGCTTTTTAAAATAAATTTTTAGTACAAAAATTTTAAATTTAAAAAATTTTTATACTAGAAATAATTTTTAGAAAGCAAGAAAAAAACTAGCTCAAATGAGCATTAGCAAGAAAATATAATATTTATAGGAAAGGGTAATTCAGTTACTGGTAAAAGTCTAGCTATTTTGAGAGAGAGAGAGAGAGAGTTGAAGAGAGAGAAAAAAAAAAGGGAAAGTATTGTGCCGAGGTTACTTACTCTATAAGGAAGAAAGGAGAATGCAGAGAACAGAAGAAGTAAATTTTTCCAGTGGTTCGGTTTAAAAACGTGCATCCATTAGCTAAGCAAGCAATTACAAAAATTTCCTTTGGCCAATAAATATGAGATTTCGGTATAAGATGAGAGGAAAAAAGAGAAATGAACACAACTCCCCTTGGCCTATTGGTTGAAAGCTTAGGCTTACAACTAAAAGGTCCAAGGTTCGAGTCCATGTGTATGCGTTGTGTGTGTGAGTTTGCCTTAAATGGCCTAACGTCCAAAAAAAAAAAAAAAAAAAAAAAAAAAAAAAAAAAAAAAAAAAAAAAAGAGAAATGAAAGTTACTGTAGATTTTCCCCCAAAAAAATTACTGTAGAGGGAGTGATGAGGACATCCGCCAGATATTTCGACGTACTTACTATCGCCGGGATTGTAGATCGATGGCTACGATTCATAGTCTCTATTTATGATGTTTTAGTGAATTTATTTATTTATTTTTCAGTTTTGCACTTGTACCCCTATGAGGGATTTGTGTCATGACGTAGCATGAAGGCATTTGTGTCTTTTACATTTTGTACTTTGGAGGCCTATATATGAAGGCTTAGTCTTTGTATTATTTTCTGATGATGCTTATGAATGAAATTTCCACTTTCTTGCTTGATCTCTTTGTGAGTTCATGAGAGGAAAAATCCTAGGTGGGTGACGTCACCAAAGAGCAACAACCCACATGATCGTGGAAGATCGCAGGACAACCACCCACCTCTCCGACTCCGGCCAACTCTCCGTTGATCAAGACCGCCGGCATCCTCTGTCTTTCAGTGGCGTCACTGGATTTGCTAACCTTCATCATCCGCTAACCCTACTTCTAAGGAGCGATCGAGAGGGAACTTGAAGGTGAATTTCTATTTGTTAAGTGATGAATTGTTGTTACTTGCATATTTGTCTTGCTATCGTCTTGTTATTGTCTTGAATCGCTCTGTAAATCTACCGTGTAACCGCATGCTAGAAGCAAATCAATAACTACGAAATCTGAAAATCCTAACTTAGTGAAATATTAATCTTATAAATTCATTGCTAAAATAATTTTCTTAATAAAATCCTACAATTCCATTGATTGTTTCTCATTCAGGGAGCTTACACGAGAAGAAAAAGTGCAACACAGACATTGCTAAATTCATATAAATTTTGAAGATGAGAAGTTGATTAAAATAAATTGCCATTGCTAAACTAATAAAATTTTGGCACTCTCAAACTCGTAAGAATGTCATTCTTAAGTTTGAAAATAAATGATTAGTTGTGGAATTGATGTCAGGGTAGCATTATATAAAGAGAATTTGAAAAACATACAGACAAGAAGGATTAAAATGAAGAAGAGAAATAATTGTGAAGCAAACATTGAAAGAGGGAAGGGAATGTACTGACAAAAGTGGAAAATAATAAAAGAGCTCATATTGAGAGTGAACGTGAAGAAAAATAGGAGAAAGTAGCTGCTCCGATAGCCAACTAAAGATTAAAAAACCAGCTACATGATTTTGCAGGGTAAAAGAAAATCAAACCACCAACCTTAGCAAACTTAAAAAATAATAGCAAGCTAAAGAATCAAATAACAGTCAAATGGCTAATCATCTTACAAACTACCAAAACCCCCAAGTATAACCACCAGCAAGTAACTAAAGGTTTCCTTTGAAACGGTTTTATTATTTCTTTTTAAATCAGCTTTTTAGTATAAAATGCTTTTGAATTAGAGTTTTTTTTAAGAAAGCAGTAAGAAAGTCGTCCCAAAGAAATTCTAAACAAGCTCAAAATACTTGGTATTGAAAGTTTATAATGTCCAGCAATCCATAAATAGCATCCTATTCACCAATGCAGATGAGCACCACATTAACAGATCATGGAACCTAAAACTATAACAATCAATAATTTGATAATCAGGCAAGAAATTAAGAACATTCCACTTGGCATAATAACTCATAAACCGCCAGTGAGCTGGAACAAGAAGCGTTAAGGATAACTATTAGTGTATTGATCTAGGTTTTAGTTATATTGCTTTGCATGACATTACACCTATGTTAAAGCTTATAAATAGGCAATGTAGATTGCTGTAATGGAAACCCCTTGTAATAGCTCCCCATTAAATAGAGGAATACAAAATTCATGTGCTCCTTCCAAGAAGCTCAAGAAGACCCATCTTCTTCCTCATGCAAGATTTCTTATTAACAAATGATATCAGAGCCTCGTTGAGGAAAACGATGAGTGAGGAAGATTCACGTCCAAGAAAGAGAGGAGGTGGTTGCTGCCAATGCTGCTGATGAGGGTGCTCACATTAGTTTGTTCACGTGAGGCGGATAGGAGCAATTCGCACACAGACTTGTTTGATCGGGGGAAGTCCTCAACGAAACAAGAGGCGTGGAAGACTCCTCGTGCATTTGAGGAAGATAGGCAGATAAAAAGCAAGGCATGCATGAAGTTTGGTTGTGTCGGTGTCGCGTGCCTGCAAGAACATGGAGACAAACTAGTCGAACGTGCGAGTAGAGTGCCTAAGTGTTTTGACAGACGGATTTGCGGTCGGGCGAGAGATCGGAGGGCTGCAGTCAGAGTTGGGCTGGCGTGCGAGCACAGGGCCGGATTGCACGCTAGGTGAGAAGCAAACCAGGAAAATGTGCCGCACGTGGAAAGGGGGACGCGAGCAAAGGCCGCATAGACTAGCTCCTAGTCGTAATCACGGGCCATAGTGCGTGTCGCAGTGCTGCACAGAAGCAAACTCACGCGAGATGCGATGCAGAGCCAATGAGCCACGTGTGTCGCAGGGCTCGTGCCAGTGCCGCGCAAGGCGGGGGTGGCAGCACAGGCGTGATGTGCAGGAGGCCGGGCCATATGTGGTCTGGTTCCGTTTAGTAGGAGTTCACGAGGGATCGAACCACGTGCATGGGGATTGGATGCGCGGTCTTGTGCGTGGGCTGGACGTTAGATGGAGTCCGGGAGGTAAAGGGGTTTTCGTGTGTCAGAGCAGTTGATCAAGAAACTCGAATCAAAATCACACAAGAATGGGCTAAACTTTAGTTTTATTGCTATTTAGTTTCCCTAGTGAGAAGCTTCTATTAAAGTTAAAAGTTCACTCAAGCAGGCTTAGATGGATTTATTGTTTGTTAATATACTCAGCCTAGTAAAAGAATTGCAGTTTTCCATTTGTATGACACAAACATTATAGCTCGAGCTGCAGTTAAATGGCAACATTATGGTCCATTTAGCATGTACTGGCAATCTTTTCCTCTGAGTACTACAGCTTTAAAATACTTGGGAAGTATTTCAAATAGATGGAGGCTTGTAAAAATGTTGTTGAAAGTTCTCCAGCTTTTGATGTAACTGAACTAAAGATTTTAGTGCTGATAGCAGAGGAGTTCATTGCTCTATTTTTTTTTCTTAGTCTTAGATTATTGCCATTTGTTATGCATTGTATTTATATTTCTCCTAAAGCAAATTAATATTTATGTTTCTCTTTATTAAATAACAATATCCTTTATTTTGGCAAATTTCTTTCGCATTGATTACATAGTCTCGACCACTTATTGGCAATATTTATTCCATCTAATACTGTCGCACAACACAAAAAGTATATGATGAATTGATTTAAATTTCATGTTGCAAATTTTATGAAAAAATGCCACAAAGGAGAACACATAATAGAACACAGTCTGCAACAAAACATATGAAGTTGATAGGGATATTTCAAGAAATATCATTAAAAATTCTACTACAGCTTAGCATCTTAATTAAAATATTATTGAAACATGCAATATTATTTAAAATGTCTATATAACTTACAAATATAATTTTAATTTTAAGAGGCAATTTATAGCAGGTTGAATTAATGAGGAACAGAAGTAGAAAAGATGGCCAACATATATGTGCAGTACTTGGGGATATCATACAATCCACTATGGTGGAGAAATAAATTGTTGTAAATTTTAACAAATATGATCAACCTATTGGATTGAAGAAAATCATTATTTGTTGAGTTTTTAGCACTGTAGCTTGAAATAAGAAATATGCACCACTTGATATTTGAAATTGGGATAAGATGCCAAAATCTTTAAAAAGAAATATGTTAGATGTTGTGAACGTATTACTTTTCTTGTTGTGCTTGTACCTTTTGTTGTAAATATACAAGAAATAGCTAAATACTCTGTTTGAATATTTTTTTAGAAGAAATTGAGATTCCTTATGGTAGTGATGTTTGGATGCTTCAATCAATGAAGAAAAAATGGAGGAATTGGAAAGCGGTGCTAAATCTATATTTTATGATCGAAATATGTCTACTGAAAAGCAAATATATAATGTGCCATGAAGGATACTTAAAGATCAGTAAAAAAATCTTTTATGCTATTGGAGTTCAGAAAAAGCCAAGGTAAACTATCATAATTTTCAAAATTTTTATTATATATGGATGTTTTCCTTTGTTTTTTAATTTAAACTCGTGTTCAACATGTAAGCAAGCGAAATAAGAAAAGTAGATCCAAAAAAATTTTAATGTAAACAACTGGAAAGAGAAGTTTTGGTCAAGTGCGTGAAGTTGAGGTAAAGTATGATTATGTTGAATGCTTTGAATTTGATTTTCGATTTCTTTTTAAATAATGTTTTTAATGTTATTTATTCTTCCTTGTAGGAGAAAATCATAGGTTCAAATGTTTGAGAAGTGTTTACACAAAAGATGGGATTATAAATTTATTATTATTCCTGGCAGCACAAATTGTGGGGTTTTATTCAAGGCAAAAAATGCAATGATATTTTGTTAATGCACATTACCTGGCTCCTTGATAACTTCCTCTTTGCCCAATAGCCTCCCTTTGATATGGTATGAATATTTATATCACCATACAATATTAAATGACAGGGGTACCCGTTGGCCCAAGCTCCCAGCATTCTTCATCCAACACTTTATTTTTTTATTTTTTGAGAAGTTTAATTATATTTCAATAAAAAAATCGATTACATGTTCTTAAAGGGATCAAAAACTCAATAAGAGGTCAAAGAGCTACGAACAAACTAAAAAGAAATCAAAAGAGTAATATATCTCTATCTACCTACAAAAGAGAATGAAATGCAAAGATAGGCAAGAAGCCATAACACAAAAGCCAGAGCTCGAATACGCTATAAGAGCATCCAGATACCAACCATAGGATATCTACAAAAAAAAAAAAAACTAGAAGCCAAAAAAAACCAGCAACAAACCACAGCCAATCTCCAGAGCTACATAATAAACAGCACAAGGAACTGAAAAGCTACCAGCAAATTTACCCAACGACACACGATTTCAACACTTGAAAAGCAAAGGAAGCAAACAAGGACAAGAAGACAAGAATAATTAGGAGGAAAGACGATGGCAACAAACCAATCATCAGCAAACTAGCATCCCCAACCTCCGCACAAAAAAAAAAAAAAAAAAAAAAAAAAAAAAAAAAAAAAAAAAAAAAAAAAAAAAGCATTGTAAATTGCGAGATAAAGACACTAAAAAACAGTCCATGGCAGAACAGAAAAAGGAACCACCAAAAATAAACTCAAACAAACTGACCAAGGAAAAACATCACCCCCAACCCGCATGACTTAATCAGCCAAAAACAACCAGTTGAGAGGCATCATCCCATTTAACTATGAACAGAAACCAAAATTTCACAAACATAGAAGAAAAAGGAATTAAGAAATAGGACATAATCAAGCTCAGAAAATTATAGTATCAAAATATAACTGTGGGCTCCGAAAATTCGTCCCCGGCCTCCGCATGCTTTGTTTTTGTGTGTGTGTGTGTGTGTGTGGGGGGGGGGGGGGGGGGGGGGGGGGGGCGAGTTTTAACGAATTAAGTTCCGAGATAAATTTTGGGAAGGCAGATGAATTTGTAGATAAGACACACTCAGAGATTTCGCCCTCTTTTTGTAATATTCAGAAATTCACAAAAAACTATATTAGTTTCTTTCCCTATTATACATGGGTGAACCACAGTTTATGGAAGGACATCATAGAATGATAAAATCTACTACGAATTAAGAAAAAAAATTTAACGTTTCAAAAGAGACGAAATGTTCTTATTGATGAAAGTTGCTCTTATTGCAACACTTGTACGACTATATAAGTGGTAACATATATGAATTATGAATACGAGAGTTATTGAATATTTATTTAATAAAAATTTGCTATTTTTGTTGGAGAATTTTTGTATCCTCAAACGGATTGCATATTTTATAATCGGGCACGGCATAAGAATACGATATATTACCCCGGAGGATAAGAATATCGTCTCCTTATGGACTCAATCATAAAATTTACAATTATTTAACAGAGATTCCCCCACTCGATGTTTGGTCGAGCGGGGGGGTATTTTATTTCTGGGGTACAGACATCCCATAGGGGCAAGCCCCTATGGTTAATTACATCCCAAATTTGATTTGGGAACACTTTTGATTAAACTAGTGGTTTTGCTTTCTTTAGAAGTCATTTAAATGTTGGCTAAAATTTGATCTTTGTTGTTTTAAAATCCATGAAAGTCTTGATTAAAGGGTTTTGGCCTTTAGGAATTTCAAGGAGGAGATCAACTGAGATCAACTTAGATTTAGATTTTTGGGAAAGAAAGCCAAAGGAGTTGAAGTAGTAGGGGCACTTGATTCTGAGATGGAAACTCAGAGGTGCCCAAACTATCCTATGTTGGGCTTTACATTTTAGCAACTTAATTTTGGTTTAAGTTGATATTTTATTAGAAGATTGGGGCTTACATCCCAACAACGCTTGTTGAAGGAATTGCCCAAAAGTTGAGGGCTTATAGGGTGATTTGGAATCAACCCATGCCTCGGACCCTAAGACTAAGGTGAGGACTACTACGAGAGGTAGTGCCTCGAACCTAGATCTAACGAGTGCAAAGAGGGACTTACAAGCTACACCTCACAAGAGGCATAACCCGCCCGACTTCTGGATTTATTGTCCCGCCTGGAAGGGACTACCAGCTAACTCCTCCTAATCGCTTTAAAACCATGTTTCCGGTCTTGATGCAAATGTAGAGTGGTAGGGGTCATTTTTATTTAGAAGGTAGGACTTATAGCTTGGCTTTGAGGCCAAGATGCCTTGGTATGTGGGGTATGCAGATGCTGACTCACAAAAAGAAAGATTTTGTTATCTAGTCCTTAAGTGAAGGCATTCTACATGTGACACATTTTGGCTATGCATGATTGTTTTAATTTTGAAAACTTGGCTCCTTGAAGGGAGCCATGCAATTTTTCTTACTTGAAAGACATGGAGCCTAATTTGATTTTATTATTAGGTTGCTTACATGTTAAGGGGTAGAAAATTTAGTTTTTATCCTAAGAGCCTAACGTGATCAAGTCCAGGCCACACCCACAAAAACAAGAGAAGAAACCTAGGAAAGACATGCATTTCTATTGCGCACTCAAGTAAACAATCAAAGCATGCTTTTATTTTATATCAAATGAAAGGAAATGTAAAGAGTCCACATTATTACAACCAGATTTGGCAGCTGAGTTGCCTGCCATTATACAACCCAGTCAAATTTACAGACTCTACTTGTGGGGTTCTTCAGACTCTTGACTTTTGAATGGACATTGGGCTTCACCTCTGCAGGTACATCCTTCTAGTCCACTTCATTCTTTTGCCCCAAACCCCCACAAGTTTTACATCCTAATTCTACCAAATACATGTTTGAAAAGAAAATGACTCAAACCTGCAATGGATTAGAAGCAGTTTATATGATAAAGCATTACATCCAGAATTTTGTTTAGCACTTAGGGTGCCAAACAATCTACTTCTACCCTATTGGCCACATCTTTGGAGGGTTTTAAGCAGCACCTGTCATGCAAACAAATTTATAATTTATAAGCACCCCCCTTTTAGATATGGCCACCTGCACAGAAAAGCATTTATATCTCTATACTAACCACTTAAGGGCAAGTGCCCACACACAGACAATCCAAGGGCAATCACACCACAACATCAATCACATGCGCAGAAAAGAAAAATCCTAGTCCTAGCATGCCTAAGGGGCTGTGCACCTAAGTGTGTGAGGCTTGTGTAGCATGTCACACTAAGGGTCTTTGATTTTATTTTGGAAGGAAGATGTTTAATCTTTATCCAAGGGTGATTTCACTTTAAGTTGTTTGTGACTTAAAGATTTTATTTGATTTTTAAATGTTTCATATTTAGGAGGGTTATGAAGAACCCATAAAGTAACCACATGCTTGCTTTTGGGCAAGCCTGTTACTTATGAATCCTAAGATACAATAATGTAGGCATCCCACCTTTTGGGGGAGATGATTGATCATTGTATCAAAAGGGAACCTAAGTAATTTTTAGGTGTTTTTGGAGTTATCTTAGTGTTCGGATAAGACAAGTGTCTATCTAATAGGGTAAGATAAACTTGCCTAAGGGGCTTCACTTAGGACTTGGTGAAATTCATCCAATAGAGTAGGATAAACTTCACATATTGGATAATTCCTAAGGACATCTATGAGTTAGCATTTTAAATGTCATAGGAGAGGTCACTCAATTTGGGTTGAGTGGAGAAAATTACTTAGATTTTGAGTCTAAGAAGGGTGTCCAACATGTAGCTTTTGGGCTACATGTTGGAGAAATCTCCTTAGCTTTTGGAGCTTAAGGGGAGAAGGGAATCCAACATTTAGCTTTTGGGCTAAATGTAGGGAAATTCTCTCTAACTTTTGGAGTTAAAGAGAGAAGAGATCCCCTACAACTTTGGAGTTGGAGGAAAAAGGACCTATAGCTTTTGGGCTAAGGTATTTCATTTTCTAAGGCCTTTGGAACCTATAGAAGTGAGGGAGATTAATAGCTTTGAGGCTACGAATCAAAAGAATGTTTCCTTGAATTTTTATTCAAAGAGTTGGGTCTCATTTGCCTAATTTGGATTAGGCAAATGACGATGAATCACTTATTGAATTTGGTTCAATAAGTGAGAAAGATTTATAACTTTGGGGTTACAAATCAAGAGGGATTGTCACTGAACTTTTATGTTCAATGACGGGCATTTAGTTTGCTAAATTTTGTTTAAGCAAACAAAGAGTATGATGTGTAGTTTTGGCCCACACATCAAGGATTCTTTAGACTTTCGGGTATCCAAAGAGAGGAGTTCATTCACCAAATTTGGGTTAGGAGAATGAAAGTTCACACAACTTTTAGGTTGTGGCGAGGAGGAAAATTCTCTACAATTTTGGCTTGTAGAGAAGAAAAGGTGAGATGCAATTTGGAGATTACAAATCAATGAAAGTTCTATGGACATTTGTTGTCCAAAGAGGGAAATGCACTCTCCTAGTTTGGGCTTAGGAGAATGGTAGAATTTCCTACAACTTTGGAGTTGAGGGGAGAAGATAACTTATGGCTTTTAGGCTAATGTTGGGAGGATTCCTTAGACTTTTTGAAGTCGAAGGAAAAGAGGGATGACTTGTAATTTGGTTATAAGTCATCAAGAGTTAGATGGACTTTTTGGTGTCCAAATAACGAAATCCCTCCATCCAACTTGGGTTGGAGGAAAGGAATGGAGGAAAAGGGGCGCAACTTGGAAGCTACAATCCCATGAACATTCTTTGAACATTTGATGTTCAAAGAGAAATATACATTCTCATAACTTGATTTAAGAGAATGAAAATATCTTTCCTATAACCTTTGAGTTATAGGAGGGAAAATTCTCTACGATTTTGGTTTGTAGAGAAGAGAAGGGGAGATGCAATTGGAGATTGCAAATCAAAGAGAGTTCTTTGGACATTTGTTGTCCAAAGAGGGGAATGTATTCTCCTAGTTTGGGTTTAGGAGAATGATGAGATTTTCTACAACTTTTTTGAGTTGTAGAAAAGAGGGAAGGAACATGCAACTTAGAGGTTGCAAATCCAAGAACATTCTTTGAACATTTGGTGTTCAAAGAGGGCACGCACATTCTCATAATTTGGAGTCTTTAGAGAATGAGATAGTTTCCTACAACTTTTGGGTTGTAGGAAAGGAGATATGAAATATAATTTATGAATTGTAAGTTAGAGATTATTCCTTGAACATTTTGATGTTCAAAGAGGGAGAACCACTTACTTGATTTAGGCTAAGTAAATGGTGAAGTTTCTTTGAGCATTTGGTACTCAAAGTAAGATTAGCATTTGCTCAATTTTGGGTTAAGCAAATGAGGAAGACTAGGACTTGAATCCTAAATTTAGAGGATTACTCATTGGTTTGTGTTCCAACGAATAAGTGATTTGATAAATTTCCTACAACTTTGGGGTTGAAGGAATACTATGGTTTGTTGGTTGTGGGTTCCAACAAAAGGGTGTATAGCTTAGAATTTAGTTCCAAGCTACATTGATTCATGTACCCTACCACTTGGAGCTTCGAGAACGCTCCATGGATTGTACATTGGAAAGGGGATTCCCCACCTCTCCATGAATGTTTTGGACTCAATTGGAGGAGGGAAGATTGATTTCCTAAGGTTTTGGAGAGATCTCTAGATCAATTTTGGTATGATCTAGAAATCTTGGGTATGAAAGGTCTATCCCTATGGCTTCTAGGAGATTTTAAGATCAAATTTGGTATGATCTAAGAAAGAACCTAGGGGTGCATATATGTGATGGTTCATCATTTGGGATAACACCTAATGCCTATAACATTTGTCGTTGCACTCATTTCTTTCAATTTATGAGTCACGCTAATCATGCTTAGGTAATTCCAATGTATGATGGAGTACGATCCATAGACTTTTGAATGTCATGGGATACGCCATCTTTGCCTCAGAAGCATTTGGAAATCAAATGAGCATGCTTATAGGTTCACAAATTTAAGCAAACAATGAGCTAGTGAAAGACCCAAAATGTGCATCTATTCGGGATACGAATGGCACAATCCTATTCATGCAAACTTAATTTGACTAAGTATGCAAACACTTAGGTTGGGTGCTTTTGCAAGTTGCCCAATTCTCTAAATTTAGCGAGATGTCAAGGGTGATTTCAATTAATCTACTCGTCATGGGATTCAAGATATGAACAAAGAATGTTCATGAAATACCCCACAGCTTATAGGTTTCATAAATTAATTGAAACACATATTTGGACATTTAGCAAATTGGGAGAAAAAGAGATGACATGGCGATGCAAACCTCCTATATCTTTAAGTTAGTTTTGACATAACTTGTGATTTGCTAAGGAAGTGATGCATGCTACAAGATGTGAAAGTTCCTACACATTGTCATCCAAGGTATGATTGAATAACAATACTTAGCCTAAGGTTTGATCGTAGGCGAAGGTATTAGGCACAATATGATGCATAAACATACATTTGAGAGGTGTGGGATAACAACCCAACACCTCTACACGCATCGAAATCCTCTCCGGGCCCTCACATGAGAGCCAACAAATGAAAATCACCGAATTTCCACTGTTTTTGCGAAGTGGACAGCCAACATGAAGGTTTTAGGGACCAAGAAATTAAAGTTTCTAAGGACCTAAGGCTTTGGGAGCGTCAACCACATATCAATGGCCTTGGGAAACCCTAGGTTTTGCCTAAGTTTAACGGTATACCTTCCCCGGGTTGTCCAAGCGCTCCAATCCAAGTCTCAAAGCATTGTCCAAGCTTCCTTGAATGCTCCAAGCTGCTGTCCAAGGTTTTCCCAAGGGGGAAAACTGCTGTCCCAACGTTCCGAACAGGGAATTTTACTGTTTGGGGTCTCCCGAGGTCGTCGTTTGCTGCCCAAAGCTTCCCAACAGCAGTTTTCACTGTTTGGAAGCCTTCGGAGGCTGCATGGTTGCTGTCCAAAGCTTCCGGATAGTGGATTTGCTGTCCAAACTGCTCCAAACAGCAGTTTGAGTGTTCCCGGAAGTTGCGTGGCTGCTGTCCAAGCTTTTCCAACGTTGTCGCTGCTGTCCAAGCCTTTCCGGATGGTGGATTTGCTGTCCAAACAGCTTCGGACAGCAGTTTGCTGTCCAAGGACGCCCCAAACAGCAGTTTGCACTGTTTTGAGGTTGCAGGAGATGATTTGGAAGGAAGTAGAGGCTTCCTACCCTCTCTTGGCTGCAGCAAGGGTTGATTTCAGCATCTCTTTTCTCTCAAATCTAAAAAGAATGCAAGAAAGTCTCTACACACAGGAGGAAAGTGCTGGCTGCTGCGATTTCTTTGCCTGATTCAATGTAGTCGGATTCCCCTCTTGGCTAGGTCGCATGCAAGAAGACCCTTAGTCGGCCTCTTCTCCTCACTTGGAAGGGCTGCACGCAGGACTCCCCTTCTTTCTTCCACTCCGTCAGGGACGGCTGAACCGCACGCAAGGGAGCTCCTCTTGCTTCGCCTGGGATGGACGAACCAAACTGGAGAGCCGATGGCTCTCCCTCTTCCCTTCTCGCCTTGCCTGGGACGGGTGCAAGCAGAGAGAGCCGCAAGGCTCTCTTTCCCTCTCACGCTCTTTCTCTCGCTCGGGATGGACGGACGAAGAAGCCACGGGGGAGCCGAATGCTCCCCCCCTCTCCCGATCTCTCCCTCTTTCTCTCGCTCTGAGTCGGGGCGGAAAACACAAGGGGAGCCGAATTGCTCCCCCTTCTCCCGCTCGTCTCTCTTAGAGGCGCACAAAGCACCGCCCAAAATGGGCCAATCAGCCTCTTACACGTGGGAATGAGGGATTTAGGGCAGGATTTATGATGAAATCTAAGCCATTGATTTAGGAATTTGATTTGAAATTTTGATTTAGCCCAATTGTTAAATTAGGGCTGAAAATTGAGCCCAAATTGGACTCGACTCAAACCGATTTGAGTCGGTTTGGGTCCGATTGGTTCCGATCAAGCTAATTTCATGAAATTAAACTTGAATCGGCGCCGAATTGCGTCGAATTGGGCTCGACGACACTCGACAGGGTTCGATTGGTTTTGATTTGATTTAAAAATTAAATTAAATTTGATTTAATTTAATAAAATTGAGGCTTAATTGGATTAATTTCACCTCGACGATGATCGATTTATTTGATCGAGCGCGATCGAGCTTGGTCGGGCTCGATCGGGGTTGAGTCGATGCGAAAATATTCGTCAACAAAAGGACCCCCAATATGTGTGGTGAACGAAAAGAAGTACGCCACACATATTGGCGTTGACCAAATAATGATCAAACGAGATCTTCCAAATCAAATAGGGTATGATTTGGAAGAGAAAGAGAGATCTATGAAAACCTAAACTTAGATTTAGGCAAGATCTACAAAGATAAGGAGATTTCTATCTATCACCTTAAAGAAAGAATTTTAGATTACTCTTGGAAGAGAGTTTAGAAGCATTTTGGCAACTTCTAAAGGGGTTTCTAAAGACATTTGATATCTTTAGAGAGGATTTGGTAGGAATAGAAGTATTTTGGCAACTTCTAAGAAGAATTCTAGAGATATTTGGCATTTCCAGAAATGATTTAACTTGATTAGAAGTATCTAGATAACTTCTAAGAGGTTCCTAGAGATGTTTGATATCTCTAGAAAGATTTTGGATCCATTAGAAGTATTTTGACAACTTCTAAAAGGGATTTCTAAAGATATTTGGTATCTTTAGAAAGAATTTGATTTGATTAGAAGAAATTTGATGACTCCTAAAAGGGCTTAGGGATATCTTTCTATCACCCAAAGGCTAGGGGTATTTTAGCTACCACCTACAAAGCTCTCAAGGATGTTTTGGCTATCACTTGAGAAGAGATTAGAGACATTTGGTGTCTCTAAAGGGTTATTAGGGATATTTTGCTATCTCCTAAAAGTTAGGGGTATCTTGGCTACCACCTAAGGGGTTTCTCAAGGATATTTTCACTATCACCTGAGAAGGGTTAGGAACATTTGTTGTTTCCTAAAGGTCAAAAGGCGTTTGGTACCTATTTGAAAAGCTCTAAGAGGTATTTTTGGCAACCATCTAGAGGTAGAGTTTATATCATTTTGGTAAGATAAAACTCAAAAAGGTTAAGGCTAAGAGTATTTTGGCTACTACTTAAGCCTTAAAGGTATTTTTGTAAGATTATCTATTTTGGCAAGATGAATCTTAACATTTGGGAAGACTAAAGGGTATTTTGTCAACCACTAAAAGTCTAAATTTTAGTAGACCTATTGATGTTCAATTTGGGTAGAATAAGATCTAAAGGAATGAGCTAGGAGAGACCTTAGAAGGCTTGAATTCTACCTAAACTCAGAATTGATAAGACTCCTATTTGGGGAATCTACACTTAGCATTTGGTACTAAGATTTGCATTTGACTTTCATTTGGAGAAAGATAAATTTGAACTTTCTTTCATTTGGAGAAAGAAAAAGATGAACTTTCAGTTACAGAAAGATGAACTTGATTTTCTTTTTTAGAGAAAATTTGAATTTTCTTTCCTTTTAGGGAAAGATGAGCTTTCTTCCCTTTTGGGGGAAAGATGAAAGATTTGAAAGTTTGGACCGAGACTTTAATAACCCGGACCCAGTCCACAACCGGATCAGAAGAACATTTCTGCTTGGAACTCTGCTCGAGTAGCACACAACATTTTTCTTTTTCTTTCATTGTTGGGTTTGGGCCAACAAAGCTTCAAGAAATTGACTTGACATTGTAGTGAAAAGAACTAACGACCTCCTTAGAATAGGAGCGGCCAAAACCAGTGGGAACTTGAGATGGCATTTTATACCATCAAAAGCCTTTGATGGCTATCATCCAGGTAGAATTTTGAGTCCTTTGAAAGGGCTACAATCTACCAGACAAATTGAATAAGCGTCTTAGATATGCCAACCTACCTTGAAAAGATCTTAGTTGAGTAAGAATCCAAGGAGGTTTCATTTCTAATATCGCCTTGATTTTAGTAGGGATAACTTCAATTCCATGGTGTCGAACAACAAACCCAAGAAAATTTTCTGAAGTCACCCCAAAGGTGCACTTACAAGGATTTAACTTGAGGTCGTACCGACAAAACCCATCGAACACAACCCTTAAGTCAAATAGGTGATCCTCTCTTTTTTTTGCTTTTGACCACGAGATCATCAATGTAACATTCAATTTTGTCATGAAGGAGCACATTGAATATTCTGGTCATTGCGAGTTGGTAGGTCGCACCAACATTCTTAAGGCCAAAAAGATATGACCCTAAAAACAGTACATTCCAATGGGTGTTCTAAAAGCAGTATATTGCTCGTCCTCCGGGGCCATTTTGATTTAGTTGTACCCCGAGGACCCATTCACAAAGGGAAAAGAGACCATGAGAAGAAACAATGTCAACCATGAGTTCATGTATGAGTAAAACATGCTTCATTCAAGTCTCTAAAAGCAACGCATACGCGAATCTGTCCGTTCTTTTTCTTAGCATGGACAATGCTGGCTAACCAAGAGGGGTATTTTTCCTCTTAAATAGAACCAGCCTCAGTTAATTTTTGTTTTAATCACTTGTTCAATGTTCAAACGCATCCTTAGAGGAGCATGTTTAATTGGAACAATGTTTGGTTGAATGACAAGTTTATGGACTGCTATATTTGGGTTTTTAAACACGGCGTTTCATCATAACCCCATGCAAAGCAGTCCTTAAACTCTGTTAGGAGTTGTACCATACCATTGGCATCATTTTCATTTAGCAATGCACTTATAAAAGTGGGGCGTGGATTTTATTCAGTACCCAAATTGATTCATTTCAATTTACTGATTGTTGATTTGATTTCTTCTTCAAACTCAGGGGGTGCATCCCTAGTTTGAAGGTAATCTGAACCGTCGCTAGCCTCTAAACATGACCTCCCAACAGCGTTGTAGGTGTTTGTAAAGATCATATCAACATCCAGATTGTCGGTAATTATCCTCATCTATTGGTCCGATAGTACCAAAGTCAACACCATATCTATTTTTCAACTTGTATTTGAAATTCCATAGATTTTCAAGGTGTTAAGCTTTGCCTTTGGACCACATAGAAGGGGTTAAACCTCTTTTAATCAGGTTTTCAAAATAAGTGGGAGTTCTACCATTTCTTTTATGGAAAGTTGTCAAGTTTACACCCACTTTTGGACTTTAAGGAAGAAGATATGCTATGAAAGACATACTCCTTCCCTACATTTTCTTTTTTTTACTTGAGTGTAATGCAAACATTCAACTCTTCCATTGCACTTTCAAACAATGAATTTAATGCTTCTACACATTCATTCAAATTTCTTCTTCTTTTTAGTGAGATTAGACACCTCCTCTTTTTGAGAGTTATCCTCCTCACATGGGAGATTTTCTTTAATGTTCCAAATAGGCTTTTCAGTGTCTACCCAATCTTGAAACTGCATCTTTAATTTGTTGAAGCTTCTTTGTTGCTTTGTCAAACTACCCATGAAATTTGGCTCAGCCTTTAAATCGGACCCTGAGCCTACGTGGGTGATGGGCCTTCATGGAACAAATGATGGAGATGGGGCTTTGGTACCCCTCACCTTCCACACTCCTTGACTTTTGTCATGAACTATATCACGAACTCATTGTGTCATCTTACCACCTCGTTGTGTTGAAGGAGGGGCAAGATTAGAATTAATCTTTTCCTCAAGTTCTTCTTCTTGAGGGTAGTCTCGAACACTTGATGGAGACTTTGTCTTTAGTGTATTGATTTCTGCTTGATCTTTAGTTGGTATCACAGGTCTGAAAACACTGATAGCCTCTTTGGAACATAGCAAGAAACATCTTCTTATTTTCCGACTTCATATACACTAAATGGCTTTAGAACTCCCTTCAAAAGTGAAAGAGTAATTATGCCTAAGGCTCTTTGTCCCCCCCTCGTTGAAGCCACACAACATCATTTTGTCAGAAGTTAATTTCTGCATGTCAACATTGAGGTGAGCCAAACTTTCTAGATTCATTGTGTTGACCCATGCACCTGGGCCAACAAGCACTCTTTTCATCAGAAAATGTTATTCTAGGTATTCATTGAAGTGTAAAGCCTCCACCAAGAAACACTCTGCAGGTTAAGCCAAACAAATTTGAGGATCAAGAAGAGCCTTGATCAAAGCCTCTCGTATCTCATGAGAAAGTACGAGTGCATCACATATACTCAACCTCGCAAGGAGTTTCCTAAGGTGAGCTAGTACATTTAAATCCACTTTTGGTAGTCCACCACCCACTTGCTTTTGTGGAGCAAGTGTTGGTGAAACCATGCCCTCATTTTGATTGAAAAGTTCTTTTAATTTCTTTTGTTTGATGCCATTGGATATGATACAACATGACCAATTCTGAGATTTGCCCCTGTTATTTGTTCAGGCTCAGAAATTGAGATCATATCAACCAAAACTTCAGAATTTGATTCTTCTATCACTTGATTTGTTTCTAAGTCAAATGACTCGAGCTCAATGACAATCTTTACTCCCTGCATTTTGTACATGGGTAGATCATCACCAAAATTTGATTCACTTGATTCAAAGAATTGGAAAGATTCATTTGTAGTTTGTTCGTTATTAGAGTCAGAACGGACAGATTGCACGTACGCAGAAGGATCGTTCATTTCATTAACACCCTTTGGAACATACATGAAATTGGAAAGAGAGATTGGCTTGGGGGATTTCCCTTTGCCACTTAGAAGGATAACCCATTTGATTTTGGAAATTGATTCTTTTTTTATTCACCATTGAAACTCTCTTTCATGAAGTTTCAAGGGTAAAGGACCCTTTCCACCCATTGAGTTATTTAAAGGAACATCAAAAGAGGCCTTTTTGTGGGCATTTGAGTTCTTTTTGGAAACTCCAATGGGATTTTGGGTAGTTTTGTTTACAATCTTTAGGAAAGATTTAGACAAAGATAATTGTCAACCATCTACAACTGTAAGCAAGTCACTAGTGTTGTTCTTTCTGACCACACACTATTAGAGGCAAAGAAGCTGCACTTGTTGATTCTGCTTCCTTTGTATTGGTAAAAAGACTCAACTGTTGTGTTTAGGACCTTTTGGAGCCCCAAAAGTTGAGTAGTGAGAGCTTATCTTGGCAAATGTCGTCTCATCCAACCTCTTGTCCATTTTTTTTTAAGCTGTTGTTGTAGAGCACAAATTTAAGGATTTTCACTCCCTTCCTCCACTTCCAACAATTCATTTGCATGAGGGTCTTTTGAAAGAGAGGATCCTCCTATGTCATAGTGGATAACAAGGATATCCTCCTCATCCAAGAGATCATCCTCATCAGGATTGAAATTCTCGAGCAACTTTTTGTAGTTTTCTTCCTCCTTTTCTCTCCTTTTCATCCTCGTCAATTTTCTTGAGGCTATCTTTCAAGTATTCAATCATTTCTTCAACAGTTTTACCTGTTGAGGGATTGATAGGAGAATGATAGTATTCTTCGTATTTGTTAATTTCCATGGGTGCTTTCCCTTTATCTTTGGGATCAACACGGGTAGGAGGAGGAGAAGAATGTACCACTGATGGAGCCACCACCTTGGGTCTCCATTCTTCCTTCACCCCATATGAGGAGGCATGGGATTTTTTGGCGTCCCACATTTACCTCATCTAAAGGTGGAGTCTGAATGTGACCCCCAGAATGTGGCTCATCAAGAGGACTAAAAGGCTTGTTTTTTTTGGGAGACCTTCTAAACCTAGTAGGTATGTCAGATTTACTAGAAACTGACAAAGAAGACCAAGGGACCACTTGGCGATCAAGGTAATCAGCCTTTGGTCTGCCATAGATCTTAGGTGGAATTGCTGAACTGTCAACTAGAACTATCTGCTCACTGACTGCTCTTTTCTGGCAATGTTTAAAATCATAACCATCCACCGATGCTGACAAACTGTTGCATCTCTTTCTGTGATGGCTGAACAATCAATTTGCTATCCTTAGGATCTTTGTTCTCCCTAAAGATTGTATTAACACGTTTGCAAATCACATTCTTCATAGCTTTAATTACCTTCTCTTTTGTTGAGCGGGTCTTGTGAGCTACTTTTTGGAAAGCCTTTTTTTTATGTCATTCTCCCACTGCTTTGCCCTTTCATTGGGTGTGCTTTTGGGACATTTAGTTAAAGGTCTTGGAGGTGATGCAGTTATTTGTTCAACATCTTCTTCACTCCCAAAACACAGGAGGGTAAAATTCACTACCCTTAGCAAGAGGAGAGAGCTCCATCATCTCAGCCTCTAACTCAGCTTGCTTCTCCTTTTCCAACCTCTTTCTAAGGCTTTTGTTTTTATTTCTTCTTTGAGACATGGTTAGAACATAGGTGGAACCAGTCCCTTCTTCATATTGACTGGACTGAAACAATTTCTCATGCTCTGAGTGGCTTGGGACAATTGCTAAAGACTGAACTGTCTCACGCTGTCTCTCAACTGCCATCTCCTTAGGCAAAACTGGAGTTAAGGTGCTTTGTCTTTCACTAGACTTTTGAACCTTAGGGAAGGTCAACCTACCACACGCGAAAGGTTGAGAGGCTAAGGCTTTTGGAGAGACCTCAGCCATTCTCTTCCCACTGTTTTGAGGAGGTGACCTCTCCCTAACAGGTAAGCTAATCTCAAGGACCCTCTCAGATGGGTGTTGACTTTCTAAGACTTCCACTTCAGAAGGGGTTGGGCCTTGGAAAAAGACCTCCACATCTCCCAAACCTTGTCCAAATTTTATTAAATCTCCTGGAGCAAAGTGAGATTGATCAAAGGACAACTGTAGGTGGTTACCAAATTTGAAAACCAATTCGCCTTCCATCTAGGCTTTCTTGAATTCCAAAACTTTAGAGTTTTCCTTAAAATCAGATTTTGTTGTATCAACCTTTCTGTTGTACTTCCTTGAATCCAATTATCACAACATCAACCAATCACTGCACTTTTTGCTGGGTTTTCTGACCACTGACTTGAATCATTGACCACCCAAAACTGTGACCCGGATTTAACGGATGATGGATGAATTTGTTTGAGTTTTGAAACCTCACACCATTTGGCATTGTTTGGTTGTAAATTTCATACAACCACAACAATTATGGTGAAGAGAAAGATTTTGAAATTGGATATTTTGAGAATGTGAATTTTTTTTTTTGAAAATGTTGATTTGAAAATCAAAGTTCATCTTTCTCACTTTTGAAAGTGATTTGGAAAGTTCATCTTGATTTGCATTTGCTTGTATTGGAACCATTCAACCCAACATTTGAAATTGGGAGAGGTATACAATACAACATTGATTTTACAAATGCCATTTAGCCAACATTTAAAATGACTAATTGAAAACCACTAGTTTAGATGAAAAGAGACATCCTCCCCAGCGGAGTCGCCAGAAAATCTGTTGGAGAATTTTTGTATCCTCAAACGGATTGCATATTTTATAATCGGGCACGGCATAAGAATACGATATATTACCCCCGGAGGATAAAAATATCATCTCCTTATGGACTCAATCATAAAATTTACAATTATTTAACAGAGATTCCCCCACTCGATGTTTGGTCGAGCGGGGTTTATTTATTTCTGGGGTACAGACATCCCATAGGGGCAAGCCCCTATGGTTAATTACATCCCAAATTTGATTTGGGAACACTTTTGATTAAACTAGTGGTTTTGCTTTCTTTAGAAGTCATTTAAATGTTGGCTAAAATTTGATCTTTGTTGTTTTAAAATCCATGAAAGTCTTGATTAAAGGGTTTTGGCCTTTAGGAATTTCAAGGAGGAGATCAACTTAGATTTAGATTTTTGGGAAAGAAAGCCAAAGGAGTTGAAGTAGGGGCACTTGATTCTGAGATGGAACTCAGAGGTGCCCAAACTATCCTATGTTGGGCTTTACATTTTAGCAACTTAATTTTGGTTCAAGTTGATATTTTATTAGAAGATTGGGGCTTACATCCCAACAACGCTTGTTGAAGGAATTGCCCAAAAGTTGAGGGCTTATAGGGTGATTTGGAATCAACCCATGCCTCGGACCCTAAGACTAAGGTGAGGACTACCGAGAGGTAGTGCCTCGAACCTAGATCTAACGAGTGCAAAGAGGGACTTACAAGCTACACCTCACAAGAGGCATAACCCGCCCGACTTCTGGATTTATTGTCCCGCCTGGAAGGGACTACCAGCTAACTCCTCCTAATCGCTTTTAAAACCATGTTTCCGGTCTTGATGCAAATGTAGAGTGGTAGGGGTCATTTTTATTTAGAAGGTAGGACTTATAGCTTGGCTTTGAGGCCAAGATGCCTTGGTATGTGGGGTATGCAGATGCTGACTCATAAAGAAAAAGACTTTTGTTATCTAGTCCTTAAGTGGAGGCATTCTACATGTGACACATTTTGGCTATGCATGATTGTTTTAATTTTGAAAACTTGGCTCCTTGAAGGGAGCCATGCAATTTTTTTTACTTGAAAGACATGGAGCCTAATTTGATTTTATTATTAGGTTGCTTACATGTTAAGGGGTAGAAAATTTAGTTTTTATCCTAAGAGCCTAACGTGATCAAGTCCAGGCCACACCCACAAAAACAAGAGAAGAAAAACCTAGGAAAGACATGCATTTCTATTGCGCACTCAAGTAAACAATCAAAGCATGCTTTTTTTTATATCAAATGAAAGGAAATGTAAAGAGTCCACATTATTACAACCAGATTTTTGCAGCTGAGTTGCCTGCCATTATACAACCCAGTCAAATTTACAGACTCTACTTGTGGGGTTCTTCAGACTCTTGACTTTTGAATGGACATTGGGCTTCACCTCTGCAGGTACATCCTTCTAGTCCACTTCATTCTTTTGCCCCAAACCCCCACAAGTTTTACATCCTAATTCTACCAAATACATGTTTGAAAAGAAAATGACTCAAACCTGCAATGGATTAGAAGCAGTTTATATGATAAAGCATTACATCCAGAATTTTGTTTAGCACTTAGGGTGCCAAACAATCTACTTCTACCCTATTGGCCACATCTTTGGAGGGTTTTAAGCAGCACCTGTCATGCAAACAAATTTATAATTTATAAGCACCCCCCTTTTAGATATGGCCACCTGCACAGAAAAGCATTTATATCTCTATACTAACCACTTAAGGGCAAGTGCCCACACACAGACAATCCAAGGGCAATCACACCACAACATCAATCACATGCGCAGAAAAGAAAAATCCTAGTCCTAGCATGCCTAAGGGGCTGTGCACCTAAGTGTGTGAGGCTTGTGTAGCATGTCACACTAAGGGTCTTTGATTTTATTTTGGAAGGAAGATGTTTAATCTTTATCCAAGGGTGATTTCACTTTAAGTTGTTTGTGACTTAAAGATTTTATTTGATTTTTAAATGTTTCATATTTAGGAGGGTTATGAAGAACCCATAAAGTAACCACATGCTTGCTTTTTTGGGCAAGCCTGTTACTTATGAATCCTAAGATACAATAATGTAGGCATCCCACCTTTTGGGGGAGATGATTGATCATTGTATCAAAAGGGAACCTAAGTAATTTTTTAGGTGTTTTTGGAGTTATCTTAGTGTTTGGATAAGACAAGTGTCTATCTAATAGGGTAAGATAAACTTGCCTAAGGGGCTTCACTTAGGACTTGGTGAAATTCATCCAATAGAGTAGGATAAACTTCACATATTGGATAATTCCTAAGGACATCTATGAGTTAGCATTTTAAATGTCATAGGAGAGGTCACTCAATTTGGGTTGAGTGGAGAAAAAATTACTTAGATTTTGAGTCTAAGAAGGGTGTCCAACATGTAGCTTTTGGGCTACATGTTGGAGAAATCTCCTTAGCTTTTGGAGCTTAAGGGGAGAAGGGAATCCAACATTTAGCTTTTGGGCTAAATGTAGGGAAATTCTCTCTAACTTTTGGAGTTAAAGAGAGAAGAGATCCCCTACAACTTTGGAGTTGGAGGAAAAAGGACCTATAGCTTTTGGGCTAAGGTATTTCATTTTCTAAGGCCTTTGGAACCTATAGAAGTGAGGGAGATTAATAGCTTTGAGGCTACGAATCAAAAGAATGTTTCCTTGAATTTTTATTCAAAGAGTTGGGTCTCATTTGCCTAATTTGGATTAGGCAAATGACGATGAATCACTTATTGAATTTGGTTCAATAAGTGAGAAAGATTTTATAACTTTGGGGTTACAAATCAAGAGGGATTGTCACTGAACTTTTATGTTCAATGACGGGCATTTAGTTTGCTAAATTTTGTTTAAGCAAACAAAGAGTATGATGTGTAGTTTTGGCCCACACATCAAGGATTCTTTAGACTTTCGGGTATCCAAAGAGAGGAGTTCATTCACCAAATTTGGGTTAGGAGAATGAAAGTTCACACAACTTTTAGGTTGTGGCGAGGAGGAAAATTCTCTACAATTTTGGCTTGTAGAGAAGAAAAGGTGAGATGCAATTTGGAGATTACAAATCAATGAAAGTTCTATGGACATTTGTTGTCCAAAGAGGGAAATGCACTCTCCTAGTTTGGGCTTAGGAGAATGGTAGAATTTCCTACAACTTTGGAGTTGAGGGGAGAAGATAACTTATGGCTTTTAGGCTAATGTTGGGAGGATTCCTTAGACTTTTTGAAGTCGAAGGAAAAGAGGGATGACTTGTAATTTGGTTATAAGTCCATCAAGAGTTAGATGGACTTTTTGGTGTCCAAATAACGAAATCCCTCCATCCAACTTGGGTTGGAGGAAAGGAATGGAGGAAAAGGGGCGCAACTTGGAAGCTACAATCCCATGAACATTCTTTGAACATTTGATGTTCAAAGAGAAATATACATTCTCATAACTTGATTTAAGAGAATGAAAATATCTTCCTATAACCTTTGAGTTATAGGAGGGAAAATTCTCTACGATTTTGGTTTGTAGAGAAGAGAAGGGGAGATGCAATTGGAGATTGCAAATCAAAGAGAGTTCTTTGGACATTTGTTGTCCAAAGAGGGGAATGTATTCTCCTAGTTTGGGTTTAGGAGAATGATGAGATTTTTTTCTACAACTTTTGAGTTGTAGAAAAGAGGGAAGGAACATGCAACTTAGAGGTTGCAAATCCAAGAACATTCTTTAAACATTTGGTGTTCAAAGAGGGCACGCACATTCTCATAATTTGGAGTCTTTAGAGAATGAGATAGTTTCCTACAACTTTTGGGTTGTAGGAAAGGAGATATGAAATATAATTTATGAATTGTAAGTTAGAGATTATTCCTTGAACATTTTGATGTTCAAAGAGGGAGAACCACTTACTTGATTTAGGCTAAGTAAATGGTGAAGTTTCTTTGAGCATTTGGTACTCAAAGTAAGATTAGCATTTGCTCAATTTTGGGTTAAGCAAATGAGGAAGACTAGGACTTGAATCCTAAATTTAGAGGATTACTCATTGGTTTGTGTGTTCCAACGAATAAGTGATTTGATAAATTTCCTACAACTTTGGGGTTGAAGGAATACTATGGTTTGTTGGTTGTGGGTTCCAACAAAAGGGTGTATAGCTTAGAATTTAGTTCCAAGCTACATTGATTCATGTACCCTACCACTTGGAGCTTCGAGAACGCTCCATGGATTGTACATTGGAAAGGGGATTCCCCACCTCTCCATGAATGTTTTGGACTCAATTGGAGGAGGGAAGATTGATTTCCTAAGGTTTTGGAGAGATCTCTAGATCAATTTTGGTATGATCTAGAAATCTTGGGTATGAAAGGTCTATCCCTATGGCTTCTAGGAGATTTTAAGATCAAATTTGGTATGATCTAAGAAAGAACCTAGGGGTGCATATATGTGATGGTTCATCATTTGGGATAACACCTAATGCCTATAACATTTTTCGTTGCACTCATTTCTTTCAATTTATGAGTCACGCTAATCATGCTTAGGTAATTCCAATGTATGATGGAGTACGATCCATAGACTTTTGAATGTCATGGGATACGCCATCTTTGCCTCAGAAGCATTTGGAAATCAAATGAGCATGCTTATAGGTTCACAAATTTAAGCAAACAATGAGCTAGTGAAAGACCCAAAATGTGCATCTATTCGGGATACGAATGGCACAATCCTATTCATGCAAACTTAATTTGACTAAGTATGCAAACACTTAGGTTGGGTGCTTTTGCAAGTTGCCCAATTCTCTAAATTTAGCGAGATGTCAAGGGTGATTTCAATTAATCTACTCGTCATGGGATTCAAGATATGAACAAAGAATGTTCATGAAATACCCCACAGCTTATAGGTTTCATAAATTAATTGAAACACATATTTGGACATTTAGCAAATTGGGAGAAAAAGAGATGACATGGCGATGCAAACCTCCTATATCTTTAAGTTAGTTTTGACATAACTTGTGATTTGCTAAGGAAGTGATGCATGCTACAAGATGTGAAAGTTCCTACACATTGTCATCCAAGGTATGATTTGAATAACAATACTTAGCCTAAGGTTTGATCGTAGGCGAAGGTATTAGGCACAATATGATGCATAAACATACATTTGAGAGGTGTGGGATAACAACCCAACACCTCTACACGCATCGAAATCCTCTCCGGGCCCTCACATGAGAGCCAACAAATGAAAATCACCGAATTTCCACTGTTTTTGCGAAGTGGACAGCCAACATGAAGGTTTTAGGGACCAAGAAATTAAAGTTTCTAAGGACCTAAGGCTTTGGGAGCGTCAACCACATATCAATGGCCTTGGGAGACCCTAGGTTTTGCCTAAGTTTAACGGTATACCTTCCCCGGGTTGTCCAAGCGCTCCAATCCAAGTCTCAAAGCATTGTCCAAGCTTCCTTGAATGCTCCAAGCTGCTGTCCAAGGTTTTCCCAAGGGGGAAAACTGCTGTCCCAACGTTCCGAACAGGGAATTTTACTGTTTGGGGTCTCCCGGAGGTCGTCGTTTGCTGCCCAAAGCTTCCCAACAGCAGTTTTCACTGTTTGGAAGCCTTCGGAGGCTGCATGGTTGCTGTCCAAAGCTTCCGGATAGTGGATTTGCTGTCCAAACTGCTCCAAACAGCAGTTTGAGTGTTCCCGGAAGTTGCGTGGCTGCTGTCCAAGCTTTTCCAACGTTGTCGCTGCTGTCCAAGCCTTTCCGGATGGTGGATTTGCTGTCCAAACAGCTTCGGACAGCAGTTTGCTGTCCAAGGACGCCCCAAACAGCAGTTTGCACTGTTTTGAGGTTGCAGGAGATGATTTGGAAGGAAGTAGAGGCTTCCTACCCTCTCTTGGCTGCAGCAAGGGTTGATTTCAGCATCTCTTTTCTCTCAAATCTAAATGCAAGAAAGTCTCTACACAGCAGGAGGAAGTGCTGGCTGCTGCGATTTCTTTGCCTGATTCAATGTAGTCGGATTCCCCTCTTGGCTAGGTCGCATGCAAGAAGACCCTTAGTCGGCCTCTTCTCCTCACTTGGAAGGGCTGCACGCAGGACTCCCCTTCTTTCTTCCACTCCGTCAGGGACGGCTGAACCGCACGCAAGGGAGCTCCTCTTGCTTCGCCTGGGATGGACGAACCAAACTGGAGAGCCGATGGCTCTCCCTCTTCCCTTCTCGCCTTGCCTGGGACGGGTGCAAGCAGAGAGAGCCGCAAGGCTCTCTTTCCCTCTCACGCTCTTTCTCTCGCTCGGGATGGACGGACGAAGAAGCCACGGGGGAGCCGAATGCTCCCCCCCTCTCCCGATCTCTCCCTCTTTCTCTCGCTCTGAGTCGGGGCGGAAAACACAAGGGGAGCCGAATTGCTCCCCCCCTCTCTCCGCTCGTCTCTCTTAGAGGCGCACAAAGCACCGCCCAAAATGGGCCAATCAGCCTCTTACACGTGGGAATGAGGGATTTAGGGCAGGATTTATGATGAAATCTAAGCCATTGATTTAGGAATTTGATTTGAAATTTTGATTTAGCCCAATTGTTAAATTAGGGCTGAAAATTGAGCCCAAATTGGACTCGACTCAAACCGATTTGAGTCGGTTTGGGTCCGATTGGTTCCGATCAAGCTAATTTCATGAAATTAAACTTGAATCGGCGCCGAATTGCGTCGAATTGGGCTCGACGACACTCGACAGGGTTCGATTGGTTTTGATTTGATTTAAATTAAATTAAATTTGATTTAATTTAATAAAATTGAGGCTTAATTGGATTAATTTCACCTCGACGATGATCGATTTATTTGATCGAGCGCGATCGAGCTTGGTCGGGCTCGATCGGGGTTTGAGTCGATGCGAAAATATTCGTCAACAAAAGGACCCCCAATATGTGTGGTGAACGAAAAGAAGTACGCCACACATATTGGCGTTGACCAAATAATGATCAAACGAGATCTTCCAAATCAAATAGGGTATGATTTGGAAGAGAAAGAGAGAGATCTATGAAAACCTAAACTTAGATTTAGGCAAGATCTACAAAGATAAGGAGATTTCTATCTATCACCTTAAAGAAAGAATTTTAGATTACTCTTGGAAGAGAGTTTAGAAGCATTTTGGCAACTTCTAAAGGGGTTTCTAAAGACATTTGATATCTTTAGAGAGGATTTGGTAGGAATAGAAGTATTTTGGCAACTTCTAAGAAGAATTCTAGAGATATTTGGCATTTCCAGAAATGATTTAACTTGATTAGAAGTATCTAGATAACTTCTAAGAGGTTCCTAGAGATGTTTGATATCTCTAGAAAGATTTTGGATCCATTAGAAGTATTTTGACAACTTCTAAAAGGGATTTCTAAAGATATTTGGTATCTTTAGAAAGAATTTGATTTGATTAGAAGAAATTTGATGACTCCTAAAAGGGCTTAGGGATATCTTTCTATCACCCAAAGGCTAGGGGTATTTTAGCTACCACCTACAAAGCTCTCAAGGATGTTTTTGGCTATCACTTGAGAAGAGATTAGAGACATTTGGTGTCTCTAAAGGGTTATTAGGGATATTTTGCTATCTCCTAAAAGTTAGGGGTATCTTGGCTACCACCTAAGGGGTTTCTCAAGGATATTTTCACTATCACCTGAGAAGGGTTAGGAACATTTGTTGTTTCATAAAGGTCAAAAGGCGTTTGGTACCTATTTGAAAAGCTCTAAGAGGTATTTTTGGCAACCATCTAGAGGTAGAGTTTATATCATTTTGGTAAGATAAAACTCAAAAAGGTTAAGGCTAAGAGTATTTTGGCTACTACTTAAGCCTTAAAGGTATTTTTGTAAGATTATCTATTTTGGCAAGATGAATCTTAACATTTGGGAAGACTAAAGGGTATTTTGTCAACCACTAAAAGTCTAAATTTTAGTAGACCTATTGATGTTCAATTTGGGTAGAATAAGATCTAAAGGAATGAGCTAGGAGAGACCTTAGAAGGTTTGAATTCTACCTAAACTCAGAATTGATAAGACTCCTATTTGGGGAATCTACACATAGCATTTAGTACTAAGATTTGCATTTGACTTTCATTTGGAGAAAGATAAATTTGAACTTTCTTTCATTTGGAGAAAGAAAAAGATGAACTTTCAGTTACAGAAAGATGAACTTGATTTTCTTTTTTAGAGAAAATTTGAATTTTCTTTCCTTTTAGGGAAAGATGAGCTTTCTTCCCTTTTGGGGGAAAGATGAAAGATTTGAAAGTTTGGACCGAGACTTTAATAACCCGGACCCAGTCCACAACCGGATCAGAAGAACATTTCTGCTTGGAACTCTGCTCGAGTAGCACACAACATTTTTCTTTTTTTTCTTTCATTGTTGGGTTTGGGCCAACAAAGCTTCAAGAAATTGACTTGACATTGTAGTGAAAAGAACTAACGACCTCCTTAGAATAGGAGCGGCCAAAACCAGTGGGAACTTGAGATGGCATTTTATACCATCAAAAGCCTTTGATGGCTATCATCCAGGTAGAATTTTGAGTCCTTTGAAAGGGCTACAATCTACCAGACAAATTGAATAAGCGTCTTAGATATGCCAACCTACCTTGAAAAGATCTTAGTTGAGTAAGAATCCAAGGAGGTTTCATTTCTAATATCGCCTTGATTTTAGTAGGGATAACTTCAATTCCATGGTGTCGAACAACAAACCCAAGAAAATTTTCTGAAGTCACCCCAAAGGTGCACTTACAAGGATTTAACTTGAGGTCGTACCGACAAAACCCATCGAACACAACCCTTAAGTCAAATAGGTGATCCTCTCTTTTTTTTGCTTTTGACCACGAGATCATCAATGTAACATTCAATTTTGTCATGAAGGAGCACATTGAATATTCTGGTCATTGCGAGTTGGTAGGTCGCACCAACATTCTTAAGGCCAAAAAGATATGACCCTAAAAACAGTACATTCCAATGGGTGTTCTAAAAAGCAGTATATTGCTCGTCCTCCGGGGTCATTTTGATTTAGTTGTACCCCGAGGACCCATTCACAAAGGGAAAAGAGACCATGAGAAGAAACAATGTCAACCATGAGTTCATGTATGAGTAAACATGCTTCATTCAAGTCTCTAAAAGCAACGCATACGCGAATCTGTCCGTTCTTTTTCTTAGCATGGACAATGCTGGCTAACCAAGAGGGGTATTTTTCCTCTTAAATAGAACCAGCCTCAGTTAATTTTTGTTTTAATCACTTGTTCAATGTTCAAACGCATCCTTAGAGGAGCTTGTTTAATTGGAACAATGTTTGGTTGAATGACAAGTTTATGGACTGCTATATTTGGGTTTAAACACGGCGTTTCATCATAACCCCATGCAAAGCAGTCCTTAAACTCTGTTAGGAGTTGTACCATACCATTGGCATCATTTTCATTTAGCAATGCACTTATAAAAGTGGGGCGTGGATTTTATTCAGTACCCAAATTGATTCATTTCAATTTACTGATTGTTGATTTGATTTCTTCTTCAAACTCAGGGGGTGCATCCCTAGTTTGAAGGTAATCTGAACCGTCGCTAGCCTCTAAACATGACCTCCCAACAGCGTTTGTAGGTGTTTGTAAAGATCATATCAACATCCAGATTGTCGGTAATTATCCTCATCTATTGGTCCGATAGTACCAAAGTCAACACCATATCTATTTTTCAACTTGTATTTGAAATTCCATAGATTTTCAAGGTGTTAAGCTTTGCCTTTGGACCACATAGAAGGGGTTTAAACCTCTTTTAATCAGGTTTTCAAAATAAGTGGGAGTTCTACCATTTCTTTTATGGAAAGTTGTCAAGTTTACACCCACTTTTGGACTTTAAGGAAGAAGATATGCTATGAAAGACATACTCCTTCCCTACATTTTCTTTTTTTATACTTGAGTGTAATGCAAACATTCAACTCTTCCATTGCACTTTCAAACAATGAATTTAATGCTTCTACACATTCATTCAAATTTCTTCTTCTTTTTAGTGAGATTAGACACCTCCTCTTTTTTTGAGAGTTATCCTCCTCACATGGGAGATTTTCTTTAATGTTCCAAATAGGCTTTTCAGTGTC
This sequence comes from Dendrobium officinale, assembly GCA_019514585.1. Classification (NCBI taxonomy): domain Eukaryota; kingdom Viridiplantae; phylum Streptophyta; class Magnoliopsida; order Asparagales; family Orchidaceae; genus Dendrobium; species Dendrobium officinale. Next base: position 71,623,385 of record CM033687.1, on the reverse strand, counting down.
TACCCAATCTTGAAACTGCATCTTTAATTTGTTGAAGCTTCTTTGTTGCTTTGTCAAACTACCCATGAAATTTGGCTCAGCCTTTAAATCGGACCCTGAGCCTACGTGGGTGATGGGCCTTCATGGAACAAATGATGGAGATGGGGCTTTGGTACCCCTCACCTTCCACACTCCTTGACTTTTGTCATGAACTATATCACGAACTCATTGTGTCATCTTACCACCTCGTTGTGTTTGAAGGAGGGGCAAGATTAGAATTAATCTTTTCCTCAAGTTCTTCTTCTTGAGGGTAGTCTCGAACACTTGATGGAGACTTTGTCTTTAGTGTATTGATTTCTGCTTGATCTTTAGTTGGTATCACAGGTCTGAAAACACTGATAGCCTCTTTGGAACATAGCAAGAAACATCTTCTTATTTTCCGACTTCATATACACTAAATGGCTTTAGAACTCCCTTCAAAAGTGAAAGAGTAATTATGCCTAAGGCTCTTTGTCCCCCCCTCGTTGAAGCCACACAACATCATTTTGTCAGAAGTTAATTTCTGCATGTCAACATTGAGGTGTGAGCCAAACTTTCTAGATTCATTGTGTTGACCCATGCACCTGGGCCAACAAGCACTCTTTTCATCAGAAAATGTTATTCTAGGTATTCATTGAAGTGTAAAGCCTCCACCAAGAAACACTCTGCAGGTTAAGCCAAACAAATTTGAGGATCAAGAAGAGCCTTGATCAAAGCCTCTCGTATCTCATGAGAAAGTACGAGTGCATCACATATACTCAACCTCGCAAGGAGTTTCCTAAGGTGAGCTAGTACATTTAAATCCACTTTTGGTAGTCCACCACCCACTTGCTTTTGTGGAGCAAGTGTTGGTGAAACCATGCCCTCATTTTGATTGAAAAGTTCTTTTAATTTCTTTTGTTTGATGCCATTGGATATGATACAACATGACCAATTCTGAGATTTGCCCCTGTTATTTGTTCAGGCTCAGAAATTGAGATCATATCAACCAAAACTTCAGAATTTGATTCTTCTATCACTTGATTTGTTTCTAAGTCAAATGACTCGAGCTCAATGACAATCTTTACTCCCTGCATTTTGTACATGGGTAGATCATCACCAAAATTTGATTCACTTGATTCAAAGAATTGGAAAGATTCATTTGTAGTTTGTTCGTTATTAGAGTCAGAACGGACAGATTGCACGTACGCAGAAGGATCGTTCATTTCATTAACACCCTTTGGAACATACATGAAATTGGAAAGAGAGATTGGCTTGGGGGATTTCCCTTTGCCACTTAGAAGGATAACCCATTTGATTTTGGAAATTGATTCTTTTTTTTTATTCACCATTGAAACTCTCTTTCATGAAGTTTCAAGGGTAAAGGACCCTTTCCACCCATTGAGTTATTTAAAGGAACATCAAAAGAGGCCTTTTTGTGGGCATTTGAGTTCTTTTTGGAAACTCCAATGGGATTTTGGGTAGTTTGTTTACAATCTTTAGGAAAGATTTAGACAAAGATAATTGTCAACCATCTACAACTGTAAGCAAGTCACTAGTGTTGTTCTTTCTGACCACACACTATTAGAGGCAAAGAAGCTGCACTTGTTGATTCTGCTTCCTTTGTATTGGTAAAAGACTCAACTGTTGTGTTTAGGACCTTTTGGAGCCCCAAAAGTTGAGTAGTGAGAGCTTATCTTGGCAAATGTCGTCTCATCCAACCTCTTGTCCATTTTTTTTTAAGCTGTTGTAGAGCACAAATTTAAGGATTTTCACTCCCTTCCTCCACTTCCAACAATTCATTTGCATGAGGGTCTTTTGAAAGAGAGGATCCTCCTATGTCATAGTGGATAACAAGGATATCCTCCTCATCCAAGAGATCATCCTCATCAGGATTGAAATTCTCGAGCAACTTTTTGTAGTTTTCTTCCTCCTTTTCTCTCCTTTCATCCTCGTCAATTTTCTTGAGGCTATCTTTCAAGTATTCAATCATTTCTTCAACAGTTTTACCTGTTGAGGGATTGATAGGAGAATGATAGTATTCTTCGTATTTGTTAATTTCCATGGGTGCTTTCCCTTTATCTTTGGGATCAACACGGGTAGGAGGAGAAGAATGTACCACTGATGGAGCCACCACCTTGGGTCTCCATTCTTCCTTCACCCCATATGAGGAGGCATGGGATTTTTGGCGTCCCACATTTACCTCATCTAAAGGTGGAGTCTGAATGTGACCCCCAGAATGTGGCTCATCAAGAGGACTAAAAGGCTTGTTTTTTTTGGGAGACCTTCTAAACCTAGTAGGTATGTCAGATTTACTAGAAACTGACAAAGAAGACCAAGGGACCACTTGGCGATCAAGGTAATCAGCCTTTGGTCTGCCATAGATCTTAGGTGGAATTGCTGAACTGTCAACTAGAACTATCTGCTCACTGACTGCTCTTTTCTGGCAATGTTTAAAATCATAACCATCCACCGATGCTGACAAACTGTTGCATCTCTTTCTGTGATGGCTGAACAATCAATTTGCTATCCTTAGGATCTTTGTTCTCCCTAAAGATTGTATTAACACGTTTGCAAATCACATTCTTCATAGCTTTAATTACCTTCTCTTTTGTTGAGCGGGTCTTGTGAGCTACTTTTTGGAAAGCCTTTTTTTTATGTCATTCTCCCACTGCTTTGCCCTTTCATTGGGTGTGCTTTTGGGACCTTTAGTTAAAGGTCTTGGAGGTGATGCAGTTATTTGTTCAACATCTTCTTCACTCCCAAAACACAGGAGGGTAAAATTCACTACCCTTAGCAAGAGGAGAGAGCTCCATCATCTCAGCCTCTAACTCAGCTTGCTCCTCCTTTTCCAACCTCTTTCTAAGTCTTTTGTTTTTATTTCTTCTTTGAGACTTGGTTAGAACATAGGTGGAACCAGTCCCTTCTTCATATTGACTGGACTGAAACAATTTCTCATGCTCTGAGTGGCTTGGGACAATTGCTAAAGACTGAACTGTCTCACGCTGTCTCTCAACTGCCATCTCCTTAGGCAAAACTGGAGTTAAGGTGCTTTGTCTTTCACTAGACTTTTGAACCTTAGGGAAGGTCAACCTACCACACGCGAAAGGTTGAGAGGCTAAGGCTTTTGGAGAGACCTCAGCCACCCTCTTCCCACTGTTTTGAGGAGGTGACCTCTCCCTAACAGGTAAGCTAATTTCAAGGACCCTCTCAGATGGGTGTTGACTTTCTAAGACTTCCACTTCAGAAGGGGTTGGGCCTTGGAAAAAGACCTCCACATCTCCCAAACCTTGTCCAAATTTTATTAAATCTCCTGGAGCAAAGTGAGATTGATCAAAGGACAACTGTAGGTGGTTACCAAATTTGAAAACCAATTCGCCTTCCATCTAGGCTTTCTTGAATTCCAAAACTTTAGAGTTTTCCTTAAAATCAGATTTTGTTGTATCAACCTTTCTGTTGTACTTCCTTGAATCCAATTATCACAACATCAACCAATCACTGCACTTTTTGCTGGGTTTTCTGACCACTGACTTGAATCATTGACCACCCAAAACTGTGACCCGGATTTAACGGATGATGGATGAATTTGTTTGAGTTTTGAAACCTCACACCATTTGGCATTGTTTGGTTGTAAATTTCATACAACCACAACAATTATGGTGAAGAGAAGATTTTGAAATTGGATATTTGAGAATGTGAATTTTTTTTTGAAAATGGTTGATTTGAAAATCAAAGTTCATCTTTCTCACTTTTGAAAGTGATTTGGAAAGTTCATCTTGATTTGCATTTGCTTGTATTGGAACCATTCAACCCAACATTTGAAATTGGGAGAGGTATACAATACAACATTGATTTTGCAAATGCCATTTAGCCAACATTTAAAATGACTAATTGAAAACCACTAGTTTAGATGAAAAGAGACATCCTCCCCAGCGGAGTCGCCAGAAAATCTGTTGGAGAATTTTTGTATCCTCAAACGGATTGCATATTTTATAATCGGGCACGGCATAAGAATACGATATATTACCCCGGAGGATAAGAATATCGTCTCCTTATGGACTCAATCATAAAATTTACAATTATTTAACAGAGATTCCCCCACTCGATGTTTGGTCGAGCGGGGTTTATTTATTTCTGGGGTACAGACATCCCATAGGGGCAAGCCCTTATGGTTAATTACATCCCAAATTTGATTTGGGAACACTTTTGATTAAACTAGTGGTTTTGCTTTCTTTAGAAGTCATTTAAATGTTGGCTAAAATTTGATCTTTGTTGTTTTAAAATCCATGAAAGTCTTGATTAAAGGGTTTTGGCCTTTAGGAATTTCAAGGAGGAGATCAACTTAGATTTAGATTTTTGGGAAAGAAAGCCAAAGGAGTTGAAGTAGGGGCACTTGATTCTGAGATGGAACTCAGAGGTGCCCAAACTATCCTATGTTGGGCTTTACATCTTAGCAACCTAATTTTGGTTTAAGTTGATATTTTATTAGAAGATTGGGGCTTACATCCCAACAACGCTTGTTGAAGGAATTGCCCAAAAGTTGAGGGCTTATAGGGTGATTTGGAATCAACCCATGCCTCGGACCCTAAGACTAAGGTGAGGACTACCGAGAGGTAGTGCCTCGAACCTAGATCTAACGAGTGCAAAGAGGGGACTTACAAGCTACACCTCACAAGAGGCATAACCCGCCCGACTTCTGGATTTATTGTCCCGCCTGGAAGGGACTACCAGCTAACTCCTCCTAATCGCTTTTAAAACCATGTTTCCGGTCTTGATGCAAATGTAGAGTGGTAGGGGTCATTTTTATTTAGAAGGTAGGACTTATAGCTTGGCTTTGAGGCCAAGATGCCTTGGTATGTGGGGTATGCAGATGCTGACTCACAAAAAGAAAGATTTTGTTTTCTAGTCCTTAAGTGAAGGCATTCTACATGTGACACATTTTGGCTATGCATGATTGTTTTAATTTTGAAAACTTGGCTCCTTGAAGGGAGCCATGCAATTTTTCTTACTTGAAAGACATGGAGCCTAATTTGATTTTATTATTAGGTTGCTTACATGTTAAGGGGTAGAAAATTTAGTTTTTATCCTAAGAGCCTAACGTGATCAAGTCCAGGCCACACCCACAAAAACAAGAGAAGAAACCTAGGAAAGACATGCATTTCTATTGCGCACTCAAGTAAACAATCAAAGCATGCTTTTATTTTATATCAAATGAAAGGAAATGTAAAGAGTCCACATTATTACAACCAGATTTGGCAGCTGAGTTGCCTGCCATTATACAACCCAGTCAAATTTACAGACTCTACTTGTGGGGTTCTTCAGACTCTTGACTTTTGAATGGACATTGGGCTTCACCTCTGCAGGTACATCCTTCTAGTCCACTTCATTCTTTTGCCCCAAACCCCCACAAGTTTTACATCCTAATTCTACCAAATACATGTTTGAAAAGAAAATGACTCAAACCTGCAATGGATTAGAAGCAGTTTATATGATAAAGCATTACATCCAGAATTTTGTTTAGCACTTAGGGTGCCAAACAATCTACTTCTACCCCTATTGGCCACATCTTTGGAGGGTTTTTAAGCAGCACCTGTCATGCAAACAAATTTTATAATTTATAAGCACCCCCCTTTTAGATATGGCCACCTGCACAGAAAAGCATTTATATCTCTATACTAACCACTTAAGGGCAAGTGCCCACACACAGACAATCCAAGGGCAATCACACCACAACATCAATCACATGCGCAGAAAAGAAAAATCCTAGTCCTAGCATGCCTAAGGGGCTGTGCACCTAAGTGTGTGAGGCTTGTGTAGCATGTCACACTAAGGGTCTTTGATTTTATTTTGGAAGGAAGATGTTTAATCTTTATCCAAGGGTGATTTCACTTTAAGTTGTTTGTGACTTAAAGATTTTATTTGATTTTTAAATGTTTCATATTTAGGAGGGTTATGAAGAACCCATAAAGTAACCACATGCTTGCTTTTGGGCAAGCCTGTTACTTATGAATCCTAAGATACAATAATGTAGGCATCCCACCTTTTGGGGGGAGATGATTGATCATTGTATCAAAAGGGAACCTAAGTAATTTTTAGGTGTTTTTGGAGTTATCTTAGTGTTTGGATAAGACAAGTGTCTATCTAATAGGGTAAGATAAACTTGCCTAAGGGGCTTCACTTAGGACTTGGTGAAATTCATCCAATAGAGTAGGATAAACTTCACATATTGGATAATTCCTAAGGACATCTATGAGTTTAGCATTTTAAATGTCATAGGAGAGGTCACTCAATTTTGGGTTGAGTGGAGAAAATTACTTAGATTTTGAGTCTAAGAAGGGTGTCCAACATGTAGCTTTTGGGCTACATGTTGGAGAAATCTCCTTAGCTTTTGGAGCTTAAGGGGAGAAGGGAATCCAACATTTAGCTTTTGGGCTAAATGTAGGGAAATTCTCTCTAACTTTTGGAGTTAAAGAGAGAAGAGATCCCCTACAACTTTGGAGTTGGAGGAAAAAGGACCTATAGCTTTTGGGCTAAGGTATTTCATTTTCTAAGGCCTTTGGAACCTATAGAAGTGAGGGAGATTAATAGCTTTGAGGCTACGAATCAAAAGAATGTTTCCTTGAATTTTTATTCAAAGAGTTGGGTCTCATTTGCCTAATTTGGATTAGGCAAATGACGATGAATCACTTATTGAATTTGGTTCAATAAGTGAGAAAGATTTATAACTTTGGGGTTACAAATCAAGAGGGATTGTCACTGAACTTTTATGTTCAATGACGGGCATTTAGTTTGCTAAATTTTGTTTAAGCAAACAAAGAGTATGATGTGTAGTTTTGGCCCACACATCAAGGATTCTTTAGACTTTCGGGTATCCAAAGAGAGGAGTTCATTCACCAAATTTGGGTTAGGAGAATGAAAGTTCACACAACTTTTAGGTTGTGGCGAGGAGGAAAATTCTCTACAATTTTGGCTTGTAGAGAAGAAAAGGTGAGATGCAATTTGGAGATTACAAATCAATGAAAGTTCTATGGACATTTGTTGTCCAAAGAGGGAAATGCACTCTCCTAGTTTGGGCTTAGGAGAATGGTAGAATTTCCTACAACTTTGGAGTTGAGGGGAGAAGATAACTTATGGCTTTTAGGCTAATGTTGGGAGGATTCCTTAGACTTTTTGAAGTCGAAGGAAAAGAGGGATGACTTGTAATTTGGTTATAAGTCATCAAGAGTTAGATGGACTTTTTGGTGTCCAAATAACGAAATCCCTCCATCCAACTTGGGTTGGAGGAAAGGAATGGAGGAAAAGGGGCGCAACTTGGAAGCTACAATCCCATGAACATTCTTTGAACATTTGATGTTCAAAGAGAAATATACATTCTCATAACTTGATTTAAGAGAATGAAAATATCTTCCTATAACCTTTGAGTTATAGGAGGGAAAATTCTCTACGATTTTGGTTTGTAGAGAAGAGAAGGGGAGATGCAATTGGAGATTGCAAATCAAAGAGAGTTCTTTGGACATTTGTTGTCCAAAGAGGGGAATGTATTCTCCTAGTTTGGGTTTAGGAGAATGATGAGATTTTCTACAACTTTTGAGTTGTAGAAAAGAGGGAAGGAACATGCAACTTAGAGGTTGCAAATCCAAGAACATTCTTTGAACATTTGGTGTTCAAAGAGGGCACGCACATTCTCATAATTTGGAGTCTTTAGAGAATGAGATAGTTTCCTACAACTTTTGGGTTGTAGGAAAGGAGATATGAAATATAATTTATGAATTGTAAGTTAGAGATTATTCCTTGAACATTTTGATGTTCAAAGAGGGAGAACCACTTACTTGATTTAGGCTAAGTAAATGGTGAAGTTTCTTTGAGCATTTGGTACTCAAAGTAAGATTAGCATTTGGTCAATTTTGGGTTAAGCAAATGAGGAAGACTAGGACTTGAATCCTAAATTTAGAGGATTACTCATTGGTTTGTGTTCCAACGAATAAGTGATTTGATAAATTTCCTACAACTTTGGGGTTGAAGGAATACTATGGTTTGTTGGTTGTGGGTTCCAACAAAAGGGTGTATAGCTTAGAATTTAGTTCCAAGCTACATTGATTCATGTACCCTACCACTTGGAGCTTCCAGAACGCTCCATGGATTGTACATTGGAAAGGGGATTCCCCACCTCTCCATGAATGTTTTGGACTCAATTGGAGGAGGGAAGATTGATTTCCTAAGGTTTTGGAGAGATCTCTAGATCAATTTTGGTATGATCTAGAAATCTTGGGTATGAAAGGTCTATCCCTATGGCTTCTAGGAGATTTTAAGATCAAATTTGGTATGATCTAAGAAAGAACCTAGGGGTGCATATATGTGATGGTTCATCATTTGGGATAACACCTAATGCCTATAACATTTGTCGTTGCACTCATTTCTTTCAATTTATGAGTCACGCTAATCATGCTTAGGTAATTCCAATGTATGATGGAGTACGATCCATAGACTTTTGAATGTCATGGGATACGCCATCTTTGCCTCAGAAGCATTTGGAAATCAAATGAGCATGCTTATAGGTTCACAAATTTAAGCAAACAATGAGCTAGTGAAAGACCCAAAATGTGCATCTATTCGGGATACGAATGGCACAATCCTATTCATGCAAACTTAATTTGACTAAGTATGCAAACACTTAGGTTGGGTGCTTTTGCAAGTTGCCCAATTCTCTAAATTTAGCGAGATGTCAAGGGTGATTTCAATTAATCTACTCGTCATGGGATTCAAGATATGAACAAAGAATGTTCATGAAATACCCCACAGCTTATAGGTTTCATAAATTAATTGAAACACATATTTGGACATTTAGCAAATTGGGAGAAAAAGAGATGACATGGCGATGCAAACCTCCTATATCTTTAAGTTAGTTTTGACATAACTTGTGATTTGCTAAGGAAGTGATGCATGCTACAAGATGTGAAAGTTCCTACACATTGTCATCCAAGGTATGATTGAATAACAATACTTAGCCTAAGGTTTGATCGTAGGCGAAGGTATTAGGCACAATATGATGCATAAACATACATTTGAGAGGTGTGGGATAACAACCCAACACCTCTACACGCATCGAAATCCTCTCCGGGCCCTCACATGAGAGCCAACAAATGAAAATCACCGAATTTCCACTGTTTTTGCGAAGTGGACAGCCAACATGAAGGTTTTAGGGACCAAGAAATTAAAGTTTCTAAGGACCTAAGGCTTTGGGAGCGTCAACCACATATCAATGGCCTTGGGAGACCCTAGGTTTTGCCTAAGTTTAACGGTATACCTTCCCCGAGTTGTCCAAGCGCTCCAATCCAAGTCTCAAAGCATTGTCCAAGCTTCCTTGAATGCTCCAAGCTGCTGTCCAAGGTTTTCCCAAGGGGGAAAACTGCTGTCCCAACGTTCCGAACAGGGAATTTTTACTGTTTGGGGTCTCCCGGAGGTCGTCGTTTGCTGCCCAAAGCTTCCCAACAGCAGTTTTCACTGTTTGGAAGCCTTCGGAGGCTGCATGGTTGCTGTCCAAAGCTTCCGGATAGTGGATTTGCTGTCCAAACTGCTCCAAACAGCAGTTTGAGTGTTCCCCGGAAGTTGCGTGGCTGCTGTCCAAGCTTTTCCAACGTTGTCGCTGCTGTCCAAGCCTTTCCGGATGGTGGATTTGCTGTCCAAACAGCTTCGGACAGCAGTTTGCTGTCCAAGGACGCCCCCAAACAGCAGTTTGCACTGTTTTGAGGTTGCAGGAGATGATTTGGAAGGAAGTAGAGGCTTCCTACCCTCTCTTGGCTGCAGCAAGGGTTGATTTCAGCATCTCTTTTCTCTCAAATCTAAATGCAAGAAAGTCTCTACACACAGGAGGAAGTGCTGGCTGCTGCGATTTCTTTGCCTGATTCAATGTAGTCGGATTCCCCTCTTGGCTAGGTCGCATGCAAGAAGACCCTTAGTCGGCCTCTTCTCCTCACTTGGAAGGGCTGCACGCAGGACTCCCCTTCTTTCTTCCACTCCGTCAGGGACGGCTGAACCGCACGCAAGGGAGCTCCTCTTGCTTCGCCTGGGATGGACGAACCAAACTGGAGAGCCGATGGCTCTCCCTCTTCCCTTCTCGCCTTGCCTGGGACGGGTGCAAGCAGAGAGAGCCGCAAGGCTCTCTTTCCCTCTCACGCTCTTTCTCTCGCTCGGGATGGACGGACGAAGAAGCCACGGGGGAGCCGAATGCTCCCCCCCTCTCCCGATCTCTCCCTCTTTCTCTCGCTCTGAGTCGGGGCGGAAAACACAAGGGGAGCCGAATTGCTCCCCCTTCTCCCGCTCGTCTCTCTTAGAGGCGCACAAAGCACCGCCCAAAATGGGCCAATCAGCCTCTTACACGTGGAATGAGGGATTTAGGGCAGGATTTATGATGAAATCTAAGCCATTGATTTAGGAATTTGATTTGAAATTTTGATTTAGCCCAATTGTTAAATTAGGGCTGAAAATTGAGCCCAAATTGGACTCGACTCAAACCGATTTGAGTCGGTTTGGGTCCGATTGGTTCCGATCAAGCTAATTTCATGAAATTAAACTTGAATCGGCGCCGAATTGCGTCGAATTGGGCTCGACGACACTCGACAGGGTTCGATTGGTTTTGATTTGATTTAAATTAAATTAAATTTGATTTAATTTAATAAAATTGAGGCTTAATTGGATTAATTTCACCTCGACGATGATCGATTTATTTGATCGAGCGCGATCGAGCTTGGTCGGGCTCGATCGGGGTTGAGTCGATGCGAAAATATTCGTCAACAATTTTGTGTTATGATATCTACATTATCAGGTGGACAAAAGGGACCTAATATGAACTTGAATTGTAGATGGAAGGTACCCCAAGAAAATGGATACCTGCATAGCAGGTGGGGCAAAAGGGACCCCTAAAGAGGCAAAAAGGACCTCTATGAAATTTAATGGTGATAATGCCAGATTTATCTGGGCTCTGTTGAATATGTTAAAATATAGTCAAATCTTTTAAAAGATTAAATATTCAGTACATATCTCAAATGACATAAATGATGATGTTCAATATGATGTTTTCAATGCTTTACAAATAATGATAAGTTGATTCAATGATTAGCTCAATGTTGTATTTCATTTTTATTGTTATTTAATTTTGCATAGCTTATTCAATGATTAGCTCACCAGTATTTTCTTACTGGCTCCCTTTACAGGAAAGGGAAAGGAAAAAGTGAAAGAAGATTAAGATTCAAGTATTTAAAATTCTATGTTAATGTTTATGTTTGTCAAAATCTCAGTCATCCATTTGCATTTGATCCCACGGTCAGGATGAGAATCCGTGGGAGGCTCACCTGGATCACTCCAATATCCTTCTATATTTGGGTAGCTGAATTAGGAAGGATTATATTGAGGCAATTATGTATCAATTAGAAGTTATTTACTTCTTTATTAAGACATCTTGTATAGATCTATAAATAGGGGATAATTTTGTATAATAATCAGAAGGTATTTTTACCCTTCTCAAATTCTATGAATTCTAACATGGTATCAGAGCCAACGGCTTAATTGCAGTGGAAAAACGATCTTAGATCATCGGAGGAGAAAAAGAAAAATCCGAGAGAGAAAAGAAGCCGAGACGAAGCGAAACTTCTAGTCCGAGAGGAAGGACAAGGAGAGAGAAACCGCACGAGCGAGCTCCCGTCCCTTTGCTGCCGATCAAGCAAGAAAGATTGCGTCTGAGAAATACCGCTTGCGGGAAGTGGTCTTGCCGGAGCCTAAGGGAAGACGAACCCGAAGCCGCATCCACGGTCGACTGTGTCGACCGGATCCGAATCACACAACTTGCTCTCGCCGCGTCCGTTGCAGATCCGAGCGGAAACCGCGACTCACTCTCCCCCGCGTCCGCTGCCGATCCGAGCGGAACGAGCCACTCTCACCGTACAGACGCCGAAGCCGCAGCCCACCGAGCACCCCGCAGCATCGCCTGTGCGTGATCCCCTTGCGACTCGCGGGAGGAAGCTAGCGTGCGACTTGGGGGGTGGAATCACACGCCTATTCAAAGCTCGGCCGTGCCCTAGTCCAGACCGAGCCCTATTCAACTCGGCCGGTTCACTTTTTATTTCTTCTTCTTTTGTTTGTTTGTTCAAAAAAAAAAAAAATCGGCCTTTATTGCCGTAACTTAAGATCAAAGGGATCTTATTTTGGAATCGCCTGCGATATACAAAACAAAGAAAACAGAGAGAAGAAAAGGGGCCTTCATTGCCGTAGGACATCGAACGAGAGTCAAGTAAGTCCAAACCGCGCGTGCCCTCTGTTTTGTGGTTGTGGCCTTCATTGCCAGGATTTGGAGGAATATTATTCCTTCTACCGGCCTTTATTGTTGGAATACAGGTTCCTATCATCGGCCTTCATTGCCAGAATGTTGAGGAATACTAGTTTCCACCACCGGCCTTCATTGCCGGAATTTTGAGGATGTTCCCATCATCGGCCTTCATTGCTGGAATTATGAGGAATACAAGTTCCCACAACCGGCCTTAATTGTCAGAATTTTGAGGATAGTTTTCCATCATCGGCCTTCATTGCCGGCTTTCTCTGGTGGTTGATATCCTATACATAACCAATGCAGCTCTACCCTCTGAGCGAGTAATTGCAAGCTGGTCTCCAGCTTGAGGGGGAGTGTCAAAATCTCAGTCATCCCTTTGCATTCGATCCCACGGTCAGGATGAGAATCCGTGGGAGGCTCACCTGGATCACTCCAATATCCTTCTATATTTGGGTAGCTGAATTAGGAAGGATTATATTGAGGCAATTATGTATCAATTAGAAGTTATTTATTTCTTTATTAAGACATCTTGTATAGATCTATAAATAGGGATAATTTTGTATAATAATCAGAAGGTATTTTTACCCTTCTCAAATTCTATGAATTCTAACAATCTTAGTTATGAATTATACTTTTGAGGTTAGTAAGTAGTTCAATATTGTATTACTTTGGACTTATTTGGATTTCCTTAGTGGCACTATAAGTATGTCTTGTTGAATTATAAAATCACTAAGCATTTCCGTTGATGTGATGAATGTAAACGATTACATCTCATATGAAAGTCTTTTAAATGTTTAAAAGTCTCAATTGAAAATTGATGAAAATGTTATGTTTCTATTTGTAATATTTCCGGTACTATTAAGGGGTACTGTGGGGTGTTACACTTTTTGCGAGGATTTGATGATCTGAGTTCTGATTTCCTATAGGCGCAAACCCCTATAGTTAATTACCCTTCTTGGTAACGAGAAAGAACTTTCGATTAAGGCTAGTCGTCGATCAGATACGTTATATCCATAAATATGTAGTATCAGGCGTATAGAAGCAGCTAGAGTTTGGATTTGGGAATTAGGTTTAAAGTTGAGAATTTGAAAAATTTGATATTTAAAATAAAAATTTCACCACTTTGCAATTAAAGTGGATGGTGGGGGAATCTATGATGGACCGGATCAAGATCCTATAGTTCCGTCGTCCCGGGCCATCGTGGTCCCTGGCTTACTTAGTCAGAAGAGGTAGTCGATCCAACCTGACAGAAGGATCCTTGTCGGCAACAATGGGTTGCTTCGTCCAAGGGTACCTTATAGACTTGGGGTAGATGTTTATCTAAGGGGACAAATTTGAATCCACCTTAGCTAGCAGGGTGCTTTGTGCTCTATCAATCATATCATATTGATTCATATCTCAAATATTTGATGCCACTAAGGAACGTATCGGCTCTGGCCATAACCGGTATCTGTGGTGCCATTTGGCGGTAAAAACACTCGGTTAAGAGGGGCCCGGGTCATAACTATTTATCCTACGGTGGTATTTGGCGGCAAAACTGCCGGTTAGAGGACACGTACCACAACCTTACTAGCAGGAGAAAAAATTTGAGAATGAATCCTAATGATATTCTCAATCAGGCATTAGCTATTTGTGAGCTGAAATAGTTTTCTAATTTGTCCACCCCTACAAACTGTTGTATAGGGTGGATGGATTTTGTGCTTCAAGTGATTGATGGATCAATTCCACTTTTAAATATCGAGTATTTGGAATTTTTAGATTTTCGGGTATTTGTGATGACATTTTGAAGAAGTTTGTAAACCCCTCCGGTTGAGATTTTCTGTCAACGCGACCATAATCGGGGTGACCTTAAGGTCAGTTGAAAATATTTGAATTTTGGTGAAAGTTTGAGAACATTTTAAAATTTGAAATTAACCCCTCCGGTTGAGATCTTCTATCAACGCGACTGTCATCGGGGTGACCTTAAGGTCACTTGAAAATATTTGAATTTTGTGGATATTTGAATGCATTTTAAAATGTTTGAAATTAATCCCTCCGGTTGAGTTTTACATTCAACAGAGCCATCATCAGGGTGTATGGGGTTATTCATTGACTAAATCTTGTCGACCCTATTAACTTGCTGATAGGGGATTAGGTTCGTAGGCTTTATACTTTTGTTAGTGAATTCTCTTTGTTATAGGCCTTGAAGGCCTAATAGGAATGTATTAAGAGAAATATATCGATCACCGCAATCGTATTTTTATTTGATGATTCAAACTATGTCGACTCCTATTGATCTACATAGAAGGAACGGGTTCGAAGTTGAACTCACTTATTGACCCGCGGAGCATCCCTATAGACTTTACGTGTACTTATTGACCCATGCGAGTCTTGTGATTGTATTTTTCCCTTTAGTGTACCTATGTGCATACATATTACAGTGTATGTGTGGGGGTATTTTTAACATATTTAATTTTGATCAATTGAGTGGGCAACCATTATTTGAATGTAACACTCTATTTGAAAGTTTGTACACGTCTTTTGTCCGCTTATATGTATGCTGCAGATCCGATGGAGTATTGTAGCAGCTTCTGGATTGAGTTGTTTGTTGTTTTGTACATGTAGACTGTCGTGCACTATTTGTTCCTTTCTGCAGGTGGATTGTAGTGCATTAACGAATCTTCTACTTTTATTTGTAGGTGCTTGCATTTGTTACACTTCTCTTGCATTTTGCTTATAAACAACATATTTGATGTATAATAGGCCACCTACGACAGCTCGTAGGAGCTTGCATTTGCTGCAGTTCTCTTGCATTTTGCTTGCAGACAACATATTTGATGTATAATAGACCTCCTACGGTAGCTCGTAGGAGCTTGAATTTGCTACAGTTCTTCTGTCTCTTACTCGTGATCTTTGATCTTTGCTGGTGAGTGATATGTTGCACATTCATGATTATCCTTATCAATTCTGTTGCTTGTAAGCTTATGTAGATTTGTTAGTATCTCGATGTTGATTGTAGGGCGTCACTGCATTCGTCACTGACCTTCTTATGCACACTAGTCAGTGGGCTATTATGTCCCTTGCACATTGACTTTTAATTTTCTTTTCTCCTTTTTTAGAGAGTTGTTGCCATTGTCGTGATTTATTGATTTTTATGTTTCTGATTACCATGATGATTCTTTAATCATGCAAAGAAGACTTCATCTTGTTGGTTGAGAACAAGCATTCTTGTTCTTTCATTAATTGTGAGCTCCTGTTTTTGCTTACAAATGGCATGTCATTTGTCTATGTCCACAAGGACTCTCTCATATTTTGCAACATATCTATTGTTGCGGGCCACAGACAGACTATACAAGTTTTCATGATTTACAAATGTCTGTATTTACTACGGTTCTTCTGTGTCTGTCCATGAATGGTATATCGTGTGTACGACGAGTCTTCTACGGTAGCTTACATGCACTAGTATTTGCTACATACCAACCACCCTTGCTTATAGAGAAACCAGTGTATTCACCTAACACTGAATAGTGGTTGATTGCGGGGGTGTTATAGCATCCATCATCTATTGTTGATTATCACTACTCTGCCGATGAAGAATTTTCTATCATCACCAACAAGTGTTAAGTATCCGTCATATGTTGCATTGCATATGTCTATAGGAAGGTCTATTATCACTTATCAATGAATCTATATGTTCACTTGCATGTGAGCGTTGACTATTGGACGAACAGCACTCATCGTATACTGACCACCATGGCTTGTAGAAGTTCAATATACTTATTTGAAAATTGGTATTGATTATAGATGACTTATTATAGTCATCATGTGCCCTTGTAGCACCTTCTTTCTTCGTAATATCAGTAGGGTGGCGGCCAATGCCAGGGTCAAGGGAACCTTATATGTGTTGTATGCATGTTGTCTCTACTCACATATAGTATGTTGTATACTGATTGTAATAGCTTACAGGAAACTAATATATTCTTAGCATTGAATTCTTTGATTGTAGAAGCATTACCGTGTCTCCTTGCATAGCTTCACTTTCTTCCCAAACTCTCGTAACATGTAAAGCTCCATATACTTATTTGTAAGTTATTATTGATTGTCAAGGCGTTACTTTGGTCATGTCTTTATAACAATTGCACTTATTTTGAGTCCACTGATTGCATGAATTTCATTGTTATTTGTGAGTCAGTAAAGTTTGCAAGCTTCTTATACATCATGAATTCCAAATTTATTTTTTTATTTTGCGTTTAAATAGGAATCAATTATCTTACAAATTACAATTTCATCTTATGCATTATGCCACGTTCCGTGTAGTCCAAGACACATTCAAGTTCCATGCCATTCAAATAGCAAGTTTAATTCAAACTCATAGTAGTCCAAGTCACATTCAAGTTCCATGCCATTCAAATAGCAAGTTTAATTCAAACTCATAAGTCCCCTGCAACCTTGCTTAGTTTGAGCTCTTGTGTCTAGTTCAAGTTCACCATGCTCATTTGAGATTGAGTACAAGAGTCTTCTGTTTGTTCAAATTGCAAGTTCATATTCACTTGAGTTCGTTGTGCTCAATCAAGTTCTCTCTCTCTCTCTCTCTCTCTCTCTCTCTCTCAACCGAATAAGTCGGATGCCGGCTATGGTTCGCCTAGAGGAAGCTTTGATAGAGAGGGAGTCGGGCTGTGGAAGGAGTTTGAAAGCTGCTTGCAGCTTCGACTCGGGGAAGAGTAGGTGGTATGGGTCTGATCAGTAGAGGGAAGTCTCAGCCAGGTGCAGATATGAAGATGGGGTACCGGCTTTGAGGCTTAGACAAGGGTAAGTTTGAGTTCGAGAATGGTAGGAAGTTATGCGGCTGAGGTGGAGTTATGGAGGTCTTTGCTAGAAGAGGTAGAGATTTGGGGTTATAAATGGAGGTATCTTTGAGGAACCAGAAGCAGTGACAGGATTAGGAAGCTTGCGGGAAGAAGAATCTCGTGTGCGTAACTCTCATTTAGAGGAGAATTGGGAGTTGGAGTTTTGTATGTGAGAGAAGAAGCGAAGAAGTTGAGGGCCTCGTCTCTCCATTTTATTAACGTGATCCAATGGAAATCGAGGCGAAGCATGCACGAGTGGTCTATTTCGACGCCGTTTGCAGGACATCGACATTGCAGCGACGGGATTGTAGCGACCATAGCAGATACGAAAATGATTTGAGGGCAGGTATGTAAGAATTCAAGCATTTTTTTTTTATTTCATTTTGTTGTCTTATATTTCAGAGGTCAACAAATGACCCCCAACAAATATGGTATGTGTCCAGAGCCAACCCCATTTGTTGCATGCTGGTTGACCCTCTGGTACGCGTCCAGATATTTACTCTAGATGTCACATAAAAGTTTTCATTTAACGGATCTTCAAAAGCTTACTTGGATGTCACACTAAGATTTTCATTTAGTGGATCTCTAAAAACTTGTTTGGATGTCACACTAAGATTTTTATTTAGTGGATATGCAAAAGCTTGCTTATATTTCATACTAAAATTTTCATTCTATAAATCTCCAAGAGTCCACCTCTATGCCTTCATGGATCTTTAGATGCATTTATAATCTTTAGTATAGTTAATATATTTGCTCTTGATCAAGTAAAGATCCATAGGATAGTGATAAAGTACTTCATACTCAGATCCCTAGAGTATTACTTCGTAAATTAATGATAACATACAACATTGCCACTTTCAGTTCTCCTTCTGGCACCACTGTCATTTTAGTTTATAACATTTCTGTATATGCTCAACATTCTTCTTTGCCATAATTATATATGGATGTGATATTTCTGTCATATATATACAGGCATTGTTTTAGAATTTGCCCAAGCTTTGTAAATTCATCATAGGGCGGGACTTTGTTGCCTCCAAAATGAATTCTATCTTGCTCAAAATATACTTTATACTAATAGCACATTCAGTTTACGGAGGATCTTCCACATTCTTCTCTCCTATAGTTGTATTTTGGCAACAAATTTTAAATATTTATTTGAGAATCTTGGCATACAGAACGATGTCGACCAAAATAAATATTTAAAATGCCCCCAGTCTTTAGGGATATTTATAGATGTCATTCAGGATACTTCTCTTTGTAACTTTAGCTTGAGTCTTAAGATTCTAGTTTCTTTTGCCTTATACTTTGTGCTGCGGACATTGATAAAGAAACATCTAATGTCTTTATTGACCTGAGTCAGAGGATACGTGGTTGAACCACGAGGAGCTACAGCAGATTGACGCCGATGCATTTAAGATTTATGTAGCACCCGAGACGCTTACTCGACAGAGTCGAGCTTCTACCTACCCCGGGATAATGATGAGGACATCAGATCATGGAAAGTATATCAGAGACATGGTCGATGATCTACGAGCACAATTGCACCGATCAATTTTTGAGACTTCATATGTATTTGTTTTATTTATTTGTTTTATGTATTTGTTTAATAGCATTTCCCGTTTTGCCCTTACTTAAGGGTTTTGTCATATGTAAGTCTCCTAGAGGCATTGTTGTCCTTTATTTCTCTTTCATTATAGGAGGCTATATATAAGTCCCATATGTTTCTTTTGAAGTTAATGAATAAATGAATTATATGCACATTTATGCACATTGAGTTCTTATGAGATCTTGAGAGTCTTTGGAGAGATAATCCTTAAAGAGGGAAGCAGATCACCCACCAACCTTATAAGAGACAGGCATCGTGGCTAGTTTCTTTTATTTCTTCATCCTCTTTCCCCCTCCCTTCCCTTCCACCTCACGGCCCATCCAAATCACCAAAACTGCCGGCAACCTCCAAAACTCCCCACTGTCGGCCAATCATAGGCTCCCACCCCTTCTCTTTCGGCTAATATCCCAATATCCCCATCTCCCCGCCGACCAATTTCCCCCCACACCAAAAACTGGCGGTCCATCCAACCTTAGCCGCCGGCCCCAGATGGAATTTCCCCCATCAAAGCTTGCAATTAAAGTTCTTCCTAATTGAGTCTTTATACTTTAGGTAATCCAATTAATTCATAATTCAAATCTATTTAAATTTAAATTTATTACCTAAAATATGAAGTTCTATTTTAGGAAAGTTTTAAAAATTAATCCTATTTGAATTTTTTTTATTAAATTGGAATGAGATCCCTCCATCCTAATTTAATATTCCAAATCAAGAAGACTTGATTTATTTCCCCATGTTGCTACCTCTCTCTCTATGCCGCCGGCCCCCATATGTCCTGATGTAAGGGGGGGGGGGGGGGGGGGTCAACCCATGTCCAAAATAATATGAATTTTGGCTTCCCTTGAGTCTACTAGCTCAATCAAAATTGAGCTAAAATTTTAGCTCATTTATGAGCTGGTCCTTAGTTCATTTATTGAACTAAGGGTTAGCTCATTATTAGCTAAGTTTTAGCTCATATCTATCTTTTATTTAATGCACTTTTATTATAGTTTTTAATGTCATAAAGTTGTCTCTTGGGTTTCCAAAAATTTTGGAATCCCAAGAAGTTGTTTGGTTTTCCCATGGTGGCTCCTTGAATTCCACCATGGCTTTTTGTGCCTTGCCCCCTTGGATTCCGGCCGGCTGCTGGTTTCCCGTGCCTGGGCTCCCTCCTGTGACCGTGGCCCCTTGGTTCCCGTGCGGCCTCCTTGGCTCCCGCGGCTGCCACTTCGGTTCTTAGCTTTGGGATGTTTTTCCGTGCAAAGCATTTAGGTTTTTTTAATGTTTGTAATGTTTAGAATTCCTATGGGAATTTAATGTTAGTGTCTTTTGGTCTTCCCTTTCATACCTATATATATAGGGGACTTGTAATGTTTGAAAGTTAGTAAAGTTGAATGAAATGTTATTTTTGGAAAAGTTATAACCTGCGATTTTGCTTTGGAAATCCTGTGGGCTCTTTCCACCCTTCTTTCTCATCCCCTCCGGAAATCCTGCGGGCTCTTTCCAACCTTTCTTCTCGGGCTTCTAACCTCTTATGTCTCTCCGCAAGTGCCGCTCCATCTATATCCTTCTTCTCTAAGTGAAGCAACTTTAGGGTGTCTTTTTAATTTTATTTGGAGTCGTTTGTAATTGAGTCGAGTTTGGGTTTTTTTTAATTTCTTTAATTTCTTTAATTTGAAATGTAACAGTTTGTTCGTCCCTTTTCTCGTCCTTAGTCATTTTCATCGGTAGAAGTCCGTCTCTTGCTTTTGTGATCGAAGAATATACGGTCCCCTATATTTTTTGCTCGCATCATATCCCCACCCATTAAATGCATTCTAAAATTAAGTCTCTTGCTTGGGAAAGATTTCAAACCTCTCACTCTCTCTTACCCGCCCCTCCCTCTCACAAATTTCCCTTTTAATCCTTTCCAAACTTAAAGGATTAATTAGGGAAACAAGTTCACAATCTTCCTCCATCTTCCCTCCTTAAAATATGAACCCTTTTCCCCTCCACCTCCCTCTCTAACCTAGGCTTTTTTCCCTACCCATGTTATCTCTAAAATCTGAACCAAAACCTCCCCAAGTTCCCTACCATGGCCAGCCACCTTTCACCTCTTCCCTTACTTGGATTCTTGAGAGAAACTTCTTTCTCTCAAGTAAAACCTACAAGGGAAGCAAATGGACATCTTCTATAACACTTCAACACTACGAAATCGATGCATGGCCGATCCTGATCTTGACTTCGGCATCGTCTACAATGAACAAGGCTTCATCGACATCCTCTGGTCGCCTTTCTTCGACGCAATCTGGAAGTAGACAATTCCGCCGAGGAGTACTTGAAAACTTGGAGTGTATCATCTTCACCAAGCCATAGAAGAACAGCTTTCCACCGTTCAGTGCCAAATCACCACCGGACCTCGACAAGGGTAAACTTCTCCTCTTCAATTTCCTTCCTAATCATCTTCTCTTGTAGGTTGTGAATCAAGCACAAGGAATCATGCAAAGCTATCTGTCAAAGCTTAGTAAACATAGGGAACGAGTTATTACTTTTTTACGCATATACTCCCATTGTTAATATAGGGATGTTATGGAAAATCCACTAAATTTGTTTATGTTGAAATTTTAATTGATGATCTTAACTATTAACGTGTGATTTGGCCTAAGCGGAAGCACACCTCTTCCGTTTTCTATGATCGTTAAGTGTCTAACGTTTTAATTTTTATTGATCTTACTTAAAAGCGTGCAAATTCTTATTACATTCTTTAAATCATACCTAGTTCTACATAGCTTGCAATCGACCTCGTCGATCTTTCTTTAAAATCAACATTGAACCACATGCGAATTAATTGAAGTCGATTTGATTATACAAGCTAGATTTGATAACGTCAAATCTATTCAACTCGATGTGAGTCCGATTCGTCCTCAGCGTCATCGTCGATTATAAAATTGAGTCGAGCGAAGCCTAAATTAATCAAAACTCATTAATGTTCATCAGATAAATCTTCGAGTTGATTTGAATTAATTCTGATCCTCAGCCGTTTTGATGTTGAAAAACTATAGCCATCCCCCTCCCCCCCCCAGGGAACAAGTTATTACTTTTTACGCATCTACTCCCATTTTTAATATAGGGATGTTATTGAAAATCCCCTAAATTTGCTTATGTTGAAAGTTTAATTGATGATCTTAACTATTAGCGTGTGATTTGGCCTAAGCGGAAGCACACCTTTTTCGTTTTCTATGATCGTTAAGTGTCTAACGCTTTAATTTTTATTGATCTTACTTAAAAGCGTGCAATTTCTTATTACATTCTTTAAATCATACCTAGTTCTACATAGCTTGCAATCGACCTTGTCGATCTTTCTTTAAAATCAACATTGAACAACATGCGAATTAATTAAAGTCGATTTGATTATACAAACTAGATTTGATAACGTCAAATCTATTCAACTCGATGTGAGTCCGGTTCGTCCTCGACGTCGTCGTCGATTATAAAATTGAGTCGAGCGAAGCCTAAATTAATCAAAACTCATTAATGTTCATTAGATAAAACTTCGAGTTGATTTGAATTAATTCTGATCCTCAACCGTTTTGATGTTGAAAAACTGTAGCTATCCCCCCTCCCCCCCCCCAGGGAACGAGTTATTACTTTTTACGCATCTACTCCCACTGTTAATATAGGGATGTTATTGAAAATCCCCTAAATTTGCTTATGTTGAAATTTTAATTGATGATCTTAACTATTAGCGTGTGATTTGGCCTAAGCGGAAGCACACCTCTTTCATTTTCTATGATCGTTAAGTGTCTAATGGTTTAATTTTTATTGATCTTACTTAAAAGCGTGCAAATTCTTATTACATTCTTTAAATCATACCTAGTTCTACATAGCTTGCAATCGACCTCGTCGATCTTTCTTTAAAA
Organism: Dendrobium officinale; assembly: GCA_019514585.1. NCBI lineage: Eukaryota > Viridiplantae > Streptophyta > Magnoliopsida > Asparagales > Orchidaceae > Dendrobium > Dendrobium officinale. The sequence continues at coordinate 71,600,759 of CM033687.1, read as the reverse complement.
TCAACATTGAACCACATGCAAATTAATTGAAGTCGATTTGATTATACAAGCTAGATTTGATAACGTCAAATCTATTCCACTCGATGAGAGTCCGATTCGTCCTCGGCGTCGTCGTCGATTATAAAATTGAGTCGAGCGAAGCCAAAATTAATCAAAACTCATTAATGTTCATCAGATAAATCTTCGAGTTGATTTGAATTAATTCTGATCCTCAGCCATTTTGTTTCTTTCACATAAAAGAGAATTCTTGAGATGGTAGTTTTATTTTATATATATATATTTCCTTCCATTGGAAATACATGTTCAATTATTGATTTACTACATAATTATCATAAGTTTTGAAAGAAAATCCATATACAACAAAGTTTTTATGAAGGTTAATTAATGTGTACAAATAGAGAAGTTTTGCTTAATTTCTCTTGAAGGTTAATTAATGTGTACAAATTTAATTCTTCTGAGAGGAAATTTCTATGAGATATGTTCATTTCTTTAATAGCCTCATTAAAATTCATAATTGTTTTGTTTCTTTCACTTAAAATAGAATGCTCGAGATGGTAGTTTTATTAAGAACTATATATATATTTCTTTCCACTGGAAATACATGTTCAATTATTGATTTACTACATAATTATCATAAGTTTTGAAATAAAATTCATATTCATTTTTTGATGCAAAATTAATCAATTTCATTTCTTTGTTATTTATTTAGTATCTAAAAAAATCAGTAAATGATATGCATGAAGAAACGAACTAGTCGTACGAACATGATATTTTAAGAGTCGTTGCCTATCTCTAATTTCAGTCAATCAAATTATTATCATAATTTTGATTTGAACGATCGTATTAAATGTGTAAATCAAATCATGCTTTTTTTAAGGATAATTTTGGATAACTTGCTTTTACTTTATTAGCGTCGCTTCACGTTGAAACTTCAAGTGTTTACTAATTTCGATATTATGAAAATTTAATATCGCTCTAATTCTCTTCATTGACATCGATCTTCTAAAGGATATTTTGAATTACTTTGTTTTTCTTTATTGTTGATAACTACTCAAATATTTTCTATTAGTTGTCTTGCGTAAAATCTTGTGTGCGCTCAAATTCTAATTATTTCTTAAATGATTTTTAATTGAAGGCTTACATGAACATTTGTGCTTAGGTAATTTCAAACTAGTTGAAATGTAAATTTAACGTATATAGCTTGGAAAGTGATCAAAGAATTTATCCTCATTAATTGCTCGATTTCTTTCATATTATTGTTTACAGTTTTTTATTTTTATTCCAATAGCATACATGCATATTCATCTAGTTTATATGCATAAAAACATAGATATGTGAATATATTAAATTATAATATTTATCTATTTTGAGCATCAATTGATACACAATTAATTATATTGTGATCAATATGATTTAAAACTACTTCAAATATAATTTTGCTTAATCGTTGTATAAATTTTACAATAATGTATGCTAAGAGAATCTCATTTAATACTTAATGACATTTATATGTACTTTCATTTTCAAGTATTGTTATGAATTAATTTTATATACATATCAATGAAGAAATGACGACATAATGTAATATGATAGCTTTCATGCAAAATATGTGATAAATATAAAATGTAATTATGAGAAAGAGTTGTCTATGTTGATTCGTAAATTTAACGTGTTTCCATGATTTATATGTATTATATATTGAAAGTTCATGAGTTTGTTGGAAGATTTATATGAATATGAATTTGTAAATTACAATACATAGAATTTTGACACATCTTTCTCTCTTCGCTTTATTTGCGAGGTATTGATGGAACTGATTGAAAGCTAAAGCTAAAGAGACCAGTCACCTCTATTTATTTCAAATGGAGATGCTACGGCCGATTGTATCGTTGACTTGCTCTGGTGAGGTATCTATTCTAAAACTTAGAGGGCCCTATATCTCATAAATCAATGATTCTGCGCTCTCCATGCCTCAGGTTCGTACAATAACTCTTGTATCTAATTTATATTTATTTTTCTATAAACTCAAAACCCACCGTATACATTAGGATGATATGTTTGATGTTGTTTGTTTACATCCATGTGTATATTCAAGGGTTAGTAACAATGATTGCAATCCTACACAATACTAATATTACTAAATGATAATAATTAAGGATGAGTCTTAACGAATTTCGACAAAAATTAAAATTTATGCATACATCATTTAAAGATGAGATATCAAATATAGAGAACTTAATGACACTACGCCCTAGGACTAATATACACCATTTATTTGACTTCAATTAATCTCAAACAATAATAAATTAATCATTAACTCTTCTTTAAAGTTTAAAAATTCTAAAAATTAATAATAATTCAAATAAAATACATAAAGATACTAAATATTTCTCAATCAACCTTAATCAATACATCTAATCATTTAAAATTAAAATTTAAAACCCAAATTTTATTAAAATTTAATTAATATTTTAATTATGACTTTTGGCTAATATTTCATTGCCTATTTTAATCAAATTAAAATAGGGTGACAAAAATAGTCATATGGTGATGAAATTTGGGTTTAAATTTTATTTTAAATGATTTAATGTATTGACCAGGATTGATTGAGGAACGTTTGATATCTTCATATATTTTATTTGAATTATTATTAATTATTAGAATTTTCAAACCTTAAAAAAGATTTAATGAATAATTTATTATATTTTAGATTGATTAAAGTCAAATCAATGATGTATATTAATTATAAATTGTAGTGTCACTAAATTTTCTATAATTGATGTCTCGTCTATAAAAGATGTATGTACGAATCCTAGATTTTGCCTAAGTTCAATCAGTCTCATTATTAATTATTATCCTTAAGTGACACTAGTATTGTCTAAGAATGTAATCATTGTCAATCATTCTTAAACATACACATGGATGTAAACAAACCACATTAGACGTAGCATCCTAATGAATATGGTGTGTTTTGGGTATAAAATAAATAAATCTAAAATAGATATAGGGTTTATTATATGAACTTGAGGCTGGGAGAGCGCAAAATCATTGGCGTATGAGACCTATAGTCCTTTAAATTTAAGAATATTAAGCTCACTGGAGCAAGCAATGGTGCAACCAACCGTACAACCTTCATTTGGAAGAAATAGAAGCGATTGATATCCTTAGTTTTAGCTTCCAATCAGTTCCATCTATACCTCACAAATAATGCGAAGAGAGAATGATGTGTTAAAATTTCATGTATTGTAATTCACAAATATATATTCATATAAACTCTTCCAACTCATGAACTTTTAATATGCAACATATATAAAGCATACAAATACATGTTAAATATGAGAACAAACATAGACAAATATTTCTCATGATTACGCTTTATAATTACCATAATACATTTTACATAAAAATTATTATATTATATTATGTCATCATTTTTACATTGATATGCATATGAAATTAAATCATAGCTATGTTGCTCCGATGCATATACGGCGACACGGATACGAAACGATACGGATACGGATACTGGACACCTCAATTCTTAAAAATACAAGATACAAGTACGGCATGGACATAGCATTGTAATTTATAAATCATATATAAAAATTAAGAAAACAATCAAAGCATAATATTTGAAATTACAAAAAAAAAATGAAAACAACATCATTTGTAGCCTTGTAGCATATAATATCAAAATAAAAGTAAGCATTAAACGTCTAGTACAACAACAAAACCATAAAGATAAATTGTCTAGCAAATGAAGTTCCAAATATTCAATAGAATGAATGATAAGATTAGCTTCTTCAGTGGTTTGTCTTTAAACTTTTATATCATCTTCAATAAATATCATAGCTTCTAATTCAGGCTCATGAAGTGAAAGATAACAATTTCTAATATTCACATATAATCAAGAAACTCAAATCATCGGAAGCCAGAACGCGAGCTCGCTTGCTGTGAAGATCGGAAACAAGAACGGGAGCTCGCTGAAGCTTGTCCAACCTTGCTCCTCCGACAATTTTCCTTCCTGTAGGATCGAAAGTTTCAACATTTTGGCGGAAACAACAACGGGAGCTCACTGTGTGTGATGGTAACCTTCTACCCTTCATGCACTTTTTGGCTGAATCCTGCGAATATGCCGAACAAGAGAAGTAGAAGGAGAGGAGGATTAATGACTTAATTATGTTTAATTAGGATTGATCTTAATTAATTATGATTAGATTTGATTGTAATTATTTTAATTAATTATATTTATTATAATTAATTAATGATTAGTTTTGATTAATTAATTATAATTAATTTTATTTAATTTTAATCAATTTTAATTAAAGCTAATTTTGATTAATTAATCCTTAATTTAATTATAGTTAATTATTATTTATTAATTATAATTAATTAAAGTTAAGTGATATTAATTAATTATATTTAATTTTTTCAATTAATTATAATTAATTATAATGATTATAGTTAATCTTTTAATTAAGTATAATTAATTAAAAATAAATATAATTAATTAATATTAATTATAATTAATTAATATTAACTACTAAATCAATTCAAAAAAAATTATCCCTTCTCTCTCGCCCTGATCGTCGTGTACCCGACCGAGCCTCAATCGCCGACAGTCCCCGCCAGTCTTCAAGGTATAATTTCTAACTTAAACCCCATTCTCGACGTTTGCAGCGGACCGGGGAACCACCTATACGCGCTCTTGTAGCACGGTAGGAGGGAGCCCGGTGCGAAGCATACGACGAGGCGGGTAAGCCCTATACACGCTCTTGTAGCGTGGTGGGGACGGTCCTCGACCTCGAAACCGACACCGCCGACGACTGCTACACAAAGGTATGATGTTCCAAATCCCATTCTCGACGTTTGCAGCGGACCAGGAACCACTTATACGCGCTCTTGTAGCATGGTAGGAGGGAGCCCGGTGCGACGCATACGACGAGGAGGGAGAGCCCTATACACGCTCTTATAGCGTGGTGGGGAGAGTCACTGCTGTTCTGGTACGGATACTGCTGAAGGCCCCATACACGCTCTTGTAGTGTGGTGGGATGAAATTTTGTACGGCCGCGGTGTCCAAGGACACCTACCATACACGCTATAGTAGCGTGGTGGGAAGGCCCAGCTCCCCTATTTTCCCCCAAACGGGGGATATGCCGGGGTACTGCCTTAATTTTCACTGAAATGTATGAAGACTTGAATAATAAGAAGACCTTATTGGGCAACAATACAAAGGACCTGTACTTGAACATAAATGCACAGAAATTGAACTAAATGAGCAGAGGACTTGTACGAAGAACAGAGGACTGGTGGACCTAAATCTGAACAAAATTCTAAATGATTTTTAAAGGTCAAAATCAAATGAAATAAAATCAAATTGGAATCAGACTCAAACCAATTTGAACCTACACTTGAATTCAAAGGATTGCAGGGGACTTGAACAAGACTAGAACATCAAACAAAGACTTTGATTTGGACTGGGTCTGAGCTTGAACATGCATCTACACTCAAACCAAATAAAGCAATAAACAATACTTATAAAAGTCCTAAACCCGAATCAAATGATGACAGTCTTGCTGCCAAAGTCAGTCAAACTTGCAAGTGAACTCGTATGCTAAGCTCAAATTGGGTTCTAAATTCGACATGAACTATACAAGAGCCTGAGCCGTCAAGAACAAGAAGGGATCCAGTCTTGTATTTGATCCGGACAAAGAAGATGAACTCACACTTGAACTCGTGCTATACAACATTAAGTGGGGTTGTAGACTCAATGAGCCTGAGTCTTAATAAAATTGAACTCAGACTCAAACATACACAAAGGATCAGGTTTGAATCATTGCGCAAGAAAACTCAAAGTACAAGAGCATTCGTACGGTCAAAAGTGAGTCAAAGTACATTACAATACCTCAATGCACAGATTCCTACAACAATCTCTACAAATGCCTGTTGATTGATATGACAATATTGGAGACCAGCAGTCAAAGATCCACCCACCACAAGCAAGTGCAATCGTCAACCACCTGAGATTGGTGAAAGGCGGTCGTGACTAAAGGACAGTAGCTCTCCTACGAATACTTCTAGGAGGTCATAATTGATACAGAGGTCCCCTACAAATGGATACTTGTGGATAACAACAGTGTATTGAAAGTACAATGAATCACTGTGGACACAAGTACGATTATCACCTACGACAGTGGTGATCAAGATCTTCAAGTATGTCGAGTACAAGGGCAGCCCGGTGTATGAAAGAGGACCATCCCCCGTAAATAAGTACAATTAGCAAACCACCTGAGATTGGTGAAAGGTGGTTTCAATACAAAAGCAAGGGCTCTCCTACAAATACCGCTAGGGGGTCGTAGCAAGTACAACGGATCCCTACAAATGAGTACAAACCACTTGTGGATAACAACAGTGTATTGAAAGAACAACAAATCACTGTGGACACAAGTACAGATATCACCTACGATAGCGGTGACCAAAATCTCCAAGTATGCCGAGTACAAGGGCGACTCTATATACAAAAAGGACTCCCCCTGGCAGAAGGGAGGAAATGTTTGAACAAATTAGAACCAAACTTCCTGGTGTTCCAAAGTCTCTTTTTAGTTCTATAATTAATAAGAGAACAGTTCGGGTGTTCACAAACACCGAAAATAACAAGTCTGCTACACTGAAGATCCAAAAAGGAGTTCTCCCAAAATCAGTAGTCATTGACTCCAAAGTCTAGAAAGATCTTTCCCCTGGTGATTGAGAATGGGGGACTCAACATCAAAATCCAACGCCACCGGATCTGCAACATTGATACAAGCAGACAGAAGGCGTCTACAATCTGCAACGCCACCAGATCTGCAACACTTATGCAAGCAGACAGAAGGCGTCTACAATCCAACGCCACCGGATCTGCAACACTTATGAAAGCAGACAGAAGGCGTGTATAAGCTTTTCAAGGAAATGCTGTGCATTCAAATGACAAATACATGCACAACTACAAATATTTCAAAATACCCCTACACGCGCACCTTAGTTTGTATACACATAGGTACACAAGGGGTAAATACAATCTCAACCCGCATGGGCCCTGGCGAGCGTGTTATTGGTACACACGTGACGCCTATGGATGCTACACGGGTTGACAAGTGAATTCAAGTTCGAATCCGATTATTCTATACGGATCAATAGAAGTCGACAAGATTCGAACTACCTAACAAAATACACGGTTGTAGCAACCAGTGTATTTGTTTAAATACATTCTTTTTAGGCCTTCAAGGCCTAAAATCAAGAAAATTCATGAACAAATGCATAAAGCCTACGAAACCCGATCCTCGATCAATAGCGCGGTCGAGTTGATAAGGTCCAATCAAGTTAAAGGAAATGACCCCAAACACCCCGATGATGGCCGTGTTGATTGCTAATCTCAACCGGAGGGGTTCTCAAATATTTTCAAATGCCATCCCAAATGTCCCTAAAATCCAAGCTCCACCCAAAAACCCAAAATTCCAAAAATCCCAAATTCTAAGATATTTAAATATGAAATAAATCCGTCAATCACTTAAAGCAAAATCCATCCACCCTCCGCAACAGTTTGCCGAGATGGACAAATCTAAAAATTACATCAGCTCACAAAGAGCGAAATGCCTAGTCGAAAATATCACTAGGATCCATTCTCAAATAATCTCCTGCCAGTAAGGACGTGCTACATGTCCTCTAACCGGCGGTCAGCTGCCAAATGGCACCGCAGGATAAACGGTTATGACGACCCGGGGCCCTCTGAACCGAGTGGTTTTGCCGCTAAATGACACCACGAAATATCGGTTATGGCCAGAGCCAATACGCTCCTTATTGGCGTCAAATTCTTGAGATATGAATCAATAGGATATGATCGATAGGGCACAAAGCCCTCTGTCAGCTAAGGTAGATTCAAATTTGTCCCCTTAGACAAATATCCAATCTAGGTCTACAAGGTACCCTTGGACGAAGCAACCCATGGCTGCCGACAAGGATCCTTCTATCAGGTTGGGTCGACTACCTCCTCTGACTAAGTAGACCAGGGACCACGATGGCCCGGGACGACGGAACCATGAGATCTTGATCGGGTCCATCATCCATTCCCCCACCATCCGCTTTAAATGCTAGATGGTGCAATTTCTATTTTAAATATCAAACCTTTCAAATTTCCAAACTTTCAACTCAAATCCCAAATCCCAAATCCAAATCCAATTCTCCAAATTCCAAACCCATTGCTGCTATTATATGCCAGATACTACGTATTCTCTACGTATCTGATCAACGACTAGCCTTAATCGAAAGTTCTCTCTCGTGATCGGGAAGGGTAATTAACTATAGGGGCTTGCGCCTATAGGAAACCAGAACTCAGATCATAAAGTCCTCACAAAATGAGGGCAAAATCTCTGCTATTTCCAAACTTTTCAACTCAAATCCCAAATCCCAAATCCAAATCCAATTCTCCAAATTCCAAACCCATTGCTGCTATTATATGCCAGATACTACGTATTCTCTACGTATCTGATCAACGACTAGCCTTAATCGAAAGTTCTCTCTCGTGATCGGGAAGGGTAATTAACTATAGGGGCTTGCGCCTATAGGAAACCAGAACTCAGATCATAAAGTCCTCACAAAATGAGGGCAAAATCTCTGGGTAGTGTCTTATCTACAAACCCATCTGCCTTCCAAAATTTACCCCGGAACTTATTCCGTTAAAACTCCCCTCGCTCAGATAAAAAAAAAAAAATCGCGGCGGGGAAGCCGGGGCCGAATTTTCAGAGCCCACAGGGGCCTTTGATTGATTTAATCAAGCCCCATCGAGTCCAATTCGAGCTCGAATCAGCTTGAATTGAGTCGAATTAGACTCGACCGTGCTCGATTAAGCACGATTAGTCCGCCTTAGTCGTGTCGAGTTTGGTATGATTCTAGTCATCATTTTATTTAAATTTAATAATGTTAATTTTATCAAATCACGTTGAACCCAAATTGACCAAATTTGGATCTGATTTTGAACTTGTTTTTTTTTATTAAAAATTTTTAATTTAATTCCAGTTGAGGTTTAATAGATTTTCTCATAATTTGAAATTGTTCCCAAATCAATAAATCAGATCCTACGGTCTCAATTTCATCAAAGATTTGATCTTGCCGTTTCAGTGTCCTCAGACACGTGATCCCCTGGTTTTAGAAGGAATGCAAACCTTGTTAGAAAGATTTCAGTGGGTAGGTGCTTAATTAGCGGATAGGAGCAGGAGAATTTTTTTTCTCGAAGGCAACGAGTAGAAGAGGGGATTCGGCTTGAGTATTCAAGGAGATCGCACTCCAGGAGCCGAAGCCCCTCTGCCTACTCCTCCTTCGGCCGGCCTAGCCTCAACGTCTCTCACCCTAGCTGAGCCCGACGCCAAGTCCCGAGCCCATTTTCGGTCCATAGCCTCACTCACGAGCAGGTATCTTTCTTCTTACTCTTGTATCATTCTTCTCCTTCTCCTTCTCCTTGCTCTGGTGGATGACATGGTTGAGTAGTTAAGTGAGATCATTCAGCAAGTCATTGATCTCATGATACTATTAAATTTTTGCACTTTCTTGGATCAAATATTCTATTATTCATGAATATTTTCTCATGAAGATTTAACTGGATAAGACTTATGAAGCATGAGTGAGCTTTATATCAAAGCTATTGTTGTTTGAAGTTGAGTTCCTTGTGTGTAAAAATCTACAGGATGTTATATTCATTAATGGTTTGTATTGTGAAATTTGTAGTTGTATAGACTGAAAGAAGTCATGGCATCCCTTACCAAATGCATGCAATGTTTTTGTAGTAATGTCTATTAAGAAATGTTATACACTTTAACCAAGTACAGAAATCGAGCAAGCATAGTTAAATCTCATTTCTTTCATATTCCTAAGGAGTTCATGAGTTTTGGGTTAGACTTACGCATTCGCACGTGATACAAACGATCCCTACGGCATTTCAAATACTTCATGATCATAACCAACTAGTGTTGGGTTTCTTGTACCTGGTAGATGTTTCAATCATATGTTCCTTTGAGGTACAATACTTTTAAGCATGCACTTGCGAGTTATACATTGAATGTGAGAGTAATATCTATGACCTTTCATGCTAGTTCATGTGGTGGACCGTAATTGATGATGATCACAAGCTTCCATTGTACTTGTATTAGTTTTTAAAATAAAAATGAGTTTATGTTTTGCAAGTAAATGAGCATATCCTTTGAATTGTTTTGTTAAAGAGATGTGAGAAATCCCTTGCTACTATCGTTGGTAGCAAGATTGTTAAATATCTTTGTGGTGATTATTGTGTGAATCATGAGGGATTTTGTATAGATCATTTGGATGATTCCAATCAAACATGTGTATATGTTATGGTTCTTATGCTAGTTTATTTTATTTAATCTTGTAAAGGTTGCATATCAATTTGGGCCGGGTAGTGATTTCTTCATCGCTACAATGAATCATGTAGTCATCATAGGCGGAGATATAATCTTTAACAGGTCTACAACCTTGCGTCAGCTTATTCCATCTATCTAAGAGCTTGGGGTATTATGAGGGACGGAGATATTTTCTCTTGAGCTTTTGCTTCATAGTTCGCCAATCGATGATGGGGTGCTCACCTTGAGCTTTGTGCATGATTTCTAGATTTGTCTAGTATTAGTTAGCTCGACTTGTAAGATTCATCATAGCGAACCTAACTTTCCTAGCTTCCGAGATGCTATACCATTTGAAATAACTATACATCCCTTTGAGCCATCCAAGAAAACTTGTGGGTCGTGAGGGCCATCATAGCAATGGGCGTATATTCGGATGTTTTTAAGCTATTGAGCGTCGTTATCTCTCCAAGTGGGTTCATCTCCTATGGGGTCCTGATTGGGTTTAAGGTTATGACGATAGTGATCCTGAGGTGGTTCATATTCAGTCCGGGTTTCATCACCATAAGGTGAATGCGGTTTAGATGGGGTGTAAATTGTGAGGTTTCCTAAACGCTCAATGTTATCAAGTAGCTCACCCTTTTGGCGTCTAAAGTCGGCTAAGTCAATCTGGGCGTTCCTAATTTGTTGAGTAACCGTCCCAAGTTGGCTCACGATAAGGTCTAATGTTACCTGAATGTGTTCTGGATCCATGGGTAAAGGACAGCACCTAGACACTAAAATACTATGCTCCTAATGCTTCTAAATGATGCAGTTTTTGCGTGGACAAAGTATAGTAAGGAGTTAAGTTGGTTGTGTGTTTAGGGAGGTCACTAGAGTGAGGACAGCACCTAATCACCAAGCTAGACTCACCAAAAGGTCACTAAACGGAGAAGGGGCAGTTTGGATAGCAAGCTAAGTTATGGACAACACCTAAACAAGGAAGGATACTCACTTAAAATGAAGCAAACAGTGCAGGAAATTAATGGACAGCAAGCAAAATAGGGAATAAAAATTTACTATGCGATGGTATGCATGCAAACAAGCTTAGGAAAGGTTAATCTAGACTCCTATGAACTTCTAGCACATGTAACACATGCCTACCATGCTCTGATACCAAATATAATGCGAAACAGTGATGGAGAACAAGAATTGCATTAAGGATATTAATTAAAAGTATAAACTTCACTTTGCCAAATTTAAGATAATGATTCTTCAAGTTAGATTTTAGAACGCTCCGTGAGAGAATTAAGTAATAACAATCAATTACAATGGTGATTAACAAGAAACTTGCAAAACAACAACAACAACATAAATGAATAAGTTAATGGCGAAGTTAACAAGAGTCCACATTTTAACAACACCTTGGGGAATCCCTAACTCACACTCATGATTGGAGTTCTTTTAATGGAAGAAGGTTGCAAGAAAACTTAGAGACGCCACTAGAAGTCATGTGATGTCAAGGGTGCTAGTCGCCGATGAAGGAGTCAGAATTGGAGGAACGGGTGGTCGTCCAACGAGGAACCAGGATGTTCTTGGTCGTCGAAGTTCAAGAGTCTCGGCAAGGCAGAAAATGATGCGGTTGACTTAGCGTTCCACCGTGCCGTCGTACTCCCAATCTGGCTCATAGAAAGGATAGAGTAAGAGGTCGATCTCGCCTTGTGCATTGTAAGCAAAACCGTGATCCACCTCTCAGGGTCGGCCATCCATGGTGTGGGAGGCTCTACTCTTAGGTTCGTTTGGGCGGCGAGCTTGTGAAGCAAGCAAGGAAAGCAAGGGAGAGAGGGGAGGGCCAGCAGTGGGATAGGGTTAGAGTGTTAGAGAGGTGACTAGGAAGGGAATTGGAGAGAGAATTGATTATAAAAATATGACAATAATTTCAGATTTTAATTAAGGTAAGGTTATGGGGGATTTCAAATTTGAAATTTGAAATTAAAGAAGATTGGGAGGGATATAGGCCAAGGGATTTAAGTAATTGGATCTTTTATTGGAGTCCAATTAATGTGATTGGAGAGAGGGGGTGGTCATTTTTAAGTTAAGTTTGGATATCGTGGCGGAGGAAACAACGTTGATAAAACTTTCACTGTCGATGAAGACTTTACAGTTCATGTCTCCTATCTTAGTAAAGGTGTGGAAAATTGAAGTTCTTCGTCAATCGTCATTGGGTTTGGGTTGGGACAAGGCACACCTAACGACTTGCATATCAACAGGGTTTTCCTAGAAAAGAAGTCTTCCTCATTGTCAACATGATGGGTCAAGTCAGTCTCAGGTTCTTCCTCTTCTTCTTCAATCTCTTTGATTATGGTGATCTTGTATGGACTAGAACACTGCGAGGCAATGTGTCCATAACCGTGGCACCTATAACACTTGGTTCCAGAAGTTGCTTTGGTAGTGTCCCGCTAAGGAGTCTTTCCTTTGAAATCAGGGCGGGGTTGAGGTTGGCTGGCAGTTGGTCAGTTGGTCACAGGGCCAACGGGTTGGGTTTGGGGGTTGACTGGTAGGAGCTCTATACGGGGTTGGGCTGGAGTCTAGCTGCCTGTTGTGGGAATGAGTCCTAGACTTCTCGAGGTCAAGCACTAAACTACAGACTGCTTCTAAATTATTAACTCCTATAGCAAAAAGCTCGTTTCGAAAATCTTTCCTAAGTCCAGCTCTAAATATAGAGGGAATTTGGGTCGAGGTAGTGATTTCTCCGCCGCTACAACGAATCATGTAGTCATCAAAGGCGGAGATATAATCTTTAACAGGTCTCCCTTGGATCAGCCTATTCCATCTATATAAGAGCTTGGGGTAGTATGAGAGAGGGAGATATTTTCTCTTGAGCTTTTGCTTCATAGTTCACTAGTTGGTGACGGGGTGCTCACCTTGAGCTTCGCGCATGTTTTCCAAGTTTGTCCTATATTAGTTAGCTCGACCTGTAAGTTTCATCTTGGCGAACCTAACTTTCCTAGCTTCCGAGATGCTATACCATTTGAAATAACTATACATCCCTTTGAGGCAATCTAAGAAGACTTGTGGGTCGAGGGTGCCATCAATGGAAGGTCTATTCAGATGTTTTTAAGCAATTGTGCGTCGTTATCTCTCCAAGTGGGTTCATGTCCTATGGGGTCCTGATTAGGTCTAAGGTTATGACAATAGTGATCCCGAGGTGGTCCATATTCAGTCCGGGTTTTATCACCATAAGGTGAATGCGGTCTAGATGGGGTGTAAATTGTGAGGTTTCCAAGACGCTCAATGTTATCAAGTCACTCACCCGTTTGGCGTCTGAAGTCGGCTAAGTCAGTCTGGGTGTTCCTAATTTGTTGAGTAATCGTCCCAAGTTGGCCCACGATAAGGTCTAATGTTGCATGAATGTGTTCCAGATCCATGGGTAGAAGTTAGAGGACACTAGGGGATGTAAAAGGGGTAAATGACAGCACCTAGACACTAAAATACTATGCTCTTAATGCCTCTAAATGATGCAGTTTTTGCGTGGATAACAAACTATAGTAAGGAGTTAAGTTGGTTGTGTTTAGGGACGTCCCTAGAGTGATGAGGGCAGCACCTAAACACCAAGCTAGACTCACTAAAAGATCACTAAATAGAGCAGGGACAGTTTGGATAGCAAACTAAGTTGTGGACAGCACCTAAACAAGGTAGGAAACTCACTTAAAATGATGTAAACAGTGCAGGAAATTAATGGATAGTAAGCAAAAAAGGGAATAAAAATTTACAACGCGATGGTATGCATGCAAACAAACTTAAGAAAGGTTGATCTAGACTCCTAGGAACTTCTAGTACATGTAACAAATGCCTACCATATTCTGATACCAAATTTGATGTGAAACAGTGATGGTGAACAAGAATTGCTTAAACGAAATTAATTAAAAGTATAAACTTCATATTGCCAAGTATAAGATAATGATTCTTCAAGTTAGATTTTAGAACGCTCCGTGAGAGAATTAAGTAATAACAATTAATTACAATGGTGAATAACAAGATACTTGCAAAATAACAACAATATAAATGAAAAAGCTAATGGCGAAGTTAACAAGAATACACAATTTAAAAAGTAGATCATTCACCTTGAGGAATCCCTAACTCACACTCATGATAGGAGTTCTTTTAGTGGAAGAAGGTTGCAAGCAAACTTAGAGACGCCACTAGAAGACATGCAATACCAAGGGTGCTAGCTCCGGGGAAGGAGTTGGAGTTGGAGGAACGGGCGGTCGTCCGACGAGAAACCACGGTGTTCTTGGTCGTTAAAGTTTGAGAGTCTCCGCGAGACAGTAAATGATGTGGTTGACGCAGCGTTCCACCGTGTCGTCGTACTCCCAATTCGACTCGTAGATGGGAGAGAGTAGGATGTCGATATCGCCTTGTGCATTGCAAGCAAAGCCGTGATCAACCTCAGGTCGGCCATCCATGGTGTGGGAGGCTCCTCTCTTAGGTTCCTTGGGGCGGCGGACTTGTGAAGCAAGTAGGGAAAACGAGGGAGAGAGGGGAGGGCCGGCGGTGGGCTAGGGTTAGAGTGAGAGAGAGGTGGCAAGGAAGAGAATTGCAGAGGAAATTGATTATAAAAATCTGATAATAATTTCATTTTTAACTAAGGTAAGGTTATGGGTGATTTCAAATTTGAAATTTGAAATTAAAGGAGATTGGGAGGGAATTAGGCCAAGGGATTTAATTAATTAGATCTTTAATTGGAGTCCAATTAATGTGATTGGAGAGAGGGGGTGGCAGCCCCTATAAAGAGGGATTTGAGGATTTAATTATTTGGAATTACCGGCCCAAACAATTAATTAAATCAAAGGAGAAATCTGAAATTAATTTCAGATTTGAGGGATTAAAGGAGTTACCTAATTAGGGGAGTAAAATTGGTAGAGAAATTAATTCAAATCTATTTGAATTTGAATTTAGAAATCCCTCCAAATTTTGTCCTCATAAATTAAGAAAGCATTTAAAGCAATTAATGGAGGCTAGGGGTGGATGAGGGAGGATGGACGACGGTATAGGGGGTGAGTAGGAGGCAGAGTGGTGGCGCTAAGGTGGGAATGGGCGGAGGAGGACGGGCGCCCAAGGGCCATTGGGTTTATGGTGGTGTTTGGGTAGGGGAGATTGAGAGGGGAGGCGGGTGGAGCAGGCTGATGGTGTGGGGAGGAGATGGGGAGATGAAAGAGATAAGAAAAATAAGAATTAGAGCAGCGAACCTAGGAATCCACCACGGTTGACTGATATTGCTTTCACCCATCTAGGGTCTCTCCTCTCATGAACTCACTTAGAGATCAAACAAATAAAACTAAATTTCATTTCGATATTCATCATCCATTACAATGCAAGAGGTCTCCTATAAATAGACTCAAATGAAAGAATACCAAAAAGACTAAATTGCCTGGAGCTATAACATAGACTCAATTCCCCATAGGGGTAAAATGAGAAAACTCAAATGCAACATAAAACATGAAATCGAAAATACATAAAAAATACAAGCTCTAAATCGTAGCCGTCGATGCAAAACTACGTCAACAATACACATGTTGAAATCTTTGATTGATGTCATCATCATTATCCCCAAATTGGAGAAAGCTCGACCTGTCGAGTAAGCATCCCTGGAACTCTCATACCACTCCAGTAGATCAGGGTCCAACCTCTGCAGCTCATCTCGGTCGATCCACGTGTTCTCCATCTCCGGTTTCCCTGTCCATTGAATTAAATACCTTTGTAGACCACCGTCTTTAGTGGAAATGATTTCATCACTAATTAGTATTGCCTCAATCTTCTCCGTAGTGGGTAAAGTAGTCATGTTTGGGAGTTGAGATAGGCTAGGAATCTCACCAGGTTGGGTCACATAAGTCTCAGTATTTTGTGGATTAGTGGGGTTAAACTCCGAACCCTCAAAGGCTACAAGATCTTTGATGTTAAACGTAGAATTAATGCTAAAACCCTCTGGAAGGTCTAGCACATAAGCATATCAATTTATTTTGAATGTTATTTTGAAAGGTCATGCACTTTTCGCATGTAATTTCTTAACAACCCCTTGTGGGAATCGCTTCGGCGAATCCAAACCATTACAAAGTCTCCCACTTCAAATTCTTTAAATTGCTTCTTGAGGTCCGCATTAAGCTTATAATTAGCATTGCTTTATTCAATCTTTATTAATTTCCTTATGCAATTCTTGTATATGTGATGCAAATGCAAATGCAGATTCAGATGTTCTAAACTTAGGACCTATATGGATCAAATCTATAGGTTGGAACCAATACATAATTTCAGCCGGACTCATACCAGTGATTCAGTTCACGGAATTGTTATGAGCAAACTCAGCTATAGGTAACTTGAAATCCTAGTCCCGAATATATTCCCCTACTAAAGTCCTTAGGAGGTTGCCTAGGCTTCTATTGACAACTTCTGTCTGTCCGTAAGTTTATGGGTAAAAGGCATAATAAAATTGGAGTTTCTGACAGAGACGTTAAATTCATTAGCTATTTTTGAAAAACTCTTTGGAACAAGATGGGTAGCAAACTTCAATTTTCTTCTGCCTTTCACCCACAAACTGACAGATAGACAGAAGTTGTCAATAGAAGCCTAGACAACCTCCTAAGGCTTTAGCAGGGAAACATATTCAGGACTGGAATTCCAAGTTACCTATAGTTGAGTTTGCTTGTAACAATTTCGTAAATCGAACCATAGGTACGAGTCCGACTGAAATCGTGTATGGGTTCCAAACTAGACAGCCTATAGATTTGATCCATATGGGTCCTAAGTTTAGAACATAAGAGTCTGCATCTGCATTTGCATCATATCTACAAGAATTGCATACATAAATTAATAAAAAGATTAAACAAAACAAAGCTAACTATAAGCTTAATGCGGACCTCAAGAAGCGATTTAAAGAATTTGAAGTGGGAGACTTTATAATTGTTCGAAATCGTCTAGAGCAGATCCCATAAGGGGCCATTAAGAAATTACATGCAAGAAGCGCATGACCTTTCAAAATAACATTCAAAATAAATTGATATGCTTATGTGCTAGACCTTCCAGAGGGTTTTAATATTAATCATACGCTTAACATCGAAGATCTTATAGCCTTTGAGGGTCCAGAGTCTAACCCCACTGATTCACTAAATATTGAGCCTTGTGTGATCCTACATGGTGAGAATCCTAGCTTACCTCCACTCTCAAACATCCTTAATGTACCCACTACAGAGAAGATTGAGGCAATACTTAGTGATGAAATCATTTCCACTAAATACGCTGGTCGCCAAAGTAATCTAGTTCAATTGACAGGGAAATCAAAGACGGAGAACACGTGGATTGACCGGGATGAGCTGCAGAGGTCGAACCCTGATCTATTGGAGTGGTACGAGAGTTTCAGGAATGCTTACTCGACAAAGTCGAGCTTACTTCCACCTGGGGAGAATGATGAGGACATCAGTAAGAGATTTCGACATGTGTATCATCGACGTAGTTGTGGATCGACGACTACGATTCAGAGCCTGTATTTTTATGTATTTTCTATTTCATGTTTTATGTTGCATTTGAATTTTCCTATTTTACCCCTATGTGGAATTGAGTCAATGTTGTAGCTCAAAAAAACTTTAGTCTTTTCGGTTTTCTTCTATTTGGGCCTATTTATAAGGGCCTCTTGCATTGTAATTGATGATGAATATTGAAATAAAATTTAATTTTGTTTACTTGATCTCTAAGTGAGTTCATGAGAGGAGAGACCTTAGGTGGGTGAAAGCAATACTTGTCATCCGTGATGGATTCTTAGGTTCGCGGCTCTAATTCTTGTTCTTCTTATCTCTTCCTCTTTCCCCATCTCCTCCCCACGCCATCAACCTGCTCCATCCACCACCCTCTCAATCTCCCCTACCCGGCCACCATCTTAAACTCGCCGACCCTTAGGAGCCCCTCCTCCGCCCGTTCCCACCTTGGCGCCATCACCCCCCATACCGCCAGCCATCCTCCCTCATCCATTTCTAACCTCCATTAATTGCTTTGAATGCTTACCGAATTTAGGAGAACAAAATTTGGTGGGATTTTTAAATTTAAATTCAAATAAATTTAAAATAATTCCTCTCGCAATTTTTGTCCCCTAATTAGGTAACTCCTTTAACCCCTCAAATCTGAAATTAATATCAGAATTCTCTTTTAACTTAATTAATTGCTTGGGCCCACAATACTAAGTAATTAAATCCCCCAAATCCCTCTCCATAGGGCCGGCCACCCCCCTCTCTCCAATCACATTAATTGGACTTCAATTAAAGATCCAATAATTAAATCCCTTTGCCTAATTCTAACACAATCTCCTTTAATTTCAAATTTCAAATTTGAAATCCCCCCTATCCTTACCTTAATTAAAATCTGAAATTATTCACATATTTTTATAATCAATTCCCTATCCAATTCCCTTCCTAGCCACCTCTCTCATACTCTAATCCTATCCAACTGCCGACCCTCCTCTCTCCCTTGCTTTCCCTGCTTGCTTCACAAGCCCGCCATCAAATTTCAAATTTGAAACCCCCCTTATCCTTACCTTAATTAAAATCTGAAATTATTCACATATTTTTATAATCAATTCCCTTCCTAGCCACCTCTCTCATACTCGAATCCTATCCAACTGCCGACCCTCCTCTCTCTCCCTTGCTTTCCCTGCTTGCTTCACAAGCCCGCCATTCCAAGGAACCTAAGAGAGGAGCCTCCCACACCATGGATGGCCGACCCTGAGGTTGATCACAGTTTTGCTTACAAGGCACAAAGCGAGATCGACATCTTACTCTCTCCCTTCTATGAGCCGGATTGGGAGTATGATGACACGGTGGAATGCTACGTCAACCGCATCATTTACTGCGCCAAGACTCTCAAACTTCAATGACCAAGAACATTATGGTTTCTCGTCGGACGACCACCTGTTCCTCCAACTCCGACTCCTCCCCCGGCGACTAGCTCTCTTACTATCGCAAGTCTTATAGTGGTGTCTCTAAGTTTGTTTGCAACCTTCTTCAGCTAAAAGAACTCCAATCACGAGTGTGAGTGAGGGATTCCCCAAGGTGAATGATCTACTTATTAAATTGTTGATTCTTGTTAACTTCGTTATTAGCTTATTCATTTATGTTGTTGTTTTGCAAATATCTTGTTAATCACCATTATAATTGATTGCTATTACTTAATTCCCTTATGGAGCATTCTAAAATCTAACTTGAAGAAACATTATCTTATATTTGGCATAATGAAGTTTATACTTTTATAAAATTCCTTAACGCAATTCTTGTTCACCATCATTGTTTCACATTACATACACAGAGCAGGGGTGGCTTCTTCCCTTTTGTCCTACTACAGGTATATGCGTTGGGTGGACATCGGGCCTTTATTCCTAGGGGGTATACTTCACCACCTCTTCATTTCCCTTGTTTCCTTTTTCATGTTAAGGGGTTGTTAAGTTCCTTCTTTGTCTTACTACTGGCATATGCGCTAGGTAGGGACTCTGCTGCACACACATACACTGAGCAGAGGTGACTCTTTCCTCTTCATATCACTATGGCATGTGTCAGGTGATTGTTGAGTTTCCCTTTATCCTACTATTGGTATATGCGCCAGATAGGGACCCTACTGCAGGCACATACACCAAGAAGGGGTGGCTTTTTCCCTTTTGACCTACTACAGGCATATGCTTCGGGTGGACATCGAGTTTCCTAGTTGGGTGCTCGACAGAGTCCCTGGGAGGCATACCTCACCACCCTTGACTCCTTATTGTTTCGATATGATCATGTGAGTATCGAGCCGTTCACATTTGTTATTTCGATATGGTCAAACAAATGTTAAACCTTACCTAGTTGAGAGCCCGATAGAGTCATTGAGAGGCATACATCACCACCCCTCCACTCTTTGTTTTACTGTTTCAATATGGTTAGGTGAACATCGAGTTGTCTACATTCACTGTTTCAATATGGTAAGGTGAATGTCAGACTCTTTTCCTAATTGTCTTGTTGTTTCGATATGGTCAGACGGACACCAGATTTCGTGACTTCTTTATTTGATGTTTCGATATGGTCATGCAAGTATTAAGTCACCCCCATCCACTGTTTCGATATGGTCAGGTGGATGCGGGATCCTTCCACCTTCTATCATGTTATTTCGATATGGTCAAGCACGTAGTTAGTTTACTTTACCTCTTTAATTTTTGTTTTCTCCTCTATTTTGCCCTTACTGTAGGTTAAGGCAGGTAAAGGATCCTCCTACTTCTTTTGATGATCCTCCATGTGTTCCTTGTCCACTTCGTATCACATCAGCATATGCGTCGGGCGATAGTTGAGTATCTCTTATCCTCTTCTTATCACATCGGCATATGTGTCGGGTGATAGTTAAGTATCTCTTCTCCTTTTCTTATCACCTCAACATATGCATCGGGTGATAGTGGAGTCTCTTATCCTCTTCGTATCACCTCGGCATATGCGACGGGTGATCGTCGAGTGTTTCTTGTCCTCTTCATATCACTTTGGCATATGTGTCGGGTGATCGTCGAGTGTTTCTTTGTCCTCTTCGTATCACCTCGGCATATGTGTAGGGTGATCGTCAAGTGCCTCTTTGTATCACCGTCGGACCTATAATCAGGTGACCGTTGACCGTCTTTTCCCTTACCTTCGGACCTGTGTTCTAGGTGATTGTTGACTCTCCTTTAGTTCTCTATGACATTATTTTGATTTTGCTCATGCGAGCATGAGATCCCTTTCTCCTTATCTTATTATGTCGTTTCGACATGGTTAGTTTGATAAATGATTTTCTTTCCTTGGCTCTCCCTCACTATTCTGATTTGGACAAGTGAGCGTGGAGCCTCCTTCATTCGCTGTTCCGAGTTGGTTAGGAAAATGTTAGGTTTCAGTCTTCCTTCTGTCCTACCATGCTTGCATGATTGTATGATTATTGCATGACTGAGTGGTTGATTGATTGAGTGCATGATCATTGTATGATTGTTTGATCTTGGGGTGATCATTGCATCTTAGATTGTTCATTGCATAATTAAGTGATTTAATATTTGGGTTTTTTGCATGAACATATGACCATTGCATGATTAAATGATAGTGGCATTATCATGTGATCGTGTGATCATTGCATAGTTTTAAGATTGTTGTGTGATTATTTTATGATCATTCGTTTGTTAGCATGTGATTTGATGTGATTAGATGATTGTCACATATTTATCATATGGTCGTGTGGTTACTATGTGATTGCATGATTGAGGTGTGACTAGGTTATTGCTATATGATTAGTTGATTATGGCATGGGTGTATGATTATGTGATATTATGACTCGGTGATCATCATATGATTGCTTGATTGTATGATTAGGTGATTGATGCATGATTGCATGGGCATTGTGTGATTGTGTGATCATAGCATGGTGGGACACTTATTACATGATTTATGCTTCTTGAGTTTCATTAGTTAAGCATAGGGTTGCATCTTCCTAGAGATAGGGAGGTCAAAGCTAACACTAACGGTTCACTTATCGTTCGCCGCGCATGTTGGGGGTTCGTTTGTTGACCACGATTTTCATTTGATTGCCCTCGGGGGCCTTTGATTGATTTAATCAAACCCTGCCGAGTCCAATTCGAGCTCGAATCAGCTCGAATTGAGTCTAATTAGACTCGACCGTGTTCGATTGAGCCCAATTAATCCGCCATAGCCGCGTCGAGTTCGATATGATTCGAGTCGTTATTTTATTTAAATTTAATTGTGTTAATTTGATCAAATCACATTGAACCCAAATTGACCCAATTCGGATCTGATTTTAAATTGTTTTTTTTAATTCAAAATTTTTAATTTAATTCCAGTTGAGGTTTATTTGACTTTTTCATAATTTGAAATTATTCTCAAATCAATAAATAAATTCCTACGGTCTCAATGATTTGATCTTGCCGTTTCAATGTCCTCAGTCATGTGCTCTCCTGGTTTTAGAAGGAATGCAGGCCTCGTTAGCGAGATTTCACCGGGGAGGGGCTTGATTAGCAGATTGAAGGAGCGAGAGAATTTTTTTTCTGAAGGCAGCGGGTAGAAGAGGGGATTCGGCTTGAGTATTCAGGGGGATCTGCTCTCTTATTCGTGAGTCCCAGGCAAAACTGAAGCTACCTTCGCCTCCTCTCTCGCACCTCTCTTGTTCGCGAGTCCCAGGAGAAATCGAAGCTACCCCCGCCTCCTTTTCTCTCGCACCTCTCGGATCGCACTCAAGGAGCCGAAGCCCCTCCGCCAGTAGAGTTATAAAAAAATTTAGAATTTGTAATGGTAGTTCCTTGTTTTGCAAGCCAATCAGCAATATATAACTTTTCTTCCACATATGAAAATTTTTATAATAAAAAAAATGTAAGCAAATGCATAATCTTTCTAAATAAGTAATAAATGTTTGAATTGTAATAATATTTAGGAGAAATAAAATTAACCATCAATTAAGAATTGGAATCAATCTACATATGAGATATCTGGGTAGCTAAACATAATTGAAGCCCTTGATATAAAAGCATTCATTTGGGAAAATATAACTTTACATTTAAGGATATTAGAGGAAAAAATAAGCATAAAAGCACCATGGGAATCACAAATAAGTCCCCCAAAACTAGCAACTAAAATGGTAATTAGAACATCAATGTTCAATTTATTACAGCCTTTTTCCAATGAAATAGGTAATATACCATGGTTAATAAAATCACGTTGAATATGAAAATAGGAAGCCTAAGAAGAATTGCCCAAGAAATACTTAGATTATAGAAGAATATCAATAAAAAATTGATGAACTTTATTTTTAAGAACAATAATAATCCTAGAATAATCCATATTGATATCTTGATGCTTGCAATTATTTCTTTTAATTCACAACAGCTAAAAAACAATCATAGGAATGACAATTAGTATATGACCTTTAGTTAGATCTATTAAAAAACCAGTCTTGTAACATGGCGAAACAACTATTAATCTTATACCTCAATTTTAAATTCAAATAATGCACCAAAACAGACCAAATTCTAGAAGCAATAGGGCCTTGTAGAAAAACATGATTGATATTTTCTACATGGGAACAATATTGATCCTTGGATGTAATGTAAAAGCCTTTAATTTTTAATCCCTCATCAACGGATATAAAACCTTTCATAGCTCCAAATAAATAAGAATATATTAGTAGTAGAATTCTAGATTTTTTCAAAAATTCTATCATAGCCTTTTTTATGCCTAAAACCAATCAAAACCTCTATAAGATTGAAGTCCTCATTATTAGAATATTTGAATATTGGTTGATCTTTCATGTGCGTGTTAATAAAAATTTCACAAGTAACATCAACAATATAATTAGGGATATACTCAGCAAGTCTATTTCTACAACATCTGCCATACATAATAAAATATGCAACCTTCATATTTAGATAAGAAGTGTATTAAAATGATAATTTATATATCTAATTCTCATCCAATTATCCTTCAAAAAAAAGACTCATATCCAGCACCCCCACTGAAAATTCAATTCACCTTGCCATTTGACTTTACAAAACCTAGACTATCTAGGAGATTGACCATTCTTGTAGAAGCATTGAGAATGGTGCATATTCTTACAATATTTTCTATTCATAAAAATGGCACATAATAAAACATTATGTTAAAACTTCCACGATAATTTAAAAGAGAAACTTTCATCATGTGAATAATTGATTTGTACCCTAAACCACCCTCGTTATAAGATTCATAACAAGAGTCCCCAGAAGTCTAATGAATCTTCTTATTATTCTAAAAAAAGCCTCAAAAGAAGTCGTTAAAGAATTTGTCAAATCGAGAGTATACTTTCATAGTTGGATTAACAGTTTGAAGTAAATAAATAGGCAAAGAGCACAAAACATTTTTGGTTAAAATAAACCTAACACCCAAAGATAAAAATTTAAATTCCCATGCTACTAATTTTTTTGAGATAGTTGTGAACATTTTCTCAAATAAGAAGTTTTTTTCTTATGGCCATTATGAAGCGGCGCGCCCAAATAATAAAGAGAAAAAGATTATTTTTGTTAATATCCTTAATTTTGTTAATATTATCCCTCAAAAAATTATTCCATGCTATTAATGTGTATTTATTCTGATTAAAATGAAGGTCATTTTCCTTCTCAAAGATCTTCAGAAAGTGATAAATATCATCAGCAAAACAAAGATGAGAGACTCTCAAACTACAAGAACTTTAAAATGATATACTTTTATATTTAGACAAAAAATGGTGCAAGCCGCTAAAAAGATATTCAAGGATGATATAAAGAGTATGAGAGAGTTGATCCTCCTGTCTAACACCTAACCAGCATTAAAAAAAAAAATAATGAGATTTACCATTAATAATAATATTTTCAACAATATTATTAATCAAAGAAAATAATATGATCATTAAAGCCAAATAAATACATAATATTAAAAAAAGGATAAATTAATATTATCTTAAACTTTCGATATATCCCGTTTCTTAATAAAATTATGAACTGATACTTCGTTATTAATGTCATGGATAAACTCTTGAGCAAGTAAAACATTATAAAAAATATATCATGTTTTAATAAGCTCGTTTGATTAATAGAAATAATTTTAAGAAAGATGCAAGCCATTTTTGAAGCAAGAGTTTAAGAAATAATTTGATGAAAATATTGCTCTAGTAGGCCTAAAATCATTCAAAATTTCAAAGTTCTCGCACTTACGAATGAAGATTAAAGTGGTATTTGCACAATAAGATATGCATAGTAGAACAATTGAAAAATGCAACAATAATATTATATAAGTTCCCTTTAATAATATACTAACATTTTTTATAAAAACTAGTAGTAAAATCATCTAAAAAACCAAATGTTTTGAAATCTAAAAAAAAAAAATTTGTATTTCGCTCATGAAGTTTAAGAGAATTAAAAGAGCAAAAACTTGTATTACTAGGTAATCAATTTCATGAAAGATTAATAGTATGTATTATAAGTGGTGAATTTCATTACTGGTAATGAATTATATAATATTCTCTTATAATAAATTTTATCAAAATGTACACATAGTTCTCATACTCACAAAAGCATACACATGTAACACAAGCTAAGAAAATGACATATTTAAACACTAAATATAAATATTTTTTTATTTACTTATATTAATGAAGTTAACAAAACTCGGTTATTTTTAAATGCATTGAATGAATGAGAGTTTTCTTTATAATTAAAAAACTATAAAACATAATTCATACTCAAGCAAGCACATATGATTCACATATACATGCACACAAGTACACGCACTCATACAAGATGGAGTTAATTTTATATTACTGTCACATAATTAATTTTATTCTAAATGCACATAAAATTTCAACACATGCAAAGCTTACACACTAATCCAATAAAGATAAATTTTATATTTCAAACTTGAATATATGATTAATTTAAAATATAAAAATTTATCTTCCTAAGTAGTGAATTTCAAAAAAGATAAATACCAATTAAAGTATTTCAAATATTTTAAAGGGCTTTATTATGATGATTTCTTATCCCGTGGATTTTCTACTACTATCGTACAATTATTTTTATCTTGAATGCACATATAATTCACATACTTATACAAAAACATACACATGCACACAAGTTAAGAAACTGATTTATTCAAACACCAAACATAAATAATTTTTATGGGCTTATATTTATGAATCAAAGACAATAACTTATTTTTTAATATATCTTTAAATGATAAATTTTTAATAAATAAAAAATTTATATAATACAATTCACATATACATGCACATATATGCACAATTATTTTTATGAAAAATAGAGTTAATTTTCTATTATTCTATATAATTATTTTTTGTCATAAATAGACAAAGTTCACACAATCATGCAAAACATGCACATGCAAACAAGCACAAATGCTAATGCAAAATAGAAAAATTATATATTTCATTCTTGAATTATATAACAATTTAAAAAGTAAAAATGTATCTTGGTAATGAATTTCATAAAAGATTAACACTATATATTAAAGTTTTATGAATATTACAAAGACTTCCTTTGATGGGGACATCAGAGCATGGACAGTGTATCAAAGGCATGACTGTCGATCTACGGCCACGATCGAGGCGATGTACTTTTGAGTCATTTCATGTATTTGTCTTTTATTATGTTATTTGCCTTTTATTATTTATTTTCTCGATTTTACTCCTTAAGGGAGGTCGTATATAAGCCCTGAGAGCATTGTCGTCTTTCTTATTTTGAGTTTTAGGTACGAGGCTATTTATAACCACTGTGTTTCTCTTTGAGCCCCTATGTTTCTAATGCAGAACTATGATGATGGCAATGGTGTTTGTTAAGATATTGCACAACTTCTTGATTAGAGGAATAGCAAATAAACTACTAGCAATTAAAATGACGAAAGAAATGTAAGAATTGGCGAATGCATCCTTCGTAACTACAATCAACTCACAAGAAAATGTTAGACTTAAGAAACAAGAGATTTGAAGCTAGTAATTTATTTGCATGTACAACCGTTTAGGCTAAGTTACATAACAAGAGATTTGAAGCTTCAAAATAACATAGGAAAATAATATTATGCCAAAATAGTAGCTTCAACAAAATCCCTAATCTAACATTGTGATTAGTAAACAAATGAATGTGCTCAAAACCTTACGTTTACTAAGCTTAGCAGAATTGGCGAATGCGTCCTTCGTAACTATAATCAACTCACAAGAAAAGGTTAGACTTAAGAAACACAAGAGGAGGGAGAGTAGAAAAACTTTGCTAATGACCGACGGCAATCTTCCACTCGACGATCTCCAATTGTTCCTCAATAGCTTCAACCAAAGTGTCCAAGATGCATTCTAGGTAATCCTCAACCGTGTGATCGATCCTCGAGTTGACGTCAAAGAAAGTTGAATGGAGAATGTGCACATAGGCATATGCGTTAATTTTCTTAAGTATTTTGAAAGGCATATCTCTTTGAAAGTTGAATGGAGAATGTGCACATAGGCATATCTCTTTGAAAGTTAATGATTGAATGATAAAAAAACATTATGCTATTGCTTAAGTTCTTGAGAGTGCTTGGAGAGAGAGCGAGATCCCTATGAGAGGGAAAACAGATCACCCACCAACCTTGGAGACGGCCTGGTTTGTTTTATCGTTCTTTTCTTTCAATCTCTCTTCCTCCTAGCCTCCAGATCTCGTAGCCACCCCACCTTGTCGCCGGCCTACGTCTCCCACCACCACCACCTCAAGCCACGACCCTCCTTCCCTCACTACAACCACCGGCCCGCTTACCCAAAGCCCCACCCCACTGTCGGCCCTTCATCCAACTGAACCCAAGCCCAAGCCGCCCCCTTCCCCCTTAGCTCTTCCCTCCATCCTTGCTTACATTGATTCCTTTCCTAATTGGGTTGATTAATTTAGGTAACTCATTAACTTCTCAAATTCAAATTATTTGAATTTGAATAGTCACCTAAAATATCACTCCTATTTTAGGAAACTTTTCAAATCCTTGCCTATTGAATTAAAGTTAAATTAAGATGAAATATTTCATCCTAAATTTAAGTCCATGACTTAAGGAAGCATTAATAGGTTCTTAATTTCTCTTCCAAATCCATAGCCGCCGGCTCCCTTTGGGTTCTCCATTAATGCTTGCAATTACAACCTTCCTAATCAGGTTTAAATATTTTAGGCAACTCAATTAATTTACAAATTCAAATTGTTACCTAAAATACCAATCCTAATTTAGGAAAGTTTCCAAATTTCAGCCCTTTAAATTTTAAAATTATTTGAGAATTAATTAAGCCTTTCCTAATTTAATAATCCCAATTACGAAGGCTTGAATTTTTTTCCCAAACCTCTCCCTCTCTTTCTACATGGCGCCGGCCCCCTTAATGGGTCCCCCACCTCTTAATTAATTTCCAACTTAAAGCTCTTCCCCTTTGGAAAGATTTCAAATCGTCTTTCCCTCTCTCTTAAACGCTCCCACCCTTACCTAAATACACCCAAATCCTTTCTAAATTAAAAGGATTCGTTGGGGAAATAAATGTTTGAATTCCCTCCATCCCTCTAACAAAAGCTGAACCTAATTCTTTTTCAAGCTTCTTCCTTTGGTTGGCCGCTTCCCAACCTTCCATCCATTTTAATGCTTGAGAGAAACTTCTTTCTCTCAAGGGGATTCTTCAAGGCAAGCCGAGGATCATTATCTTCAACACTTCAACGCGTGGGAGAAATTTCTTTCTCTCCAAGTAAACCTTCAAAGGAAGCTACAAAGAATGACCTTATCCTCTCAACGACTTGTTTCTGGATTTTGACAAAGGTGAACATTCTTCCCCTTTTCAAATAACTCTCTAATCCCCTCTCCTTGTAGGTGATGACGATTCTCAAGGAGCCAAGCTTCACCTTTGCCTAAGCTAGTAAACATAGGGTTTTGCTTCGTCGTAGCCCAAAACCTAATAAACGTAGGATTGAGTGCACTTCATTTGTTTCTAATCTTATTGTTAGATTAAGGATTTTCGTTGAAAGCTGCTATATTTGCATGTTGTTGATTTTCTTTGATTTTGATAATTCAAAACTCTTATTGTCCAACTTAGCCTAAACGGAAGTGACCGCTCTTACGTTTTATTTTGTCGTTTTATTTGCTAGTAATTCTAATCTTTATTATTCTAATCAATAAGTCGTGAAAGTTCTTATCAAATTACTTTAAGCATGATAGTCCTACATCATCCTTGCCTTAAAACATAGACAAATACATATACAACAAAACAATATTATTATATCCCACAATAGCTTAAACAAACACAACCACACCTTACAAGTTCAAATACAAGGACACAACACCTTAGAACTTCAAATAAAAAAAGGACACAACCTCACCTTACTACTAATCAAAGCTTTGAGAAGGATACAGGTGGAATGAGAACCGTGGAGAGAAAAATAAGATAGAAGTCCAAGAATAAATTTTAGAAAATAAGGAGGTAGAGGATGATTGCTCACGAGCTATTTAAACCCACAGGTTTCACTTTCCAAATATTATTCACAATTCACTCTCTCTTTTCCAAAAGAAATCAACCACCTTATATAGGAGAAGATAGAGAAAAAAGGTATTAAATACTCTTCTTAATGAGACACCCAAATCAACGAATAAAATAAACCTAAAATAGCTCACTTAATGAGAAATTAAAATACTTTAGCATAGGAATCAACAAGGAACAGTACACGAACATACAACATATGCAAAAACGGGACAGCGACATGAAGGAAATACACAGTCAGGATATGAAAAAACGAGACAGCAGCATGGGGGCAAAACAACAAGCATAGGAAAAAATAGGACAACAACATGGGAAAATAAATAGCTAGCATAGGAAAAAACAAGACAACAGCACGGGGAAATAAACAGCAGGCATAGGCAAGGGCAGAGCTAGAAATTTTTCATTGAGGGGGCTTTTTTTTAAATCTTCTATTGGTGTTGACACATAAGATTGTAAGGACTTCCTAAAACATTTCACCATAATCTTTGTGCAAAGTTAAACTACCTAAAATATATAGAACTCATATAATATGTTGCTCTAAATAGAAAACTAAAAACAGTGAAACAATATACAACGAATAAACACAGTAACTTATAACTTAAATACAACAAACAGTAAAACGAATCACAAAAACAGTAACTTAAGATTTTGGTCTTATACTCTTATATACAAAACTAAAACTACTAAATAGAAACGTTAAAACGAATCACAAAAAATTTGAGATTTTGATAACGTTTTACCTTACTGACTGTCGGATCAAAGACGAAAGAAGGGATTAAGCGAGCAACTGCACTGGTTGGACGCATTGGAGGAGGACGGCTGGACTCTCCCCATTCGAAGTTACAGTTTGAACTCCGTGCGTGGATCCACGAGACGATTCTCATGCGTGAAATTCGAATGCAAGGTTGGACGCACCGTGGAGGCCAGAGCCAGAGGCGACGACTGCAAGAGCTTCCTGCGCCGTGATACCTTCTGAATCTTGCTGAGTATCCGAATTATTAGGGAGTGCGACAGTCGAATCGCCAAGAAACCCCAATCCGTGTGAAGTTTTTTTTTTTCTGAAGGGGGCATGTGCCCCTACAGGACCCCGCCTAAATCCGCAATTAAGAATAGGGAAAAATAGGACAGCAACATGGTGAAATAAACAGATAGTGTAGGGAAAGCCAGAAGCAAGGAAAAACGGACCCAACATGAGGAAGATCAACAGCCAAAATAGGGGAAAACCGAAAGGGCAACAGCAGGGAAACTAAAAGCCAACAGGGAAATTGAGAAGTCATGCAAGAAAACTAATAAATATCAAGTATTGATTACATCAATACAAAAGCACACAAGGTAAAAATTTTATGAGAATTAAAACGGTAAAAAATTGTTGAGAATTAAAATGGTAAAACTAATACTAATACAAAAACATACTGATGGTAAAAATTTGTTGAGAATTAAAATGGTAAAACTAATACAAAATACAATAATTATGTATTTCATTTTTAAATTTTATGAGAATTAAAATGGTAAAAAGTTGTTTTATCAAATAATGAATTTCATTAAAAATTAATAATATTTCTTCGAGGTTTTACAAATATTCCAAACGGCTAGTGACAATGATATTTTATTGTGTGGATTTTATATTATTTTTCTAAAATTATTATTATTTTAAATGCACATAAAGTTCACACATTCCTGCAAAGCATATAAATTCACACCAAAACATACTGATGCAAAATATAATTAATTTTATATTTCACTCATAATTTCATGAGAATTCAAAAAATAAAACAATCTTACTACATAATAGATTTCACAAAAGATTAATAATAATTATTCAAAGTTTTACAAATATTCTAAAAGGTTTGGTCATAATGATCGTTTTTCAAATGATTTTCTTATATTAAATAAAACAAGATAGAACTAATCATATATTATTCTCTTATAATTTTTCTTATCCTAAATGCACATATAGTTATCACACCTATATAAAACATATATATACAAATAAACTAAGAAAATATATTATTTAAACATCAAGTATAAATATTTTGATGAGCTTTTATCTATGAAGCAAAAAAAATAACTACAATTGTTTTTAAAACATCTTTGAATGATAATTTATTTGCAAATTCAAACACAAATAATACACATAAACATGCACACAAGCACATGCACCCATGCAAGATGAAGTTAATTTCATACTACTCTTCCACAATTATTGTTATCCTAAATGCACATAAAATTCACATGCTCATGCAAAACATACACATGCACACAAGCGCACACACTAAAGTAAAATAGAGAAATGTTACATTTTGTTGTTAAATTTTATAACAATTTAAAAATAAAAAGTTTATCTTACTAAACAATATATTTCATGAACCATTAATAATTTACAAATATTCCAAAAGGCTTTGTTATGAAAATCTTTTAGCACATCGATTTTATACTACTCTCCTACAATTACTTTTATCTTAAATACACATAAGATTCACACTCATGCAAAATATATAAAAGCCATAAGTAAACAAACTCATAAAAAAAAGAATAATTATGTATTTCACTCTAAAATTTTACCTAAAAAAACTCTTAAATTTTACCAAATAATGAATTTCATAAAAATTTAATAGTATTTCTTCAAGATTTTATAAATATTTCAAACAGCTTAGTTAGGATGATTTTTTATTACATGGATTTTATACTATTTTCTTATAATTATTTTTATCATATATGCACATAAAGTTAACACATTCATACAAAACATCTACGTATACACAAAAACACACTAATGCAAAACATATTTCATTATATATTTCACTATTAATTTCATGAGAATTAAAAAAAATGAAAATATCTTATTAAGTAATAGATTTCATAAAAGATTAATAATAATTATTCAAGATTTTACAAATAATCTGAAAGGTTTTGTCATGATCATTCTTCAAGTGATTTGCATATAAAAAAATAAAATAAGATATAGTTAATTATATACAATTCTCTTATAATAATTCTTAGGGAAATTTACATACATACCACTTTATGATATTCTATTTACATATCTAACACCTAAAATTTTAATATTACATGAATATCACCCTATATTATTTTAATATCAAATATACCACTTACATTTCTTTCCTACCACTCATATATTTCATTTCTACCACTCATATTTGGTATGATGAACTATGGGTGGTATGTAAGTAATATTAAAGTTTTAGGTGTTAAATATGTAAATAGCATAGTATTAAGTGGTATGTATGTAAATCTCCCTAATTCTTATCCTAAATCCACATATAATTCTCACACTCATGCAAAGCATACATATGCACAAAAGCTAAGAAAAAAACTTATTTAAACATCGAGCATAAATAATTTTGATAGGCTTAAAAAAAATTATTATTTTTTTGATAGGCTTACATCTATGAAGCAAATAAAATTACTTTTTTAAGATATCTTTGAATTATAGTTTTTTTATAAATAAAAATTTATATAATATAATTCACATTTAAGCAAACAAAAACAATTCACATATACATGCACACAAGCACACACTCATGCAAAACATACACATGAACACATAGTCTTGCAAAATAGAGTAATTAAGTATTTTGCTCTTGAATTTTATGAGAATTAAAATGATAAAAAATTGTGTTACTAACTAAAGAAATTCAAAAAATAATAATAGTATTTAATCAAGATTAAATAAACATTCCAAAAGGCTTTATTAAGTTGATTATTATAACACGAATTTTATACTACACTCCTATAATTATTCTTATCCGAAAGGCACATAACGTTCACAAATTCATGCAAAACATATACCTACACACAATCATGCAAAATAGAGTTAATTTTAAATTTTTCCCTTAAATTTTATAAGAATTTCAAAAAACAGCAATGAATTTCATAAAAAACTAAGAATATTTATTCAAGATTTTACAAATATTATAAAGGCCTTTGTTACGATGATCTTTTATCAAGTGGTTAACTTATATTAGATCATGCAAGATAAAGTTAATTATATACTATTCTCTCATAACTATTCTTATCCTAAATGTACATATAGTTTACGTAATCATACAAATCATACACATGCATAAAAGCTAAAAATAATAATTTATTTAAGCATCTAGCTTAAAAAATTATGATAGGCTCATATTTATGAAGCTATAAAAATAATTTCAATTATTTTTAAAGTACCTTTGAATGGTTGTTTTTTTATATAAATAAAAATTTATAAAATGCATTTCACAGTTAAGCATGTACATGCAATTCAAATACACATGCACACAAGCAAACATACTCATGCAACATGGAGTTAATTTTATACTATTCTTCTATAATTATTTTTATCTTAAATGCACATAGTTTACACATTCATGCAAAACTTACACATGCACACAAAAACACACTAATACAAAATAGAGAGAGTTTATATTTCGCTCTTTAATTTTATGACACAACTTGAAAGATAAAAAATTATCTTACAAAATAATGAATTTTACAAAAGATTAATAGCACTTATTCAAGTTTGACGAATATTCCAAAGGGTTTTGTTATGATGATATTTTCTCATGTAGATTTTATACTACTCTCTTACAATTATTCTTACCTTAAATGCATTTAAAATTCAAACATTCATGCAAAACAAATACATGCCAACACACCTTTGTAAAATAGAGTTAATTTTATATTTCGCTCTTAAATATATGAGAATTCAAAATAATATTTTTTTTCTTACTAAGCAATGTTCTTTATTAAAAATTAATAATATTTATTCATGGTTTTACAAATATTCTAAAGAGCTCTATCGCTATGATCTTTTATTATGTGGATTGCTTATTTTAAACCAAGAAAATTAGATTTAATTATATAATATTGTCTTATTATTACTCTTATCTTAAATACACATGTAGTTCACACATTCGTACAAAACACACACATGCTAAGAAAATGACTTATTTAAATACTGAGCATAGATAATTTTGTTGACAGTTTTTACGATAAATAAAAATTATCTAATACAATTCTCAAGCAAACATAAACAATTCAAATACAAATGCACAAGAGCACACACACTCATATAAGTTGAAGTTAATTGCATACTAAATGCACATAAAAATCACACACTCATGTAAAGCATAAACATGCACACAAGCAAACACATTTATATAAATACAAAAATTTCATTTCAAGTTTGAATTTAAGACAATTTAAAAAGTAAAAAAATTATCTTATTAAATAACATATTTCATAACATATTACTAGTATTTATTCAAGTTCTGCAAATATTTAAAAGAGCTTTATTACGATGATCTTTTATCATGAGATTTTTATACTACTCTCCGACAATTACTTTTATCTTAAATGCACATAAAGTTGACACACTAATGCAAATCATACACATGCACAAAAATACACAAACTTATACAAAATAGAATAATTTTGTATTTCATCCTTGAATTTTATAAGAATTAAACGAGTAAAAATTTGTATTACGAAGAAATGAATTTCTTAAAAGATTAATAATATTTATTCAAGATTTTATGAATATTCCAAAAGGCTTACTTACGATATATTTTATTATGATAATTTTATACTACTCTCCTACAATTTTTTTATCATAAATGCACATAAAGTTTATACATTTTGAAAAGCATATGCACGCACACACACTCATGCAAAATAGATTTAATTTTATATTTCGCTCTTTAATTCTACGAGAATCCAAAAAATAAAATGTCATACTAAGTAATGAATTTCATATGAGATTAATAATATTTATTTCACATTTTACAAATATTTGTAGATCCTTCCTTGCCTTCCATCTATGTTGCTATAGATTTACTACTTCGAACAACCAACATCTTGCCCCAAGTCCGGCCGCACAACATCTTAGATCAAAACTAATTAAAGATTCCTCGACCAAGAATTGTCTTCTCAACTCCTTCTAGTAGACACACCTCTACAGCAACTTCTTAAACGTTTCGTCGCCTCCACCTAATGGGTGAGAAGATTGGAGAGTTTGTTGTTCGGTTTGCAACGTACCTACCAACATATTCCTTTTCCTCGCCTTGACATTTTTTATTAATTGGACATTCAACCCAAATCCTCAAATCAACTACTCCCAACTCTTACATCGCCACCTAAAGATATTCATAATTTTTAGACTCCTTTACAACATCCAATAAATTGTTGAGGTTCGACCAAACCTGTTGTGCGTTAGTCTAGTTGTGCTTACTCAAAACTAGTCTCGTTATGTTTATCATTAAATTGACATTTAGTTTTGTTCACCATGAATTTGAAGCTAATTTATGTGTTTTTCTTGC
Source organism: Dendrobium officinale (assembly GCA_019514585.1). Lineage (NCBI taxonomy): Eukaryota > Viridiplantae > Streptophyta > Magnoliopsida > Asparagales > Orchidaceae > Dendrobium > Dendrobium officinale. Next base: position 71,565,010 of record CM033687.1, on the reverse strand, counting down.
TGTTTTACATTCATTTTATCAATGCATATTATGATTTCCAAATTAATTTAGTTGCTCTATCTCATAATATGATTTGATACAATATTCTTAAGAAATTAATGATGAAGTCAGTTTGTACTGCTACAAACTGCTTTGATATTCGAAAACATACTACAATCTTTATGTAGTTGCCAAGCTTAGCTATTTGATTGGCTTAACAAATCAATATTATTTGATATAGTTTGTAAGCTTAGTTTATGATTTGCTGGAATGCAAACTTAATGTTAGATTAATATTGCAGGTTTGTAAGTGACTATATTCAACATCAATTAAATATCAATCAATACAAATCCATTTTTTACTAAATCAACAAAACTTATTGTATATACTACTTTATCGAATCTATAAATATATAGCTTTCGTACTCTACTGTGATAGTAAGACTACAACCAGCAGCTGATGTTGATCATGAGTACAGATCACATGTATATGTTACAATCATACAGGAAAAGGTGAGTCAAATATGAATATATATTTGATTCGTGTTTTTCTCCACATGTAAATGTTACAATCATAAAAGCTAAAATATTCGATTAAAAAATTTCTACGTGAGTCATAAACAATGCCAAAGCTGAATCACTCGGGTTACAGAATTAAGCTGAAACAGAATTCCGATCTTATTCTCTACCGGTTTAATGAATACATCTATTTATAGTTTCATGATCAGCACAAAACAAAAGGCACAAGTTAGCCCAGGCAGTTTCAGCGGCGATGATAGACTAACGCATTAAAACTAAGGCAGCAGTTCCTTGCGTGAACCCATAGCAGTTCCAGCGTGATGCAGCATTTCCGGCTTCAGTTGAGATTAGGATTAATAATTTCAATTCTTAATGTTTCATGTTATAATAACAGGGAGTACATATATGTCGAAGTAGTCTGCGATGTATTGTCGTGTTAGAGGACTTGCCCAAATGCTAAAAATTTCTAACCCTCCCGGATACCAGTAGATGTATAGAATAAATGAGAACCGCGAGGGTGAATAGCGACAGACTCCAAGCAAGAGATAGAAACATCACTAGAGAGAGAGAGAGAGAGACTCCAAGCATGAGAAAGAAGGAGAGAAAGAGAGTACCTTCTTCCGCATCAAGGGCCGATCTCGCAAGGGAGGAGAGTCTTCCGTATCGTATCGAGGCCGATCTCGTGTACTGGGACAGTCTTCCGTATCGAAAACCGATCTCGTTTTAAGCTTCGCATCGAGGACAAATAGAGGAGACGGAAGGCAGACGGGAGAACGGAGAGGGACAGAGGGGGTAGGAAATTATTTGTGCCTTTGAAAGGAAGGAACGTGAGATTAGGGCTTATTTATAGATAATGCGGAAGGCAGCAACGGGCAAAAAATATAAATTAGGAAAGTTGAAATTCGAATTCATCAATTTCAATTCATTAATATCAGTTCCACATGAATGAATATTATTCAAGGTTAATTTAAACTATTTATTTAAATTAATTAAGTTAATTATTTAATTAATTTTAACCACAGCGCAAGAGAATGTAAGTTAATTTAAATTATTATTCAAAGTTAAATTTGATTTTAAAAATATATTTATTTATCTATTTAAATGAATCTTATATTTCTTATTTTTAGCATATTTTAAAATCATATATATTCACTTGTTGTCTTTTACAGCAAGTCTTACATGCATCTTTGGTGGACCGTCACCTCTAGAGTAGAGTTATCAGCAGCAGTGTTTCTTTTTTGTATTTCAATTTTTGTAATAGTCTATTTTGTTTTTGATTGAGGGTTGGACAATCTCTTTCTTATTTTTTCTTCTATTCCTTTTGGCTTGCATGTAGACAAATCATCTAAAAATTATGTTGATCTGGCACGAATCACAAAGCAAAATCAAGTTGGAAACTTAAAAAATTTAATCATAGACCATTGCAACTCTAATTTAAGCAAACTTATAGTTGAACTGAACGTCTCGAAAATACGAACCCAACGACACCAAGTTTGGCTCAATCGAGCCTAAATGAATCCAAATCAAATACCCAAAGCACATTTGGAAGGTTCAAACCATAATTTACTAAACAGTTTCCAAACATGACATGTGAATTAGGTTCCACACAACGGGAGTTCACGAGGGATCGAACCATAAATTGGATAGTTTTCTGAGCATTTGAATGTTTTAGTGATATCAAAATTTGAAAAGCTCGATCAAGAAAGCACGCACCGAAGGCGAATCTTCGCGAGTTTTGCGAATTTGATTTTCTTCTTCACTGTCTTCGTTGTTCTTTCGAATTCTTCATACAAGATTTTGTCCGGAGTGGGGACGATTGTGGTTTTCGGGTCTGGGCTTTAGCCCAGGCTTTTCTGGCAGTTCTCCGATTATCTGGTTTTATGTTTTCTTGCTGTTTTTTGGTTTCGGGATTTATGAGGTTTGTGGAATGGTTCGATTGGCTAATTCACTGGCTTCTCCTCATAAGCGAAATCTGGTCGGACTTTATCTTTGAAAAATAAGTCAAATGTGGTTACTTGTTCTGTAACCTATGATTTTGATCTTCTTGGAGAGAAATCGGACATTCCTGTCTTGGAAAATCAAATTTATGAAGATCCTTTTATGGAGGATGTTATCAATTCAAGGCTTGTTTGCTGTCCGGAGGATTATAGATTGGACTGGCATGAGGTTATGGAGGATTTTATTGTTCAGGAAGGTTTAACCGGGTGGAGGTCTGACTCTGTTGTCCATAATTTTGCGCAAGTGTCTTCGTATAAGCCGAAGTCTGTAATAAATAATCCAAGCAGCTCTGTTCCAGGTAGCAGTGTTTTTAAGGGATCTTTTGCTGAGATTGTGGGTACATCTCCGAAGAATAGGTTCTCCCCTGTTTCTTTAGAAGAGGTGAAGGAGTTTTCTGATGATGGTTTTACGATGAAGCCAGCTCATGAGGAGATGATGCTTAATATGAAGCGATTAGAGAATGCTCTGGTGGGAAAAATTTTGGGAAAGAAACTTTCTTATTCGTTCATTTCCGCGGAGTTGAAAAAGAAGTGGAATAGATTTGGTGAATTTAAGTTCATTCTTGTTGCACATATTCCTTCATTTGCATTTTCCAATCTTATGTGGCCAGGGATTCTGTTTTGAATGGAGGACCGTGGCATATTGCAGGTAGATTGATTGGTTTAAATATTTGGACCCCTAATTTTGATCCAAATTCTATGGACGGTCTTTATACTCCTGTTTGGGTTAGATTACCTAATCTGCCTTTGTTATATTGGGATAACAAAAACATTACTAGGATTGCCTCTTTGATGGGGAAACCGGTATTGCTGGATAATTTTACAAATTCTTGGGGCAATAGCAGTTATGCCAGAGTTTGTATTTGTTTGGATCTTTGCAAACAACTTCCTAAAGGAGTATGGATTCAGGGGTTGAATGGAAAATTTTTTCAACCTTGTGAATATGAGGATATTCCAATTTTATGTTTTGAATGTGGAAAGATTGGACATCTCAAGGAGAAATGTCCAGATCAGCAAGATTTAATTCATCTGGATAAAGTGAAGAATCATCTAGAGCATTCGGAGCAACTGAAGTTTGAGGTTTATCATGGTTTGGTTGATGCTCGTACTGATATGCCTAAAAAGGCAGAAGATGCATCCTGGGTGATTGTTAAAAGAAAGAAAAGACCTTTTGTCAAAAGGAACGTTTCAGAATTAGAGGGATCTAAAATACCAGTGGTTAAAAATATGGTTCAGAAATGGAGACTGAAGGGCTCGGTGTTTTCAGCTGGAGAAAGCAGTGAGAAGAAGGATTCAATGCCCAGCAAACTTCGAAATTTCCACTCAGATGTCAACAGAAAACAGAATGGAATTATTTTTAAAGATCCTATTATGGAGCCAATTTCTGAGGAGGTTCGAATTGATAATTCTTTGAAAGGTAAGGAAATTCATGCATATTGTTTAGAACCTATTTTTGGCAGTGAATCTGAGATAGAGTTGATCAATGATGTTGAATTTGATAAAGGAAAAATTGAGAATGGAGGGGGATTGCTTCCCCCTCTATTAAAACAATGAATCCCGTTATTATCTGGAACTGCCGTGGAGCCAAGAAGAAATCCACGGCAAATTATGTACATCATCTGTTGGATGTACATAAGCCTTCCTTTTTTGCATTAATTGAAACTAAAGTAGATGGTTTTGATAGGAAGGAAGTGAATAAGATCTTTGGGAAACAGTGGGAGTTTCGTTGTCTTGCTTCGAAGGGGAAATCTGGGGGTATTATGATCTTCTGGAATATCAGGTTCTTTTCCTTTCAGTTTATTCATGAGATGGACCAATGCATCTTAGGTATGCTTTCTAATGGAAAGGATCTTTCTTTCCTGTTTGCCACGGTTTATGCCAGTACTACTCTTGCTGGAAGGAGACAACTATGGGAATTTCTTAAGCAGCATTGCAGTAAAGATGTACCTTTGATTGTAGGTGGAGATTTTAATTGTGTTCTTGATCAGAAAGATAAGAAAGGTGGTAAACCTTTCGTTTTCAATTCCACTGCTCAAGATTTATGGGATTGCATGATAAATTGTGATTTGCAGGAGACAAAATTTGTGGGTCCAAGATATACTTGGACAAATAACAAAGAAGGAACTAGTAAGATATGGGTGAGACATGATAGATTCTTGATCAATTCTTTATCCCTCCAGGTATTGCCAAATGTTGTCACTCATCATCTTGCTAGAGTGGCTTCCGATCATGCACCCATTTTGTTATACTTAAGAGAGAAGTCTGTTAATTTGAAACCGATCATTCGATTTGAGGATACCTGGTTATCATATCATCAGTCTTTTAGAATTGTCAAGGCCAAGTGGATTGGTAATTCTGGTGGGTCGGCTGCAGAAGTTTTAAATCATAAATGTAAGAAAACACTTAGAGCTTTGTTCTTCTGGAGTAAGAATAAGCTAAAAGAACTTAATGATGCCAAACTTTTGCTGGAAGAGGAAATTTTACAACTTCAGAAACAAGATTGCTCGGAATTAGGACTTGATCAGCTTCAAAATCAGGCTTTGAAGGAGAAAGCTGTTCTGCTTCAATCGATTCTTGCCAGGATTAATTCTTGGTGGGTTCAAAGAGCAAAGTGTCAATGGATTGAAGAAGGGGATCGTAATTCAAAATTTTTTCAAGCAGCTGCTTCCAGCCGAAGAAATTCTAATCATTAATTAGTGAGGAGGGAAAACTTCTAGAAGCAGAAGAGGAGATTACTTCTGAATTAACTAATTTCTTCAAGAAGAAATGGGCTAGTATGGATGTTTCTTTAGAAAATTGGCCTTGTCTCCAAAGCCTTCAAGATAACTCTCATATCCAGATGTTACAACGTATGGTTACTAGAGACGAGGTAATCAAAGCTGTTTTCAATCTTTCTTCAAACAAATCTCCGGGTTTGGATGGTATTACCGCTAGTTTCTTTAAAAATTATTGGGATATTGTGGGTATGAATGTTATGGATGCTATTCTAGAATTTTTTTTCAGTTGGACAAATTCATATGGAATGGAAGGATACTCTTGTAGTTCTTATTCCAAAAATTAATAATGCTGATTGTCCTTCTAAATTCAGGCCGATTAGTCTTTGTCAAACTATTTACAAGGTAGTTGCTACTGTTTTGTTAAATAGAATCAAGCCGTTGCTTCCAATCTTAATTGATGAACATCAATCTGCTTTTGTGCCGGGTAGATCTATTTCTGGACATTGTTTGATTGCACAAGAAATGATGGAGAAGTTTAGAAGATCTCAATCTAAATGTGGTTTATGTGCAATAAAGATTGACATGGAGCAAGCTTACGATTGCATGAGTTGGGATTCATTAAGGAAAGTCATGCAGGTACTAAATTTTCCCACTATATTTAATAATTGGATTTTACAATGCGTTTCCTATCCACGGTTTTTGATTTCTATTAACGGTAAGAGGACGAATTGGATCCATGGGTATAGGGGATTTAGACAAGGTTGTCCCTTGTCACCGTATCTGTTTATCTTATGTTCTGATTTGCTGTCTAAAGCTATTGCTCAGTCTGGAGAAGATAGATTTGGAGTTTCTTTAAGAAAATCTGGTCCGAAAATCAGCCATCTTTTATATGCAGATGACATTATTCTTTTTTCTATAGCTAAGGCTTGTCATCTAAAAAAAATTAAGGAAGTTATCAGTTCTTATTGCTCATGGACTGGTCAAAAAATTAATTCAGGAAAATCTATGGTTATGTTTAGTAATAAAACGCATCGCTGGAAGCAATATAACCTATCCAAAACTTTGAATATGAAGAGAGTTATTTCCTTTGAGTATTTGGGGCAGAATTGTTCTCTGTCTCGTGTGAAAGCTTCAGATTTCAGCAAAATCATCTCTAAAGTCATAAATTTGATTGCTGCTTGGCGTTCTAAGCTGTTGTCTTTAGCTGGCAGAATGGAGCTTGTTAGATCTACTCTTTCTACTATTATTAATTACCACTTAGCTCATGCTAAGGTTCCTATTTCGGTGTTGGAGAAAATAGAAAAACTTTGTAGATCTTTTCTGTGGAATAATTCTGATGATCATAAGGGAATGCATTATGTTAGTTGGAAGAAGATTTGTTTGCCTTATGAGCAAGGTGGGTTGGGGATCAATTCCTTTCGCTTATGGAGGGGCCAGTTGAGGGCTCGATTGGCTTGGGATTTTCTTCAGAATCCTAATAAATTACATAATGCTATTTTAAGTGATGCTTATGGGATTTCTCTTGATGGAAATTTTAAAAAACCTGGGAGATCGTGGGTGATTCTACAAGAAGGCTGGAATTCTCTTAAAACTGCTATTAGATGGAAACTTGGTAAAGGAACTTCTATCTCTATTCTCAAGGATGTTTGGGTACTTGATAGAAGCTTTTCGAATTGGCCTACTTTTGTTAATATTTCTATTAATGAAGAGGATTTGGTGGAGGATCTGATTGAGAATGGTTGTTGGAGGAAAGATCGGCTGCTTCAGCTTTTTGGACCAATCCTTATGGAGGAAATTATGGGTATTTGCATTCATCAGGATTGGGAGCGGGATAGGCCGGAGCTGCTCTTCTCTGGCTTGACTTGTTCTGTTACTAAACAGGTTTTTCGGGCCCAATTCAGATTGGTGGATGATAGATTCAGTTGGCTTAAGGAAGTTAAGTTACAACCGAGAGAGCACCTGTTCTGGTGGAGAGTTATACATGATGCTATTCCTACTCAGGTGTGGTTGTTTCACAAAGGTTTTGAGGTATCAGAACAGTGTATTTGGGCTGTCAAGCTTTAGAAGATATCCATCATATTATGTTTCATTGTAAAGCTTCTTTGGAGGTGTTTGAGGCTCTCAAGCGGTGGGGATTTTTTGTAAAAGATGTTTTGGCTAGGTATGTTGACGATGGTGCCTGCTGTATTAATTATGAGAAAAGTTTAGAGGGATTTTCTCAAAAAGATGTGCTTTTCCTTAAATCAGTTTATCAAATTTGGTTGAACCGAAATGAAAAAAAGCATGGAAAGCATTGGTCAACACCTTCTGTGGTGGCTGCCAATATTCTGGGAAACTTTTCTATTGCAAATTTTTCATCACTTAAGGAGCAATGGAACACTACTCGGGGTTACCCGATTGATCGCAGCTGGTGTTCCCCCCTCCTAAGTGGCTAAAGATTAATATTGATGGTGCTTTTATTAAACCCTATCAAGCTGGTATTGGAATCATTGTTCGGGACTGCATGGGAAAAGTTCTAGTTGCTGCTGGGAAACAAGTAAAGCATTGGGATGTTGCCTACATTGAACTTCAAGCTATTAATTTGTTAAAAATAATGCTTAATGAAGATATATTAGGTGCTACGGGCATCATCATTGAATGAGACAATAAATCAAACATGGAGTGGCTTCATAAAAATGTTCAAATCGGCAAATGGACGTGCAACTCGTTGGATTTTGATCTCTCTTTTATTAAGGAGTTCAATCATGTAATTTTCAATTTTATGCCTAGGAAGTTTAATAGGGCTGCAGATTTTTGTGCAAAGCATGCTCTTTCTTCTTCCTTTATTTGGAGACAAGAGCTAGATTTTAATTCTTTTGTTGATTTTGTTAATATCCTTAAGGAGGATGCTTTTAGACCTCCTTAAGGTAGCATTTGTAATTCTGTTTTCATAGTTAATAAATGCCTTTTAATGGCTTTGTTCAAAAAAAAAAATCAAAATTTGAAGATCTTTGGCTCATTGAATTCCTCTCGTCGAGCCGTTCGATTCAACTATAATCATGTCATGTTTGGAAATCGTTTGGTCATCCAATTTATGTTTTGAACTACTCAAAGGTGCTTCGGGTCCTTGATTTGGATACAATCGGGCTCAAATTAAGTCAAATTTGGTGTCTTTAGGTTTGTCTTTTAGAGAAGTTTAGCTCAACTATAAGCTTTTTAGTACAAAAATTTCAAATTCAAAAAATTTTTATACTAAAAAGTTATTTTCGAAAATAAGAAGAAAGCCGTCCAAAACAAAACCTTAGCAAGAAAATCATCACCAAGAAAATATAATATTTATATTAAAGGGTAACTATGTTACTGGTAAGTCTGGCATTTTTTAGGGATGGAGAGTTGAAGAGAGAAAAAACGGAAAGTGTTGTGTCGATGTTACTTTAATTACTCTATTAGGAAAAATGAGAATACAGAGAAGAAAAGATGTAAACTTTTCTAGTGGTTCGGTTTAAAAAACGTGCATACATTAGTTGAGCATGCAATTAAAAATATTTCCTTTGGCAAATAAATATGAGATTTCTGTATCAATATGTAGAAATTTGCTTGATGAGAGGAAAGAAGAGAAGTGAAAGTTACTGTAGAGCACACGAGAATAAAAACTGCAACACAGACATTGCTAAATTCATATAAATTTTGAGCACTCTCAAACTCGTAAGAATATCATTCTTAAGTTTGAAATAAATGATTAGTTGTGGAATTGATGTCAGGGTAGCATTATATGAAGAGAATTTGCAAGACAGACAGACAAGAAGGATTTAAATGAAGAAGAGAACTGACTGTGAAGCAAACATTGAAAGAGGGAATGTACTGACAAAAGTGAAAAATGGAGCCAAATGGACAAATAACAGTCAACTAAAGATTAAAAAAGAAGCCAAACGGACAACCATAGGAAAACCAGCTACAGGTGAAAGAAAATCAAACCACCAAAGAAAAGCAAACTTAAAATTAATAGTCAACAAAATAATCAAATAACAGTCAAATGGCCAATCATCTTAAAAGACAAAAGTGAAAAATGGGAAAAAGAAGCTGCTGCGATAGCCAACTAAAGATTAAAAAAGCAGCCAAATGGACAACCAAAGGAAAACCAGCTGCATGATTTTGCAGGGTAAAAGAAAATCAAACCACCAACCTTAGCAAACTTAAAAATAATAGCAAACTAAAGAATCAAATAACAGTCAAATAAATGGCTAATCATCTTAAATACAACCAAAACCTCCAAGTATAACCAGCAGCAAGTAACTAAAGGCTTCGTTTGGAAAGGTTTTTTTACTGTTTTTAAAATCAGCTTTTTAGTATAAAATATTTTTGAATTAGATTTTTTTTTAGAAAGCAGCAAGAAAGCCATCCCAAACAAATTCTAAACAAGCTAAAAATACTTGGTATTGAAAGTTTATAACGTCCAGCAAGTGTTTTATAATTTATCCATAAATAGCATCCTATTCACCAATGCAGATGAGTACCACATTAACAGATCATGGAACCTAAAACTATAACAATCAATAATTTTATAATCAGGCAAGAAATTAGGAACATTCCACTTGGCATAATAACTCATAAACGGCCAGTGAGCTGAAACAAGAAGCGTTAAAATACTTGGGAAGAATTTCAAATGGATGGAAGCATGTGAAAATGTTGTTGAAAGTTCTCCAACTTTTGATGTAACTGAACTAAAGGTTTCAGTGCTGATAGCAGAGGAGTTCATAGCTCTATTTTTTTTCTTAGTCTTAGATTATGCCATTTATTATGCATTATATTTATATTTCTCCTAAAGCAAGTTAATATTTACATTTCTCTTTATTAAATAACAAAATTCTTTCTTCTGGCAAATTTTTATCGCATTTATTACTTAGACTTGACCACTTTTGGCAATATTTATTCATCTAATATCGTCACACAACACAAAAAGTATATGATGAATGGATTTAAATTTCATGTTGCAAATTTTATGAAAAAATGCCACGACAAAGAAGAACACATATTAGAAATGCAGTCTGCAACAAAACATATGAAGTTGATGTGGACATTCAAGAAATATCATTGAAAATTCTATTACAGGTTAGTATCTTAATTAAAATATTATTAAAGCTTGCAAAATTATTCAAAATGTCTATATAACTTACAAATATAATTTTAATTTTAAGAGGCAATTTATAGCAGGTTGAATCAATGAGGAACAAAAGTAGAAAAGATGGCCAACATATATGTGCAGTAGTTGGGGATATCATGCAAGCCAATATGGTGGAGAAATAAATTGTCGTAAATTTTAACAAAAATGGTCAACCTAATGGATAGAAGAAAATCATTATTTGTTGAATTTTTGGGCACTATTGCTTGAAATAAGAAATATGCACCACATGATAATTGAAATTGGGATAATTATCATATCTTTTAAAATTTTTATTATTTATTATATATGGATGTTTTCCTTTGTTTTTTTAATTTAAAATTGTGCTCAGAATTTAAGCAAGCGAAATCAGAAAAGTAGATCAAAAAATTTTTTAATGCAAACAGTTGGAAAGAAAAGTTTTGGTCAAATGCGTGACGTTGAGGTAAAGTATGGTTATTTTGAATGCTTTAATTTTGATTTTCTGATGTCTTTTTAAATAATGTTTTTAATGTTATGTATTATTTCTTGTAGGAGAAAATCATAGGTTGAAATGTTTGAGAAGTGTTTACACAAAAGATGGGATAATAAATTAATTATTATTTTTCTGGAGATGTGAATAACTTTTTCTTGTCATCACAGTATGTAATTTTGTGCTTTGTGGCGGACTCTTATATTTTTAATGATTAATTTCACCATAGAGTGGCGGACTCTTATGTTTATAGTATGTAATTTCTTGCTTTGTGGTGCTATTTCTCTATTATTTAGTCTTGGAAGAAAATTGTTCAATGTATTGGTATATGCAGCAACAATCTATAAGGAGCTCAAGATCCTACTCAATGCATGCTGCACCTTGCAGTTACACGGTTCCAAATATATATATATATATATATATATATATATATATATATATATATATATATATATATATATATATATATATATATATATATATATATTGCTGGCTAGAATATACGCGTCGATAGAGTTAAAGTTCTACATCTTAGCGTTACAAATATCCAGCTCACACACAGAGAACACAAGGTTTTTATGTGGAAAACCATGGAAAGGGTAAAAACCACGGGATCTGGCCCAGTTGAAAATGATTTCACTAGAATTCGAGTAGATTACAACGGGCTGACTCGTCCTTAAGGGTGATCATATTACAAATGTCAACTGCAAAGTTGAAATATAGTAACAAATGAGGATGATAGTCCGACGTCTCAGGAGGTGATCTCAGGAGGTGATCTAGCGAAGCTCAGGGCCTTAGGCGGTGGTCCGGATACTTACCGCTTTTATCATATACTATTCTTAGACTTACTAGGATAATCTAAAATTGCCTACCAATGTAGTATGATGAATACATCGAAGATTTTGGGGAAAGGTATCAAACAATTGGAGAAAAAAAAAAAAGAAGACTATGCCTTCTCTATATCGAATATGAATCAAAGAAAGAATAAGTAATAATAGCATGACACTTCAAGTTCGATATGAACAAACCATTATTGTTTTTTTTCTCTAACATGAGATTTTGTATCAAGTATGAAAGAAGAGTTATTCCCAATTTGATTTATGTGTCAAGCAAGAGTCAATTTCAACGTCACAAACCATTATTCTTCCACACCAGAACTATATTTCTTATTTTTATGTTATGAGAGAAAGAGTAAAAAAAAAGGGAAAAAATCATTTTGGATTGTATCAAAAAGAAACTTTGGGATTGCTAAACCACAGACGAGATAAATAGATAAATATATAAAGCAACAGAACCATCATAGTATCTTTTTTACTATTATGAAAGGAAGGGTGGTAAATGGATCATTTAATGAATTGGATCGGATGGGTTCTATTTAGTATTTTCGATAGAAGAAATTCTATCGTATTGAAAAACGAAATTCCATTGCAGATCTGTATGCAATGTACAAAAGATGTCCGTACAGCTGTTTCATTCTCTTTTTTATTATTATTTTGATTCCCCCTTACTTTAACCCAATCGTGCGATATATAGATAGAAGAACCGTTCATGATGTTATATCAATATCATCAGGGTTATGATTCACCAACCTGCTAGTTCTTTTTACGAGGCACAAGCAGGGGAATTTATCCTGGAAGCAACAGAAGCCCAAGCTCATGGTATCGTTGATTTTGTAGCGGTCGAAAATAAAAAGACTGGGGATTCCATATAAGAAATATATGAATTCCTTTGAAAATTTTGAATTTTCCGTGTGAATAGAAATCATTCATAATCATCAACCATCAGGTTATGATCGATCTAAGCCAACCCGCTCTATTTTATTCTATCTAGAATGAGATTCTATAGACACGCCATGCCAACCATTAAACAACTTCTTAGAAACGCAAGACAGCCAATACTATAAGTCCCATTTTGTCTTTAGATTAGGTTCGAGCCCTCTACCTACTTCGGTGGAGCTCACCTTAGATCTAGGGTCTGAGGCGGTTCGTCTAGTTACGACGTAAGTCCTCACCTCATAGGCATTCTCGCGATCTTGTGTCGTCGGGTCATAAGTCCTAAATTTCTAATAATTTGAACAACTTTCACACTTATAAGAATCTCTGAGAAACTAATTTTGTCCTTCATGGATAAGTTAGCTTCGCCATCTAAAACGTAAAGGTCAACCATAGGATAGATTGGAACGCCACTGGTCGTCCCAGTATCCAGCGCTCCCGACCCTTCTTCCTTTGGATTTTGAAAAGAACTGTTCCTCTTTGATCTATCCCATTTGGAACTCTTATTGAACATCCTTGATATCCAAACTTTGAAACTTCATAGGGACAAGAGTCATATGTTTTAATCAAAAGTATTCTTGGGAGATAACCTCTCATGGGATGTAATTAACTACCCTTGTGGGGAACGTATACCCCAGAAGAAAAGAAACCCTACCTTACAGTCGTAAGATAGGGGAAAAAACTCTGGTTAACTAGTCCCATTGAGCCTTAGAGTCCTTATTAAGTGATTAGACCCATTCGGAATGACATTTATGCCTTTCGAGGTGGTACACCATTCTTAATGCCGTGTCCGATCACTTAAATAAGGAAACCTTCAAGATCTGTGTGGTGGTCCAAAAAAAGAGAACTTCTGACGACTCTGCTGGGAAGGGTTCCTCTCTCCATCTTTAGCAGGTGGCTTATGTCCCTATACATCGGTAGTGTGTCCGTACCCCTCGCAGACCAAGACTATCATACATCTGTTGATTGCTATGTCCATTTCATTCTTGGGCATATGTGGCCAACATCTAGAATTCCTGGTTATAATACCGCTTATTTAACATAGACTAACAAGACGGTGTTAGATCAAATCTTTGATGGAAGTGTAAGAAACTCTTGGTTAATAACAGCCGTGCTGAGTCAGAATGCTTTCACCAGCTGGACTTCTAAAGTCCCTTTCCTAAGAAAGATTCCTCTTGAATTTTTAGTAGAAGATCGGTTGTGTTTGTCTCCATAGTTTAGTCAGTGCGGAGACAAAAGTCGAAAAACCCATTGAAAATTACAGTTTGAAATCAAGCTGTATTCATTTTTCCTTTGCTTCGACAGGAAAGATGTTGTCTGGAAAGCTGATTTTCTCGTTCAAGAATGGTCTAAACTGGACCAAGGTCGCCTTGTCGACAGATCAATCATGAAGTTTGGTCCAGGATTCAAACACCTGGACATGACCTCTGATGGTCTGACTTTGACTACTGTTGACAATAGGGCTCTCACTGATAAGAAGCCCATTATGGAATTCAACGCATCCTCAGAATACATGTTCCCCGCTCTAAAATGAAAAGCAGTTGAAACTTCAGCCACTGCCAAGACTGTTACCCATCCCGCAGCTCCCGCTAATATGAAATTCGTTACCACGTCTTTTCCGCCTACTCATCCTGAGGGAGTAAAACCCGATGGTAGGATTTCGGCAACACCGTCTCTATACGAAGTAGGTTCTTCTTCTGCAGCAGTTCCCCTGACAAGAGCACAAAGAAAGAACAAAAGTTAAAGACTGAAGAAGATTTTGGAAGAATTGGATGAGCAGAGGAAGCTAGTTAAGGCTGGTTTAGAAGACTTAGGTGACGCTTCCTGGTTGCATGAAACTTCCTCTCTCTTGGGAGGTAGCATATTCCACCCTCTCTCGGCTACTCGAGGTGAGGAAGATAGCTAAGTCTCCACCACCTACTTTACAAGATGAAGCTGAATCCTCTAAGAAGAGGAGATCCCCATTTGCTAGTGCCCGTTCAGTTATCCAGCGGATGGAGGATAAGGAAAGAACCACTAAGTTTGAGACTATGAGGTGAATGGGCCGTGCGGTGTGTGATAAGGTCAAGGCCCATATCTTAAGAAAGGCAACTAATGACAGAGGAGCAACTCGTCCTCCTCGCAGAGAAGTGAAGCGATATGCTGATCTGTCTATGATATATGCCTGAAGTTTGGCAATTTTTTTAATTGTTTTTTAGTCAAATAGTCATAACGCATGATGTAATAGTTCTTTAATTGTTTTTTAACTTTGTTTGGCAAATTTTAATTGTTTTATAATAAGTCTTTATTTCTTCTACTTTACTAGTGATTTTAAAAGCAAAATGAGCTCTAGTGTTGGTTTTGATCAAAAATTTCATTATGAACCACTCAATGAGACTTTTAATGTTTAATGATTTCTCACATTTGAGAATGTTAGTTGTTGCTGAAACTTGTTTTGCCTCTGTAATAATTATGTTGAGAAGATTCAAATAAATAAAAAATGTCCTTCAATCTATGGTGATTAGTGAGAAATGGTCTTGCTATCGAGAAGATTATGTTGAGAATGCAAGATATGTGAAAGAAAACGTCTTTAGATGATTTGTGGTGGGATGATATAGATTACATTTTGATTTTACTGATTCGATTTATGACATGTTAAGAGAGGCTGGCACAGATAAATCATGCCTATATTTGATTTATGAGATGTGGGACTCTATGTTGATAAAATTGAAAGAAATTATATACAGACATGAAAGAAAAACACATAATTAAGACTCAAATTTTTGGAGCATTGTCTATACCATTGTTGAGAATAAGTGGACCAAAAGCAACACACCTCTGCATTGTTTGGCCCACTCATTAAATCCAAGGTATATTTGTACTCATCTTTTAAATTAATTTTAAATTTTTTGGTAAATGATTAAATAATTTTATATGCTTTGCATTATTAGAAGGTATTCAAGTAAATAATAGCTTCAAGAAGACCCTCAACGTGCCTCACCACAAAAAGATTTAGAAGTATCAAATATGAGAAATATATGCTTGAAACGATATTTCCCAAATAAGGAGGACAGAAGAAAAATTAATATAGAACTTGCAAAGTTCTTTGGATATTTAGAAGATTTTGGTGATCAATAATCTTTGGTTGATAGATAGAGGATGGATCCAAAAATGTGGTGGTTGATTCATGGAGCTTCAACACCGCTTCTTCAAATCATAGCAATAAAATTTCTTGGCCAAGTATCATCCTCTTCCTGTTGTGAGAGAAATTGGAACATATACTCATTAATTCAATCAATGAATAGGAATAAAATAACTCCACAACGGGCTGAAGATTTAATTTATGTGCATACAAATCTTTGTCTTCTAGTCCACTTTATATGACAGGTGATAACAAGATGTGGGATGTTGCTGGAAATGGGTTCGGGTGCCTTGATGATATGAGTTATTGGAGGTTGCAAATCTTTCTATAGATGAATCAGAGTTGGAAGCAATGATATTCAATGATGATGATATTGAAGGCCAAAGACCAACCTCTGAATCTAATTATATCATTCCCTCTATTGAGTAGTTGGACCTTAATGTTGTACTAAATAATTTTTTGCTTATATTTTTGTGGTTGTACTAGACATTTTTATACTAAACATCTTTATGTTATAAGCTAAACAAGTTATCATGACTTTGATTTAATATTGCTTGTCATTTTTAATATAATGTTACCTTAATTTCTATATATTATATTAAAAATTATTATGCCGTGTCCACGCCGCATCCGTGTCCTATATTTTTAAAAAATGTCGTGTCTCGTATCCGTGTCGTGTCATGTCCGTGTCGCCGTGACCGTGTCAGTGCATCATAGGCCCGAACCGATCAACACGAAAGGCCAATTCAGAGGCGTAACGATGGAAGATCAGAGAAAACCATAACTTCCAGAGTAGAGCAACCATGGAAGGAGTGGGCCCCTGTACAATCAGTACAACGACGACATCGCACTGCACGTAGGCCGCCATCCCCCATTCAAGTCCCGCCTTTTGATGTCTGGGTGGACTAAAACATTAGAATGCTAATCCGTTGTACGAAAGAGTTGATTGGGAGCCGATAAGGGGGAACAGTTGACAACCACTATTTTTCCTACAGACATTCCTTGCTTTTGAATTCACTGCTTCTTAATCTGCGCTGCTTCAAATGTAGATAAGTCTGTCTATTTTGATTCGGAAATAGACATTGTACATAAGCTACTTTCTATTACGCAAAAAGAGTTGTCCCGGTATAGAATAGTAAAAAAAGACCTTCAGTTTTCAATTTGAAGACATGCTAGAAGCTCCTCTAACACGACATTTTTTAATATTGCTTGTCATTTTTAATATAATGTTACCTTAATTTCTATATATTATATTAAAAATTATTATGCCGTGTCCATGCCGCATCCGTGTCCTATATTTTTAAAAAATGTCGTGTCTCGTATCCGTGTCGTGTCATGTCCGTGTCGCCGTGTCCGTGTCAGTGCATCATAGGCCCGAACCGATCAACACGAAAGGCCAATTCAGAGGCGTAACGATGGAAGATCAGAGAAAACCATAACTTCCAGAGTAGAGCAACCATGGAAGGAGTGGGCCCCTGTACAATCAGTATAACGACGACATCGCACTGCACGTAGGCCGCCTTCCCCCATTCAAGTCCCGCCTTTTGATGTCTGGGTGGACTAAAACATTAGAATGCTAATCCGTTGTACGAAAGAGTTGATTGGGAGCCGATAAGGGGGAACAGTTGACAACCACTATTTTTCCTACAGACATTCCTTGCTTTTGAATTCACTGCTTCTTAATCTGCACTGCTTCAAATGTAGATAAGTCTGTCTATTTTGATTCGGAAATAGACATTGTACATAAGCTACTTTCTATTACGCAAAAAGAGTTGTCCCGGTATAGAATAGTAAAAAAAGACCTTCAGTTTTCAATTTGAAGACATGCTAGAAGCTCCTCTAATGACCTAAGACGACATATTCTGTCTTTGCGCTTTCTATTTCTAAACTAAAAGCCACCTAACCCTAGATAGCTTTATCTTATTCCCCTCCTTCCACGCTAGCTATAGTGGACTGACCCCCTTGAATCTTTTCCTCACTACGCAATTTCTAATATATACACGCAATTCCGTACTGACCTCGAGTCCATCACCATCAGCCTACTTTTTATCCTCCCACACAAAAAATGCTTCAATTGATTGACAGATGCAACCCAAGAAAAAAGAAAAGAGTAATCAAGGTTGGTTTCATTCCCCTCTCTATAGAGAGAAAAACCTTGAACTTCACCCGCTTATTCGAACGAGTTGGCAAAAGAGTGGATGCTAGGGCTTATGCCTTTCCAACGGCATAGGTTTCGTCTCTATCTTTTAGTGTCTGTGCCAAAGCATTCACTACATTCACTGGCGTTTACCGGACCGAGCTTAACCGAAAGTCTATCTTTATAGAAGAGCTCCAATAGCCACCCACTTCTTCCTCACCCTTGGAACCGATCAAGGTCGAAGATCGAGGTCCTATCCTTCCTAGTAATGAGACGAAGGAAGCAGGTTGCTTTTCTTGCCTCGAGCCCATAGGGATAGGTACTGCTCTGGAAAAGGATGGTGTTGCTCTGCTTAAAACTAGGCTAGGAAATGGGTCTAACTCCATTCATTGATGAACCCTTAACCTTTGGCGGTATGCTTGGTTAAGTGTGTCGTGTACTCTGCTTGACTTGAGTGCATACACTAGGGCTATCAAATTGAGCAGCTTCTCCTGTCACTATGGATTACTTGTGAATGGAAGAACTGGGGCACTGACCTATAATTCCTATTATTTTTATTCTGTATTGATCCTGAGAGGGAGTTTGCGAGGTGACACAATTAAGGCATACAAGAACTTCTCGTGTAACGTACAAATAGTGGTTTCTCTTTAGAAGCTTTTAGATATGCTTTTCTTGCCATTGCCCTGGTCAAAATTTGATATAGAAGCATCATAAACGGGCATGCAATTCCACTCATAAACATATAGATTAGTAGTTGAGGAATGTATGCTTTCTATTTTCAAATTGTTACCTCTTTCCCTTCTTAGAGTATCACTATTGAATGTTGTTTGTTATCTCAAGAAAGTAGTGAGGGGTAGTTGACTTCGTCCTCCTGAATGAAGTAATATGAAGCGAGTAGCAAAGTAGGCAGGCAATCCATTTTTTTTTAGATTCTTTTTAGAAAGATAACCTTATGAAAAATTTAGGGCCAGTTTGAGACGGTTAATGTCAGTCAGTTCGAAATTTTTTATGTGATTCAGAGCGAGAAAGGAGGAAGCCTATCTTTACTGGATTGGTAAGACTAACAAGATCTCTTTTTGAAGATAGAGAGTCTGCTAAGCAACCTGACCATATCATATGGTATGAGTCGGGTTCCGAGCCTCTCCCTCGCTCGGATGAAGTCAAGTAAGCGTCACTCCATCAACCTCATCAAGAAAATTTGTGAGGGATCATGGAACCATCGATTTCCACATCGCCTCCAAGGTCTACGTGGATAATAATTCCTAGAAGTAAGGTAGTTGTCCAACCGTTGAAGTAACCGTAAACACTGTAAACCTCCGTCAGCCCCTTGGGCGGCTTCCCTTATAGTTATAGGCTTATGCGGAACCACTTGTAGTATCCCATATGGTTCATAAATGAACTCCTTTGTCATTCCACCATGCATCCAACGGTTGACTTTCGTCCTTCCATTTAGTTACTTGGCCTTGTATCAGTCCAACCATTCCCAGTGGACTTATTCAGTGTCATCCCCTTCGGCTACTGTCAGAGCCGTCTTACATCTTTCGAACTCGTTGCACCACTTTGTCATCTAAAGACAACTGTAAGGGGCATCTTCACTTCGATCCTATAAACTAACATAGATCTTGAGGGCAAGGAAGAAAACTGGCTCGTTTAGGACATTCATTCCAGTTGCATACTTGAGTGAGAAAGACTAGGAAATAAGATTTTAGATCTTAAGATTTTGTCTGTGCATGAGGATGCTAATATTATGTGGGAAAAAGTGGCTACTGATATTAAGAATATTGCAAAAGATGTCCTTGGAGTATCAAAGGGAAAAGCTCCCAATAGTAAAAATAGTTGGTGGTGGAATCCTAATGTGCAAGAAAAAATTAAAAATAAGAAGCTTTGTTATAAAAATTGGTTTAATTTTAAAAATTCTGATAATTGGGAAATATATAAAGTGGCTCGTAAGGATGCTAAGAAAGCAATATGCGATGCAAAGGCATTAGCTTTTAGTGATTTATATAATAGATTAGATACTAAAGAGGGAGAAAGATATATGTATAAGATAGCCAAACAAAGAGATAGGAGTAGTAAGGATTTAGTTCAAGTGAAGTGTATTAAAGATGAAGATCAAAAAATACTTTTCTTAGAAGATGATATTCAACAAAGATGGATGAGATATTTTGCTAAACTTTTTAATGAAGATTGTGAAAATAAGATTGACTATAGTGACCTTAGCACCCTAGATGAAAATAAAAGATTTATGTTTTTATCGGCGTATTAGTAAAACTGAAGTTAGAGAGGCTTTAAAGAAAATGAAGGGTGGAAAAGCTGTTGGACCTGATGATATTCCAATAGAGGTGTGGAAATGCTTAGGAGATGAAGGAATTTCATGGCTTACTAAACTTTTTAATACTATTTTGAAGACTAAGAAGATGCCAGATGAGTGGAGAATGAGTGTGTTAATTCATATTTTTAAGAATAAAGGTGATGTACAAGATTGTGCGAATTATAGAGGTATTAAGTTAATGTGTTATACTTTAAAACTATGGGAGCGAGTTTTGGAGCATAGGTTGCGGCGTGATACTAATGTTTCTCAAAATCAATTTGGATTCATGCCGGGTAGGTCGACTATGGAAGCCATACATTTATTAAGAGGTTTGATGGAGAAATATAGAGAAAATAAGGAGGATCTACATATGATATTTATTGATTTAGAAAAAGCATATGATAAAGTTCAAAGAGAAGTGCTATGGAGAGTTCTTGAAAAGAAAGGAGTCAATAATGCTTATATTCAAATCATTAAAGATATGTATGCAGGAGCTATTACTTGTGTTCAAACACAAGGTGGATTGACCAAGTATTTTCCTATTTCGGTTGGGTTACATCAAGGATCAGCCTTAAGCCCATATCTTTTTACTTTAGTCATGGATGTTCTCACTAGACATTTGCAAGAGGATGTACCTTGGTGTATGCTTTTTGTTGATGATATTCTTCTTGTTGATAAGACTAGAGAGGGAGTTGAAGGTAAACTTGAATTATGGAGGTCAACCTTAGAGTCTAAAGGTTTTCGCTTGAGTAGATCTAAAACGGAATATATGGAGTGTAATTTTAGTAGTAATAGACCTAGTGAGGGGATTGTGACTTTGGGCGATCAAGTCATTAATAAGAGTACACGTTTTAGATATCTTGGATCTATTGTTCAGAGTGATGGTGAAATAGATGGGGATATTATCAACAGAATTTAAGTTGGATGGTTGAAGTGGAGGAATGCATCGGGCTTGTTATGTGATAGAAATGTACCCCTCAAACTTAAGGGAAAATTCTATAAGATGGTAGTGAGGCCTGCAATGCTTTATGGTGCCGAATGTTGGCCTTTAAAAGAGAAGCATAATACTAAGTTAAGTGTGGCAGAGATGAGGATGCTCAGGTGGATGAGTGGCTTTACCCTTAGAGATAGGATACGAAATGAGCATATACGTGAAAAGGTTGGAGTAGCTTCAGTAGAAGATAAGATTAGAGAAAGTCGCCTTAGATGGTTTGGTCACATAAAACGGCGGCCTTGCGATGACCCGGTTAGGAGAGTAGAGGTATTAGATTTGACTTATGTTAAGAAAGGTAGGGGTAGACCTAAAAAGACTTGGTTAGAAAATATTAGGAATGACCTTTCTTTATTAGATTTAAACGAGAATTTGACTTTTAATAGGACACAATGGAGAAAAAGGATTCATGTAGCCGACCCCACGTAGTGGGATAAAGGCTTGATGTTGTTGTTGTTGTATTAAGCAAAATTATAATTGAAGTAATTTTCAATCATATTGATCACAATACAATTAATTGTGTACAACTTGGTGCTCAAAATAGATAAATATTATAATTTAATATATTCACATATTTTTATTCATATGCATATAAACTAGATGAGCATGTATGTATGTTGTTGGAATGAAATAGGAAAGTCTAAACAAGAATATAAAAGAAATCGAGTAATTAATAGGGATAAAATCACTAATCACTTGTCAAGCTATATAACTTAAATTTTAATTTTAATTATGATTCATTTGAAAATTATCAAGGCAATGGTCATGTAAAACCATTAATTAAACATCATATAAGAAATAATTGGAATAAGAGCACATAAAATTTATATATAAGCCAACTAATAAAAATAATTGAACATTTAGACTTACTCTCATAACAAATGGTCATTTGTCTATATCTACATTAAAATAAGTTCCAAATTTTATATCTTTCATTTTAAAAAAAAAATATAATATTGACAATAATAAAAATAAAGTTATTCAAAATAAACTTTATAAGATCAATGCTCATTAAAGAGATTTAGAGCAATATTAAATGATGATGAGAATTTCTTTTCAAAATATATAATAAGTATGAAGTAAAATTAATACATTATCATATATTTCTAATGAAAAAAATATATATCTCAACAAAATTATCATCTTAACAATTTTCTCTTAAGTGAAAGAAAACAAAATAGTGATGAATTTCAATAAGGCTCTTTAAGAAATTAATATATCTCATAGAAATTTCTTTCAAGAAAAAATAAATATGTACATATTAAATAACCTTCAAGAGAAATCAAGCAATGCATACTCATAAATAACATGAAGATAGAAAGATGTGACGGAATTTCATGAATTATAACTCACAAATGCATATTCATGAACTTTCAATGTGCAATACATATAAATCATTAAAACACATGTTGAATTTGAGAACCAACGTAAACAAATCTTTCTCATGATTACATTTTATAATAATCACAACACATTTTACAAAACAGCTATCATATTTTATGATATAGTCATTCATACAATGATATGCATATGAAATTAACTCATAACAATACTTGAATAAAAATGTATATATAAATATCATGAAGCATTAAATAAGATCATCTTAGCATACACAAATATAAGATGTGACGGAATTTCATGAATTATAACTCACAAATGCATATTTATGAACTTTCAATGTGCAATACATATAAATCATTAAAACACATATTGAATTTGAGAACCAACGTAAACAAATCTTTCTCATGATTACATTTTATAATAATCACAACACATTTTACAAAACAGCTATCATATTTTATGATGTAGTCATTCCTACATTGATATGTATATGAAATTAACTCATAACAATACTTGAATAAAAATGTATATATAAATATCATGAAGCATTAAATAAGATCATCTTAGCATACACTATTTTAAAAATTAAATAATTATTAAGCAAAATTATAATTAAAATAATTTTCAACCATATTAATCACAATACAATTAATTGAGTACCAATTGGTGCTCAAAATAGATAAACATTAGAATTTAATATATACACATATTTATGTTTATATACATATAAACTAGATGAATATGTATGTAGGCTTTTGAAATGAAATATAAAAGTGTAAACAAGAATATGAAAGAAATCGAGCAATTAATAGGGATAAAATCGTTGATCACTTTCCAAGCTATAGAAATTAAATTTAAAAATAAACTACGATTCGTTTGAAAATTATTAAGACAGAAATGCTCATGTAAAACCTTTAACTAAACATCACAAAAGAAATAATTTGAATATGAGTGAACACAAAATTTTTATACAAACCAATTAATAAAAAAATTTGAGCACTTAAACTTACCCTCATAACAAATAGTCATATATCTATATATACATTAAAATAAGTATGAATTTCTATTGCTTTCATTTAAAAAAAAAATGTAGCATGATAATAAATAAAAACAAAGTCATTCAAAATAAACTTTACAAGATCAATGCTCAATGAAGAGATTTAGAGTGATATTAAATGGTTATATCGAAATCAAAAAATATTTGAAGTTTAAATGTGAATTGATGTTGATAAAATAAAAACAAATTATCTAAAATCATCCTTAAAAAGGTATTATCTAATTTTTTACATTTAACACGATCGTGATCATTTAAGAAAATCAAAATTATGATAATAATATGAATGACTGAAAATAAAAATAGGCATGAAAAATGATGAACGGCTAGTTTGTTTCTTCATAAATATTTTTTACTGAATTTTTTTAGATACTTATTCGATGAAGAACAAATGATTAAAACCAATAAATTTTGCATCAAAAAATAAACCCTTTGTTGTATGAGAATTTTCTTTCAAAACATATAATAAGTATGAAGTAAATCAATAAATAATCATATATTACAATGAAAAAAAATATATATTTCAATAATACAATTACCTCAAATACTTTAAGAAATGAATATATCTCATAGAAATATCTCTCAAGAAAAAATAAATATGCACATATTAATTAACCATCAAGAGAAATCAAGCAAACATTATCTATCATGCTTAATTAATATGTACATATTAATTAACCATCCAGAGAAATCAATCAATAATAATATTATCTCAAAAAATGCAGCAAATCGACACAATTTTGGAACCAAGATCTGTAGTAAATCTGTCAATATATTTATACTGAAAATTGCAGCGAATACACCATGTATTTGTGCTGAAAACTGCAACAAATAACCAAGTTTTGATACAAAAAACTACAGCCATCCCCCAACTTTTGCTGGCCAAAAATTTCTGTTGTACGAGGAAAGTGGTGGCCAAATCTTTGAGAAGATCTCTTTTCTTGGTCGCAAAATAGCTTCTTTCTCCTTATTTGGCTGAAATGGAGGTATGAGTATAAGGGAAAGAGGGGACGGCTGCTTTTAGATTTATGTTTTAAATTAATTATTTAAAGTCGATTAAGGATAATTAATATTGATTAAATTTAGATTATGCCAAGACATTAAATCGAGTAGATCGAAGACTTTAAGGATAAAATTTCATCAGAATTAATTAAATTAAATCGAAGATGCTTGATTGAATTTATTGGATGAAAATTCAATAGATTTTGATTAATTTAGCTTTTACTCGACTCAAAATAATAATCAATTAACTCAATTTCACAATCGATGACGACGCCGAGGTCGAATTGGACTCAAATTGAGTTGAATAGATTCAACGTCATCAAATCTAGTTTGTATAATCAAATCTTTTTCAATTAATTCACATGCGGTTCAATGTTGATTTTAAATGAAAATTGATGAGGACGATTGCAAGCTATATTGAGGTCAACATTAAGCAAGACAAGTGTTTTTGCAAACAAATGAAAAATGTTGGCATTATGATATTTTCTAGAACTAATTAAGAAAACAAAGCTTTGGGTCAGTTTCAATCAAAACAATCAAAATTTGCTTATCAAGACATAACAAGAGCTCCTTAAAAAAATCATTGTTTAAGCCACCACGACCATACAAAAGCTGACTTTAATGATCCCCCTAATTAAGCCACCACACCAAACACCACAATTAGTAACAAAGCCATCAATGTAAAACCCGAAAATCCTATTTTAGGCTTCGCACGCTTTTTAAAGTGCCGCGACGAATTTTTAAGTAAGATTTTCAATGTTAACGGAATTTAACGAAAATAATTTTAAAAAAATCCCTTGCGAAATTCTGATCGTTTTGGTATATAGAACTTGTACCCAATTTTATCTAATTTTGAAGTTATTAATTTTAGAAGTCTCTAAATACCTATTATACTCTTACTCATCTATTAAGCCGAATTTGTTTAAGTGAGGGTAGCATAGTCTTTTAGCAAGCCCTTTCTCCCTTAATAGGCAAAACTGAGCCCTTTCCCCCCTATTCGCCCCCTATTCGTGTGAAACCGAGCGGACGAACAAGGAGAGACGGAAGGGCTAGGCGCGGACGGCTTCGGCGGGGATTCCTCCGGCGACGATCTTTCGGCGAGAAATTTAGGTCGAATCGAAGAGGGCGACGAGGGAAATACTCCGGTATAATTATTTTCAAGCGAAATTTTCTAGATCTCTAGATATTTGAGAATGAAATTTCTAGGGTTTTATAAGATTTTGGTTTTCTTTCGTAATTTATTTACGAAAACTCTAAGGAAGGATTAGAAGATTATTTTAGCAAAGAAAATGAAGGAATTTGAAGAATTTTTGAAAGATTTAGGAAGTAGGGTTTTTGACCTAAAACCTTAATTTTGTAAGACACCTTTATGAAAATGATTCCTAAGAGTTTAAGAAATATTTTTAAAGAAAAATTTTAAGTTTTTAACGAAAATTTCATTTTCTTAATTTTTGTGATTATTTTAATCCGAAAATTTATTTGATAATTATTAAATATTGTTTAGGATTAAATCTAGAATAAAGATTTGAGGGAATTTAAGAATTTAGGGTTTCTAAAATTTAAGCATTTTATTAATTCCGAAAATAGAAATAAATTATGTTAATTATTGGATATGATCACGATGTATGCTTAGTTAGATTTTAAATGTCTTTTAGGTGAGGATTAAGGTAAAGGCAAGTGGTTGACGGCGTCGTACAACGTTGTGGTATTTATTCACTGCTTGCAAGGTAGGTGATTTGCATTTAAATTGAATTTATGAAATGTTATTTTAATAATTCTGCACTTTTAAAATTGTTGCAAAGTTATATTCCTGATCTTCTTTATTATGACTGATAGTTCTTCAATCTTGTTTAATTCATGTTACATTATTTTAAACTGTTCATATTAAGTAAATGATAAGAGATGCAAATATTTCTTTTAACTGATAACTTAGAGAAAATCATATGAGGCATTAATTAATTCTCAAACCTTTTGATGAAAGTATTATATTAAAGTGTATGTGCATGTTGATCCTGAAGTGTCAAAAATGATAAAGGTGGCTCGTAGAGCCAATGGTAAAGGAGGCTCGTAGAGCCTATGGTAAAGAAAATGGCCAAACAATTGACTGTGTACCTGATCAGTACAAAATCAGACACTTCCGGGACGGGTGATTTATATATTATGACTATGAAAGTTATGTATTTGAAGAAATATGAAATTTTATGAAAAAGAAAGTAAAGAATGATATGAAATAAGGAAAAGGTCTAAAGAATGACTATTGAAACTGTTTTATGCATTCAAGTATTAATGTTTATACCGTTCTGTTACTATTTCATGCTTAATGACATGTTTAAGAAAGATAAAAGAAAATATTTTATAAATTTGAGATAAATATTTTTCACTTGCTGAGCGTTGTCTCATTCCTCGTTTGGAAATCTTTTTCAGGAGAGAAGTGATGGCTGCTCGACGACCTTTTATATATCGTCGTAGGGGACCTCAAGAAGAATGATTCCATTTCCATGTTTTAAGTTTAAGTCTTTGGGTTTATTTCTTTGTAGTTCGTGAGTTTGAAGTTTATGTAATTGTGAAAGTATGTTTTGATGTTGGGTTTGAAAGTTTCAGTGGTTATGAGACAGTTGATCAGTTTATAACATTTGAATTTGATGTTTTATAGTGGCTCTTTCATGTATTTTGGGATGATATTTATGTTCTAATCTTAAGTTTTAAATGAAAAATATGTTATGTATTATGCTCTTCCGTACGATTGTCTGTTCCCGCCCCGATATAATCGGGCTAGCCGGGCCGGGTCGTGACAAGAGTGGTATCAGAGCAAAGGTTTAATACTGATCAATGAAAGAGCCTATAGGATGATTGATTGAGACTTAGAATGTGTAGGAAGTATAATTTTATGATTATTTGTGACTTATGATTGATGTGTTTTATCTCAGAAGTATGGACCCTGAGCAGAAAGTCACTGATGGCATTAATATGGAGGAAGGGAGGGAGCTACCAGAGGCAACAGAACCTTAGAAGAATAATAGTATAGAGTCATCCACTCAAATGATGGAAGCGATGACTCAGATGATTAGGACTTCCCAAAATCAGGCCAGTGGCAGTGGAGGTGGAGGTCGGCCTATGGATAAGAACCTGAAGCTGTTTCAGGATATGAAGCTTCCACTATTTTCAGGTGACGGACCTATTGAAGCAAAAGACTGGCTGATGCGGATTGAGAAGATCCTGGAGGGCATGTCTTGTCATGAGGAAAGGAGGGTGACATTGGCTGCTTATGCATTTGATTGCGAGGCTGAGAGGTGGTGGAGGAGTCAGTTAGAACAAACATTTGGAGGAAGACCAAGAAGTCAAGTTTCCTGGGAGGAGTTTGTGAAGGTATTCAGAGATTGGTATGTACCTAAGTCAGCCAGGAGACAGATGCAGGACAAGTTCAACAGATTGGTTCAGGGAGACCGATCTGTTTCTCAGTACGAGGCAGAGTTCACGATGTTATCCAGGTATGCCCCACACCTGATACCTGATGCTGAAGAGAAGTGCAACCGATTCCTGAATGGATTGAAAGATGTGATTAGACAGCCTCTCATTCCTTTTGGAATTAAGGATTATTTTGTCTTAGTGGAGAGAGCAAGAAGTATAGAAATGGATATGATGGCAACTCAGAAGAGGAGGGATTTCCAGAAGAGAAAAATGGAGGGCAGGTCAAAGCCTTCCCAGATGACTCAATCTTCTCAGTCAGGGGCTTCTACTTGGAAGAAGCTCAGATCCAGTGGTTCTGATAGTAGTGCTTCAATTGCTACACTGTGCAGTAAGTGTGGGCGAGTGCATAAGGGAGAGTGCCTTTCAGGCACTAATACTTGTTACTGGTGCCATCAGCCTGGGCACATGGCGAAGTCTTGTCCTCTTTTGGGACAGAAATCTGCTTCAGATGTGAGGTCAGGCAATAATGCTCAGAGGACAACTGGTAGACCAAGAGCTGTGGAGTCTACAGCTTCTGTTCCTTCTCAAGGCCAGACTCGTCAGAATGTTCAGCCACGAGTCTATGGACTGTCCCAGCAAGAAGCTAAGGGGTCTCCTGATGTGGTTACAGGTGTGTAGTTTAATTAATTGCAATGAATTTTTTTTATATGAAATTGAAATTGAAATTGAAATGAACAATGAATGAAAATGAAATGAACCAATCAATGAATAATATGTTTTGTAAATGAATGTTGCACTTGTTTATGTTTAGGGACACTCCTTATGTGCGATAGACCCGTTAGAATCCTGTTTGCTACTGGAGCGTCACACTCCTTTATTTCAGATGAGTTTGTTAGATCTGCTAAATTGCTTCCTACCTTTATGTTGAAGTCTCTATCAGTCTTGATGCCTAATGGGAATCATATGGAAGCTAATCAGAAATGTCAAGTAAATTTGAAGATTTGTAATAAGAGTTTAGAAACAGATCTGATTGTTTTGCCTCTGTTTGAGTTTGATGTAATCTTAGGCACGGATTGATTATCTTGCCATTTCGTGACTATAGATTGTAACAAGAAAGAGGTTAAGTTCTGTATGCCAGGAGAGAAGTTCAAATTTCAAGGGGATAGAGGAGTAAGTGCAGTGATTGTGTCGTCCTTGAAGGCCTTTCAGATGTTAAAGAAAGGTTGTGAAGGCTTCTTGGCTTATATTAAGGAGGAGAAGAAGGAAGAAAGAGAGCTGAAGGATATTCCAATTGTTCAAGAATTCCCAGAAGTATTTTCAGATGATCTACCTAGTTTGCCTCCAAGTAGAGAAATGGATTTCTCTATTGAGTTAGTGGCAGGAGCTGAACCTGTTGCTAGAGCTCCTTACAGAATGGCGATTAAGGAGCTTAAGGAGTTGAAGGAGCAATTGCAAGAGTTGCTTGAGAAGGGTTTCATCCGACCTAGTACCTCCCCTTGGGGTGCTCCGGTACTGTTTGTGAAGAAGAATGATGGAAGCCTGAGACTTTGTATAGATTACAGAGAGCTGAACAAGTTGACAGTTAAGAACAAGTATCCTCTTCCCATGATAGTGATTTGTTTGATCAGTTGGAAGGTGCTTCAGTATTTTCCAAGATTGATTTGAGGTCAGGGTACCCCCAGCTCAGAATTAGAGAGGAGAATATTGCAAAGACTGCTTTCAGTACCAGATATGGGCATTATGAGTTTACAGTGATGCCTTTTGGCTTAACAAATGCCCCTGCAGTATTTATGGATCTCATGAATAGAATCTTTAAACCTTCCTTAGATCTATTCGTGATTGTATTCATAAATGATATACTTGTTTACTCCCCAGATGAAAGGATGCATGCAAATCATTTAAGGTCAGTATTGTATACCTTAAAAGATAATGACTTATATGCTAAGTTCTCCAAGTGTGAATTTTGGCTGAAGAGTGTGAACTTCTTGGAGCATGTGATTAATGATATGAAGATATCTATGGATCAGCATAAGGTACAAGCAATAGCAGACTGGCCAAGACCTGCTACAGTGACTGAGGTTAGGAGCATTTTAGGATTGGCAGGCTACTACAGGAGGTTTGTTGAGGGATTTTCACATATAGCAATGCCACTATCCAGATTGACTCAGAAAGCAGTGAAGTTTGAATGGACAGCTCAGTGTAAGGAAGCTTTTCAGAGGTTGAAGCAGTGTTTGATAACTGCTCCAGTGCTGACTATTCCCTCAGGGACAGATGGATTTCAGCTTTACAGTGATGCCTCACATAAAGGGTTGGGTTGTGTACTAATGCAGAATGGGAGAGTCATTGCCTATGCTTCTAGGCAATTGAAGAATCATGAGAGGAATTACCCAACCCACGATCTGGAGTTAGCAGCGGTAGTTTTTGCCTTGAAGATCTGGAGGCATTACTTGTATGGAGTTAGATGTGAAGTTTTTACTGACCACCAGAGTTTGAAGTATATCTTCACTCAGAAGGAACTGAATCTAAGGCAGAGGAGATGGCTAGAACTCATAAAGGATTATGAGTTGGATATTCAATACCATCCGGGCAAAGCAAAAGTGGTTGCTGATGCTTTGAGCAGAAAGAATTCAGGAAGTGCAAACTGGATGATTATCAGCAGGAGTTGATAAGGGATTTGGAGAAGTTGGAGATTTCAGTGGTTCAGCCCAATGATGCAGAAATTATAAGGTTGAATCAGACTACAATTATGTCAACCTTTTCAGAAAGGGTACGAGAAGCTTTGCCACTTGATGCAGATTTTAAGAAGATACTGGATATGGTTAGTGTGGGACACATTGAAGATTTTAAGCTTGATGGTGAAGGATTGCTTAGATATAAGGGCAGATTGTGTATTCCAGATGTGGATGATTTGAGGAAAGAAGTCCTTCAAGAAGCTCATTACTCTAGTTACACCATTCACCCAGGCAGTAATAAGATGTATCAGGATTTGAAGGAGGTGTTTTGGTGGCCAGGAATGAAGAGAAGTGTAGCAGATACAGTATCCAAATGTATTTCATGTCAGATGGTTAAAGCTGAGCACCAGAAGCCAGGAGGATATCTACAGCCCTTACCCATACCAGAGTGGAAATGGGAAGACATTGCTATGGATTTCGTGGTTGGTTTACCCAGATCCATAAGAGGAAGTGATATTTTATGGGTGATTATTGATAGGTTAACTAAGTCTGCACATTTTATACCTATCAAACAGTCTGATCCTGTTGAGAAATTAGCAAGTTTATATGTTGATCAGATTGCATGGAGTACCTAAGACTATAGTGTCAGATCGTGATGGGAGATTCACTTCCAGATTTTGGAAGAAGGTTCAGGAAGCTTTGACCACCAGGCTTACCTTTAGTACAGCTTTCCACCCTCAGACAGATGGGCAGTCAGAAAGAACAATCCAAACCTTAGAAGATTTGCTCAGATTATGTGTTCTGGATTTTGGTGGTAAGTGGGAGGCATATGTGCCTTTGATTGAATCTGCCTACAACAATAGCTTCCAAGCAAGTATTGGTATGGCTCCATACGAGGCTTTGTATGGGAGAAGGTGTAGGACACCTTTAAATTAGGCTGAGACAGGAGAAAGGAAAATAATTGGTGCTGATCTGGTTGATGATGCTACAGAAAAGATCAGATTGATCAGAGATAGATTGAGGGCAGTGCAGGACAGACAGAAGAAATATTATGATGCCAAGCACCGATCAGTTGAGTTTGATGTTGGAGAGTTTGTATTTCTCAAAGTCAGTCCAATAAAGGGAGTGAAGAGATTTGGCAAAGCAGGAAAATTGAGTCTCAGATTTGTAGATCCTTTGGAGATTTCAGAAAGGATTGGAAAGGTGGCCTACAGGTTGATTCTACCAGTACACATGAGTGGAGTACATAATGTGTTTCATATTTCCTCCTTAAGGAAATATATTTCAGATGAGGCTCAGAGGATTAGTACAGATGTGGTAGACATTCAACCTGACTTGACTTTTATTAATGAACTAGAGAAGATTCTTGACTTTGAGGTTAAGCAGTTGAGGAGCAGAGCGGTTCCTTTTGTTTAGGTGCTTTGGAAGCACAGTTCTGAGAAAGATGCCACTTGGGAGAAGGAGTCAGAGATGAGGGAGACCTACCCTCACCTTTTTTACTAAGGTATATTTTCCTAAGCTTGTTTTAAATTTCGAGGACGAAATTTTTATAAGGGAGGGAGAATTGTAAAACCCGAAAATCCTATTTTAGGCTTCGCACGCTTTTTAAAGTGCCGCGATGAATTTTTAAGTAAGATTTTCAAAGTTAACGGAATTTAACGAAAATAATTTTAAAAAAATCCCTTGCGAAATTCTGATCGTTTTGGTATATAGAACTTGTACCCAATTTTGTCTAATTTTAGAGTTATTAATTTTAGAAGTCTCTAAATACCTATTATACCCTTACTCATCTATTAAGCCGAATTTGTTTAAGTGAGGGTAGCATAGTCTTTTAGCAAGCCCTTTCTCCCTTAACAGGGAGAGACGAAAGGGCTAGGCGCGGACGGCTTCGACGGGGATTTCTCTGGCGGCGATCTTTCAGCGAGAAGTTTAGGTCGAATCGAAGAAGGCAACGAGGGAAATACTCCGGTATGATTATTTTCAAGCGAAATTTTCTAGATCTCTAGATATTTGAGAATGAAATTTCTAGGGTTTTATAAGATTTTGGTTTTATTTTGTAATTTCTTTACGAAAACTTTAAGGAAGGATTAGAAGATTATTTTAGCAATGAAAATGAAGGAATTTGAGGAATTTTTGGAAGATTTAGGAAGTAGGGTTTTTGACCTAAAACCTTAATTTTGTAAGACACCTTTATGAAAATGATTCCTAAGAGTTTAGGAAATGTTTTTAAAGAAAAATTTTAAGTTTTTAACGAAAATTTTATTTTCTTAATTTTTGTGATTATTTTAATCCGAAAATTTATTTGATAATTATTAAATATTGTTTAGGATTAAATCTAGAATAAAGATTTGAGGGAATTTAAAAATTTAGGGTTTCTAAAATTTAGGCATTTTATTAATTCCGAAAATAGAAATAAATTATGTTAATTATTGGATATGATCACGATGTATGCTTAGTTATATTTTAAATGTCTTTTAGGTGAGGATTAAGGTAAAGGCAAGTGGTTGACGGCGTCGTACAACGTTGTGGTATTTATTCACTGCTTGCAAGGTAGGTGATTTGCATTTAAATTGAATTTATGAAATGTTATTTTAATAATTCTGCACTTTTAAAATTGTTGCAAAGTTATATTCCTGATCTTCTTTATTATGACTGATAGTTTTTCAATCTTGTTTAATTCATGTTACATTATTTTAAACTGTTCATTTTAAGCAAATGATAAGAGATGCAAATATTTCTTTTAACTGATAACTTAGAGAAAATCATATGAGGCATTAATTAATTCTCAAACCTTTTGATGAAAGTATTATATTAAAGTGTATGTGCATGTTGATCCTGAAGTGTCAAAAATGATAAAGGTGGCTCGTAGAGCCAATGGTAAAGGAGGCTCGTAGAGCCTATGGTAAAGGAATTGGCCAAACAATTGACTGTGTACCTGATCAGTACAAAATCAGACACTTCCGGGACGGGTGATTTATATATTATGACTATGAAAGTTATGTATTTGAAGAAATATGAAATTTTATGAAAAATAAAGTAAAGAATGATATGAAATAAGGAAAAGGTCTAAAGAATGACTACTGAAACTGTTTTGTACATTCAAGTATTAATGTTTATACTGTTCTGTTACTATTTCATGCTTAATGACATGTTTAAGAAAAATAAAAAAAAATATTTTATAAATTTGAGATAAATGTTTTTCACCTGTTGAGCGTTGTCTCATTCCTCATTTGGAAATCTTTTTCAGGAGAGAAGTGATGGCTGCTCGACGACCTTTTATGTATCGTCGTAGGGGACCTCAGGAAGAAATGATCCATTTCCATGTTTTAAGCTTAAATCTTTGGGTTTATTTCTTTGTAGTTCGTGAGTTTAAAGTTTATGTAATTGTGAAAGTATGTTTTGATGTTGGGTTTGAAAGTTTCAGTGGTTATGAGACAGTTGATCAGTTTATAACATTTGAATTTGATGTTTTATAGTGGCTCTTTCATGTATTTTGGGATGATATTTATGTTCTAACCTTAAGTTTTAAATGAAAAATATGTTATGTATTATGCACTTCCGTACGATCGTCTGTTCCCGCCCCGATATAATCGGGCTAGCCGGGCCGGG
The DNA here is from genome assembly GCA_019514585.1 of Dendrobium officinale. Classification (NCBI taxonomy): domain Eukaryota; kingdom Viridiplantae; phylum Streptophyta; class Magnoliopsida; order Asparagales; family Orchidaceae; genus Dendrobium; species Dendrobium officinale. Next base: position 71,530,772 of record CM033687.1, on the reverse strand, counting down.
TCGTGACAATCAAGGTTGAGTTTAAACACATCTTTATGAGGGTTGAACCATTTAATGATTTTAAGAGTAGTGATTTTATCAAAATTATGACAATTGATGTTAACAAAAGCGGACCAAGTGATATTTCCTCTAAAATGTTAGGAGTCAAAACCTTTGCTATAAAAAGTTGCTGAATTATTTATTTTAAGGAATTGACAAAACTGTTATAGCTTATCTCTTGGTCATTGTGCTTACTGTTATTCCTCTCCAACCGCAAAAGCTAGAAAACAACTATAGGTACAACAATAAGAATGTGTCTTTAATTTTTTTATGGAACCATACAACCAAAAAAGAGAAAAAGTTATTACTTTTACATTGGAGTTTAAAGGGCCTAATCTATTCTTAAGCACATACCAAAATTTCAAAGTAACAGGGTCATATAAAAAAAAAGCATGTATAATGGTTTCAAAATGAGAGTAATATTGGTATTTAGAAACCAAACATATACCCTTCTCTTTAAATCTAATATCAACGGGAATATACCATTTTAAAATTCTCCAAGTGGATATAAAGAAATTTAAAGAAGAAGAAGAATTCCACACTTTATCAAAAATAGTACTATACAGACCTTAGTTCTAAATAATTTGAAAAGTTTTTGAAACTGAACTCAAAATACTCAAAAAAATTAAAAAATGGGGAGATCATTAACGGAAACATTAATCAATATCTCATAACTAATACCAACACAATTGTGACGCACATGGTTCAATAACACCACTTGTCATTCCTAATAAAGTAAGACACCTTTAATGAAGAGGTGAAATGAGTGTTAAAGTAAGAATCAATAGACAAAAAATCAATCCAATCGTCAAGTCACAAATTGTTGGCTCAAGAAAAATGGCACGAATGCATGAATCCTATTTTGCAGCAGTAGGATTTCATTTCCCTTAAGTCAAATTATAGTTAACCAGATTTCCTCTAAGGGTAGTGTCAGGGTTTAAAGATCTGCAGGCCTTACTTCCTAAGAGCGTAAGCACTCATAGTTAATTACCCCTCTTACTATGTAAGAGAGAACTATCGATTAAGGATGAATAAATTTTAGATAATTTTAGTCTCAATAGTAGGGGAAGTGGAGGTAAACCCGATCAAGATATCATTGTTCCGTCATCTTAGGTATACTATAGTTCCAGTTTACCAACACTAACAATCATTGACCGTAGTGTACAGATAATCTGATTAGCAGCCATGAATTACCTCCTCTCAGGGATCCCGAGGAAACTGAAATGGTTAGATGTGAGTTTTAGTTTTAATTTTTGTTTGAGCTTTGGGGTTTACATCCATTATAATACCCAGAAATTAATTTAGTTTGGGAAGTATGACTTCGTTAAGAAGTAACCCAAGAATTTGAACTAGAGCGGGTCTTATGGCTTCTTTAGGAAGTAGCCCAAGGTATTTAGATTTAGATTGGGACTTATGGATTTCGTAGAAAGTAACCCGGGGATTTTGATTTGGAATGGAGCTTATCGCTCTATTTATGAGTTGCCCAAAAATGAATCTTACAACCTAACTCTACATTAATACTGCCCTAAGGATTTAATTATTTGGTAGCACTTATGATTTCCCTTAGGAAATAGCCTGAAATGGCAAGTCTTACAACTTAATCATTTTAGACTAAGATACTCATTGGTTTGAATTAGATTATTTGGGGTTTAGAATCAATGTTATTTATTTAATAATTTTCTTAAAACTTAATCATTTTAGACTAAGATACTCATTGGTTTGAATTAGATTATTTGGGGTTTAGAATCAATGTTATTTATTTAATAATTTTCTTAAAATGTGGAAATTACTACTTCTCTTAAAAGTAGCTCGTTGGTGGATCTTACAACCTAACCCTATACGCTAGCATACCCATAGGTTTAAATTTGATTATTTGGGTTTTATGTTCGTTATAATTTATTTAGTAATTTTTCTAAAACGTGGGTCTTACGACTTCACTTAGAAGTTGCCCGTTGGTGGGTCCTACAACCTAACCCTATAGGCTAGGATGCCCGAGTGAGGGGTCTAAGGTTGTATCATCACCTAAATATTTTCCTCAGAGGTCGAACTTAGGACTTCTATTAGAAGTGGTCAGGGTTTTAATTGGAGGTTGGGGTTAGTTTAATTTTTACCTAAAACTTTTCTCTAAGGTCGGGCTTACGACTTTCCTTTGAAAGTTGCTAGGTACTGGGTCTTACAACCAAGTTCTTATAAACAAGGCCACCCAAGGATTTTATTTAGATTTGATTGTGTGTTTGTTGAGAGGATGTCAGTTGTTTACGATTGGTTTTAGAGAATTTGAAAGGGTTGTAAGTTTATTTGAGTTTGTGATTTAGACACTTCAAGGTTTTGGCACTGGGTTAGTGTTTTAGTTGTTATATGCTCGTAGTCTTTTTCTTACTACAGTAGTCCACTACCCTACCCATCTTTTTAGCACTGTTGCTCTACTAGATTTTTCATACTTAACTTTTTTTTCTTGAACAAATGCAACTCCAATGTAGGGTCAAACCTGTTGGTCCCCTATTATCCTATACAAGCCTCTGTAACAAATCTCTGTTAACCAGTTTTACAATTAATTGACTACTCGACGTTACAGTTCATCAAATAATTCAATTGGTGAATTAAATATTTTCACGTTTCAAATTCTTTCGTAGAATTTTAAAGCCTATGTTTTTTTATACGCAAAGTTTAGAATTTTAAAGAAAATTTCGGCAGCCTTCCGACGTCACCTCCCCACTGAGGGAGAAATCGGGGCGGCATTCGTCAAAATTTCCTCCTACCCGAAAGATCAACGGCGTAGGGCCTTCGAATTTAAACCATCCCACCAATATCTAAGATCGATTGCGCGAGGGCTTCGAATTAAAAACCATCCGCCCGGATCTAAGATCACGGCGCGGGTCTTCGAACTTTAAACCATCCTGGCCAGACCTAAGGTACGACGGGCCGGGGTCTTCAACATCTGTTTGAAAATCATATTTTCTTCTTTATATTTTTTTAACTTATATATAATATCATGTTATTTTTATTATATTTATATATAACAATTATATCATATATTATAATATAATATATAACATTATGTTGTTATATAATATATATAATATAAGAGAGGAGAGAAAAATCCGATCGAGCGTGGTTGGGTTCAGTCCAAGAAGGAGCACAATTGAACAGCGAGAATGAGCCGAAGGTGTCACTCTTGTAAATCTCTATACCTCATGCAAAGCAACGAAACCAAACATCAAATTGGCCAAAATCAGACACAACAAAGGAAGGGAGGGGCAACTCGAGCGATCCTTGCGCCTCCTTCATAACAAAGTCAGACAACAAGGGAGGAGCAGAAGAAGCGACCGTGCAATCCCTACTCCTTACACGAAGTGATAAAGCCGAATGGCAACAAGGAGCCGAAGGAATCGGCGCATGCGGCCTCTACGAATCGAAGCCGTACAGCGACGAGGGAGTAGAAGCGGCGCGTGAAATCTCTTCACCTCCTGCAAAGGGACGAAACCGAACATCAACGACGAAAGGAGAAGATGAAAGGCAAACCCTAGACTCCTGCGAAGCAACGAAGTCGAACAGCAACGATGGAGTCAAAGGAGCCGAAAACTTTTTTTCTTCCTTTGATCTCTTCATTTTCTTCCTTTTATCCATTGAATCGCTGAATGGAAGCTACAGGAGTGAAGAACTACGTTGTTTGGCGACCAACTGCTCGCGATGGGACTGACTTGGAGGTAGGCGTGCTGCTTCGCACTTGTTTTAGTTTCAATTTTGTTTTAGTCAACACAAATGAGATGAACCATTCCTTACACCCCATTCTAGAGTTGACTCACCAAGCCATTTTATTATGTATAACATGCTCCAACCAGAGGATTGACCCTTTTTGAAGAAACAAAGTGTATGATGTTTGTTGTAACAATAATTCAGATTCATGAAATTAGACCAAAAGGCTTCATTAATTCTAAATTTCCATCATAATTTATAAGAAAACAATATGAGAATACAATCAAATGCGGTCCAAGGGGGGAAGAGGAAACTTGATATTTTCCTTCTTGAGGGGAGATGAAGTAGGAAGATTAATTCAAAAGTAATGGGGACAGGTGGGGTCGGCCATTGGTGAGGGAGAGGGGAAATTAATTCCAGATTATGTGTGTTGAATAAGGATGGGAAGCAAATTCAAAATATGAAATTTACTTCTAGCTTTTAATGGTGGAGATGAGTGAGAAATTTGAATTTGAATTTCCCAAACAAAGAGAGAAAGGTGGAGGGCAGGGGACGGACCCTTGATGAGGGAGTTGACTAGGATCCCAAAGGGGAAAGGGAATAATTTAGAAGAGAAGGGGAGGGGTGGCAATGGTTAAGGAAAGGAGTTGATTGGAGGAGTTAAGGGTTGCTAGATTTGGAATTTTCAAATAGGAAAGGAGATTTAAATTAACTACTATTTAAAATTCAAATTAGCATGAAGTGAGTGGCTTTCCTAAAATAACTTTCCACATTTAGGAAATAAATTCCAAGTTCAAAATCATTGGAATCTAAATTAAAATGACTTCCAAATTTAAAAGGAGTTAAACTAGGAAAATATTTGAATGCTAAGTTTGGAAATTTTGAATCCCATGGGAGGGATGGAGGGGCTGGCGATTGGCAAGGGAGTTGGGTGGCCAGCGGGTGGATGGAGTACCAAGTTTGGCCAACGAAGGGAGGATAGGAGAGGGGGTCGGCTAGGGTTTGGGGTGTGGAGGGGGGGCGGGGGGCGGGGGGGCGGGGGGGGGGGGGGGGGGGGGGGGGGGGGGGGGGGGTTCGACCAAAGGGATAAAGGGGGAGAGATGGGTAGCGGCTATGAGTAGGAAGGAGAAGAATTTGGAGGGGGGGGGGGTGGGGGCCACGAGCCCCAACTCTTTTCGCGGAAGATGGGAAATATTTTGTCCTCACCTAAGGACTTCAACTCTCACAAGAACTCTCAAGCTCTCAAAACACAAAGTGCGTACTTTCTTTTCATAATAATAATCCTCTAAAAAGAAGATGAGGGGGCTATAAATAATCAAAATACAATAACGAATCAAATGACAAAAGTGCTCCCTGGGGTCACATAAGCTAGCTCGCTCAAGTGAGGGTAAAAAAAAAGATGCATAAATAAATCAAATACAAATAATAACTCAAAAATAAAGTGGTTCAATCAAGGTCGTAGATCTTCGTCTTCTTCTATGATAAACTTTCCACAGTCGAATGTCCTCATCACAACAACAGTATTTCTCTCTTTCAAAGAGATGCTCAAAAATAGTTTTTTGCCTCTAGAAAGCTTCTTTAATATTCTGCAAGTTAATAAGATTATTTTTACCATTACACATTTGATTCCAATTATCCTTGGTAAAATTAATGGAGTAATTCTTTTCAAGATTAATAATAGCTTTCTCAGCTTCCGAAATGATTGCAAAAATATTATCGATATCTTTATTCCACCATCTTAGTACGCTCGACACTTTTCAGTTTAAAGGCTAAGATAACCCTTTCATTATTATCAACGGCATAGAGCATAAGAGCTAGCATATTCTCCTTAACCATCTCGAAGAAAACATGAGAATGGAGCCACATATTTTGAAAATGAAAACAAGAGCATGGAACCATTGGAATTAGCAAGATTAATTTTAGGCAGTAAAGAAACGTGGTAAAACATAGTTCTACTAAGATGCTTGTGGGCTCCGAAAATTCGGCCTCGGCCTCCACTCGCTTTTCTTATTCGGCGAGGGAGTTTTAACGAACTAAGTTCCGAGGTAAATTTTGGAAGGCAGATGGGTTTGTAGATAAGACACTACCCAGAGATTTCGCCCTCATTTTGTGAGGACTTTATGATCTGAGTTCCGGTTTCCTATAGGCGCAAGCCCCTATAGTTAATTACCCCTCCCGATCATGAGAGAGAACTTTCGATTAAGGCTAGTCGTCAATCAGATACGTATAAATACGTGTTATCTGGCATATAGTAGCAGCAATGATTGGATATTGAAGATTAGGAATTGAGGATTTGGAAAGGTTTTGGATGGAGTTGATATTTAAAATAGAAATTGCACCGTCCTACACTTAAAGCGGATGGTGGGGGAATGGATGATGGGCCCGATCAAGATCCCATGGTTCCGTCGTCCCGAGCCATCGTGGTCCCTGGTCTACTTAGTCAGAGGAGGTAGTCGACCCAACCTGACAAAAGGATCCTTGTCGGCAGCCATGGGTTGCTTCGTCCAAGGGGACCTTGTAGACCTAGGGTGAATGTTTGTCTAAGGGGACAAATTTGAATCCACCTTAGCTAACAGAGGGCTTTGTACCCTATCGATCATATCCTATTGATTCATATCTCAAGGATTTAACGCCATTAAGGAGCGTATTGGCTCTGGTCATAACCGCTATCTGTGGTGCCATTTGGCGGCAAAACCACTCGGTTCAGAGGGCCCCGGGTCATAACCGTTTACCTGCAGTGCCATTTGGCGGCGAAACTGCCGGTTAGAGGACACGTACCACGTCCTTACTGGCAAAAGATTGTTTGAGAATGGATCCTAGTGATATTTTCGACTAGGCATTTAGCTCTTTGCGAGCTAGAGTTTATTTGAATTTGTCCATCCCGGCAGACTATTGCGGAGGGTGGATGGGCTTTGCTTTAAGTACGGATGGATGATTTCAAATTTAAATATTTTTGGGTTTTTGGGATTTTGAGAATTTGGATTTTGTGGAGTTTTGTGCATTTTAGGATTTTTGAGAATTTTCTGGATTTTTGGGAATTTTGTGGAGTTTTGGGATTTTTGTGCAGTTTTGGCATTTTTGGTGGATATCTTGGGTAGAATTTGAAAGTATTTGGAATGGACTTTTGGGAGACAATTGAAAGTATTTGGGAACCCCTCCGGTTGAGATTTACAACCAACACGGCCATCATCGGGTGTTGGGTCATTTCTCTTTATGGATTAAACCTTGTCGCTCTGTCGGGTTGTCGACAGAGGATCGGGTTTCGTAAGCTTTGTACCCTCGAAAGTGAATTCTTTTGATTTTAGGCATTGAAGGCCTAATATGAATGTATTAAGATAAATATATCGGTCGCCACGGCCACATATTTATTTATTGGTTCGAACCTTGTCGACTCCTATTAATCCGTATAGGAGGATCGGGTTCGAGCCTGAATTCACTTGTTAACCCGCGCAGCATCCCTAGACGTCACGTGTGTACCAATAACACGCTCGTCGGGGCTCATATGGGTTTTATAATTATTTTTACCCCTTTTAGTGTACCTATGTGTATACAATTTATAGTGCACGTGCGGGGGTACTCTTGGAATAGACGCCTTCTGTCTGCTCGTACGAATGTTGCAGATCCGGTGGCGTGTCGTAGCAGCTTTTTGAATTGAGTTGTTCGCTGCTTTATACAGGTAGACTGTCGTGCACTATTTGTTGATTTTTGTAGGCGGATCATAGTGCACTAACTAATTTCCTGCCTTGTTATCGAGTTCTTTATATGTTGATTGGAGGAATCTCCTATGTTTGCTTACATGTTGACTGATATTGATTGTCGAAGGATTATACGTTGATTTGAACTTGGTGTTTGTGTATTCCTTCCTCCTTCGTGGTGCTTAAGAGTCGTTTGCTTTTTCTTGCTCTTCGTCAACCTTTGTCTGTGGATTAGCTGGTCTTTGATTGTTAACGATGGACAAGCCTTGTTGAACCTCATAAATCTTCTAGTGCCATGTGAAGATGGTTCAAATATTGTGTAGCAAACTTGCTTAATAACATGTTCATCCCAATCAATGTGACGACACATTGATATCTCAATGAAATTTCATATCTTGATTACGATCATATCGTTGCACTCTCCAATTAACCTTTGCTTGTGGATGGATGGCATTCATGAACTCCAGCATGATTTGTAGCATGTAAAATGATTCATCACAAGTGTTTTATTTGCAATGGGAAAATCATGTTCATTTGAAGTCTTGACATAACTCCTTGCACATTTTCTTGTGTTTGCTCCCCATTATTCATTTAAGTCCAAGCCCCAAACTGTTGAGTTTGAGTTTGAGTAGCAAGCTCAAGTTCTATGTCTAAGCTTCTTGGTGCTCATGTCGAGTTCAAGTTCTAGTTTAGTGTACCAACTCAAGTCCTCTTGCTTATGATTTGATTTTGAATTCTTTGTCAAGTTCAAACTCTAATCCAAGTTTTGAATTCAAATTCATTGTAGTTCGTATCACATTCAAGTTCAAGTTGAGTTCACAACGTAGGCTCAAATTAAATCTTTATTTGAGTCTAAATCACTCAACTCATGTCAAATTAAGTTTGATTAGTGTTCAAGCTTAATGTTCATTTGAGTTCAAAGAGGAGCTTGAGTTCAAGTTCTTCGTAGTTTCAATGTAAGTCCTTGTTCAAATGGTTCAAGTCAAGTCTTTGTAGCCTCTTGAGTTCAATCAAATTCAAGTCTTATGACTTCACATTTATTTGAGTTCAAGTATATTTAGTTCTTTTGATTTGAGTTCTGAGCAAAGTCCCAAGTCCTTGATTGTCCAATGTCTCCAAATTTTGCTTTCTTCGAGTTCAAAAAGGTCCGAGTGTAGCAACATTTCATCCGAAATTTCGCAGCCTTCCGGCGTCTCCCCCGTTTAGGGGAAAATTACGGAAAAATGGGCCTATCCCACCACGCTAAGAAAAGCGTGTATGGTAGATGTCCTCTTTCGAGGACACCGCGGCCGTGTATTTTTTGATCCCCCACCACGCTAAGAAAAGCGTGTATGGGTATTTTAAAAATATTTTGCAAGAAAATCATTTTTTGAAAGTATTTTACAAGAACAACAGTTATTTCCCCGCAAGCGGGTACTTATGGGTATCCCCGCTTCGTCGTGCGCATCGCACCGGGATCCCTTCCCACCACGCTAAGAAAAGCGTGTATAGGCGGGGTTTCCAAGGCGATACGAACTTCGAAGAAGGAATTTGGGTGATTACCCGCTTCGTCGCAAATGTCGTGACGCACTCCCTCCCACCACGCTAAGAAAAGCGTGTATAGGTGGTCGTTTTGTCTCGACGTATGCGATGAAATCGGGTTTTCGGAGTTTTAGGGTTTAGAAATTTTATACCTGCGCGAGGTCGGCGACGGAGCGAGAATCAAAGGGGGGGAAGCAACTAATCATAATTATTCATTTAATTATGATTAATTATAAATAATTAATTAACCAATTATAATTAATTAGTAATAATTAATTATAATTTAAATTATTTAATTATAAATAATTACTCATAATTATTTAAATAATTATAATTAACAATTGATTAATATTAATTGATTAATCAAGATTAATTTATTATAATTATAATTAATCAATAATTAAATATAATTGATAATTATAATTAATTAGTAATAGATTATAATTAATAACTAATTAATATTAATTAATTAATTATATATAAAAAAATAATAATCCCTCTTCTCTCCCTCTAATTCGGCTGGCTTACGGGATTTGGCCGAGCGAGTTTGTGAAAGGGAGAGAGTTACCTTCACGGCAAGGGAGCTCCCGTGGTTACTTCCGCTCAAAATGTCGTAACTTCCAAACCCGACAAGAAGGGAACGTCGGAGATGGAGCGAAGTCGGGCGGAGACTAGGGCAAGGTAAGGTTCCTCTCCTCTCTATCTCTTTCTCTCTCTCTCTCACGGCCAGAGGAGGTCGGCAAAGGCAGAGGTGGAGTTCGGGTTTGACGGGAGCTCAACGGGCTGAGGAGATCGGAGCTCGGGATCGGGAGTTGGATCGGGTGGAAGTTCGGCACAGTGAGGTTTGATCGGAAGAGAGCAAGAGTTCGTGGAATCGGGGGAGGAAGAGTCGAGCGTGGATTTGGAGTCGGGCAGAGGAATAGCGACGGGATGGGAAAGGAAGATGGGAGGAGGCGTCGGCCAGAGGGGGAGATCGGAGGAGAGGTTGTGGATTTGCGAATGGGAAAGAGCCGAGAGCGGGAGTTGAATCGGGTGGAAGTGTCGAAGTGCGAAGACCTCCCTTTCGTTTTATAGACGCGGAGAAGGCAAGGATCGAGGCCTGCGAAGAATTTTCGGGAATCGGCGTAAACGGCGCTGCATGTACAGTACTTTTCGGCGAGATTTCAGGCAGATATCGCGGATTCGACAGTCCGAGGTGCGGGATTTAAGGGATACGAGGTTTTGTTCTGATTTTTTTTGCTCCATAAATAAAATATGAAAATAAGAAAATCATTCATTATTAAATAAGATTTTATTAAGTCTTTCCCCGATACTTTTATTCGACCAGCTATAACAAAACCTAGAAAAATTAATGTCAATTAAACCACAATCCAATATCATATTATTCAAATCATCCATAATAGATATGGGAGGGTATCCTACCAATTTTTTAGAAATATTTGAAATGATATTAAAATCTCCCCAACAAACCAAGGACCATTACAATTATTCTGAAAATCAAGTAATTTCTACCACAAAGGCATCATACCAACTTTAAAGCAACTAACATATACAATAGAAACCATAACAAAAACATTAAACAAAAATAGTTACAATGTAAAACTTGATCAAAGTCACCAACTATACATAACGTAATATTATCTTTGCAAAAAAGCAAGCTTTTATCGTTATGATTAGCATAAGAGGAATCAAATCCTAGCTGATTTTGACAAAAAAATTCTCAGAGACATCTACCATAGGCTCCAAGAGAACCAAAACAAATATTTTATGAATCTTACAAATGTTATGAATATGAAAATGAATATCAACCTTTTTCAGCTCTTATATTCCAAATTATATTACTAATACTTAAATTATATTTAAAGAGAAGAATTAGAACTTGTAATTCTTCCTTTAGAAGAATTTTTTTTTAATGTTTTTATTTTTATTGCTTGTAACCAAAGTAAAACCATAATTTAAAACATGTTCCAAGTTCAGAGTATTCGGCCTCACACGATGTTTTAGAGAGTTCTTGTCTTGGAGTCTTTGGCACGGTTGATGGAAGATCATAAATATCTAGAGAGGGGAGCCAGGAGCAGCAATTCAGGAGGCTCTTACAGGATGAAGACCACTCTTTTAGCACCAAAAGGGGCCTGCAATAAAAGGATTTCATGAGACCACTAGGGAGAAGCCAGTAGGAGGAGAAAGTGGAGGAATTTTCAAGAGATTGACGGAGAAGGAGATTCAGGAGAAAAATGCAACAGGGTTATGTTTTAGGTATGAAACACTTGGGGGTGAAATTGGTGGATATAGGATGTTATGGGGTAAGGATGGATACATGGAAGGTAGAGATGGGCTAGGGGATCTATAGGAGAATAATGTTGACTATACAAGGGGTTCATGTGAGGGAGGATTTCCTCCCATTGGAGCTAAGGAGCACTGATGTCATCCTGGGGATGAAATGACTGCAGACTTTGAGAGACATCAAGGTCAACTAGCGGGCAAAAGTAGTGATAAAGAGAAATACAAGGCTCTCCAAGGCCATGGTCTCACTTAAAATAATAGTGAGGAGTATACAAAAGGTGGTGGAACTACACAGGTTGGAAGGGATCCGACTGAAGGATTCAGCAATTTAGTGAGGTTTTTTAGCCGCCATCAAGAGCAGAAGCATCCTATTACATTGAAGGAATGTGTGTCACCCATCAACGTCAGGCCCTATTGATACCCCCAATTTCAGAAGAATGAGATTGAAAGGTAGATGCGAGAGATACTAAAAGCAAGGATCATTAGGCCAAATGTTAGCCCTTTTTTTTCTAGCCTAGTGCTACTAGGAGAAAAAAAGATGGGAATTGGATATTGTGTTTACTACAAGGCAATGAATAAGGAAACGGTGATAGATAAGTTTCCTATACCAATAATAGATGAGTTGTTGGATGAGTTAAGTATGACAATTATCTTCTCCAAGATATATCTGAAGTCAGGATACCACCATATCAGGATAAAGAGAGAGGAAGTGCCAAAGACTGCTTTAGAACTCATGAAAGGTATTATGATTTCCTAGTGAAGACATTTGACCTCACTAACGCCCCAGCCACTTTTCAGTTCCGCATGAACCAGATATTCAGGCCTTACCTCCGGCAATTCATGTTGGTGTTTTTTTACGACACCCTAATTTACAGCAGGACAGAAGAGGATCACTGTGAGCACTTGAGGGTCCTAGAGGCGTTTTAGAAGCACCAGCTAAGGTACAAATTTGAAGAAATGCTGCTTTACCTAGCCAGTGGAATACTTAGGGCACATTGTCTCTAAAGAGGGAGTGGCAACGAATTAGGCTAAAAATGAGACTATATTAAAGTGGCCAGTGCCCGAAAACTCTAAGGAGTTGAGGTGATTCCTGGGATTTATGGGATACTACATGAGGTTTGTGAAAAGGTACAACACCATAGCATGGCTACTGACAGAACAGTTGAAGAATGATGGGTTCTTATGGGGTGAGGCGACCACAGCTGTTTTTGAGAGCTTAAAGAAGGTCATGATCATTGTATTGGTTTTGGCCCTACCAGATTTCACCAAAGTTTTCATAGTGGAGACGGATGCCTCAGGATATGGATTGGGAACAATACTCATGTAGCACCGGAGGCCCATTGCTTATTTCAACCAGATATTGACAGCTAGGGCAAGACTAAAATCTGTATATGAGAGAGAGTTGATGGCCAATGTGTTAGCCATCTAGAAGAGGCGACCCTACTTGTTAGGTAGGCACTTCAACGTCAGGACAGATCAGTGGAGTCTGAAGTACTTGCTAGAGCAGCAGATGGTGATTGAGGAGCATCAGAGACGGTTGACCAAGCTGCTGGATATGACTTTGAAATAAAGAAAAGACCAAGCATGGAGAACAAGGCAGTAGATGCATTGTCCAGGTGCATGGGGGAGTTCCAGGCGATAGCAGTCTCGGTTCCATTGATGCTAGATTAGGAGGCCATCAAGGAGGAAAGTGCGCGGGATGAGGATTTGGGAAAGATTAAGGCAAATTTGTTGAAGGAAGGGAATAGACACTCAGGGTATTCTCTAAATTGGGAGAGGTTTCTATATCAGGGGAGGTTTGTGTTGCCTAGAACATCCATCCAAATCCCACACCTACTCCAGGAATTCCATGGGAGGGCTGTTGGAGGCCATTCAGGGGTGCAAAAGACATACAGGAGACTTGCCTCAGAATTGCATTAGAAGGGAATGCATAATAATGTGGAGGAGATGGTAGCCCGCTATGTGAACTATCAGAGAAACAAGTACATTGTCATGTCTCCAAGAGGATTGCTACAACTGTTAGCTTTACCAGGATGAGTGTGGGAGGAGGTATCCATGAACTTTATAGATGGACTACCCATATCAGAGGGATTCACATTTATCTTGGTGATAGTGGATAGATTGAGCAAGTATGCTCATTTCATTCCCCTACGACATCCCTACACCGCCGTGACAGTGGCATCAGCTTTTATCAGGGAGGTGGTTCGCTTGCATGGGATACTAGAGTCAATAGTATCAAATCGGGACAAGGTGTTTCTAAGCCATTTTTGGAAGGATCTATTCAGGCTACAGGGGACAATACTGAAAAGGAGCACGGCTTACCAGCCACAGACAGATGGTCAAACAGAAGCTTGGAGACATGCCTACGATGCTTTGTGTCGGAGACACCCAAGCGATGGGCTAAGTGATTGATTGCATGGGTGGAGTATTGGTACAACACACTTCAAATCATTCTTCGCCTCAGATGACTCCATTCAAGGTGTTTTATGGAAGGGATCCTCTTCACTTGGTGCACTTTGGGCATAAAAGCACCCCAGTTTCATTCGTAGAGGAGTATTTGGAGGAAAAGGACCAAGTGTTGGAAGAATTAAAGAGGAATTTATTGAGGGCCCAACAGAGCATGAAGAAACATGTTGATGGGCACATGAAGGATATCCAATTCAAGGTGGGGGAAAGGGTATTCTTAAAACTTCGACCTTACAAGCAGAAGATCGTCGTGAACGGGAGAAAGGAGAAACAAAAAGCTTGCACCCAGGTATTTGGGCCATTTGAGGTACTGAAGAGGATTGGGGAGGTGGCATACAAGCTAAAATTTCCTTCAACATCAAACATACACCATATTTTCCATGTCTCACAACTGAGAAGGAAAATTAGGGAGTATGCAGCCAGTTTTGAGCTACAAGTTATGTTAACAGAGGACTTGGCAGTGACGTTGGAACCCCATGAGTTACAAGGGGTGCGCCAAGGACGAGGAAGGGAAAAAGAGTTGTTGATCAAGTAGAAGGTTCTTCCTGATTATGAGGCGACATGGGAGCCTTATGACAGGGTGAAGCATCAGTTTCCCTCTTTTCACCTTGAGGACAAAGTGGTTCTTTGGGAATGCAGTTTTATTAGGTTGGTTCTCACTGAGGGCCGGCTCTAGTATGCACGAGGGCCGGCTCTAGTATGCACGAGGGCCGGCTCTAGCATGTACGAGGCCTGAAAATAATTATAATTTAACTCATTATCAACAGAATTACTTTCACCTTCTTTTAGCATGAAACCGATTGACCAGAGGGACTCCAACCCTCAGAAGGATCATTTGCATTCTCATCAAAATGGATTCCATCAAGAGGCGGGCCCTAAACCTTATTCATAATATCACTTGCTACGAAAGTAGAGTTGAAGATAGAAATAATTGGACTAAGATTAGCGACATCTACACAATCTGATGACAAATTAAACCCACTAAAGAAAACATTTGATAATGAACAAAATTATGGTAACTATCACCAGCAAAAGAGGGGCTCATCCCTCAAAATACCAGAGGATTCAATTAAAGGATTATTAGATGGAGGGTTGCAGAGATCATTCAGGTTAAGAGCCCTATTTAACTCTAATAACGGATCAATAGCTAATTGAAAATCTTCCCAATATGGCATAGGAATATCTGAATTGCCTTCCCCTATCGGATTAGGAATACTCGGTTTAGATTATAACACCAAATTTTTTGTTTTTGTTTCCATAAATGAGGGTTCAATCGAAAGAATTCATTTTTGTTATGACCAAGAATTTTGCAATGATTACAAAAAGGGGGAAAATCATCCATGACCACTTTCTATTCATAACCAAACTTCTCTGGACCAAGCCAAATACTACTAGAAAATTGTTCAGAAATATCATGTTTCACAAGAACCCTAACAACTGAAGGCCTAGTACCGTTAATCGTCGCACTATCTATTTGCAGCAGCCGGCCAAATAGAGTACTCAAACCATCCAAAATCTTAGGAGAAATAGGTGCGGTCTATGTTAAGGAAAGGAAACCCAAATCGGGATAATAGAAGACTCCGAAATATCGAATAATGGCAACCCATATGATAATCTTCATGCAACAATTAGAAACATAGTATGCTCTATGTTCAAAACCTCGATTGTAATCCATGTTATTAGCTAATTTGACAAACAATGACGGGGATCAATAAGCATTATGAAAAAATCTCCATAAAGTTTAAGCTTAAAAAAAAATCATATTAAACCTGCGGGTAGTAAACTTCTCTACAAAAGCGAACAACTAAAGCCTTGATCTCTTCCTCAGAAATCCATAAAGTCGTCATCCCATAATGGTCGGTGGCTTTGACTTCCAGGAAGGTCACAGAGGAAGAAGAACTAGAGAGAACATCTTTAAATGAGTGATATTTACTTTTACCGGCAAGATATCTGAGATCGTTAAGCGTAACATAAATAATGACAATTATATTAGAAGATCCCCACGAAACAGGAGGAACCGTATGAAAAAATTGGGGAGAATGCTTGAAAAAAGAAACCCCAGTCGGTCCGAGGTCAACTAAGGAAATTAAAAACCAAAAATAGATTAGTAGAACTTCTCTGAAGAAGACGATCATTTTTTTTCCTGAAAGATCGCAAGCAACCAATAGACGCTCCAGCAGGCTGAAAAGGGTAGGAGAGGACGAAGTCGGCAAGGGATAAAACCCAAGCTAGCATAGTGCTAAAAAAATTATAATAATTATTATCCAAAATGCATATATAATTTACATGCCCATGAAAACAATACATGCACACAAACTAAGAAAATGACTCATTTAAACACAGAGCATAAATAATGTCTAGGCTTATATTTATGAAGCCAATAAAAATAACCTCAATTATTTTTAATGTATCTTTGAATAATAATTTATTACTATAAATAAAAAACTTAAACAATGCAATTCACACTCAATAAACCACATATAATTCACATATGCATGCACATAACTACACATTCATGCAAATCATATACAAGCACACAAGCATACACACTAAAGCAAAATAGACACATTTTATATTTCGCTCTAAATTATATGATAATTTAAAAGATAAAAAATTATATTAATAAGTAATAGATTTCATAAAATATAAATACTATCTATCCAAGTTTTATGAATATTTCAAAGATTTTGTTATGATGAATTTTTGTCGCGTGCAATTTATTCTACTTTCCTATAATTATTTTTATCTTAAATTCACATATAATTCACACACTCACGTAGAACATACACATGCCCACAAACAAAGATAATGACTTATTGAAACACTGAACATAAATAATTTTGAGAGACTTATAATTAAGATGCTAAGAAAATAAATCCAATTTAAAGTATCTATGAATGAGAGTTTTTTAGATAAATTAAAAAATACATAATGCAATTCACACTTAAGCAAACACATACAATTCACATATACATGCACTCCTACAAGATGGAGTTGATTTTATATTACTCTCAAACAATTATTTTATCCTAAATGCAGACTCATACAAAATAAAAAATAACGTATTTCTCTTTTTTAATTTAATGAAATTTTAAGAAGTAAAATTTTATTTTACAAAGAAATTGATGTCATAAAACACTAATAGTATTTGTTCAAATTTTATGAATATTCCAAAATGCTTTTATATGCTGATCTTTTATTACATGAATTTTTAAACTACTCTCCTAAAATTATTTTTATCTTAAATGCACATAACATTCACACACTTATGCAAAACACACAAACCACACAAGCTAATGCAAACTAGAGTAACTTTATATTTTGCTTTTGAATTTAATGAGAATTAAAAGAGTAAAAACTTGAACTACTAAATAAAGAATTTAACAAAAACTTAATAATATTTACTCAATATTTTACAAATATTCTAAAGGACTCAGTTACGATGGTCATTTATTGTGTAGATTTTATACTACTCTCCTATAATTATTATTAACCTAAATGCACATAAAGTTCACATTTTCATAAAAAGCATACACATGTACATAAAAGCACACACACTAATGCAAAATATAATTAATTTTATATTTCGTTCTTAATTCTACGAGAATTCAAAAAATAAAACTGTGTTACAAAATAATGAATTTCATAAAGGATAAATAGAAATTATTTAAGGTTTTAAAAATATTCTAAAGGGCTTTATATTAAATAAAGCAAGATCGAATTGAATTTATACTATGCTCTTACAATTAATCATACACTCATGTAAAACATACACATGCACACAAGCTAAGAGAATAACTTATTTAAACACTAATCCTAAATAATTTTGAGGAGCCTTTATCTATAAAGCTAAAAACATAACTTCATTTATTTTCAAGATATTTTTCAATGATAGTTATCATGAAAAATAAAAATTAATATAATGCAATTCACACTCAAGCAAACACAAACAATTCACATATATACACGCATATAAGCACATGTACTCATGCAAGGAGTTAATTTTATAGTACACTCTATAATTTTATAGTACACATAAATATAAGTCAAATCAAATACCTCTACTTTCCTAATCGGGTTATCGGAAGGCCGCCGTTTTATGTGACCAAACCATCTAAGGCGACTCTCTCTAATCTTATTTTCTCCTAGAGCTACTCTAACATTTTCACGTATATTCTCATTTTGTATCCTATCTCTAAGGATAAACTCACTCATCCACCTTAGCATCCTCATCTCTGCCACACTTAACTTAGTATTAAGGATATTACTGATTTTTAAAAACACTCTTCCTCATTATATGGGTACACCACCCCTATTAAGGTCATAAGAAAACCTTCTTGTTTGATAAAATTTTCACTAATATTAAAAAAAATTAGCATGGAATTTAACTTTTTATCTATAGGTGTAAGACTTGTTTTAATTAAAAGTATGTTTTGCTCTTCGTAGATTTATCTCCTTCAAATTGTTAACCCCATCATAGAAGTATGCTCCAGATTTGATAGATTCTTTAATAAACTTTTTTAGGGTTCTTCTCAGGACAACAAGAATATTCATTGGAGTACTTCGGACTCTTGTTTCGGTCTTTACAATGAGGGTGGATTGGAATACAGATCAATTTTAGACATGGTTAAAAGCTTCTCTATAAAGGTGTGGTGGAAGTTTAAACTTACTAATTCATGATGGCAAACTTTATAATTCATAAATATTATAAGAATTTTCACTCAACTCAATATTTCTACAAGAAATGTCAATCTCTTGGCTGGTCTAAGCTTTGTAAAATCAAATGGCAATGTGAGTTGAACATTTTGTGAGGTATCGAATATGTGTAATCTTTTTTTTTTTTGCAGGATGATTGGATGAGAAGTGAATCTATTGATTTATTTTTTAATACACACAACTACTACAACAACAAAAGCCTTTATCCCACTACGTGGGGTCGGCTACATGAATCCTTTTTCTCCATTTTGTCCTATTAAAAGTCAAATTCTCATTTAAATCTAATAGAGAAATATCATTTCTAATATTTTCTAACCAAATCTTTTTAGGTCTGCCTCTACCTTTCTTAACATAAGTCAAATCTAATACCTCAACTTTCCTAACCGGGTCATCGGAAGGCCGCCGTTTTATGTGACCAAACCATCTAAGGCGACTCTCTCTAATCTTAATTTCTACTGGAGCTACTCTAACCTTTTCATGTATATGCTCATTTCGTATCCTATCTGTAAGGGTAAAGCCACTCATCCACCTTAGCATCCTCATCTCTGCCACACTTAACTTAGTATTATGCTTCTCTTTTAATAGCCAACATTCGGCACCATAAAGCAATACAAGCCTCACCACCATCTTATAGAATTTTTTCTTAAGTTTAAGGGATACTTTTTTATCACAAAACAAGCCTGATGCATTCCTCCACTTCAGCCATTCAACTTGAATTATGCTGATAATATCCCCATCTATTTCATCATCACTCTGAACAATAGATCCAAGATATCTAAAACGTATAATCTTATTAATGACTTGATCGTTCAAAGTCACAATCCCCTCACTAGGTCTATTACTACTAAAATTACACTCCATATATTCTGTTTTAGACCTACTCAAGCGAAAACCTTTAGACTCTAAGGTTGATCTCCATAATTCAAGTTTACCTTCAATTCCCTCTCTAGTCTTATCAAAAAGAAGAATATCATCAGCAAAAACCATACACCAAAGTACATCCTCTTGCAAATGTCTAGTGAGAACATCCATGACTAAAGCAAAAAGATATGGGCTTAAGGCTGATCCTTGATGTAACCCAATCAAAATAGAGAAATAATACTAGGTCAAACCACCTTGTGTTTGAACACAAATAATAACTCTTGCATACATATCTTTTTAACGATTTGAGTATAAGTATTATTAACTCCTTTCTTTTGAAGAACTCTCCATAGCACTTCTCTTGGAACTTTATCATATATTTTTTTTTCTAAATCAATAAATATCAAATGTAGATCCTCTGTATTTTACTCTATATTTCTCCATCAAACCTCTTAATAAATGTATGGCTTCCATAGTTGACCGACCTAGCATGAATCCAAATTGATTTTGAGAAACATTAGTATCACGCCACAACCTATGCTCCACAACTTGCTCCCATAGTTTTAAAGTATGACACATTAACTTAATTCATCTATAATTCGCGCAATCTTGTGCATCACCTTTATTCTTAAAAATAGGAATTAACACACTCATTCTCCATTCATCTGACATCTTTTTAGTCTTCAAAATAGTATTTTTTAATACACACTCTTTATCTAAAATATGAAAGTTGTCAATTTTGTTATGGATGGAATGAGTTGTAGAAATTATCTTACTAAGAATATTCTCAATTCTATTATTTATGTTTTTTGTGAGATTCCTATTAATATGCAAATTAAAGATCAATCAATCTTCAAACATTCTAATAATGGGATTTCAATATTAAAGAGGTTTAGAATGATTTTAAGAATAAAAATAACCATTATAGAATTTTGGAAAAAATCTATAATTATGCTTCATATAAAACCATATTTACTTGTTGACTTATCAAAAGTTTTATACCGGTTAATGAGAGAATAAAAAACATAAATTTTTACATAATATCCAAATGTCAAAGTTGTTATCATTCGGAAAATAATTAATCATGTCTTTTTGCATGGTCCTGTTGCGTCTAGGATTCGCTCCGTATGGGTAAATGATTTGGATTTTAGAATGAAATAAAATATAAATAGTTATATTGACATGTCATAAGACTGGTTTATCGATGCACCTAAATGTTGTAAATCTAACTACTATTCATATGATTATTTTTTAAATTTTGTTGAATGAAAAAAAAATTATAAACATTAAGGTATCAAGATAAATTTTGAGAGGATCATAATTATTATTAAAAATAAAATCCACCAATATTTTACTGCAAAACTTCTACAACATAAGCACTTTTTGAGAAAGCCTTCTAAGGCTTCTTATTTTCATATCCAAAATGATTAAACTAATCGTGGAGTATTTCCTAAAATTAAAATTGAATATTGATGGTTATGTTACCAATTTAGCTTTTAATTGTGGGGATTTTCTTTAAGACTAATAAGATGACTTTGTGTTAACTTTTGCTTCTAATATTCCAAAATATATAGTGATTTTGGTTGAAATAACTGCTTTATATAAAGGGCTTAAAAATTGTTTAGCTAAACAAATATTACATAAATGGATTGAATCGAATTCTAAATTGTTGGGTACTTTATTTTTGTTAAATATTGTCTCAATGCAAGCTTTATTACTTCTTTAGAAAAATTATAACTATGCTTAAGTTTTTTTATTATAAAATTTATCATATTTGGAGAGAATGTAATATTAGGCTGTCATGTTCTTTGGCAGGCTTGGTTTTATTATATTTTATCTTCTGTTTAGGGTATTGGATGGAGAATAGCTCATGTGGTTGTGAATGGAGAATATTCCATATGACCTTCTAGTCTATTTTCCTTGTATATCTATCATCCTTTTAATTTACATGTCGTCCGATTACCTGATTGTTTTATAGTAGTTGTTCTCATCTATTATATATGTCTAATTTATTGATGCTCTCTTATTTTCCTTCTTTTTCTTCCCGACTTCATTCTTGTGAGATATACTAATTACTTATATCTTTTATGGTGTCTAAATTTTCCTGCTTGTACCATTTAGATCTATTTCTCCATGTTGTAGTGATGGAAGGTTTTTTCTTTGATCATCTTTTTTAATCTTATGTGATCGCGACAAACTCGTGAACATCTTAGATTTGCTAGTATATGTCAGTTATTTTTTATTTTTTTCTTGGTTTTCCATCTCTTTTGCAGTAGGAATACAACATCATATCGTGGTACTTATTCTTGTTCGTTCTCTCTCTTGGGCTGATTCCTCTTGAATTTTTTTGACATTGGCTTCTTGCCTGCCAGGCGATTTTATTAATAATATTGTAAATTTAGATTAGGAATCTTGTGCTCTATAAATTTTTTTTGTTCCTTTTGATTATAGCTCTTTGAGCAGTAGCGAGCTATGAATATCTTTTAAGAACTATATAATCTCTTATAATGAGGAAATAAAACTTTCATAGATAATTATTAATATTTATTCAACTTCTATAAATATTTCAAAGAGCTTTGTTATGATGAGCTTTTATCATATGGATTTCACAGTACTCTCTTTTAAATTTTTTATTTTAAATACATATAAAGTTCACACATCAATACAAAATAAAAGCATGCAAGCACAATAACATAAATTGATACAAAATATATTTAATTTTATATTTTGCTCTTGAATCATATGAGAATTCACAAAAAATTATATGTTTTACTATGCAATGGATTTTAAAAAAGATTAATAATAATTATTCAAAATTTTACAAATATTATAGAGGGAATTAACACAAAGATCTTTTATCAAGGGGTTTTCTATTATTAGATCAGGGAAGATAGAGTTAATTATACAGTATTCTCAGATAATTATTCAATTCCTAAATACACATAATTCACACACTCATGCAACATACACATGCACACAAGCTTAAAAAATAACTTATTTAAACACCGATCATAAATAAATTTGAGACTTAGATTTATGAAGCGAAAAAAATAAAATCAAATAATTTTAAGGTATCTTTAAATTGTAGTTTTTTCGATAAATAAAAATATATATAAAGTAATTTACACTAAAGCAACCGCATTCAACTCACATACACCTGCACAGATGCATGAGAGATGAAGTTAATTTTATACTATTCTCTTACAATTATTTTTTTCCCAAAATACACATAAACTTCACATACTCATGCAAAGCATACAAATGCACACAAGCACACACACTCATGTAAAATAGAGAAATTTTATATCACTCACGAATTTTATGAATATTTAAGAAGTTAAAATTTAACTTACGAAGTAAGGAATGTCATAAAACATTAATAGTATTTAT
This sequence comes from Dendrobium officinale, assembly GCA_019514585.1. NCBI lineage: Eukaryota > Viridiplantae > Streptophyta > Magnoliopsida > Asparagales > Orchidaceae > Dendrobium > Dendrobium officinale. The sequence continues at coordinate 71,508,105 of CM033687.1, read as the reverse complement.
TCACGTTTTACAAATAATCCAAAGGGCTTTGTTATAATGATCTTATATCGCATGAACTCAATACCACTCTTATACAATTATTACTCTAAAGGGATTTTTACATACCTAACACCTAAAACTATTGAAAATACATATTTAACACCTAAATTTCTATATTTACTAATATACCACCTAAACTTCTATATTTCTATTCTTTTAATCAATTCTAACATTATGTTTAAACCTTCCGGTAAAAATCACTATCAACGACAGTCTTCCCCTTCAATGGTATCCTTTCAAAGTGAATAAAAGTATTTCATCGCTTCAATGGAGTGGTAGAATAGAAGGAAAAGGGAATTTTAGTGGGTATATTAGTAAATATATAAGTTTAGGTGTTAAATACGTATTTTCAATAGTTTTAGATGTTATGTACATAAAAATCCCAACTCAACTCTAAATACACATAATGCTTACACACATACAAAGCATATACATGCACACAAGCACGCCCAATAATACTATTCCTAAAATAATTTTTATCCTAAATGCACAAAATATTTAGGCACTCATACAAAGAATACACATGTGTGCAAACATACAAACTCATGTAAAATAAAATAATTTTGTACTTCACTCTTGAATTTTATGAGATTAAAAGTATTTAATCTAGTTTAAAATATTCTAGAGAGGGCTTGTTAACAAAATATTTTATCGTGTGTACTTTATACTACTCTTCTATAATTATTAATATATTTTTTAAAGATTAGTTTTATTTCAACGAAAAAGATATTGCACAATCCTTTAAAGAAATCCACAGAACGCTACTGCTGAAAAAGATACAATCAAAAGATACCAAAAAAACCTATAGAGCAAAAGATTTGTATTGAAAGATACAAAATTGGAATAGAAAATAGAACAACAAGCAAGAAGCCAATGCCCAAAAAATTTCAAAGGATTCAGCCCAAGAAAAATAAAGATTCACAATAAACGGTCACATGACATGAAACAAAAATCATCCTGCAAAAAAGATAAACAAAAAAAAAACACTGACTTCAACCATCAAACTGAAGAAGGCCATAAAGTAACCACAAGCACAAATAACATGAAAAGATGACCAACTAAAAAGTCTTCCAGCACTACAACATGGAGATACAGAGATATCTATTTGGTGCAAGCAAGATCCACCAAAATAAATAATCTGGAAACCAGTCACAAGAAACCTAAAACTATGACATATATGAAGGGTAAGAAAATAGTCGGCTATATGAGAAATTCTCCAATCGAAATCACATAATTTAATCTCCATCTAAGACCCAAAATGAAGAAAAAATAAATGAATAAAACTAGTCTGAAAAGGAGAATATGATAGCCCCAACCAGAAAAAATAAAAATAAAAAACAGAGCAGCTGCCCCACCATGAAGTGCAATAACCACCAAAACCAAACACATAAAAAGCTAAAGCCAAATATTATATCAAGAACAATCAAGTACCCTTCCTAATGTAAGACAAACCCAAAATATCCATCCGCATCATACCCTTCAGTTCATGTAGAAGTTTTATAAAAAATTCAGAACTTGTAAAGGAAGTTTCTTTTTTTGCAAGCCAATCAGCAATATAAACTTTCCGCCAAATATGAGATATTTTATAATAAAAAGTTTAAGCAAATGCATAATCTTTTTAAATAAGTAATAAATGCTTGAATTGCAACAATATTTAGCAGAAATAAAAATTAACCAACAATTAAGAATACGATTTAATCTATATATGAGATATCTGGGTAGCTACACATAATTGAAGCCCTTGATATAAAAGCTTTCATTTTAGCAAATATCACTTTACATTTAAGGATATCAGAAGCAAAAACAAGCACAAAAGCACCATGGGAATAACAAATAAGTCCCCCACAACTAGCAAATAAATTGGTAATTAAAACAACAATGTTCAATTCATTACAGACTTTTTTCCAATTAAAAATTTTAGGGAATATACCATGGTTAATAAAATCACAATTAATATGAAAATAGGATGCCCAAGAAATACTTAGATTGTAGAAGAATAGCAATAAAATTTTGATGAATTTTATTTTTAAGAATAGTAATAATCCTAGAAGAATCCATCTTAATACCTTGATGCTTGCAATTATTTTTTAATTCCACAACAACCAAAAAACAATCATAGGAATGACAGTCAGTATATGACCTTTAGTTAGGTCTATTAGAAAATCAGTCTTGTAACATGGCAAAACAACTATTAATATTATACCTCAATTTTAAATCCAAAGCATGCACCAAAACAGATCAAATCCCAGAAATAAAAGGACCTTGTAGAAAAACATGATTAATATTTTCTACATGGGAACAATATTGACAGTTGGATGTAATGTAAAAGCCTTTAATTTTTAATCCCTCGTCAATAAATATAAAACTTTTGTAAACCTCCAAATATATAAGAATTTATTAGTAGTAGAATAATTCTAGATTTTTTCAAAAAATTCTATTATAGTCTTTTTTATGCCTGAAACCATTCAAAACCTCTGTAAGATTGTCCTCATTAGTAAAATATTTGAATATTGGTTAATCTTTTATGTGTTTGTTAATAAAAATTTCATTAGTAACATCAACAAGATATTTAGAGATATACTCAGCAAGTCAATTTCTACACCATCTCCCATCATATATAGATGAGTCGATTAAAAAAATAATTTATAGATCCAATTCTCATCAAATCATCCTGCAAAAAAAAGATGACTCGTATCCAACAATTCCACTGAAAATTCAACTTACCTATCCATAAAAAAGGCCCATAATAAATCATTAAGCTAAAACTTCCACAATAATTTTTTTAAAAAAAAAACTTCTCATCATGTGATGTGAATAATCGATTTGTACCATAAACCACTCTTATTATAAGATTCATAACAAGAATCTCCAGCAATCTAATGAATCTTCTTATTATTATGAGAAAAGCCTCAAAAGAAGTTTTTAATGAATTTGCTAAATCTAGAGTATACTTTCATAATTGAATTATTAGTTTGAAGCAAATAAATAGGCAAAGAGCACGAAACACTTTTAATTAACATGAACCTAACACCCATATATAAAAATTTAAATTCTCATGCTGCTAATTTTTTTGGGATAGTGGTGAACATTTTTATTAAATAAGAAATTTTTTTTCTTATGGCATTTATGAAGCAACGTACCCAAATAATAAAGAAGAAAATATTATTTTTGAAAACCAGTGATATCCTTAATTTTATTAATATTATCCCTAAAAAATTCTTCCCTGCTATTAATGTGTATTTATTCTGATCAAAATGAATGCCACTTTCCTTCTCAAAGATCTTCAAAAAGTGATATATTTTCTTCACAATGTTAATGGCACCATTATTAAAAATAACAATATTATCAGTAAAGCAAAGATGAGAGACTCTCAAACCGCCATAACTTTTGAATGATAGACTTTTTTATTTAGAAAAAAAGTGGTGCAAGCCTCTAAAATGATATTTAGCGTTGATATAAAGAATATGTGAGAGTGGATCCCCCTGTCTAACACCCTGACCAGCTTTTAAAAAATAATGATATATATCATTAATAATAATAGAGAACCAAACATTCTCAATAATACTCTTAATCAAAGAAATAATATGATCATTAAAGCCAAATAAATGCATAATATTAAAAATAAAAGATCAATTAATATCATCATAGGCTTTCGATATATCCATCTTCATAACAAAATTTTGAACTGATACTTTGTTATTAATGTTATGGATAAACTCTTAAGCAAGTAAAATATTATCCAAAATGCATCTTGTTTTAATATGCTCGTTTGATTATAAGAAATAATTTTAAGAAAGATGCAAGCCATTTTTTAAGCAAGAGTTTAAGAAATAATTTTATGAAAATATTGCATAAACTAATAGGCCTAAAATCATTCAAATTTTCAGAGTTCTCGCACTTACGAATAAGAATTAAAGAGGTGTTTGTAAAAAAATTATGCATAGTAGAACCATTGAAAAATGCAACAATAACATTATATAAGTCCCCTTTAATAATATACTAACATTTTTTATAAAAACTAGAAGTAAAATCATCTGAAAAACCAAATGTTTTGAAATCTAAAAAAATATAATTTTGTATTTAGCTCATTTAGTTTAAGAGAATTAAAAGAGCAAAAACTTCTGTTACAACGTAATGAATTTTGTTAAAGATTAATAGTATGTATTATAGGTAATGAATTTCATTACTGGTAATGAATTATATAATATTCTCTTATAATGAATTTTAGCAAAAATGCACATATAGTTCACATACTCATACAAAGTATACACATGTAGTCATGTACACAAACTAAGAAAATGACATATTTAAACAATAAGTATAAATAATTTTTTATTTGCTTATATTAATGAAGCTAACATAATAACACAATTATTTTTTTAATGCATTGAATGATTGAGAGTTTTCTTTATAAATAAAAAATTATAAAAACACAATTCATACTCAAGAAAGCACATATGATTCACATATACATGCACACAAGTACACACACTCATACAAGATGGAGTTAATTTTATATTACTCTCACATAATTATTTTTAATCTAAATGCAAATAAAATTTTCCACACATGTAAAGTATCACACTAATCCAACAAAGATAAATTTTATATTTAAAACTTGAATTATATGATAATTTAAAAATAAAAAATTTTATCTTCCTTAGTGAATTTCATAAAAGATAAATTCCAATTAAAGTAATTCAAATATTTCAGAGGGCTATATTATGATGATTTTTTATCGTGTAGATTTTATACTACTATCATACAATTATTTTTATCTTGAATGCACACATACAATTCACATACTTATACAAAGCATACACCTGCACACAAGTTAAGAAACTGACTTATTCAAACACCGATCATAAATTATTTTTATGATATATCTATGAAGCAAAGAAAATAACTACATTATTTTTTAATATATCTTTAAATGATATTTTTTAATAAATAAAAAAATTTATATAATGCAATTCACACTCAAGAAGGCTAATACAATTCACATACACATGCACACATATGCACAATTATTTTTATGAAAAATAGAGTTAATTTTAGATTATTCTATATGATTTTTTTTATCATAAATAGACATAAAGTTCACACACTCATGCAGAACATACACATGCAAACAGGCACAAACGCCAAAACAAAATAGAAAAATTATATATTTCATTCATGAATTATATAATAGCATAAAAAGTAAAAATGTATCTAAGTAATGAATTTCATAAAAGATTAACACTATATATTCAAGTTTTATAAATATTATAAAGACTTTCTTTCCTTAAAAACATAGGCAAATACATAAAGAACAAAATAATACTATTATATCCCATAATAGCATAAACAAACACAACCACACCTTACAATTTCAAATACAAGAACACAACACCTTAGAACTTCATATAAAAATAGGACACAACAACACCTTACAACGAATCAAAACTTCGAAAAGAAAGATACATGTTGAATGGGAGCCATGGAGAAAAGAATATGATAGAAGTCCGAGACAAAGTTTTAGAAGAGAGGGAGGTAAAAGATGATAGCTTGCAAGCTATTTAAACCCGCAGGTTTTATTTTCCAAATATTCTTCACAATTCACTCTCCCTTTTCCAAAGAAAATCAGCCACCTTATATAGGATAAGATAGAGAAAAAAATGTATTAAATGCTCTTCTTAATGAGTCACCCAAATCAGCCAATAGAATAAACCCAAAACAGCCCACTTAATGAGAAACTAAAACACTTTAGCATTGGAATCAGCAAGGAATAGCACACGAACATACAGCATATGCAAAAACATGACAGCAACATTGGGGAAATAAATAGCCAGCATATGAAAAAATAGGACAGCAACATGGAGAAATAAATAGCTAGCATAGGGAAAAATAGAACATCAACATGGGGAAATAAACAATCAGCATAGGGAAAAACAGGACAACAACATGGGGAAATAAACAACCAACATAGGGAAAGCCAACAATAGGAAAAAATGGACCCAATATGAAAGACCAACACAACCAAAATATGAGAAAACCGAAAGGCCAACAGCAAGAAAACTAAAAGCCAACAGGGAAAACGATGACTCGGATAGGAAAATTGAGAAGTCATGCAAGAAAACTAATAAATGGCAAGTATTAATTGCCTCAATACAAAAGCACACAAGCAGCCAAACTAATACAAAATACAATAATTTTGTATTTTGCTCTTAAATTTTATGAGAATTAAAATGGTAAAATTTTGTTTTTACCAAATAATGAATTTCATTAAAAATTAATAATATTTCTTCGAGGTTTTACAAATATTCCAAACCGCTTAGTTACAATGATATTTTATTGCGTGAATTTCTATTATTTTTTATAAAATTATTATACCTAAAGGCACATAAAGCTCACACATTTCTGCAAAAGCATATACATGCACACAAAAACATACTAATGCAAAATATAATAAATTTCATATTTCACTCTTACTTTCATGAGAATTCAAAAAAATAAAACAGTCTACTACATAATTGATTTCATAAGAGATTAATAGAAAAAAAGGTTTTGCCGTAATGATCTTTTTTCAAATGATTTGCTTATATTAAATAAAACAAGATAGAGCTAATTATATACTAATCTCTTATAATTATTCTTATCATAAATGCACTTATAGTTCTCACACTTATGGTAAACAAACATATACAAATAAACTAAGAAAATAATTTATTTAAATATAGATAATAAATAATTTTGATGAGCTTTTATCTATGAAGCAAAAAAACAACAACTATTTTTAAAGCATCTTTGAATGATAATTCTTTTGATTGAACACAATGGAGGAAAAGGATTTATGTAGCCGACCCCACATAGTGGGATAAAGGCTTGATTTTGTTGTTGTTTGAATGATAATTTTTTTGCAAATTCAAATAAAAACAATTTACGTAAACATGCATACAAGCACATGCACTTGAGCAAGATGAAGTTAATTTTATACTACTCTTCTACAATTATTGTTATCCTAAATGCACATAAAATTCACTTGCTCATGCAAAACATACACATGCACACACACTAAAGTAAAATAGAGAAATGTTACTTTTGCTCTTAAATGTTATTACAGTTTAAAAATACAAAGTTTATCTTGCTAAGCAATACAGTTCATAAACCATTAAAAATATATTTAAGTTTTACAAATATTCCAAAAGGCTTTGTCATAAAAATCTTTTATCAGATCGATTTTATACTACTCTCCTACAATTACTTTTATCTTAGATACCCAAAAGATTCACACTCATGCAAAATATATAAAAGCACACAAGTAAACAAACTCATACAAAATAGAATAATTATGTATTTCACTCTAAAATTTTATCGAATAATAAATTTCATAAAAAATTAATAGTATTTCATCAAGATTTTATAAATATTCCGAATAACTTAGTTAGGATTTTTTTTATTACATGCATTTTATACTATTTTCCTACAAATATTATTATGCTAAATGCACATAAAATTAACACATCCAAACAAAACACATACATGTACACAAAAACACACTAATGCAAAACATATTTCATTATATATTTCACTATTAATTTCATGAAAATTCAAAAAAAAATGAAAATATCTTATTAAGTAATGGATTTTATAAAAGATTAATAATAATTATTCAAGATTTTACAAACATTTAGAAGGGTTTTGACAGTTTTGTCATGATCTTTTTTAAAGTGATTTGCATATAAAAATAAAATAAGATATAATTAATTATATACATTTCTCATATAATTATTCTTATCCTAAATCCACGTATAATTCTCATACTCATGCAAAGCATACATATGCACACAAGCTAAGAAAATAACTTATTTAAACATAGAGCATAAATTTTGATAGGCTTGCATCTATGAAGCAAATAAAATAACAACAATTACTTTTAAGGTATATTTGAATTAAAGTTTTTTTTATGAATAAAAAGTTATATAATATAATTCACAATTAAGCAAAAAGAAAAAATTCATATAAACATGCACACAAGCACATACACACTCATGCAAAACATACACATGAACACATAGTCTTGCAAAATAGAGTAATTAAGTATTTCGCTCTTGAATTTTATGAGAATTAAAATAATAAAAATCTGTGTTCTAAGTAAAGAAATTCAAAAAAGATTAATAGTATTTAATCAAGATTTTATAAATATTACAAAAGGTTTTATTAAGTTGATTATAATTACGTCAATTTTATACTATTCTCCTATAATTATTCTTATCCTAAAGGCACATAATGTTCACGCATTCATGCAAAACATATACATGCACACACTCATGTAAAATAGAGTTAATTTTATATTTTGCCCTTAAATTTTATAAGAATTCAAAAAATAAAATTTATTTTACTAAGCAATGAATTTCATAAAAAAATTAAAAATATGTATTCAAAATTTTGCAAATATTCAAAAGGCCTTTGTTAAGATGATCATCTTTTATCAATTGTTTTGCTTATATTAGAGCATGCAAGATAGAGTTAATTATATATTATTCTCTTATAATTATTCTTATCCTAAATGCACATATAGTTTGCGTAATCATACAAATCATACACATTCATAAAAGCTAAAAAAATAATTTATTTAAGCATCAAGCTTAAAAATTAAGATAGGTTTATATTTATGAAGCAAAAAAAATAATTTCAATTATTTTTAAGGTACCTTTGAATGATCCTTTTTTTTATAAATAAAAATTTATAAAATGCATATTACAGTTAAGCATGCACATACGATTCAAATACACATGCACATAGGCACACATACTCATGCCACATGGAGTTAATATATACTATTTTTCTATAATTATTTTTATCCTAAATGCACATAAGTTTACACATTCATGCAAAACTTACACATGCACACAATAACACACCCATACAAAATAGAGAAATTTTATATTTTGCTCTTGAATTTTATGATAACTTGAAAGATAAAAAATCATCTTACAAAGTAATAAATTTTATAAAAGATTAATAGCACTTATTCAAGTTTGACAAATATTCCAAAGGGTTTTGTTATGAAGATATTTTCTTATGTAGATTTTATACTACTATCTTACAATTATTCTTATCTTAAAGGCATATAAAATTCAAACACTCATGCAAAACAAATACTTGCGCACACAAGCAAACACACCTTTGTAAAATAGAGTTAATTTTATATTTTGCTCTTGAATATTTTGAAAAAATAATTAATAATATTTATTCAAGGTTTTACAAATATTCTAAATAGCTCTCTCAAGATGATCTTTTATTAAGAGGTTTGCTTATTTTAAACCAAGTAAAATAGATTTAATTATATATTATTGTCTTATAATTATTCTTATCTTAAATAGAAATGTAGTTCACACACTAGTGCAAAACACACACATGCTAAGAAAATGACTTATTTAAATACCGAGCATAAATAATTTTGATGAGCCTATATTTATGAAACTAAAAAAAAAATCAATTATTTTTTAAGGTATCTTTGAATTTTGGTTTTTACAATAAATAAAAATTTATCTAATACAATTCACACTCAAGCACGCACAAACAATTCAAATACAAATGCACACAAGCACACACACTCATATAAGTTGAAGTTAATTGCATACTAAATGTAAATAAAAATCACGCACACCTGTAAAGCATACACATGCACACAAGCAAACACATTTATATAAATACACAAATTTTATTTCAAGTTTGAATTTTAGACGATTTAAAAAGTACAAAAATTATCTTATTAAGTAATATATTTCATAAAAGATTAATTGTATTTATTCAAGTTCTACAAACATTTAAAAATGCTTTATTACGATGATCTTTTATCGTGAGAATTTTATACTACTCTCCGACAATTACTTTTATCTTAAATGCACATAAAGTTGACACACTAATGCAAATCATACACATGCACAAAAATACACAAACTCATAAAAAATAGAATAATTTTGTATTCCGCCCTTGAATTTTATAAGAATTAAAGGAGTAAAAATTTGTATTACTCCAACATCTTCGACCAAAGCTTAAAAGATTAACATTATTTATTCAAGATTTTGTAGATATTCCAAAAGGCTTACTTACGATGATATTTTATTGTGATAATTTTATGCTACTCTCTTACAATTATTTTTATCATAAATGCACATAAAGTTTATACATTTATGAAAAGAATATACACGCACACACACATGCAAAATAGATTTAATTTTATATTTCACTCTTTAATTCTATAAGAATTCAAAAAATAAAATGTCTTACTAAGCAATGAATTTCATAAAATATTAATAGTATTTATTTCACATTTTACAAATATTTGTAGCTCCTTCCTTATCTTTCATCTATGTTGCTATAGATTTACTACTTCAAACAACCAGCATCTTGCCCCAAGTCTGGCCGCATTCCTTGAGTCCTTTTCCTCGCGTCAACATCTTCGACCAAAACTAATTAAAGATTCCTCGACCAAGAATTGCCTTCTCAACTCCTTCCAGTAGGCACACCTCTACAACAACTTCTTAAATGTTTCGCCGCCACCACCTGATCCCTGAGAAGATCGGATAGTTTGTTGTTCAGTTTGCAACGTACCTACCAACATATTCCTTTTCCCCGCCTCGACATTTTTTATTAATAGGACATTCAACCAAAATCCTCAAATCAACTCCTCCCAACTCTTACATCTCCACCTAAAGATATTCAGAATTTTTAGACTCCTTTATAACATCCAATAAATTGTTGTGGTTTGACCAAAATTGTTGTGCTTTAGTCCAGTTGTGCATACTCAAAACTAGTCTCATTATGTTTATCCTTAAATCGACATTTAATGACATTTAGTTTTCTTCACCATGAATTTGAAGCTGATTTATATGTTTGTCTTGTTGTTTTACATTCATCTTATCAATGCATATTATGATTTCCAAATTAATTTAGTTGCTCTATCTCATAATATGATTTGATACAATATTCTTAAAAAATTAATGATGAAGTCAGTTTGTACTGCTACAAACTGCTTTGACATTCGAAAACATACTACAATCTTTATGTAGTTGTCAAGTTTAGCTATTTGATTAGCCTAACAAATCAATATTATTTGATATAGTTTGCAAGCTTAGTTTATGATTTGCTGGAATGCAAACTTAGTGTTAGATTAATATTGCAGGTTTGTAAGTGACTATATTTAACATCAATTAAATATCAATCAATACAAATCCTTTTTTTACTAAATCAGCAAAACTTATTGTATATGCTACTTTATCGAATCTATAAATATATAGCTTTCTTACTCTATTGTGACAATAAGACTACAATCAGCAGCTGATGTTGATCATGAGTACAGATCACATGTATATGTTACAATCATACAGGAAAAGGTGAGTCAAATATGAATATATATTTGATTCGTGTTTTTCTCCACATGTAAATGTTACAACCATAAAAATTAAAATATTCGATTAAAAAAATTCTATATGAGCCATAAACAATGCCAAAGCTGAATCACTCGGGTTACAGAATTAAGCTGAAACAGAAATCCGATCTTATTCTCTACCGGTTTAGTGAATACATCTATTTATAGTTTCATAAACAGCAAAAAACAAAAGGCACAAGTTAGCCCAGGCAATTCTAGCGGCGATAATAGACTAAGGCATTAAAACTAAGGCAGCAGTTCCTTGCGCGAACCCATATCAGCTACAGCGTGATGCAGCATCTCCGCTTCAGTTGAGATTAGGATTAATAATTTCAATTCTTAATGTTTCATGTTATAATAACAGGGTGTGCAGATGTCGAAGTGGTCTGCGAGGTATTGTCGTGTTAGAGGACTTGCGCAAATGCTAAAACATTCTAACCCTCCCGGATACCAGAAGATGCATACAATAAATGAGAATCACAAGTGTGAATAACGACAGACTCCAAGCAAGAGATAGAAGAAGAGAGATAGAAAAACTCCAAGCATGAGAGAGAATAAGAGACAGAGAGTACCTTCTTCCGCATCAAGAGCCGATCTCGCAAGGGAGGAGAGTCTTCCGTATGGTATCGAGGCCGATCTCGTGAGCTGGGACAGACTTCCGTATCGAGAACCGACCTCGTGAGCGGGTTAAGCTCCGCATCGAGGACAAATAGAGGGTACGGAGGGGGAGGGGAGACGAGAGAGCAGAGAGGGGAGGACGGAGAAGGAAATTACTTGTATTTCTGAGATTAGGGCTTATTTATAGAGAATGCGGAAGGCAGCAACGGGCAGAAAAATATAAATTAGGAAAGTTGAAATTTGAATTCATCTATTTCAATTCATTAATATCAGTTCACGAGATCGGCCCTTGATGAATGATTACTATTCAAAGTTAATTTAAACTATTATTTAAATTAATTATATTAATTTTAACTACAGCGCAACAAGATGTAAGTTAATTTAAATTATTATTCAAAGTTAAATTTGATTTTAAAAATATATTTTTTATCTATTAAAATGAATCTTATATTTCTTATTTCTAGCATATTTTTCAATATATATATATATATATATATATATATATATATATATATATATATATATATATATATATATAATTTATCAAAATACTCTTCAACTTGTTACGTATTATTATTTTATCAACATAGTTCTTATTTTTAACTTCTATAATTAAATTCATATACTATCCATACAAATCAAGGCCCATTTATTAGTTTGAGAAACAAGCATACATACAGCGGTGTATTTGAAAACATTGGAATGATTTGACATCAATAGTTATATGTCATATATATGAGCATATTAAAATTTCTTGTAGGAAATATGACATATTCATGGTTATTTTGATATAATGACTATAGGTCATATATTACTCCCATCTTTTCATTGTTCATAATGCATGCCCCATTACTTTGTCATTTATGCTTTGATAGATAATAGTTACTTGTTAAGTTTTGATAGATAGTAGTTACTTGTTAAGTTTGATTTATCAAACGCACCCATTGTCTTTTTTAGCAGGTCCTGCATGCATGTTTGGTGGACCGTTACATTCGGAGCAGAGTTATCAGCAACAATTTGTTTCTTTTTGGTATTTCATCTTTTGTAATAGTTTGTTTTGCTTTTGATTGAGGGTTAGACAATGGTTTTTTTTTTCTTCTATTCTTTTTTGGCTTGTATCTGAAATTTTATGTCTCTGCCATTGTTTTGAGCCACCTACTTAATGATTTATTACACACCATTTGTTTAAAAAATTAATAATATTGTACTTTAAGGTTGTAAAACAAATTATACATTATATGCATGATGATTTTTTATATTTGGTGGTATTTATGAGTTCCTATGCAAGACATATGATATACATTTGATACTATCTTATTTACATAAGGTTGGATGCAACTATAAATACATATCTTTTTATAAGGGGTTGTTTGATTTGCTGAAAAAAGGAATGCAAAGTATTTAACATGCTAGGGATTTTAAATTTTGAGTTTTTCACTTTGATTAAAAAGAAATACAATATAAATTTTTAATTAATTCATTTTTAACTCCTTTGTTCATTTTTTGATGTGTTCAAACTCGTCTAATGTTAGTCGAATATTTATTCACAACAAGGGTAACAACATCATCGCTATATGTTGCCGACCATCGGCACCACTGCTACTGTCAGCATCAGGCACAATTGGTAGCTATCGCCACGGGCAACCTTAATTGGCACCACCATCAATGTTGTCTAATTGTCACTGCCACCTAATACCGCTTGCTACCATAATCATTTGACTTTACATTGCATTCATTTTACTTCAAGAAAAAAAAAAAAAAACCCCACTTGTATTCCTTTTTTATCCATTAAAACAATTTCTAATACACTCTTTCTTTTATGTTGTATTCATTTTTCAATATCCTAATTAGGAGAAACTATTAGGTGGAGAGTCTGGATGTAGCTTTGTTTTTGGACTCCCATAAAATCGCGACACATGTTCAGTATTCTTTTCTATTTTTTATTTAATTTTTTTTTGTCATCCCAACTGACCTGATCCATAATAAATCATGTTCGTATTTTTGGGCTGAGCATTGGCGCTCTTTTTTTAAATGAAATGCCGCGAGAAAATCATATTTTTTAGGATTTTAGCTCAAAAAATATTTCATAGCTGATGAGAAAGAAAAGTGAGAGAAAACCGATGAAGTTGATGACTGGTCTGGAGGAGGTCAAGGCGATGAAGATGAAGATTTGTTTGGAGGAGGAGAAGCCGATGAAGATGAAGACTAGTCTGGATAAGGAAAAGCCGATGAAATGAATGTTGATTATGAGGAGGAGAAGCCGATGAAGTTGAAGACTGGTTTGAAGGAAAAGATGAGAAAGCTTTAGAATGAACAAAAATATCACTGAGTAAAAACGACTGCGCTTTTACTACTACAAATCATGGTGTACAAATGACTTACAAACTTTGAAGACAAACAAAATTACTCTTACAACGAACCTCGCTAGTGGGCGTTGCCCCCTCAGAACCCCCAACATATTCCCTAAATATACAGAAAAAACTACCCTTCATTCAACTTATGCTATTCCTCTTCCTCTTCATGGATGTTAGCATAGCGTCATCTTCATCGGCTTTTCCTTCTCCAAACCAGTCGTTATCTTCATCGGCTTTTTCTTCATTTTTTTCTTTCTCATCAGCTATGAAAATGTATTTTGAGCTGAAATCCTAAAAATTATGGAAGTTTCGCGGTATATAATAATAAAAAAAAAACACCAATTCAAAATCCTAAATTCAAACATGAATATTTTGGGCTGGGTTGGTCGGGCTTGCAAGAAAAGAACAAAAAATAAAATAGAAATTAATATCCGCATGTACATGCCAAATGTCACGATTTTATTGGACTCCAGACGCAGAGCAACGTCCGGACTCCTCAACTAATAATTTCCCCCTAATTAGCCCCTCAACAATAATAAATTTCTGTGCAACAATAACACTCATAAAGCTCAACTTGTCAAAAAGAAAAAAAAAAAATCTATATTGAATATCAATGCTTTAAACTATTGTTTTCCTCAACTTATAATTTTTATATTTAAATATATATATATATATATATATATATATATATATATATATATATATATATATATATATATATATATATATATATATATATATATATATATATATATATATATATATTATTCCAATGTATTTAAAGAGAGAAGATTTTTACTAGAAGGTTTGGGTTATATTATATATTCCAATGTATTTATAGAAAGAAGATTTTTACTAGAAGGTTTGGGTTATACGTGTTGCGCATGAAGGTATTCTTAAAAATGTATTCACCACCGAAGTAACTAGAGCCGGCACGAGTTGCTTGTGAAAGTCTGCTTCGCCGAGGACATAGAGTTGTTTCCCATTGCAGATCCAGCCTCGGCGTCGGCGAGCCAAGATGTACATGGCCTACGGATGGCCGCAGGTCATAGCGGTCAGTAACGGCGTACGCTCCTCCGACGCCGGTGGCATAGTCGACGATAGAATCATATATCTAAAGATCATCAACCGCCTTCTTCTCCTTGTCACGCCCACTCATCTTCAGTTATGGAGCTGCTCACAGGTTAGTTTACTATTTAAATTTTAACCCTAATCCCTTCTTCCGCTTCCTCATCTTTGATCGAGATATCTATTTAGCTAGTTGTCTCTATTGAAACAGCACAAGGTGAGAATTGGGAAGTACGTGAGAGACGGCGATTCGGTTCAGCGGGAAGGAGAAAATTTGCAGGCCATTTGGAGCCCCGATACCAAAACCATCGCCGTACTAGTAAGTGTGAAGAAGAGAGGCATCGTCTCTGCTTTGTCTTACCCCCTTTCTCCTCTCTTTCGTTTAGGTCCCATGTTTGCTCCAATGAGACTCGACTGTTGGCCTTTCACACTTTGCCTGCATATTCATGATTACTAATTGTATATACAATCTTCTGTCAATTTTAAATTTTAAGCTAGAAAGAAACGGCAACTCACTATGATCAAGTAGTTCTCTTTACTGGTAGACCCTTTCGGATAAATTTGAAATATTAGAACGGAGAATTCTTAACAACGCTTAATTTCATCAGTTGCCCGACTATGTTTCTTGACGTTTGCTGGCATTTTTTACAACATTGGCATTATCATGTTTACACGGTTGGTTTTTGAGAAAATATTGTGTGCAATCAGCTTGGAAGAATCCAAATAAGATGATGGTGTTTTGTTCATCTTTTTGAATATTTGTTAATGGCGACAACTCCTCTAATAACTCCTCTTATAATGCTATTTCTTACTTTATCTCTTTGTTTGCTTCTTGCATTTCTAATTTATGAAACTCAAGTAAAAGAGTTAGGTTGAAAAAAAAAAATAAAGGCACTATTTGGGATTTCTTTGTTCAACAAAACAATGCATGTTGGATTGACTACATGCAGAGACCTAAAAAGATGAAGGGGACAAAATGGACACTTGAAGAAATTTAGCCCATCCTTTTAGTTAATGACGATAAAAAAATTGCTAAATGTAGTTTATCATGAACAAATGAGCTTAATATTATTTTTTTCCTATTTTAGATTGCCACAATTATTAATCAAATCCGAATTTGCTTGTTATTAAATGAAATCAAATTTGAGGGCATTAATCTAACATTGCAGGAAATAATTTGAGGTCACTCATTGTGTAATTTATTGTAAGCCAGGTGACGAGGGCATCAACCGTCGATTCCAACGCGTTTATCACATGAGACATTGCAAATCAACGACCACGATTAGAAGCATATACTTATGAGTTCTTTTTTTACTGTATTAGTTTATTTCTATTATTTTGTTTCAGTTGGCCTTTATACCCCTACGAGGGAGTTTAGTGAGTTGTAGCCCAAAGGGCATATGTGATGTGGGCAAAAAATATAGGGGTGCCTATACCCTTCGCCCACAAGCAGCAACGACAAAAAGACTACTGAACTCGGACTGAGACTGGACTTCTACCGACGAAAATGACTAAAGACGAGAAAAAGGAAGAACAAACTCTTACATTTCAAATAAGATGTAAAATCTAGAAATCAAAAGACTTACAACAATGACTCTTGCAAAATTTATCCGACTTACAAACTTGACTCAATCACTTGGCGACACCCTAAAGTTTCTTCACTTAGAGAAGAAGGATATAGGTGGAGTGACACTTGCGGAGAGACAAAAGAGGTTAGAAGCTAAGAAGAAGGGTGGAAAGAGCCCGCAGGATTTCCGGAGGGGATGAGAAAGAAGGGTGGAAAGAGCCCGCAGGATTTCCGAAGCAAACCCGCAGGTTATAACTTTTCCAAAAATAACATATCATTCAACTATTTTTAAAACATTACAAATCCTCCCATATTTATAGGTATGAAAGAGGAATACCAAGAGACACCTAATAAATTCCCATAGGAATTTTAAACATCACATTGCATTAAAATACCTAAAAAACATCCCAAGCCAAGGAACCGAAGAGGCATCCACGGGAACCAAGGAGACCACCCGGAATCAAGGGGCACGGTCACGGGAAAGAGCCCAGGCACGGGAAAACCAACAGCCGGCCGGAATCCAAGGGGGCAAATGCACAAAAAGCCATGGTGGAATTCAAGGAGCCACACATGGGAAAATAAAACATAAATCTTGAGATTCCAAAAGCCCTTTTGGAACCCAAGAGACACCATAACTTAAAACATTAAAAACTATAATTAAAGTGCATTAAATAAAAGATAAATATGAGCTAAACTTAGCTAGTAATGAGCTAACCCTTAGTTCAATAAGTGAACTAAAGACCAGCTCATAAATGAGCTAAAGTTTCAGCTCAATTTTGATTGAGCTAGTAGACTCAAGGGAAGCCAAAAATCTAATTATTTTTGACATGAGTTGACCCTCCCTTTGTCTACATCAATATGAGTCTTTGTTTCTTTTTTTATTATCGAGGCCTATATATAGTGGCATGAGTCTTTGTATTAGTTTTTTAATGAATGTTTGAATGAATATTTGATTTTGTTTTCTTCTTCTTTTTGAGTGTGCTCAAGAGAGAAGAGAAAGCTCGAGGTGCGGGATAACGCAATACCCACCAGTAATCGGAGGAGTCCATGGATCGTGGCCTTTATCATTTTCCCCTCTTTCATCTCTACACTGGACGACCCACCACCGCTCCCCCACCCGGACTAAATTCCACCTCCAAAATCCCACTCCAACCGGCGCCCCAAACCCCTACCTCCTCATACCCGACGGCCCCTCCTCTTCTCCATTGCCACCGGCCACCCCTTGCTCCCTTCCATTATGACAATTTCAAACCTCATCATTTCTTGCCTAAATTGACACCAAGAATGAAAGGAAAGGAAGTAAGTTTATTTGAAATTCAAATTCAAATTTCAAATACTGTCCTACTATGCCAACTCTAAATTAGGAAATTGCATAACTCCAAGTCTATTTAAAATTCAAATTAGATTTGAGTTATTATTTTCTTTTCTAAATCTCATAAGTTGATTTAGAAGTTTCAAAATCTCTCCCCAAATCCCTCCCTCTCCCTCTTAATGCCGCCGACCCCTTTAATGGGCTCCTCCCTTGAATTTCCTTTTTAATCCCTACATCCCATTTGAATTTGAAATCAAATTTTCAAATTCAAATCCCTCCAAAACAGCTTAAATCTGAAATTAATATCAGATTTATTCTCTTTTACTTCATCCAAATCCTAAACCTAATTTATCCCACAAGCCTCTATCTCCTCTCTCTTTGGCCGCCCACTTCCTCTCCCCACATCTCTCTTGGAAGCTTCAAACCTGCATGAATCCTAAAGCAAAGAAGACAAGACGCTTCCTCTCCTTCCTCTTCCGTTAGTGTTTAGCTGATTTAGAAATCATCCACGGATTCGATTGCAATTCCCAAGGGCAACTCATGGGACATCCACCCGTACCTCCATCTTCGGCTACTCTCCCGTGAATCAAGATCGTCGGCGTCATCGTCCTCTTAGTGGCATCGCTTGGTTTGTTAAAGATCTATCTCCGTTGAATAATTCCCATAGAGCGTGAGTGAGAGAAAAGGGAACTCAAGGTGAAAGCTCTTGATATTAACCCGTGGATTATTATTACGAGTGCATTTGACTTTATTGAAATTTACCGATTTTGTTTTAAATTGATTTGTCCTTCTAAATTGCAACTGCTTACTAGAACAAGACTTCATGGATAGTTCTTTACATTACTTCTTGCAATTCATTAACTGTAAAGAAGCGAGCTAACAATAGTTTTATTATTTCCTCATAATTCCTGGTGATTTCACATCACCAGGGAACTCTAGATCTTAGAAAATCAAAACCTAAACCATATCCCCAACCTTTTTTGAATGAACAAACGTTCACTATACTCATATGGGTTAAAGAACATATAATCTTATTATGCTCTTATAGTTTCAGTCACCCTTCAATTTGTTATCTTCTTTATTTTACGTAGTTCATATGTTTCGCTTCAGCCATCTTCAATGTATATCTATTGGGTATAATTTGTTTCTGCTGCAAATCAATATTTTTGGTTGTGTTTCTATATTATGATTCACTTATCTTTCCTATCATTCACCCTTATTGCAGACATCTTCGGCATTCTTCCATATCTACAAGGTCCAATTTTCTGGGAAGAGATTACTAATTGGGGGCAAACAACCCAGCGGTTTGTTTCTTGCTAACATATCTCTAGTCATAACCGAGAAGGCCCCATTTTCAGAGAAAAACTGGACCACGTATGGAACTCGTACTGCTTGTACATCTCCAACCCTCTTTTGGTTTTTCAGAGGTTTTTCATTTACTATTTTTTTCCTTGTTTTCCAGGAGCAATTTTGTCTGTGATAACAAAAGCATTCTCATTGGACTTTCTAATGGACATTTACAACTTGTCACTTGGAATGCAGAGGTTACTATCGGACTTGCTTTTCATCCTGTGTAAATATGATTACATCCTTGGAGATCTTGTTACCTTCTGTTAAGTATTACAAATATGGATTTCTTTTTCTAACTTTTAAAGTTTCATGACAAATTGAATTCTTTTTTTTCAGTTCTCTAGTTACTTTGAAGTTTGCAGCCATGCTTGCAGTCCCAACACTTTAGATGCAACATTTCATTCATTAGCAAACATATCCTCTGGTAGGAATAGAAATGCTTGTATTCCATTGTCGGTTCCCAATACTACTGGAAATTCCGCGATTATGCAGCTCGAACTATCATTGCCACTGAGGCTGCTAGTTGTTTTGAATTCACATGGCCAGGTTACTGTATGTTCAGTAAGCAAAAAGGGTTTAAAGCAAACTGATTCTATTAAAGCTGAATGGTGGTTAAACACTGATGATGTCATGTGTGCTTCTATTGCTTCAGAGCAACAAATTCTTGCTGTTGGTTGTAGTAGGGGTGTAGTGGAGCTATATGATCTGGCAGATAGCATATCTTTTCTTCGCACCGTGTCTTTGTATGACTGGGGGTAAGGCTAAACAAATTCTAGTTTACTGGATGATTTGTATGATTTTTTTTAATGTGAGTAATTTACCGCTTCTTATTTTAGTAGTTATGAGCCTCCGGATTACACAAACAGCCACATATGTTCATATCTCTGATGACAACTCATTCTTTGTTAATCCAGATCATGGTTTTTTTCTTCTTCTGATGTAGCTCCATACGTTAAAATGGTTAAATGCTTTCTATAAATATATGTAGAGAGTACTTCAATTTTTCTGAAATAGTTGAAGTTAAAGAACGAGTGGCTTGTACTTCTTTTTCAACTTTATGCCGGTGGGTGATTTCTAATGTTCTGCCGTTGGGCATTCGTTTACAGTATATTTTATTGTTTCTCTGATGTGGATATGTTACACATGAGTTATGCTCAATAGTTTACTCATAGTTTTGTTTTTTTTGTTTTTTGGATATTTCGCCTATGCTATATCTCCACCCCGAGGCAGTTTAGGAGGGCTGGAAGTTGGATGAATTGGTTTATTTTGTGGCAACTATGTGCATGGCTGGTTTGCGAACTACTAAGATAGGATATGGATAATAGAAGAGTGAATATTGACTATATCCTTGATGGCAAAAACTGATATCTTCAACTTACTATGGTGATAATTGCGCACAGGTTCTTGGTGGTGGTTAGTACAGCTGGCATCGCATCTTGTGTCTGTAATCTTGGGGATCTTTTAAACATGTTATTGTTGGATTTTGTGATTTTTTTATTTCATTTGTCAGGTTTGCAAGGATGGAAAATTTAGTTTCAGAAAACAGTAGCCTGATGTGAGACTTTGAAGCCTGCTTTTAAGTTTACTGGACTATTGCATAGAGAATTTGAAATCTTTGTTCACAAATTCTTTTGTACTATAAATATTAACATTAAAGTAAACATATTGAGAATATGGATTATCAATATCTTGTTAATAGGATGATTATTAGAAGCTAATATCTCTAGTGGATTTAAATCAATGATCTTGTATGCAGATGCAAAGCTGATCAATTCTATTAGGCTAGTGTCCATGAGAAATGGAACAAATCCAAATCTCATTCTTTAAAGAAATGGTAATATCTATTTCAATTAGGACCCTAACTGCTGATTGTGAAACACCTTAATTAAAAGAAGCTAAATTTTTAAACATCGAGGCGCCTTTTGGTGTAATGATTGAAATTTCTTTATGAAACTCCACAGTTAAGCGTGCTCATCCCAGAACAATTATGGAATGAGTTATCTATTTGGAAGTTAAACCAACAGGACAAAACTGTTAGGCTTATAGGCCAAAGCAGACAATATCTCGATAGTTAAGAGTTTGAACTATTACAAATGGTATCAAAGCAATACACCAGCTGAAAGACGGGGACTAAGCGCCATACAAGATAAAGTGCTAGGCAACGGGAGCCATCTCTTGAACCGTATATGAGACAAAGTGCTGTATGATGGGAGCCACCACTTGAATAAAGAAAAAAAAAAAAAGAGAGCCATCACTTGAACTTGAAAGGGTCGCCTCTAGAATCTTATTTGCCTGGTGAATGATTCTGGAATAAAGACGCTGACGAGGATGTCAGTGACTTAAGTTGGGGAGATTGTAAAACCCCTTAAGTAAAATAAGCTAAACTCTGAAGCATCGAGACACCTTTTGGTGTAATGATTGAAATTTATTTATGAAACTTCGTAGTCAAGCGTGCTCATCCCGGAGCAATTCTGGGATGGGTGATCTACTGGAAAGTTATACCAACATGACAAAATCGTGAGGGTCTTAGACCAAAACAGACAATATCTTGATAATTAAATGTTTGGGCTGTTGCACTAATAACCTACATAGGTTAGCAATAGTGACATCCATTTGAAGATGTTTACCAAAAAATGATACAACAGAAACAAAATGGATTGGTTGAAATAGCAAATTCAGAGTCGAAAAAAATAACCCAAATTAGAGTCACATAATGTTTCTTGCAACAATCAAGTGAGGTGATCACTTAAGTATTCAAATTGAAAAGCTATCCACATAGATCTAAATTAATGATCTTGTATGCCGATGTGGAATTTATCACATCTATTAGGCTACATCCAACAAAGGCTATGAATTAAAAAAATGATCTAAAATTTGTTCAAAATTTTGTGTACAAATGGATCAGAAGTAGTGAAACTTCAACCATTATGTTAGAAGGTTGGTTTTGATCAATAGAATGCTCGTCACTATCTTGTTTGTTAGGGAATTTTTGCAAGTTTGGGGGTACCTTAAAGCATCCTGTGAAGCTATGATAAAAAATTTTATAAGAGCCCATGAAAGAATGCCTTCAAATTCTACCTTCTGCTATAGCCAAGAGTAATGAAACCAATCCAAATCTCCTTTAAAGAAATATTAATATTGGTTTCAACTAGAACCCTAGTCAATGATGACTGATATAGCTTAGCAGTAGTGACATTCCTTTGAAGCGGTTTACCAAAAATTGAGATAAGAGAAAAATAATTGATTGTTTGAAGTAGTAAATTCAAAATTGAGAAAAAAAGTAACCCAATTGATGCAAGCAACACAGACTAAATAGACAAATAGGAGAACATCAGGACAAGACGTAAACCAAACTCGATTCAAATGTAGCTTGCAAACATCCAAACAAACTTAGGAGAAACAAAAGCCAAATCGAACAAAACAAAATAAAAATATAAAAATGCTATCCTCAGTATAACCGTCTAGCAGTCTCCTCACATGCAACGAAAGTAGGAAATTTAAGAAAATTGTGCTTAGGCTTGCAAACCGAGGGTCCACCACTGCTACAGAGTCCAACGTCATTTCCAAACTCATCCGGCAAATGTCTCCAAATTTCAGCCAACATACACTTCCAAAGCTCAAGAAGAAGGATACATATGGAGTGGAACTTGCGTAGAAAAGAAGAGATTAGAAGCCAAGACGAAATAGAGAAGAGAAGAAAGGGATGGAACATGCTCTCAAGCTTTTCCAAGAAGAAACCCTCAGGTTTTTGTCAAGATTTTTTTTCTCAGATTTTCAACAACCTTTTCCATGCCAAAACATCTCTATTTTATAGGCAAAAGAAGGTAGTCAAACAGCCATTCCACCTCCAACCAAAATCAATCAGGTTTGGGGAAATAAAAGGCCAAAATACACCAAATAGAAGGCTAAAAGACAGCAAAACTGTTGCAGCAAAACTGCACAGAAAACCGGGAGCCAAACCACGAAAATCCCCACCCAGCAGCCACGGGAAACCCAGCCAGCTAGGGATCCGAAGAGCCAGCACAGAAAACAGGGCGGTAATTCACTGGAAACAGCCAGGAGGAGGGAAAACGAGGAGGGCCACGGGAACAGCTACAGCCAGCAGTAACCAAGAAGACAAGGGGAAGAGAAGAGACACAAGTCCACTCCACAATAACGAGCTTTAATAATTGCATACCTTTATGAATTTATGAGTTAGGGAGTTCATTTATTCTTCCAATCATTGAGCTAAACTTCAGCTCAAACATTAATGAGCTTACTCCAAGTAGAAGCCATAAATTTAAGCTCATTACCAAGCAGCTAAGACCAACCCGAGAGCACAACCAACTTCAAACCGATAACAACAAGCAGCCTAAGGACAAAATGGACCCAAGAGCAAGCAAACCCAAGGCCTGCCATGCCTAGCACATTCCTACCATGATCATTGGAAGCCCAACCATCATAGGATAGCTTAAAAAAAGCATAAAACACAACTAATATTGTTCAAAATACAATAAAACATAAATAAACCAAAATAATTGAATGCATCACCAATTTAGCCTCACAAAAGGTTCCTTGCAACAATCAAAGTGAGGTTCATTTAAGTATTTATATTGAAAAATTATCCACATAGTACGATCTCCTTGAGAAGAGTTTTGAATAATGAACTTTTTGAGAGAATTTGATAAGAAAATTACTAGAACTAATAAGCCCAACTAAAAGTTCTTTGATTAATCCTCATATCAGATAAGAATCTTTGAACAATCTCAATACAGGGATGGCCTCAAGAAAGCTTGACAAGGGTGAAATAGAAAATGAGATGTCAACTCAAAAATCTTATCATCAGAGAAAATAACTTCATGTTTACCAAGATGAGAAGAGGGAGATTTATAATGAGTTGGTTGAGGTTCTTAATAGAAATAAATTAGGAATCGGGAAGGAAGCAGGGCCAAGATAGTGATTCTTATCCCCCCGAATAGCCTTACGAAAGAAATGGAACCCAAGTAGAAAGAGATTCCACAATATTTAATATCCCAGTTGCAGGAGTAGCCATTTGGCATCATAACATTGCAGGAACACTTAATGTGCAATCGAGACTTGTAGGAGTGTGTAATGTTTTCCATTTCTCCTTATTGCGATACTACATGTATGATGATTCTCATATAATACAATTCAAGCCACATGTAATTCTATAAGCGATTTGAGTTATGAAGAGGAACTATAGTGTATTTTTTATCGTGAGTTTTGAAAACTTCAACGTTGATCTATTCTTTTTGTTAGAGTTATCTAGATTAACTAATCAGAATGAGAAGCAAGATGGGAGACCGAAAAAAAGATAATCGCAAAATATCCACCACTATTTCGGGAAGAATGTATGAATTTGTGGATCAAATTCTAGCAAGGAGGTAGTATGTAATGAACTTAATAAACTAAACTCTTGTACGAGCTGGATTGGCCTAACCCCTCTCATGAAGATCCTTTGCTTGCCTCCTTCCTAAACCGCATGATGACCTCTTAGTCACTATAGCCTTGATTTTTTTTTGGAAACCCTTTGCTTTTTGTCGGTTACGCTTGCAATTTGATGTAAAGTTGCTAAGACATTGCTTTCCCCCTCAATCCTTTCTTCCTTATAGACGCCAAGAATCCTTGACCCTGCCCTTCTCATTTTACCGATCAAATATCTTGACAATCCTTCCTCTTTGTTATCTCTCCTACAAGCCAACATCAAAGAACCTCCTCCTCACCTTCATTCTTCCTTGGCTGAAGGTTTTAGAGCTGCGGTCTTAAGTTCTCAACCCCAATGCCACAACTCCTCTTCTCCTTAGTTGAGGATTTGCAAGCCCTTCCCTCATCAACCTCTTTTTTCTTTCATCTACAATTCTCTAGGCACAATCATCTTTCCCTCAAGGGCAAATTGGATTAACCATTCTTAATCGTCAGAGAACTTTTTGTTAACCTTATCTTCTGATCCACTTTTATCTTAACTCGCAAAACTTAGATTATTATTATTTGCTTTATTTTTAATAAAATTTAGGATATGTTATGCATTTAGGCTTAATATAATTGGTTTTATCCCATAATAATGATCATAATTAATACGATAGACTTTGACATAAATTATGTGGACAACATCACATTTATCTTAGTTATTTAATTTTAGTGCTTATATGTGCTTGTGTGAGTGATTCAGGATTCTTAATGTATGTGATTTTTGCCTGGTGTAATTTAGTTAGATCTCAATTAAAATTGGAGTTTTGTATGGCTCGCTTTTCTGTTAATTATTTTTTGTTTCCTTGTTAAACTATTATTAAGACTCTATTGATGCATTAAAATATTATTCAACTTCTTTTACTTACTCTTACTGCTTATAATCACTTGTATAGAAATATTTTTCTTGTAAGTACAAAATGGACTTAATTGATGTTGTCTTTTAAGGTTTGTCTCAAAGTTAAGATAATACCTTCATCTCATCTCATATTGACGAATATACTACCTTTCAAACTCGGGGTATGAAACAAGTTGTCAATTTGTTGTTAATAATGAGTTAAAGAGTTGAAATATATCTCGATAAAGTCGTTTTTTTGTCATAGGTCATAAAGAGTGCTATTGATATTAAATATGGTCAAGGTATTGTCAATTTGGAGTAATTTTCTTTTGCCGCATCCCCACTTTTTTTGGTGTTTTTGTTGTGTATAAAATTTTCTCCAAATTTGTTTATTATGAATTTTCTTATCCATGACATCACCATATTATTTTTCACCTTAACATGTCCAAAATTTTGGGGTCTTTTTCATTTGGTGCATGAGCCACTTTTGTAAGATAATCTTTTTTCCTATTCACACAAACAAACATCATTACTAAATGAGATCATTGGATAAAGTTTATCTATTAAACTTGTAGCTATTAATTAGAAGAATAGAATTCTCTAATAAGGTGTTGAGTTCTCTGATAAGAGAAACCGACCATGAATGTATGCCACCTCAGAGTAGGTGCTTCTTTTGCTACTAGCCATGAGAAGGGGCAGACTGGATAGACGGGACATTTGGGAGTTGAAATGAGCAGGATAAAATTGGAGGAAAATTATGAGAAAGAGCTAAGGGAATTTGCTTGGATATCATGAAGAAATATATCGAAAATTTTGTTGATTAAATTCTTTAATGATTGTGGAGTATAAGCTTGATATAAATAGAGGAGATGATCTACGGCTTTGCCATGAACAACACAAATTCTTTTTCAAGTTGAAACAACTAGAAAAGAAAAGCAAGAAGGCATGATTTGAGTATTTGAATTCAGATCTTTATTATATTTAATAATATACAGCAGAAAGGAGCAATGTCATGGATTGGTGCTCAGCAATCCTGAAATATTCTTGGATATGTGAAGGTAGACTGACAATAAGATCCATGAATTCTCTAGTGGGCATTAGCATCAACCAACAAATGCTCTGAATCTGCTTTAGCTCTGATACCAAACGATGAAGAATAATGGTGGGATCTTGTAGATTATAATAGATCACAAATTGTCTTCTAGCAGGAGAGGGATTGGCCAATGTTTGTTGGATCTTTGCATAATATTTATGACATTTGAAGTGAAATTGAATTGTGTGGCTGGCCAAGTACCCTTGAAATTTGAATGAAGATTGCTTTGATTGATCTTGATCATCAAACACTGTCCATTCTAGTAAATCAATGAAAATCCAATCCTCCATGTTATCAAATTTATTGTCATGATGTCCATTGCTAGAAATTGTATTCTTATGCTGCATCACACACCATCGGGTATTAAACGTGTTTGTTAATGATATCATGCACTTGTTTGATCAAGATTAGTCTTAAAGGGGTAGTATCATTGACTTAATTAATTTGAATAATTAATTGAACGATCAGAAAGATTTACCCATGCTTCCAGTTTTTTTGTTTTGCCTACCCTAAACTGATTTATTATGATGTAGGCGAGCCTTGGCAGCATCTTCCCAGGCTCTTACTAAGCGGACTAGTTGGCATCCACACTCATGCTTCCTAGTTATTGTGATGTGTTGCCATGCTAATCAAATGAATACATCTAATATGTTTTTGGATTGAACAAGCATATCTTAACCGAAACTAGTTTTAAAATCAACTGTTTCGTGGTTTATAGGTATTCAATGGAGGATACAGGTCCCGTTACCTGTATTAACTGGACGCCTGATAATTATGCTTTTGCCGTGGGATGGAAGTTTAGAGGACTTGCTGTGTGGTCTGTATCTGGATGTCGGTTGATGTGCACAATTCGTCAAACAGGGGTAATCTCTTCTCAGTCACCTATGGTGAAAACTAACCAGGAAGTAAGAAGTGAACCTCTTATGGGTGGAACAGCACTATTGCATTGGGATGAATATGGGTACAAGCTTTATGCTGTTGAGGAGAGTTCATCGGATAAAATTCTTGCATTTTCATTTGGTAAATATTGCCTTAACAGAGGACTTTCCGGCACAACGTACATCCGGCAAATTTTGTATGGTGAAGATCGGGTTCTTATTGTGCAATCTGATGATAATGATGAACTAAAAATATTGCATCTAAATCTTCCAGTTAAGTTTTCTCATGAAATAACTATTTATTGTTCAAATTTCTTAATGCAACTAAATTCCGTCATTTTCTGATTTAATGATCCATTCACTAGGTATCCTATATTTCTCAAAATTGGCCTGTTCTACATGTGGTTGCTAGCAAAGATGGCATGTACTTGGCAGTTGCTGGTCTTCATGGCCTCATCCTTTATGACTTGCGGCACAAAAGATGGCGTTTCTTTGGAGACGTTACCCAGGAGCAAAAAATTGAGTGTAAAGGTCTCCTGTGGATGGGGAAAATTATTATATTATGCAACTTCATTGATTCATCCAACACGTGAGAGTCCTCTTTCTTGCATGCATTCTAATCTATCTATAAAACACTGAAGCTTTGGTGAAAAGCTTCCTCTAGCATTATTTGATGAATCTAAGAACATATGCTATTTTCTGTTTTTCTCCTTGATGTTCTGTAGGAAAATTCCAAACATTAGGTTTGGTTTCCTAAGATCACGTGAAGACAACTCTTTCTTGCATTCTGTTCTACCTGTCATTTCTCAAAATGTATAGATCATTGGCGCAATGAGATTAATTTTGGAATGGTTAATCCAGTTAGAAATTTTTTCTTGGGGCACGTTTAGTGTAACTAATATCTTATATACTTTTTTTTTCAAATACCAATGCGTTTTTAGTTTGTGCTACATTTTTTCGGTATAACGGAAAATTTTGAATCAGCTTTTTATAGATGGATGCAGTAAACATTTTGCTACATATCTCACCAGATGAATCATTTTTAATGATAGCCGATTTAAGTTTCTGAGAATTGTTCTTAACACCTGATTTGTCTTCTTATTGTTACGTTGTACTTTCTTTTAATCTGCTTCAATCTGTGGGCTTGTTCATTGATGCTGTTTCACCAGGGTTGATCTGGATGAAATTGGAATCTAAAACATTGAGAACACAGATCTTAAATAGTTAAATGTTTTTGAAATGCTATGTAAAAGGTTGAAATAATACATAATGGCCTATTATGTAAAATGTAATGTTTCTTCATGATGCTATGCCCGGTATAGATTAAACTTAAACCACTTGCAGGCCGAATTTGATTCAAAGACTGAAGAAGATCATTGTAAAATGGTATCAGTTTTTGTCTTTGGTAAAAGTTAAGAATTGCTGGGCCATGCGTGGGGCTGGTTGGTGATACTGGGGGAGGTCGGGTGGCTGTATGTTTGTGTTTTGAAAAACTAGAAGTTTTTGTGTTTTAAAAATTAACTTGTTTTTTTTTTTTGAAAAAAAAAGAAAACAAAATTCTGACCAATGATATTTTGTCCCAAATTTTTTAAACAAAAACGACAAAAAAAGAAATATTGATGACAGGTAGACCCTTTTAGCTTCATTATAGGTGAAGTGTAAGATATTCACATAATCTTTTTCTTATATCAATTATTTAACCAAAAATTTCTTTTTGGGTCACAACATCAGTTCCACAATCAAAGTTTTTCACTACAAAGTGGTGCATCATGTCTCAAGGTCTATCATTCATCTGATGTGTCAGACACGTCGAAGATTTGTTCGATTAAAAAAATATTAAAAATAAAGTGGACACTCATATACTACACTCGCGTCTTAAATATTTATGGTTTTTTAAAATATAGTATCTTGTGCTTCAAAATTTTATTTATTAAAAAAATAAATCAAATTTCTTATTTTTTCTTCCAACCCCAAATCAATCTCTTGAGCTCGATACCCCATTCTTCTAACATTTCTATTTTTGTTCCTATCTGGCAGACCACAACTAGGGTTTCACAATAATGTCTGATGCTAATTAACATTTACGTTTGACGCCGTCACAACATCAACGTTTCCAAATCATCTCAATATCGAAGTCCAATGCCGTACTGTCATTGACGCTCAATGCTCGATGCCAATATTTTCTACAATCACAATCATGCCCCACACTATCTCGACATGTCATCTTTGTTCAATATTATCTCAACATCAATGACTGACTCCATCTCAACATCAAACCCGATGTCCTTGCACAACATTAGTACTTGACTTTTTGGCAGCATTGTCGTCTTCCTTCTTGATGCCTGACACACAATAGTGATGGTTGATTCTTGATATTCTAATATTAATTATTTTAAGTATAAATCCTAATAAATGACTTTGTTTTTAAATTATTTTTATTATTCTACTTATTCAATTTTTATACACTATCTTTAAGATATAAAAATTATAATAACGTGTCCAAGCGGTATTCGTGTTCTATATTTTCAAGAATTGAAATGTCCAGTCTACATGTGTTGTTTCCATATTGTCATGCCTGTCTTTGTGCATCATAGAAATAAATTGGTCTTGAAATTTAATTATTTATGAATAATTTACGATTTTGATTGATATGTCCTATCCACCCATCATGGGGCCTTAAATTAAGATTTTTAATTGTTCTTCAATTATTTTAAGAGGATTATGAGACTCCTATGGGCTTGCATAGAGAGTGGTACATAATGAATGAGCCAAATTTTGATGTAAAGGCAGTAAAGCTTTTATTTGTGATCTTGTTATTGACCTTTATCTTGTTGTAGCCCCCCCCACCCGCCCACCCTCTTCAACTAAAATGAGGTGTTGATTGTTAGTTCATAATAGCATTGAGTGTTTGAGGGGTGATACAACTATACTTTCTTGCTCAATTATGGGAAAAACCGGATTAAAATAAAATTTTGTGCTACTAAATTTTCTGTATAGCAAGGGAATGTCACATCTTCCTTTTCAATTGTTTGCGATAAAACCTCTGCCTAAAATAAAAATTTTCATTGATAACTAATATTCATACACTCTTATGCTAGATAATTGCATCAGCATTATCACCACTAAGATTTAACCCCATTATAATTTTTTTTAGTTTGCTTTGAGATTCATTTTTTTTGTCGTCATTAAGAGCTGCTTTTGCTATAGCAAATTACAGCGTCACCAGTACTAGGTTTGGTAGCAAACTTTATTCATTATTTTGCTTTTAAAAAATTTATTTTTCTTTTTTTGGTTTAATTGACACCGTTTTATATGTTATATACCTCCTCATTCTTTGAATTGTTTTGTTTTTAAACTTGCATATTGAGTGATGCTGTTTCTATTTTCACTGAAGTTCGTTTAATTCTTGTAGGTATGAACTCCTATTTTTCCCAAGATATCATCTTGACCAGAGCTCCTTACTTTGTCGGAAGCCATTACTTGGAAAACCAATTATCATGGATGCTTTCCAAGATTATATACTCATTACATATCGTCCATTTGATGTTCACATGTTCCATGTAAAGATCTCAGGAGAGTTATCTCCTACTAGCACACCATATTTGCAGGTAATTGGGAAAATGCACTGTTGGTCTTTTCTTTAATTGCAGCAGAGCAGTTATTTTCACAGAGGTGCTAGTTTAGAAATGAAAGTTGATCATCATAAACCATATCTTTGTAAGTAATCGAATGACAAACAGCTTTCCACAGTGCGGGAACTTTCAATTATGACTGCAAAGAGCCATCCAGCATCCATGCGATTCATCCCCGATCTTACAATTGGAGGAAAGTTGAAGGACAGTTTGTCATCTTCAAATATCTTAGGCCATCAGCCTTCACGGTACATGCACTTTGGATTTTAGCTAGCTTACCAGCTTAAACATGATTCTTATTTGTGCTGCTTGTAATGTAAGATGCTTAATACTGAGGACTAATGGGGAGCTTTCATTACTTGATTTGGATGATGGGCATGAACAAGTACTAACAAATTCAGTTGAGCTGTTTTGGGTCACTTGCGGTCATTCAGAAGAGAAAGAAAATCTAATTGAGGAAGTCTCTTGGCTAGACTATGGTCACCGAGGTATGCAGGTAAATTTTTATTTGCCTACTTTAATTGTGTTTTCATCTTTCATTTCCTTAAGGTATGTGTACTTGTATGATTTCTCCTTCATTGAACCTTTGAGAATAAAAACTATAGTGGTTACCATGGAATTGAATGTTTGTATTGAAGTTGATCATTGCAGGTTTGGTATCCATCTCCTGGAGCTGATCCATTTAAACAGGAGGATTTTTTTCAGGTATTTTGAAACTTACTTGATTTTATAATTTTTAGATATGGAGATTATCATTCCACCACGTGATAATTGCTATTTTATTGTAACCTGTTTGATGGTATTAAATGTGTATTGTTGGTTCCTCTTGCTAGAATATTTCTGCCCAAAAGTTCCTTTATTGTGTCACCTCCTAAGCTTTTGCCATTTTTTAACCTGAAATTGTTTGTGCGTGTACGCTTAACATCTGTGTAATTTTGTTCCTTTTTTTTGTTAAACAAAATCTGAAACTTTCTTCTGATGACAATGTGCAGTTTTGTTTGTTTCCATGTGCCATTTTGACTTAGCTATGAATGATTTTCTTGTTGTGTGAAGTTTTATTTTAAATTGAAGAAAAGCTAAAAGTGCCATTGTGTTCGAAGAAGGGATGTCAGGAAAGTTGCCAGTACAATAACCTAGTCAGAGGCGTGAGATAACTCGAAACTTAAACATCCGCCAAGAATGATGATGTTTATTTTGAGGAGAGTGTGTAACACGATATGTTCCTTTGCTTTTTTTCGGGTATGTTCTTTTGCTTAGTTTAGTGCATAAATATGATAGTTATTTACCTTGTCTCTGAAAAGTTGCGCTAGAGTAACTATTATTCTAAATGTTTAACTGTTAATGTGATTGTTTGTATGATTATTTGACTCTTTAGCGATTATTTCAATGAGCTATAACCTAGCATTCTTAAAGTGGATTTTGGGTTTGTGAGTTATTAAGCTACCTGTTTAAGTATGCTTGAGTAAATAAATGACCATTCACTATTTGCCATATTACAAGATCTGCCTAGGTATACTTGTCTAGGTTATGCAAACTCTAAATGATGTGGTCATCTGATTGTTGAAAGTTGAAACTTAACATGTGCTCTAGATGATACAAACCATGAAAGATGCACAGCTCTAGGGAAACATTTGTTGGTTTATTATTATTAGTTTATATAATCTATAAAACTTGAGAGAAGAAGTTTGTTAAAAAAATATGGAGGACAAGGGTTGATTATCTATTTATCTCTATACTTGAAATGTCTAAAATTGCTTTACCAGTAAAATATTTGATGCAGGTGCAATAAAAATTCTTTGTTGTCCTTGATTTGAATTTTTTTCACAAAACTTAGAGGCAAACAAAAAGGGGAGTAAAGAAAATTAGTGTGAAAAAGGAAGAGAGGTAAGAGATATGAACAAGACTATTTCGCATGATTTCTTCATACGAGTTCTTGACTGACATGAAGTAATGCTTCACATTTCCAAGGTTTGATGGCAAACTTCAACTGTTATTCATGAACACTAAGTAAGGTTTTTGGATAAAGTAGTGGCCCTTTTTATAAAGATGGGTTGTGAAAACATAACAAAAAAGCACTAAAATCCTGAAGATTGCCTCTGGTTACTGTTTGCTTGATAACGATAGTAGCCTAGTAACTGCCATGTTAGCTAAATTGCTAACTTGCTGACCTGAACCACTGTCTCAGTGGCGCCGCACCACACAGCTTTCTTGCTATTTTTTGATTACTATCTTAATAGCATTGTATTGAAAGAAGCTAAGCTCTTCAACATTGTCATATCCTTGGTTCTTCATCTATTATAAACTTTGAACTCTGCATAATGCCGTTTCTAGGGAAAGGAGTCTTGTTTTTAAGGAATCAGTCCATAACTATAGTAGTATATTGGTTAATTTCACAAGATTTCATTTTTATTCTATTGAGTTATAAATGGTAGAGAAACTTTTATTCAGAATGTAAACAGAAGTCTTACTTTTCTTTCTGACCTACTGTATCATTGGAATTTAGAAGACTATGCATACTCAGACTTTGAATTATTTTCCCTGACCTTTATGAGTCTTTATATTGTATTGATTGAGGTCTGTCATCATTAACTTCTACACTAGCTGTAAATGTTCACACCATCACCAAGTAAACCTTGTTAGTAAGATCTGCTTTGCTAATTTGAGGCATGAACTTGCTTGTTATTTCTTACTTTGCTGTCTATTCTTATATTATATCAATTTTAAATATTGATTCCATGCTTAATGTAAAATGCAAAAAAAATTCAAATTTTCACTTCATACTTACAAACCAGGCGAAGAAAGATATTCCTCCTGCATGTTCATTTAGCAAATGATCTTTTGTAAAACATAAGCTATTATTGGTTAGAATGGCTTTTATTCTTCCCTTGATTAATTAAAGCATATTTCTAGTTTTTTGACAAACTCAAACTATTTTAAACTTTGCTTCTTCTCACTGTAGCTGGATCCCGAGCTTGAATTTGATCGTGAAGTATATCCTCTGGGGCTTCTTCCAAATGCTGGCATCATTGTCGGTGTTTCTCAAAGAATGTCATTTACCTCAGGCAGTGAGTTTCCATGTTATGAGCCATGTCCTCAAGCTCAAACAATTCTACATTGTTTACTCCGGCATCTTCTTCAGGTACTGAATGATGATCTTTTCCAATCTTTAGTTATATTTCTTGGAAAGGTATCCTCAGCTTCTTTTGCGGATAATATCTGCATATGAGGGTACATCCAATGCTAGCAATCTGTAGTTCTTTTGTAGTTCAATTTCCTTTTCAATGTCTGTATCTCTAATTATCCTTGAATACATCATTATTATTATTCTTGAACTTTTTTTTTGGATTAACTTTACATTGACTTTATAAACTATTGTTGAATGACCATGTGACCCACGAATCAATTAATCTTTGCAAAAAATTTTGAGCATTAGGATTAATGTTTCTAACCATTTGATTCATCCTCTTATAGCTTTTAGATTGCAATCCATATGCTTCCATTTCCTTTTCAAGCCGCTGGCTCCTATTTTTAATTTTTTCCCTTTTTTTATAATTAGCTTTGATTTATTTTCATTGTAAGAGTTTTGAAAAAGACTACATATACTTTCACACTCTGTACAAAATCAAATTAATATTTCTACTTTTCTATATGGCATTAGAGTGAGGTTAGAGTTTCATTCTTCCAACCTTTACTCTCTTTTCTTCTTTCTTGTCGTGATTCTTCATTCTTGTCATTATGTCTGGTTTCATTGACTTAGGTGTCAACCATCATGAATAGTAAAAATCATATTAAGAGAGAACTCTAGGTACTACAAGCCTAATATCGCTTGAATGGAAGAAACTATGTGCTAGTATTTTGTCCAATTTGTATGTTAGTTTCTTTTTTACTGTGTTGCCCCTTTATGTTGTTTTAGTATAAATAAAGGTGGTTTGTATTTGTTTTGTATAGTGAGAAGAAATAAAAAAATCTCTGAGCTCTCTCCCTCTATTCTCCCCTTTCTCTTCTTTCTCTTGGAGCAGCTCAGCAGCCATCTATGAAAGAGCAAGTAGATTCAACAAACATCTCTTCCTCAAAAGATTTTCTTAACAATTTATATCAGAGCTTAGTCAAAAAGATCAAGAGGAAGGAGGAATGTCTCTTGTAATAAAAAAAGGCAGTGGTCGATTCAATCGGAGCAGGATCGATCTGGTGCTGGAGTAAGGAGGCCAGATGCACGCAAGGGTACATGTGGGCTGCATGCAGAGGACCAGGTCGCACGTTGGTGTTGTGGGCACAGACAGGTTGCGTGGGATGTCACGTCACACTAGCGTGGAGACGGAAGACAAGGCTCCGCAGGCCTGGGTCGCTTGTGAGCGCCGGCGTGACTCGCGGGTACGTGAGCGGGCTGAAAGATGGCAGAAAAAGTGTTTCGAGTGTGAGTGTGTCGTGTGGGTGCATGGGTGGGACATACGTGGGCGGAAGAAGCAGGCCACACGTGTGCGTGTGTGAGTCGTGCGCAGCGAGGTCAATGGGCTACTTGCTTAGACATGCAACTTCGTGTCGATTTGAGCAGTGGGGGAAAGTTTTCTGGGCTCGGGCAAGGCATGGAAGAAGGCCTCGTTCACACGGTCATGTAGGAGAATGGGCTAGTTGTGGGAGCACGAGAGCTGGTGTAGTGGGGACGGTTAGGCCAGGCATGGGAGTGTGGGGGACGGGGCCTGGGTCGCAAGAGGCAAGCCGAATGAGAGAAGGCCGCATGAGAGAGGAGATCGTGCGGGAGTTTGAGCCAGGCGCGGGAGACAGGCTCATGGGATTGGAAGCGGGCTAGGACGTAGCAGCAGGCACTGGTACGAGCAAATAGGTGGAGGAAGAAGAGGCAACTGACAGGGAAGGGGGAAGGCTTTTCTTGGTTGTTCTTTGCGGACAACATGTGGAGGAAGAGTTGGTAACCGGAGGAGAAGCTTTTCTGTGCTTTCTTTGTGAACAACAGGCGAAGGAGAAGCAGACGACCATCTGGTGGAGGCTTTTCTTTGTTATACATAGTAAAATTGGACCAATATGGAGATTGTTAGTATTTAGTCAAATTTGTATGTTAGTTTCAATTTTACTTTTTTTACCTCTTTAGGTTGTTTCAGCATAAATATTGGTGATTTGTATTTCTTTTGTATAGCGAGAAGGAATAAAGATAATTTTTTGATCTCTCTTCCTCTCTCCCCTTCTCTTCTTTCTCTTGGAGCAGCCATCCAAGAAAGAGAAAGTAGATTCAAGAAACATCTCTTTCTCTAAAGATTTTCTTAACACTACCTTAAGTGGTATCGAATTCTGAAGACCTTTCTAACGGAAATGGACAAAATTCATCACCTTGTGGATCCTCTTTTGAAATCGAAAGACCAAAATTTGTATTTTGAGATGAAGTTGATTCCATGATCATGACATGATTGTGGAGTACTAAAATGCCAAAAAGCAGTAGGCCATATGTTTTTGTCTACCACAAAAGAAAATTGGTATGCCATCAAACAAATATACTCAAAAGTGTAGATGTTGCCTTGATCTACGAGATTAAAACTAAGATCTTAACAACCAAGCAAGGTAACCTTCCTATTATTGAATACTTTTGCATGATGAAGATTTATTCGCTTAAACTATACTATTACTAAGATCAAGATGACATGCTGCGATGGAGCGCTAATTCTACAAAAAATTGTGGAAAGATAATGGGTGTTTGAGTTCCTTGCAGGACAATAATGACTTCGATCAAGTTTGTGTCGACATTTTAAGCAGAGAAAACCTATCGTCACTAAATGAGATTTTCTCTCATATTCAAATTGAAGAAGAAAAAGGACAATAGTGCTCGATGCTTTTGTCTTTGAAATATCTGCCATAACAATCATCAAACTCCAAGATAAGTGACTTAATATAGACTCTTCTTCTAAAGAAGGACAAATTCTTTCTTTCAAAGGCAGTTTATGGTGAAATTACTCTAAAAAATGACATTAAAAAATGCTGAAAATTGCATGGAAAGCCTCCGGGTTATGGTGGAAACAAGGTTACCAAAAACAAGCTCACGAGATTTTGCTTGAGATTCCCACTCGCTCTTGCTTTTGCTTGTTGGAGACCTGGGCTTTTGTCATAGCTGCTCTCTGAAAGTGTGCTGATATGTTTGCAGAGGACTTGCTATCACGCCCCATAATCTAATTTGGAAGAATTATTTTTTTTTCTTTTAATAACAACATCAAAGCTGTCTAAATATCATCTATCAGTCATAAACAACGAAAATAATTTCTATAATTCAAAACATCAATATATGTCTATATTCATTACTCCAAAAATTATATAAAATACTCAGGAATCATTAATCATATCATGTCTTTTTAAATCCTTAAGTACAAAAGAATAACTAATAAAAGAAATTGAATTTGAAGAATCTTGATCAATCTCTCGCTCCTGCTCCCTTGCCCTGATATGAAATCATTTAACCACATATAATAAGCTAATTAGCCCAACATGTCATATTAAAACCTATAACTAAATTCAAAGCGCGACAAAGGAGTAATATGCATGTTAAGAATCAAAGCATAACAATGACATTCATATGATCATTGAATCAATGCAAAAATAGTGAAAATCATATTCAGTAGCAAAATTTAATACGATACGAAATCCAATAAATCAATAGGTTTCAAATCTATAAAGCAATCGTTGTATCAAGACTATCAATCAGTAGAGAAATCGTATAAAGCAATAAAACCAAATCATCGGTAGAGACTGTCAAAATCATATTAATGTAGTGAAATCATATAAGGGTGTACAAATGCTATGTATCTAGTGAGTCTATCATTATCATACATGCTCGGTCAGTATTAGTAATCCATACAATATAGTAAGTTAGTAGGAGTATCCATAACAGTTTCAGCGTCCATATCAGTACTAGTAAATTTTGTAGTTGTAACAATACATTAATGCTATAATAGTAATTCTTACAGTAATAATGAATATGAACATGTATTTAAGTAGTCATATTAATTAAGTAAAAAGTCATGGCTATTATGGTGTTTTTAATATAATATCAATATTAGTAAATCATTGGCACAATAAACAGACTTATCACTCTTTAACCGTCGGTGCAATAATCATCTCCTTATAACTCTCAATCGTTGCTCTAAAATTGTTGTATCATTGTATCAGATAACATGAAACCATAGTATTTTAAGGAAAGCCTGTTGGCCAACCATCCTGTACAGGTCAATCAATCTCGAACCAATGGATCAACCAGTCTTTACCTTTCACACATTACAATAAAAACAATAGCAACCATCTATTACTAAATCACACATTCATTTTCATTCTCAAAGCTTGTATAATAATATACTTAAATATAATACTTATTGGGTCAAATGTACAGTCAAAATGCATAGTTTCAAAATATAACCTAATTACAAAGGATTGCATAAAACATCATTTCAAAACTTCAAATCGTGCTAAAGCACTATTTTTCAAAGTCTAGATTATTTTCTGTTCAATAAAAACCACACAAATTCTAAAATGCATAGTAAAAAATTTTCAGAAAATACTCAAAACATTCATAATCTCGATCTCAATAACATATAAAAAGTTACGTGATGAAAGTTTTACAAGTGCAAAGTTATACACATTTTTTGCTAACGGAAATATAATTTAACTGATAAATTCAAAAAAACAGTCGAATTTTTGAAAACAGAGATAGGCAAAATGTGACTCATCTCACTCCGAACAACTTTCTCAATTGGCCCGACAGGTAAAATTGGCTCGAAGCAGCTCAAAACAAACTTTCTCTCTCTAAAAATCTCTCATTCTCCCTCCTCTTTGGTTGGCTCGGTGCTCAAATGATCAGAGAAAATGGATTTTAAAATATTTAAAAATCCTCATAATGGCCTAGCGTTGTGGTGCTCAATCCGGGTGGTACGATGCTAAAAAATCTTTAGCAAACTAAGAGCATTGCGTCACAATGTCACTTTCTGACACTTTGGCTGAGTGCAACGCCGTTGTGCTTTAACATGCGACATTGGGGAGCTCCAAATGTGACATTCTCACATTCGCACACAACACTTGGGACTCATTCTAAAGTACGACCAAGCATTTCAAGCAATAAAACACTTCATAACACATGCAAATATGTTTAAACAAAAAATTTCAAATATTTGTTATTTACCTTTTTTGAGTTGTTACTCTTGCTAGGTTCACGGTCATCGGACAAATATGCAGAGCTCGTCTTCAAGGCCTACTGCTACTCATATGGCAATTCATGGTTAGGTCGACGATGAGCAGTGAGTGCATTAACCCATTCCTTGATGATGAGCTAGTCGGTCCCAGTGATCACTTTGTCTTGGGGATGAGTTTCTCGCTGTGCGTTGAGCTAGTTGAGGTGTTGGAACTATTAGTGGATCTTCTCGGCACAGTTGCTGCCAAACTCAATGGTGAATATAATATGCTTCTCTTCATACCTACGTGAGAACAACTTTGTCATGTAAGCTGAGCCTATTTCAGAATATTTTCTCTGCGAAGGCATTTTAGCGTTCAGTTCTTGTAAATCATGATGAAGGTGGTTAGACTGATGAATAAATTATGTCACTGGAAGGCGAAGTTCATGGTCACCCAGAGTGTGGTCCTCTAGATGGTGCCAACTTGTCCAGTCACATTCACGAAGAAGAGGAGGGATTCCTGGTGGTTATCATGGGTGAGCTACTCATTGTCGTCCAACACGTTGCTTATTTGAGTGTCTTTAGGAGTTTTAATAAATAGTCGCCTTGCCTTTCTTGAGAAAATTTTTAAAGTTTTTTACTCGGCTTAATGGGACTGTGTTTTTCTCATGCAGAGAAAGTAGGTGGTTTTGAATTTCCCCATGACTTCACGACCTTAAAGGCCATTGCCAAGTATGTGGTGAAACCTATAGAGAAGAAATGGGTGTCGCCTGCTGAGGAACGTGCCAAGTCTGTCGGATGGGAGGTGCCTCCTCCCAAAAAAGCGAAGAAAGATGCTGCGGAGGGCATCACTATAGTGAAGGCACACAAGGAGCATCAAGCTCATCCCACAAAGGGAATCACAATAGATAAGGTTGCGGCTCAGGTGAGAACCAAGCAAAGGAGTCGAGTTGCTACTGTGGTTGGAAAGGGAATGAACTTTGTCAAACGTTCTGAGTCCTATGAGGAATCAATCAGTGACTTATTGCACGAGGACGAGTTGAGCTCGTTGGAGGGCGATGAGGGAGAGGAAAGGCTCAAGCAAAAATGTCAAGGTGGTGTTTTGACCAAGACAAGTTCTTTTTTGACACTGGGTTTAGACTCACACCTAAAGAAGCTTACTCCAAAGAAGATCAGTTTTTCTGCGATGAGCTTACTTAGGCAACCATGATAGATTGTTTTTTGTCTTGCTCACCGCCAGATTCATCATGAAGGAAGGTTACGTCCGTGGTCTCGATTTACAAGAAAGGAGAAGCTAGAGGTTGCGAAGAAGGTGAGCATCTTATAGGACGAGTTTGCTAAGTATTATGGAGAAACATAAATTCGAGTTAGAATCGACGAATGCTTTGGTGATATCATTCATGAAGGTGAAGGAGTAGACAGAGGCGATGATTGTCGAGCTGAAAGAGTTCGAGTGTTTTATGTCTGGAGGAGAGTACTATGAAATCCTTGGTGGGTGCTGTTACGCCAGAATCGAGTACTATTTGAGGAAGCTCATAGCTGAAGGCAAGGTAACTTCAAGGTTCCAACACCATAAGTGATTTTTTGAAGAGTTTAGCGATAGTGAGGAAAGTGATGGTGTAAGTGCGACTAGTAAGTGAGTTGTACTCGCTCATCACTTGTAATTTTTTAGTTATGTATTTTTTTTTATAAAAAGATTGGGCGTAGTGGTCGAGTGTAAATGTAATTACAAATATAAATGAATGAATGAAAATTTTGTTTTATACTTGCTTTGTCATTTATTTCATTTTTTCTATAAATGTTGAACTCGCTTTCCTACATACTTGCTCATATGTATGCATGCACTTGTTTTTGAATGATAACTTAATAGTATGGATACTCACCCTTCGATAGGTTAGCACGAGGGCGCTCACCCATAAGCTATCTTTACAGTTATTTGTAGAGCGAGTTAATAGTATATGAGAACAAAGTAAGTGGGGGAAATAAAGACAATAAGGGCAATCACTCATGACAAGTGAGAGAAGTTAAACTATAACTTTAAGGATGGTCGCTCGATATATAATAATAATAATCACCAAGTTTTTTTGGCACGATAACTGTAGAAAATTAATATGATGCATAACTTGTATATGAGTTTTAGCCTGAGTAAGTTTAGACGAACATGATGTGTCTTGGTGAACTCGTCATTATAGGCAAGTGCAACTAGATGTATCGTCTTTGAACTTGCTTTGTACCTAGTTCATTAGAGATAACAAGCAGTAATGGTTCTTGAAATTGAGGCGACTAGATGTACTTGAACTCGCTAAGTTGTGTGCTTAAGTTCAACTGCTCAACATGATTTTTTTTGGAGATCAAGTGGCGAGGAGGCTTGCCACTTTTTGTAATTTGACTAAGTTTTCATCTCGCCATATGATGTTATAGTTGTGGTTTTTTTTTCAAATATGCAAGTTGGCTACAACTTTAAAGAGAGTGAGCTCGTCATTTATATGCGAAGTCGCCTTTAGTGGGCCTCGCATTTCACCAAACTCATGGACTTCGCGGGGGTAGTAACTACCAAGACTCGTTGACTATATGACACTCGCATGCTACACATTTGTAGAT
The DNA here is from genome assembly GCA_019514585.1 of Dendrobium officinale. NCBI lineage: Eukaryota > Viridiplantae > Streptophyta > Magnoliopsida > Asparagales > Orchidaceae > Dendrobium > Dendrobium officinale. The sequence goes on along the minus strand of CM033687.1, from coordinate 71,465,714 downwards.
CTTGTCATAAAAGGGGGGAGTTGTGTCATAAGGCTAATCACTTAGGTACTTGTCGATTCCTAGAGTGTCGAGACATTTAAGACTTTCCATCTATAGAGGACTCGCATTCTACTAATTGTGTATCTTGTTGTAAGGGAGGAGTCGGTCGATAGTGGCTAGGTGATTTGGTCAGGGAGTTTGACGACGAGTTTGATTGTTAAGGGTACCTTTGAAGAAGCGAATGAGTGACTTTGCGTGCTTTTGTTTTATTATTATTATTTTCTAGGTATTTTCAAATTTTTTTTCTTGAAAGGGTGAACTTGCTAGGATAATTTTTTTCAGATTTAAATGTTACTTGCCGTAGTTATTCGATAGGGAATAAGGAGTGGACCTTACTTAAGCGACGAGTTTCATTCACTTGAGGGATTTAGCTCTTCTTTAGGTCTTGATTGGCTCGGGACCTTGGTTGTCCTATAAGGAGTAGTTTGACTTACTCTTTAGCTTAAGCATGTGTGAAACTCAGCTTGTTTCCACCGTAGTTGGTCACACTTGCTTATTGTAGAATCGTGTACCTAGGTTGAATTTCTTTCTTGAATTTTATCAGGTTCTCGCCAAAGTCGAGGTGTCACCTATGCATTAAGCCTCTGCGCCCTGAGTTCCCTGAGTGTTTGGGCGATTGTCCTTCATGAGCAAGTCCTTATATTTTAGGTATCAATGGAATGCAAGTTCCTCGAGTATTTTTTTGAGGATTTTCTTGAATGTTCTCGTTTTACTCATGTTGAACTCACTTATGCAAAAAGCAAAATATAAAGATGGAGAATCTTTTATTATTATTATTTTTTTGTAAAAATATAAGTAGTGGTACAAGAGGACATGGTTTCCTTTCATAGGTAAAAGATCTTAAGGTTGTCGGCATTCCATGTTCTCGACAATTCCGTTCTATTTTGCGTTTACAACTGCTAGGCACCTAGATCGATCTGTGCTTTAATGATGTTGGGGTTTCTCATGTGTTCACCAGCTTGCTGTGTATCGAGTGACGAGCAACTATATTTGCCTTTTTCAGGACAAGATCACTAGGTTGACATGGGAGCTGTAATACTTTTCCATCATTCCCTTCACTTCTTTCTGCCTGAGTGTGGCTTCTTCTTTGAGTTCCTCCAACAGTTCAGTGACAATTTACAACCCTTCTTGGTTGTTCACTTCCCATTCATCGAGTTTGACAACTTCACTATCTTGAAAAATTGAGTATTACAGAGTGATAAGATACCAAATAAGTTTGATTTGGCTTTGTAAAAGAATAGGTAGGGAATGATGAAATACTAGTGGGAAATGTGACTCCCTGAATTAGAAATAATTATCATATTTGTATGATGGATATTAAATAGGGCTTACATATGTTCTCTCTTATACCTCACACGGACTTCTGGTACTTCGTTTGATCAAATGAAGGAGATAGATGGTATAGTTTTATGTTAGGGAATAATATAATATGTAAAGTGTAAGTAGATAAATGAATGTCCTAAACAATGGTTACCCTTATATATGATATTATAAACGTGTCCTTGTTCCTTATAACGTTATGCAGAGATCTTCTCAAAATTCTAATGAAGAATTCACCATGGTTCTTTGTGGTCCTCAATTGTTATGGCTTCTACTAGCGAAAAGAAGGAATCATAATATTTTTGTAAAATCTCTGCACAGTTTCTTACAATACATTGCTTATGGGTACTTTATGTGGTAGGAATGTAGGATACCTGGTTAGTCTCTGGTCCTATTTCATGGAAAGTGTTTAATTAAAGAATTTGATTGGACATTTCCTCAATTTCAACTTTCGCTTGTTTTTATTGAAACATTAGTTGTATACCTTACTTGAAATAGTATTTTTTTCTTAATGCTACTCTCTTGTTAGCTTTATGTGCTAATGTACATTTTCTTCTAATGATGAAACTATGTATTGAGCGTTTATGAATTGTGGTTCTTAAACTTTAAATAAATTGGTTTTCGTTGTTCTTGCATTCTAAAGTCTTTAATGTTCTTGGTTAAACTATTAAAAGTTTTTTGACCGGAATGAAATACTTCACTTGAATTAGTGAGCATATAAAATGACATGTAGAAACTTTCTATTCTCTTTTATGCTGCATGTTGTTTCCATAGTTTCTAACTTTTTGCATTTTGTTACTTTATGTTAGAGGGATAAAAGTGAAGAAGCTTTAAGGTTGGCATATTTATCAGCAGAAAAGCGTCATTTTTCCCATTGTCTGGAATGGCTTCTTTTTACTGTATTTGATGCTGAAATTTCGAGGTATGCAATTTATTTAGAAATAAACGCGTTTATATATCTCATCAATTGTTCTCAGTGGATATGGAGATGAATTACTATGTCGAGCTGGATATCACGAGTTAGTATACACAAATTTGAGCATAGTTGTGCTATGATATTTCAATCAAGTAATGACCAATTTCCATGTATGCAGTGAACATTACATGGAACAAATTGGGGATGTCCCCAAATAATGGAGAAAATGTAGAGTTTAGCAATTTTCCGGGGCAAAATAGGCATGATATATTTAACAAATTTTATTTTTCTTAGAAATTGTACTGCTATGTATTTTTTATATTCTCTTTGATGGTTAAACTTCATTTAAAGTTTTTGAAGGAATTTGAGCCCTTGACCTTTGGACAATTCATAGAGACAATCTAATTTTATGTATATCGTATTTCTATGGAATATGCTTATAGAGTATATCAAAGAGAAGATTTAGCATTTACGAAATTTAGCATTTTTAACACGAATTTGATGAAATGCACCAAGGAAAAAGTTCCATTATCATCAACAACAACAATGCCTTGACTTCATCATTTTTACATCACTTTTGTATCCTTTTTGGGTTGAGTTTGTAAGTACCTATTTAATTTGATTCATTTCTATTTTCTACTAAGTTTTACTTGAGGTATAAGACCTATTTTACATAAATATTTATAGCAAATTTTATCAAGTTACTTTAGGCCAGCCCCTTTCCAACTGCATATGTGTTGTATTGGTTGGCATGCCATTTATTGTGGCACAGCGGCAAGCTAGACTTTCCTTTAGAAATCAAATTTGATCTAACATGAGCTACCTTTGAATTCATACAACTTATTGAATTTGTTTTCTGATGGGAATAACAACATATCATTATGATTTTGTTGGATCCAGCCCCTTCTTTCCCCTTTTCTGTACTTTATGGTCAATAATTAACTCTTTGAATAAATTTCATTTCATGTAAATTTTGCTCCACTTGCTGATCACTTTGCCCACTATCTTCAAGTGCCAGTTAAACCTTTCAAGTTTAGAATTATGAGTTCATGCCCCAAGGATTTAACATAGGGTTCGTAATCTGTATTGTGTTTGTCTTATCTAAGATTTTCTTCATCATTTCGAAATTCTCCAGTCAAATTATTCCACAACTGATTTTCAAACATCGTATTTTTAGAACAGCCTATTTTAATTTATAGCAAAGCTCTTCTCCAACATCCATGAAGAGGCTAGAGGGAAGATACTTGTGCTATATTTCTTGTTAGTGTATAGGGAAAAAAAATGAAAGGATTAAATCAATTATAGGAGTTACTAACTCTTCATTCTACATATCTATAATAATAATAATAACAACATCAAGCTTTTATCCCACTACATTGGGTTGACAACATGAATCTATTTTTCTCCATTTTGTCTTGTTAAGAGTTAAATTCTCATTTAAACTTAATAAAAAATGTCGTTTCTAATACTTTCTAACCAAATATTGTTAGGTCTACCTCTACCTTTCTTCACATAGGCCAATTCTAATACATCTACTATCCTAACCAGTTCATCGGAAGTTCGACTTGTTATGTGACCAAATCATCTAAGGTGACTCTCTCTAATCTTATCTGCCATTGGAGCTACTCCAACCTTTTCACGTATATACTCGTTTTGCATTCTGTCTCTACGAGTAAAGCCACTTATCTATCTGAGAATCTTCATCTCTACAATACTTAATTTTATGCTTCTCTTTTAATGGCCAATATTCTGTGCCATAAAGCATTACAGGTCTCACCACTATCTTATAGAATTTTCCCTTAAGTTTGAGTGGTACTCTTCTATCACACAACAGGCATGATGCATTCCTTCACTTCAACCATCCAACTTGAATTCTACTAGTAATATCCCATCTATTTCACCATCACTTTGAACAATAGATCCCATATATCTAAAACACATACTCTTTTAAATGACTTCATCGCCCTAAATCACAATCCCCCTACTATTATTACTAAAATTGCACTCCATGTATTTGTTTTTAGATCTACTCGAATAAAAAACCTTTAGACTCTAAGGTTAGCCTTCATAATTCAAGTTTTCCTTCAACTCCCTCTTTAGTTTTACCAACAAGAAGAATATCATTAGCAAAAAGCATACAACGGGGTATACCACTCGCAAATGTCTAGTAAGAACGTCCATGACTAAAGCAAAAAGATATGAGCTTAAAGCTAATCCTTGATGTAATCCAACTGAATTAGGAGAATACTTAGTCAAATCACCTTGTGTTTGAACACAAGTAACAACACCTGCATACATATCCTTAATGACTTGAATATAAGCATTATTAACTTCTTTTCTAGAGCTTTCCATAGTACTTCTCTTGAAACTTTATCATATGCTTTCTTTAAATCAATAAATATAATATGAAGATCCGTCTTATTCTCTCTGTACTTCTCCATCAAACTTCTCAATAAATGTATTACTTCCATTGTAGACCTACCCGACATGAATCCAAATTGATATTGAGAAACCTTAGTATCACATTGTAAACTATGCTCGATAACTCCCTCCCATTGTTTTAATGTATGACACATTAACTTAATTCCTTCATAATTCGCACACTTTTGTGCATCACCTTTATTCTTAAAAATATGAACCAACACACTCCACTCATCTTGCATCTTCTTAGTCTTTAAAATAATATTATAAAGTTTCATAAGCGAAGAAGTTCCTACATCTCCTAAACATTTCGACACTTCTATTAGAATATTATTAGGTCCAACAACTTTTCCACCTTCATTTTCTTTAAAGTCTATTTAATTTCAGTTTTACTAATACGATGATAAAAACAAAAATATCTATTTTTATATAGTACAAGTGCTAAGGTCACTAAAGTCAATCGTATTATCAATATGTTCATTGAAAAATTATCAAAATATCTCATCCTCCTATGTTGAATATTTTTTTTCTAATAAAAATACCTTTTTATCTTCATTCTTAATTCATTTCACCTGTACTAATGATGCGGACATCCAACCGTCCATGCCTATCCGAGGAGGAGCTGAAGATCGACGATTGAGATCACTTTGTTTTATTTTAGTTTATTAAGTGTAATTTTGCAATTTCCTTTTTTTACCCTCTTGTCTTATGTAAGCCTAAGGGGCAAATGTGTCTTTTAATTTCTTTTGAGGCCTATATATAGAGGCCCATTCTCTTGTATTAGGTATGATGGAATTATAATAAAAAAATTTGTGTTTTGCACTGGTGTTCTTTGGGAAGAACTTTAGTGAAATCCCTATGGGAGAGAATCGGAGTTTCCACCAGCCGCAGGATGGGTCCGGGCTCGTGGCGTGAAGTCCCTTGGAGAAGGGCAACATAGTACCCGTCAGCCGCAGGATGTGTCCGGGCTCGCGGTTGTATCCTTGATATTTTGTTTCTCTGTTTTTGTTCCTTCTTATTGTTCCTCATAGTCATATTCATCCTCTTCCTACTTCCACCATTACGTCGTCTCCATCTCCACCTTGCCACCGGTCCCTTACCCGTCCCATTCAAACCGCCGGCCACACTCTCTCCCATTCTCCATTGCCTAATTTGGATAATTCCTAGTTTTGGATTGCCATAATTTAGTTGGTCTTTGAATTCAAATTTCCCCAAATTTGAAATTCAAATTTTTTCATAAATTATAAAATCTATTTTAGGAAAGTTTTCAAATTTTCCCTCCATTGGATTTTGAATTAATTAGAATGACTTAATTCATTCTAAATCCAACCCCCAAATTTAAGGAAGCATTAAAGCCTCCTTAATTCCCTCCCTCTCTCACCCCTAGCCGCCGGCCTCATCATCCTCCTCCCTCCAAAACACAAATCACATCTTGAATTCTTGCCATAATTATTTCATCTTAGTTTAAAAATGTTTAATTTCAAATGTCAAAACATTTTGAATTGAAAATTCCTTTCCTAATTTAAGAGATCTATTTTTGGAAAGCTCCTTAATTAGCTCCTATTTGAATTTTGAATGAGAAAGGATTTAATTACATCTTTCCTATCTCATGAATCTAAATTATGAAGTTTCTTTTAATTCTCCAAATCTCCTCCCTCTCTCCTATTACTGCCGCCCTTCTTAGATTTCTATTGGAAATCCTTCCATATGGCAATGTCTCTTCTTGGAAAGAGTTTAAAATCCCTCACAGCTGCTGGCCGAAATTTCCCAAGGCTCATGCATTGATTTCCCTCCATTAAATGCTCCTTATGCCCTGAAATTAATTCCAGATTCCCCGCCACTGCTGGGCAGAGAATTCCCCATAATACTCATCCAGTTTTCTTGCATCTAGAGAGCCAGAATCCTGAATTGTTATAGTCCAAGTTGCTGTCCAGTTTTCTGGACAGATTTTGTGTGCCGTCCAGAATTCCCATTGCCAAATCAGCCGTCTGTCTTGGGGAATTAAATCCTTTCTTTAATTTCCTTTGCTGGCTGAAATTCCTCAATGCTGTCCCGTGGGATTCTCTTCCATTAAACTCCCCAAACTCAACGTGACAGTGATTCTACTCCTTCCAACCGCAGCCTAAAATCTCCTTCATTTTCTTGCATCCACACCTCTTGGAAGTTCTAAAAATTGCTGATCTGGAAGAGGAAAACTGCTGTCCACCATTCTTCTTCAGCCCTTGGAAGACCTCTAGCTGCTGTGTTGGAAGAAGAGTTGCTGTCCAAGATTTCTAAGAGTCAAAAGCTGCTGTTTAGACCCCTCGATTTGCTCTTCAAGACCCATAGAATTCAAATCTTCCTACCCGTTCTACATCAACTAAAATCTTACTTCTCGTCTCTTTGCTTGAATATGTTATACATACGTCTTTCACCCTTGTTAATATCTAATCTATTATATAAATCATTAAAAAATAAATTCTTTGCATCACATATTACTTTCTTAGACTTCTTAGGAGCCCCTTTATATCTTTAAAATTTTTTCGAGTTTTTACATCTAAATATATTTTAATAACAAACTTCTTATTTTTCTTTTAATCTTTTTTTGCACATTTTAATTCCTCCACCAACTATTTTAACTATTAAGGGATTTTCCTTTTGATACTCCAAGTATATACTTTGCAACATTCTTAATATTACTTGTTATTTTTTTCACATAACATTATCTTCGTCATAAAATATCAAAATCTTGAATCTTACTAAAAGAAATAAAATATTTTTTTTGGTATTTTTAAATGCCCCTATCTAATCATAGGATAACATTTTACTTTATTTTTTATATTCTGCCATTTTATCTTAAAGTTCAAAACTGATAAGCAATGCTGAGTACGAAAATTTTCTCTCGGAATAACTTCATAATCTAAATGATATATTTTTCTTATAAGAAAATAATCAAATTGAGTTTTATAATATTTATTTTTACAAATCATGAGATGTTCACATCTTTTCTTAAATAAGGTATTAGCAATTACAAAATCATAAAACAAAGCAAAATCTTATATGATCTTATCATCTTTATCAGTCGCTCCAAATCCATAACCATTACCAATGTGATCATTTAAATCTCCATCATTCTTCATATCTAAATCACCTAAATCTAATGCAACTCTTTCAAAAATATACATAAAATATAGTGATGCAATTTAGTGTTTATAATCTAAAGGTATATTTTGTCTAAGTCAAATCAAGTAAAGTATTAAAATATGAAGTTGAATCACATGCTTTAAACAGTACGCATCTTGCTTTGGTAAAATGCAAAATTGATGCCATAGTTTTGTAGTGAGCATCAAGTCAATGGCATCGTTTACAGGATATTGAAAAAGCGAAAAAAATTCTTATGTTGTTGGTTCGCATAAAATAAGATATTAATTCAAAGCCAGCGTGAAATCTGAATTGTTGTATGAACATTCCAATTTATGAAAACCATTTTACTGAGAAGAATTAAAAAAGGAAAAAAATTACAAACTATAGAGAAAAGCTAGAAAGAACATGTTGATGTATATATAAGTGCAAAGAAATATGAACTTCAAGGCACCACTACAGAAAGTCTAAGTAGGGAGAAAATCAAATAGATGAATCACCAAAAAAAGCAAGAGGGTAACCCTATTATCTGTAAAGTTGTTGTATGTCAACATTTGAGCTTTGAATGAAATGCACGCTTTTTCTTTGTTCAAAGGTTTTTTGAGTACTTAGATTTGCTTTTATAGTATGTGGGTTAGCTTGCTTGTTTTTACACTGCTCACAGTGAATTTGTTAAATTTCTCATGATAATCTCGTTAGAGTTTTGAGATATTGACATCATATGAAACTGACAGAAGATATTTACAGACTTGTAATCATATGAGCTAAACGTGGGCTTCCCTTTAGTTTTGTTTAGGTTGATTTCATTGTGGTCTAGAGGTTGAGTTCAAGTCAAGGTAACAGCCTTGATGCAGGATACGGCTGTGTATATTATCCCCTATCCAAACCTCACAATGGTAGGAGCTTCATCCATTTTGTTATGGCCTTTTTTTGTATATTTCTGAGCTAGGAAGATCAATATTTTGTATAATGTAGTTGTTTTCAAAAATCAATCTTCTTATTTGAATATTTGTGTAAATAAGTATAGAGTACTTCAACTACTATTTAAACTAAGATCAGAATATATCTGTCTACTTTGAACTGTATTATGTTTGTCATAATGTTAAGGAAATTTATCTACTTCCTGCCAAATCTGATCTGAAAAACTCCCAAGGTCGCATGCAGTGGTTTCTTGGAGGGAAAAGTTGTTTTGGTCTTTATAAATGAGCTTTGATTGACTTTTGGAGCTTTTTGGGATGACTTCATTTGGAACTGTACAGTGCTGTTTTGGTTAGAGTATTATCAATTGTTTTACTCCTACACAGGCAAAGTTCAAACAAGACTCATTTGTCCGCGTCTAGTAAACCTTCAAGCTGCTCACTTTTGGAGAAGACATGCGATTTGATTAAAAATTTTCCAGAATATCTAGATGTGGTTGTTAGTGTTGCTAGGAAGACTGATGGGCGTCATTGGGCTGATCTATTTACTGCCGCTGGAAGATCAACCGAGTAAGTTTTAAAAGCTACTTCAAGAAAATAGTTGTTTCTCCATTCTCTTTCAACTTTTATCCCTGCTTGTTTTTATCTTCAGTTCTGCACAGCAAATCATGACATCAATTATCAATCTTATTAAAGGAAGTAATAGGCGTATCTCCACTAGATAATTTTCCAATTAATTAAGCTTTCAGTGGCATGCTGTCCAGCAATTTGATTAGTTTTATCTAGTTTCTCTCCTCATTTTTGCATGGAAATTATGAATTATCAAGTTTATATCATTACAAAAGAGTAGCTGAATCATTAGATGATAATAGAACTCGTAAGAGTCTTTTTGCATCATGTGTTTGTGGGCTCCGAAAATTCGCCTGTGATTGTTTTTGCTTTGTTTTTGGAGAGGGAGTTTTAATGGAATAGGTTCCGGGGTAAATTTTGGGAAGGCAGATGAGTTTGTAGATAAGACACTACCCAGAGATTTTGCCCTCATTTTACGAGGACTTTACGATCTGAGTTCTGGTTTCCTATAGGCGCAAGCCCTTATAGTTAATTATCCCTCCCAATAATGAGAGAGAACTTTCGATTAAGGCTAGTCATCGATCAGATACATAGAGAATATGTGATATCTGGATATAGTAGAAGCATAGGCATAGGTATTTGAAGAGTTTGGGGATTTAGAAAATTGATATTTAAAATAAAAATTGTACCATCGTACACTTAAAGCTGATGGTGGGGGAATGGATGATAGACCCCATCAAGATCCCATGGTTCCGTCGTCCTGGGCCATCATGATCCCTTGTCTACTTAGTCAGAGGAGGTAGTCGATCCAACCTGACAGAAGGATCCTTGTCGGCAGCCATGGGTTGCTTCGTCTAAGGGGACCTTGTAGACCGGGGGTGAATATTTGCCTAAGGGGACAAATTTGAATCCACCTTAGCTAACAGAGGACTTTAAGCCTTATCGATTATAACCTATTGATTCATATCTCAAGGATTTGATGCCAATAAGGAGCGTATTGGCTCTGGCCTTAACCGGTATTTCGTGGTGCCATTTGGCGGCAAAACCAATCGGTTCAGAGGGTCCCGGGTCATAATCGTTTATCCTGCAGTGCCATTTGGCGGAAAAACCGCCGGTTAGAGGACACATACCACGTCCTTACTGGCAGGAGATTGTTTGAGAATGAATCCTAGTGATATTTTCGACTAGGCATTAGCTCTATGTGAGCTGAAGTAAATTTTAATTTGTCAACATCGTCAAACTGTTGCGATGGTGGACAAATTTTGCTTTATGTGTTTGATGGATTTATTTCAATTTTAAATATTTTTGGATTTGAGATTTTGGATTTTGAGCATTGTGGATATTTGAGGTGGCATTTGAAAATGACTGAAATTAACCCCTCCGATTGAGATCTTCAATTAACACGACCATCATTGGGGTGACTTTGAGGTCATTTATATTTGAAAATATTTCCATTTTGTTGATGAACCTTGTCAACTCTGTTGAACTGTCAACAAAGGATCGGGTTTCTCAGGCTTCATGCCTTTGTTTATGAATTTTCTTTGTTATAGATTTTGAAGGCCTAATACGAATGTATAAACTAAATATTCCGGTCAACTTCATGACCGCATATTTATCCGATGGTTTAAAAACTATCTACTCCTATTTACCTGCTTAAGAGGATCGGGTTCATAGGCTTCGTACCTTTATTTAGTGAATTCTCTTGATTACAGGCCTTGAAGGCCTAATATGAATGTATTAAAACAAATATACCGGTCCCTACAACTGTGTATTTGTTTGAAGGTTCGAACCCTGTCGACTCCTATCGATCCGTATTGAAGGATCGGGTTCGAACTTGAATTCACTTATTGACCCGTACAACATCCCTAGACATCATGTGTGTACTAATAACACACTCGTTAGGGCCCATGTGGGTCAAGATTGTACTTACCCCTTTATGTACATATGTGTATACAAACTACGATACATGTGCAGGGGTATTTTGAAATATTTTAGTTGTTCAGGTAACTGCCATTTGAATACACAACATTTCATTTGAGAGCTTATACACGCATTCTGTCCGCTAATACGAGTGTTGCGGATCCGGTGGCAGTGCGTTGTAGATTGTAGATGCCTTCTATCTTCTTGTATAAGTGTTGCAGATCTGATGGCGATGTGTTGTAGATTATAGACGCATTATGTCTGCTTGTATAAGTGCTGCAGATCTAGTGGCGGTATGGTCTTAATGTTATGAGGCCTCTCCTCATCTTGATGTTGACTCCCTCTTTCTCACTCACTGGGGAGGGTTCTTCTGGACTTTGAAGTTTGCTATTTTGAAAAGAACTCCTTTTGAGATCATCAGTGTAGTAGACTTGTTACTTTCGGTGTTTGTGGATACCAGAACTGTTTTCTTCCTAAGTATAAGACAAAGAAGAAACTTTGAAACACCAGAGGGTCGGCCATCAAGGTTAGGTGAAGACCTATAGGGTGGGGCAGCAACCCGGATGTTACTAATGGGTGGGTGGTCTTGACCACAGTAAGGTCCACGGTTTGTTCTGCAAGGGGTAGGGTGGTGCTCTAAATGACGGTCACTAGGGGTAGGGGTATTGAGAGTGTAATATCCAATGGTTTGATGGGCAGGGGGGGACCTAAACTTAGAATCAGTAGGTTGTCCACAGGTAGAGGGTCTATATTTTAAGTTGAGTTCTCTCCTCATGTCTCTCCAATTAGAGGTAGGATACTCACCGCGAGACTCTTTATGATCTTCCAATCTTGCCCAAAATTGAAGAGCTCGACCTTTAAGGTGAGACCTAGCGATGCTAACCTGGTGGGATTCAGAGATATGACATGATTCAAAATAGTCATCTAGTTGTTTGGCCCATTCCCTAAAATAGTAAGGCTCTGAGGAACCATCAAAGGTAGGCAAACGATAATGTGACTCTAAGTGAGGTCGTGGAGGCCTAGGCTCATGTCTCGAGTGATAAGCTGAGTGGTGCATGTAATTAGAGTGGGGATAGTCAATGGGTTTCTCCGTCATAATCCTTGTCATATTGCCCACTAGGTTAACGATCTCATCTAATCTCTTTTGGAGTCTTATCGGGTCCATCGGGAAGCGTCAAGTGATACTCAAAGAAGATTGGGTGTAAGGGGACACTAAGGAGGGCTTCTAAGTCAAAGGCAGCGGCAAATCCTAACGAAATGCTTGCTGAAAAGGTAACTATAGCAGCTGGAAAGTTCAGGGCAGCAAGCACAAATGAGGGGTGAAGTTACCTAATTGGTTTTGGCAAGGTTCCAAGGCGTGGACAGCACCTAAACAGTGACTCTAGGTTCACTAACGGAAGCCTAACAGCTGCAGGAATGAGTGGACAGCAACTTAACACTACCTAGAATTCACTCTAAAGGCCATACTAAGTGCAGAAAATTAGTGGACAGCAAGTTAAGCAATGTGCCAAGTTGTCTAAGTGTTTACTATTTAGGAAGGGTTCTAAGGTGTAGACAGCACCTAAACACTAGGTTAGGTTCACCTAACAGCAGGTAAACGATGCAGAAATTTCTTGGACAGCACACTACAAGGCTTGAATAAATGCGTTAAGTGTTGGGTTAGATGTCTAGAGTGTGGACAGCACTTAGGTACATGAAATGCTAACCCAAAACTCACTAAATGCGTGCAGGAATTGTAAAGACCGCAATGTAAACAATGAATAAAATTTAGATATGCGATGATATGCATGCAAAAATTAAATTATAACACAAGGTTAGACCCTATGATGTTTTTCTAACATGTCGTGCATGCCTACCATGCTCTGATACCAAGATGATGTGAACTAACATGCGTAGGAGCTCATTTAAGAAAATTAAAAGTGATTGACAATGGAATTACAATTAAGAGCTTATTGAGATAACAAGTAAAATCATTAAAGGTTCTTAGTGTTAACTTGCTTAGGCGAAGGAGTACAAGTAGATTAGTCAAAACTCCTAGGTAACCAAAGATAGTAGCAATACCAAAAGCTATTAATCAACAATCCTCAATTTAATAAAGAGAGTTTTCACCTTGGGGATGGATCACTCAACTACACTAGGCTTAGCGGGGGAAGATCTTCAACACACTTAACAATGTCATGAGGAAGGTCGCAACACCAATGATCTTGAGCCACGGAAAGGTTGACGGTGGTGGAGAAGGCACGGACGGATAGTCGTTGACGGTCCACGAGTAGTCCTCGAATTGTTCGTCGAGGACGTCTATGAGTGTGGGGAGGATGCGATTCAAGTGGTCTTCCACCGTGTCATCGAGTCCAAACCCGACGTCGAAGAATGGAGACCGGGTGATATGGATGTCACCGTAGATGTCGAGCACCAATCCACTATCAAGCTCCGGATCCGCCATGCATCATCGAAATAGAGGTGGAAATGCGTCGCCTTCTTTTTCCCTTGGCTTCTCAATTCACAAAAGAAGGAGAGAGAGAGAGGAGGGGTTGGCGGGATTCCCAAGGAGAGAGGGTGAAGCCGGCGGGTGTAAGGGGAAGGGAGCTTGGGTTTAGAGAAATTAGGCTTAGTGGAGAGTGTAGGGAGATTAATCAAAATCTAAAAATTAATTTCAGTTTTGATTAAAATTGAGAGGGAATTGACTTGGATTTTGAATTTCAAATCCAAGGGAGTTATGGCATTGATTGGGGAATTAATGGGGGGAGTCAAGGAGGGGAGGCTGGCGGTTCAAGAGAGGAGAGGGAGGAGTTTTAAAACAAATCCTGCAATAAATTTCAGGATTTGAAATTTTGGGAGGGAGTTTTTATTTGAAATTAATTTTTTTAATTTCAAATTGAGGGGGGGGGGATTAATGGAGCAATTAATGAGGGGAAAGCCTAGTAAGGCCGGCAGCATCAAGAGGGAGAGGAGAGGATGTGGAAGAAAGTTACAAACCTTCCAAATTTGCTTGTGTGCATGAGGAGGTTTGATTAAGAGATCCACCTTGATTCGAATTTCGAATTGTTTTGAATTTGAAAACTTTTCATATTTGGCTTGACAAATTTGGAAATTTTCTTAACTCAAATAATTTGTATTTTCAAAATTCAAACAAGTGGGGAGTGTGGAAGAGGGCCGGTGGTGAAGGGCTTGGACGGGTGGAGGAGGTGGGGAGGTCGGCGGCCAAGGAAGGCTTAGGGCCGGCGGGTTTGGGAAAGAGGAAGGGGTCATCTTGTGGTGGAGGAGAAAGAAGAGGGAGGTGAATACGAAGGAGAAGATAGAAAACCTAATCACGAGCCGCGGACTCTTTCAACGACTGGTGGGCCTTGCGATTTGCTCCCCTTGAGCTCTCTCCCTTCTCAAGCTCTCATGCAAGAAGAAGAAGTAGAAACACACAAATTTTCATATATAAATGAGATTTTAGAACATTATACATTTCGTAGCAGTGTCGTCCCCACCATGCTAGAAGAGCGTGTATAGAGCTTACCCAGCTCGTCGCACTGGATTTTCCCCCACCGTACTATAAGAGCGCGTATAGGGGGTTCATCGGCGTGCCAAGCGCATCGATGGCGGGGTTTAAGTTAAAAATTTATACCTTGAAGGCCAGTGGGGAGGCTCGTGGCACGAGGCAGGGAAGGGCACTTCTCCCTTTTTTTTATCAATTATAATTAATAAAAAGTTATAATTAATTGAAAAATGTAATTATAATTAATAGCAATTAATTATTATTAATTAAAAATAATTATAATTAATTATAAATTATTAATTATAATGAATAGAAATTAATTATAATTAATAAAAAAATAATAAATTATAATTAGTAAGAAATTAATTATTATTAATAGAGACTGATTACATTTAATTAAAAATAATTAATTTTTATTAATTTGAAATTAATTATAATCAATTAAAATAATTAATTTAAATTAATTATAATTAAAAATAATTAATTACTATTAATAGAAATTAATTATAACTAATTAAAAATAATTAGTTATCATTATTAACAACTAATTATGATTAATTATAATTACTATTAACTAATTATAATAAATTAAAATTAATTTATAATTATTTATAATTAATAAATGAATAAAAGGCAGGGTTTATACTAAATCCCTGGAGTTCGGCGGATTTGCGGGATTTGGCCGAAGGAGCGTGCGGCGAGGGAGAAAGTTACCTTCACCACCAGCGAGCTTCTGTGTTTGCTTCTGATAATAATGCCGCTATGTCCGATCCGACGGGAAAGGGAAGGCGTTGGAGGAGCGAAGTCGCAGAGCCGCGAAGGATCGGAAGAAGCCGTACGAAAGGGAGAAAGTAACTTTGCAGCGAGCGAACTCCCATTCTTTCGTCCGATCAAAATGTCGGAACTTCCAATCCGATCGAAGAGGACGTCGTCGAGGGAGGAGGCCGAAGACGCGTGCGATAGGGAGGAGGTTCCTGCGCAGTGATGAGCTCCGATCGTTGCTTCCGATCGAACTGTGGTGACTTCAGCTCGGACAGGGAAGGGAAATCGCAGAGCAAAGTCGAACGAGGGAGGGAGAGTGAGCGAGCGCTTCTGCCTCCTTTCCTCTCGTTTTAACGACACATGGGTCGTGGGAGAAATGACATCGAACGTGCGAAGCCAGTGGTCAGATGCCCGGGTCGCTAGATTTACGGGATTTGAGTGGCGACGACGTGGGATTCGACATTCAACAGGTACGAAGAGATTTCTTTTCTCATTTTTTTTGTTTTCAAATACGGGTCAACAGTGTTTCATCAATTTGATAAGTTTTAATCATTTGCAATTAAAGTGCTTCTTTTTTTATTTACATTCCTTCACACATTGAGAAAAGTCCTAAGTGGACGATTTGGGTACTTTTTTTTTGTGAGGGTTTTCTGAATAGAGAACATGAAATGAATGATTGTGCTTGATATGGAGCTTTCATAGGAAGCTCTCGATTTGAACTATGATCTTTTCCGTAGTATGGAAAAGATGGTACAAAAGTATTGATTTTTTTTCCCATTTTTTGTTCTCTCTTTTCTTAGAAAAAGATCAAAGGGCCCCCTCAGGATCTAGTTTATGATGCTGAATCTGGAAATGCTTTAGAAGGATGTCTAAAATTTTAAATGGTTATATTTTCTTTGCAGGTTGTTTGAAGAATGTTTCCAGAGAAGATGGTATAGGACTGCCGCTTGCTATATATTGGTATAATATATGGCATTATCAGTTCTTATGATGCCTTTATAAGGAATAATGGCACTAAACTCTATTAGTTTCTTTGTCCAGAATGAGAAGTTCTTTATCCATGATTTTGATTTATGCTGCATGTATTGTCTGTACCATACTGCTTTTAAGTTCCTTTCCATCTTTCGTTAAAGTGCAGCATGGTTCAATAACTTTTGCTACAAAGTTGCAAGGTTGTGGTAAGAATCTCTCTTAAACTACTCTTGAAAATATGACCGTGTAAAATTTGTGAATATAGGTCATTGCTAAACTTGAAGGTCCTGCAGTTAGTCAGTACTGTGCTCTTCGCTTGTTACAAGTATGAATTACTCTAGAATTTAGAATAATTTTGAAATTTAGCATGGAATATTAGCAGTTAGCATGATATTTGCACTTTTCAGGCAACTCTGGATGAATCTTTGTATGAGCTTGCCGGGGAACTGGTATGTTTATGAATTTGGTAAATAAATCCTCATAAAAATTAGGTTGTTTTCTGGGGCATAAACTGATTTATTTTCAATTTTTTAGGTTCAATTCCTGCTAAGATCTGGCAGAGAGTATGAAAGTTCCACTTCTGATGCCGATAAATCTCCTAGATTTTTAGGTTACTTCCTATTTGGTTCTTCTTCGAGGAGACAATCTAATGACTGGAAGAGGTATGTGCAAAAAAATAAATAAATAAAAGAAAAAACCGACAAAGGCACCCCTATACAACTGATCCGATAAGCAATTTTTGAATAGCACATCATTCAAGGAGCCCAGCGCACATGTTGCTTCCGTCAGGAACATTTTAGAGCACCATGCGAGCTTTTTGATGTCTGGGAAAGAACTTTCTAAACTTGTAGCATTTGTTAAAGGGACTCAGTTTGATCTTGTGGTAAGACTAAATTTTCATTGTTGCGATCATTCTGGACGTATCACCTAAGGATTTGAAATTGTATCCATTTTCATGCAGGATTTTCTTCAGAGGGAAAGACTTGGATGTGCTCACCTGGACAGTTTTGCTTCTGGGCTTGAATTAATTGGCCAAAAGGTTTGATCTTATTAGATTTATGGTATCCTGTTACGATGATCACATGTTGTGATCACGCTTGTTGAAAGAAAGTTGTCATTGCAATTTATTGAACACTAACATGGATAGCTACGATGAATCACCACACACTTGACTAACCATTATTGAAAACATTTTAGTTCCTTGCAGTAAACTTGTGGGCTTAGCTTAATATTATAAATATAATAATTTAACCAAATTAGTGGCAATCAATGTCTCTAGGTGTGTAACAAGTATTGAGTTTCATAGTGCTTATTCTAGAAAACGTGGGATTTGTTTTCTCCAAATTTTAATCAATGTAAACTAAAAACTTCAACCGAAATCACTCTCTTCTCATCTGTGCCTTTATGTAAATCAGGATTTGCTTCAAACTTTTAATCTATGTTGGTTAGAATCTTTTCCTTTTTGGAATATACTAATGTATCTTCACTAGAATTGCAGACTGCAATGAAATAATTGTGCTTTTTTGGGAGAGCATTATTTGTATTCTTTCTTCGTATGGATACAGATTTTTATTCTCATGTCCTTGTTTTATGAATACTTCAACACTTGAAATCCGGCAATTGATATCATGTCAAAAAAACTTTCCTAAAATTTTTGGTGGTCGAGTAAGTGTTCTTATTACATTTTTTGTAAGCTTAACAGTTATTTTTCCTTTTCTCAACAATAAATTTACTGACCACATTGAATAATAAAATTAGTAAAAATAGTTGGTGGTGAAATCAAAATGTGCAAGAAAATATAAAGAATAAGAATATTTGTTATAAAAATTAATTTAGATGTAAAAATTCTGATAATCGAGAAATATATAAAGAGTCCCGTAAGAAGTCTAATAAAGCAATTTGCGATGCAAAAATTTTAGTAAAGTTTTTAATGATTTATATAATATTTTTTATACTAAGGAGGACGAAATATATATGTATAAGTTAGCCAAACAAAGAGATAGAAGTAGTAAGATTTAGTTCAAGAGAAGTGCATTAAGGATGTAAATCAAAAAGTGCTTCTATTAGAATTTAATATTCAACAAAGGTGGATGAGATATTTTGCTAAACTTTTCAATGAAGATTGTGAAAATGCCATTGACTTTAGTGACCTTAGCACCTTAAATGAAAATAAAGATTTTATTTATTTATTGTTATCAACATATTAGTGAAACCGAAGTGAGAGAGACTTTAAAGAAAATGAAGTGAGGACAAGTTGTTGGACCTGATGATATTCCAATAGAGGTGCGAAAATGCTTAAGAAATGAAGAAATTTCTTAGCTTACTAAACTTTTTAATATTATTTTGAAGACTAAAAAGATGTCATATGAGTGGAGAATGAGTGTGTCGATTCCTATTTTTAAGAATAAAGGTGATGCATAAGATTATGTGAATTATAGAGGAATTAAGTTAATGTGTCATTCTTTAAAACTATGGGAGAGAATTATGGACCATAGGTGTTGGAGAATTTTTGTATCCTCAAACGGATTGCATATTTTATAATCGGGCACGGCATAAGAATACGATATATTACCCCAGAGGGTAAAAATACCATTTTCTTATGGGCTCAATAATAAAATTTACAATTATTTAACAGAGATTCCCCCACTCAATGTTTGGTTGAGTGGGGTTTATTTATTTCTGGGGTACAGACATCCCATAGGGGCAAGCCCCTATGGTTAATTACATCCCAAGCTTGATTTGAGAAAACTTTTGATTAAACTAGTGGTTTTCTTGTTTTGGAAGTCATTTAAATGTTGGTTAAAGTTTGATTTTTGTTGTTTTAAAATCCATGAAAGTTTTGCTTAAAGGTTTGGCCTTTAGGAATTTCAAGGAAGAGGTTTGATCAACTTAGAATCAGATTTTTTGGAGTGAAGTCCAAGGGAAGGTGAAGTAGGAGCACTTGATTCTGAGGGAAACTCAGAAGTGCTCGGACTATCCTATGTTGGGCTTTACATTTTAACAACCTAATTTTTGGTTTAAGTTGATATTTTTATTAGAAGGTTGGGGCTTACATCCCAACAACACATGTTGTAGGAATTGCCCGAAAGGTGAGGGCTTATAGGGTGATTTGGAATCAACCCATGCCTCGGACCCTAAGACTAAGGTGAGGACTACCGATAGGTAGTGCCTCGAACCTAGATCTAACGAGTGCAAAGAGGGACTTACAAGCTACACCTCACAAGAGGCATAACCCGCCCGACCACTGGATTTATTGTCCCGCCTGGAAGGGACTACCAGCTAAACTCCCCCTAATCGCTTTTAAAACCATGTCATCCGGTCTTAATGCAAATGTAGAGTGGTAGGGTTTGTTTTTATTTAGAAGGTAGGTCTTATAGCTTGGCTTTGAGGCCAAGATGCCTAGTTATGTATGGTATGCAAATGCTGACTCACAAAAAGAAAGATTTTGTTATCTAGTCCTTAAGTGAAGGCATTCTACATATGACACATTCTTGGGCTATGCATGATTATTTTCAATTTTGAAAACTTGGCTCCTTGAAGGGAGCCATGCAATTTATTTATTTTTTACTTGAAAGACTTGGAGCCTAATTTGATTTTATTATTAAGTTGCTTACATGTTAAGGGGTAGAAAACTTAGTTTTTATCCTAAGAGCCTAACGTAATCAAGTCCAGGCCACACCCACAAAAACAAGAGAAGAAACCTAAGAAAAAAACATGCTTTTTCTATTGCGCACTTAGTAAACACTTCAACACATGCTTTTGTATATAAATAAAGACAGAAATGTAAATAATGTCCCAATTATTACAAACATGTTTGACAGCTGAGTTGCCTGCCATTATACAACCCAGTTATATTTACAGACTCTACTTATGGGGGTCTTCAAGCTTTAACCTTCAAAATGGTACATTCTCCTTCGATCCTCCCTTCTTTTCAATCAAACCCCATAAGTTTTACATCCTATTTCTACCAAATACATGATAAAAAAAAAGACTCAAATCTGCAAAACAGAGTTTATATAGCAAGAATATGAACATCCCAAAATTGGCCTAGCACTTAGAGTGCTAAGTACTAGGCCCCTGCTTCTACCCTATTGGCCACATCTTTGGGGGGGTTTTAAGCAGTACCTGTCATGCAAGCAATTTATTATTATTTATTGAGCGCCCCCCTTTTAGATATGGCCACCTGCACAGAAAAGCATTTATATTTTTCTACACTAACCACTTAAGGGCAAGTGCCCACATGCAGACAATCCAAGGGCAATCAATCCACAACATCAATCACATGCGCGCACAAAGAAAAATCCTAATCCTACCATGCCTAAGGGGTTGTGCAACTAAGTGTGTGGGGCTTGTGTGGTATATCACACTAAAAGTCCTTCTAGAGTTTGGGTCTAAGAAAGGAGTGTCCAACACGTGGCTTTTGGTGCCGCTTGTTGAGGAAAATTCTCCTTAGCTTTTGGAGCTAAGAAGAAGAGGTAGGAACCTAACATTTAGCTTTTGAGCTAAATGTTGGAGAGCTCTCTCTAACTTTTGGAGCTAAAGAGAGGAGAAGTCTCCTACAACTTTGGAGTTGGAAGAGAATTGAGAGAAAATGCAACTTTTGGGTTGCAAATTCATGAAGGTCTTTGGATACTTTGATATCCAAAAAGAGAGTTGCACCCTTCCAACTTGAGTTTGGAAGGGCAAAGAGAAATAGGACTTAAATCTTAAGCTTGGGATGAAATTACTTGTTATTTTTTTGTTCAACAAGTAAGATAATTTGGGACAAAATTGGGTCACTCAACATGGGTTGAGTGAAAGTAGACTTCATACAACTTTTGAGTTGTAGGTAAAGTGAAAGAACCTATGGCTTTGAGCTAAGGAAAGGAATTCCTTAAGACTTTTAGAGTCTACAGGAGTGGAAGAGGATTTGCAACCTTAAGGTTACAAATCAAGAAGGTGCTTCCTTGAATTTTTGTATTCAAGGAGGAGTTTCATTTTCTTAATTTAGGTTAAGAGAAATGAAGAGGATTTTGGTGGTTTCCTACAATCTAGATTTGTAGGAAAAGAAATAGTCCAATGTGCAATCTAGAGATTGCAAATTGGAGGAATTCCTTTGGACATGTGGTGTCCAAAGAAAAGAAAGGTTTCATCCCTCCAATTTTGGGTTGGAGGAGAAAAGGGGAGGGGATGTGACTTGGAAGTTACAACCCCAAGAGGATTCTTTGAACATTTGGTATCCAAAGAAGAAGGGTGCATTCTCAAAATTTGGATTGAGAGAATGAAATAGTTTCCTACAATTTTTGGATTGTAGGAAGGAGAGGGTGCGAGGTTTCTCTACAACTTGTAGGAAAAGGAAATATGAAATGCAACTTGTAGGTTGCAAATTAAAGAAATCCCTTTTGAACATTTGGTGTTCAAAAGAGTATGACACATTTGCTTAATTTAGACCAAGTGAATAATGGAGGTTTTCTACACTTTTTGTTTGGTAGAAGAAGGGAATGTGCAACTTAGAGGTTGCAACTCATGAATATCCTTGAACATTTGATGTTCAAAGAGGAATGATCATTCTCCTAAATTTGGGCTTAGAAGAAAATGAGAAGATTTTCTACAATTCTTAAGTTGTAGAAGAGAAAAGCAACAAGCAAATTTTGTATTGCATGTTGAAGGGATTCCTTGGACATTGGGTGTCCAAGGAGGGGCATTCATTTGCTAAATTAGTGGCTAAGCAAATGAGGGAGACTAGGATTTGAATCCTATGTCCAAAGGATTATTCATTGGTTTATGTTCCAACAAATAAATTATATGAGAAGCTTCCTACAACTTTGAGGTTGAAGGAAAAAAAGGTTTGTTGGTTTTATGTTCCAACAAAAAGGGGGATAGCTTAGAACTTAGTTTCCAGCTATAAAGATTCATGTACTCTAACGCTTGGAACTTCAAGAACGCTCTATGGATTGTACATGGGAGGGTAAAAGAAGGTTCATAAGTTCTCTTATAATCTTGACTTATAAGAGATTATGACTAGAATGCAACTTGCAAGTTGCCGATTGAATGTGCACTTTGGACATTTAGTATCCAAAGAGAGGTTATCACCCACTTAAGTTAGGCTAAGTGAATGGAGGAGGGGGACCTAGATTTAAATCCCAAATCTAGAGGATTCATTGGTTTTGCGTTCCAATACATGAGTGATTTGCTAGGTTCCTTGTAACTTTGGGGTTAAAGGAGAGAGATGTGACTTTGAAGTTACAAAATCTCATGAATGCTCTTTGAGTACTTGATACTCAAGGGGAAGGTCATTCACCTGGTTGGAGCCAAGTGAATAGGGATAGATACTCATTTGTTAATTTTATGACTCAACAAATGAAGAAACGCCTTAGGATTTGGTCCTAAAGTCTAGATGATTCATACAATGATACATTTGGAGACTTGAGATGTCCCAAATAATCATGTATGAGAGAGAAGGATTGTTGATTTTGTTTCAACATTCAAATGGAGGATTACTTAGAATTTGTTTCTAAAGTTTGACTATCATGTAATGATAATTGATCGGAGCGTTTGGAGACTTCAAATTATCATACATGGGGGAGTGGAACATTCATTTGTCAATTGTATGTCTTAACAAACGAAGGGAAGGAAAAGATGGGTTGGTTTTATGTTCCAACACAAGGGTTGATAGCTTAGAGTTTGACTCCAAACTACAAAGATTCATGTGCAGGAGGAGCACTTGGAGTATTAGACAATCTCTAAATACAACACATGAGTAAAGTGTTTGTTGATTAGATGGTTCAACAAACTAAGTAAGAGAACTTGAGAGTTTGGTCTCAAATTCAAGTGATACACGCGATGGACATTTGGAGCTTAGAGAAGCTCCAAAATATCACTTACGGAAGTGCATGCATTTGTTGATTTTTGTCTCAACAAAAGGGAGATGACTTAGGACTTGTTCCTAAAGTCATGATGGTTAAAGTTGATGGATTATTTTGAGGCCTTGAGAGGGCTCCAAGATATCCAAGATGAAGGGTAATGGACAAATGCTTATTGATCTTGTATTAATAAAGAAAGTGTCACAAACCTAGGATTTTGGTCCTAAGTCAAAAGGTTTCATGCATCGGAGTGTTTGGAGCCTTGAGGTGCTCCAAACAATTATGCATGGGAAGGGAAAAACTTGATTGGAGAATTCCCGATTCATGAAACGATCTCCAAATCAATTTTGACATGATTTGAAAGGTCCGATAGGGTGGACATGCTCCTACGACTCCTCTAGAAAGACAACATATGGTGTCATCTAAGAGACCTAAAGACATAGGATGGAATGTATTTAGAAATCCTATGGATAAGCTCTAAGAAATAGTTTTCTAGAGTCTAAGGGGAGCCTAAGGGTGAAGGCTTTCGATTGTCTTTTCGAAAGCTTCACCAAGTGCCTAAGTTTTGTGTTAAAACCCTTAACCCATCAACTTACAAACTATACTAAACATGTCCAACAAACTTCCACTATATGATGGGGTGCAATCTATAAGCTCCTTGAAGCCATAGACCACCCCATCTTTGCTTTGCGAGCATCCATAAGTTTGGTGGACATATTCAGGGTTTTGCAAATTGTAGATACAAGGATCATAGCCATAGACATATAGCGAATATTCAAATATGCAATAACTCATGCGAGCTTAGTTTAGCATTAAGAAATGAGAGCATGTAAAAAAAAAGACTTTTTCTTTTTCGCTTTGCCTTCCTAAATTTGGAGTTCAATAATATTTTTCAATCAATTCATTAATTGTAGAGTTTGTAGCATGAGTTAAAAGTGCTCATGAACAAACCCTAACCTCATAAAAAAAATGATTGAAACACATGCTTGAACGTCTAACAAATTTAGAGGAGATAGTGGATGTCATGGCGGTGTGAAACTAACACATGCATGTGCTAATCTAGTTGAAACATACAAGTTTTAGGGTATGTTAACGCATGCCACACTTAGACAAGAGACCTCGCACTTCTACATTTCGTTAGACATTGGGTGAGCTACTAAACCTAAGATTTGGTCAAAGGTAGGAGTACTAAGTATGACATGGATATTATTTTCATGCAAAAATAGGGACGTTGAACGCAAGTCCAACGCCCCATCGCCACGCCGCTATCTTTTTAGCCCTCACATGAGAACAAATCATGGAAATTTACTTAATTTTCATGATTTAAACAAGTGGACAGCGGATATAGGATTTTAGGAGAGCAAAAATTGAAGTCTCTAAGGACCTAGGGCTTGGATGCGGCAACCACATTGCAATTGGCCTTGGGAGCCTTAAGGTTTCGCCTAAGTTTTGGTGGTATACCTTCCTTGGGCTGTCCAAGCACTCCTATCCAAGTTCCAAGCTTTGTCCAAGCTCCGCTCCAAGCTTTAATCCGCTGTCCAAGCTCCTCTCCACGTTCCTAATGCTGTCCAAGCTACTCCGGAGGGTGAATTTGCTGTCCAAAGCACTCCGGACAGCAGTTTTCAGCGTTTGACAGCTCTCGGAAGCTGTATGGCTGCTGTTTACAAGCTTCGAACAGCAGATTTTGCTGTTTGACAGTCTCCCGGAGCTAAGTTCGTCGTCGAGAAGTCGCCGGAGTTGAAAGAGAAGGGAGGAGAAGCCTTCCTTTGCTGTTTGGAAGATTTAGAAGCCCTCCCTTGCTGTTTGGAAGTCTCCAACAGCTTCCTACTTGCTGTTTTTATCACCTCGAAGTCGTCGGAGATGATAGCGAAGGAAGAGTAGACTTCTATGGTGATTGAGAAGCCTCCACAAGCCTTCACTGTCTTCCTACTCCTCTTCCTTTGCTTGAGAGGTAGGAAAAAGCAAGTCCAAATTCCTTCCTTCAAGAAATCAGAGGGGGCCGAAGGCTTGGAGAATCGGGCGGCCTCCTCCTTGCGCTCGGGCTGGACGAACACGCAGAGCCAGTCGGCTCTGCTTCCTCTTCTCGGGACGGAAGGACGAACGCAAGCGGAGAAGAGCACCGGAACTGACCTGGATGGGGTCGGACGCACGCAAGGGGAGCGACTCCCGCCTCCCTTTCTCGTTCTCTCGCTCTGGGGTCGGAACGGACACGAAAGAAGCACAACAGGGGAGCCGAATGCGGCTCCCCACTGCTTCTTCCGCTCTTGTTTCGGGACGGGTTCGGACGGACAGCACGAGGGAGCAGGTCCACCGCCGCCTATAATACCCAATCCGGCCTCCTCTTTACTTGAAACGAGGTGAAATGTACTTGAGTACATTGAACCCAAATTTTGGGTGAGAAATGAGATAAAATCTCAGCCCTAGGTTTCAATTTTCTGATTTGGGAAGTTGATTGAGCCCAAATCAATCAATTGGGGCTGAAATTGGCTCCGAATTGGGCTCGACCCGAATCGATTTGAGTCGATTTGGGTCTGATTTTGTTCAATTGAGTCAATTTTGCAAAATTGAACTCCAATCAATGTCGAATAGCGTCGAATTGGGTTCGACGACACTCGACGAGGTTCGATTGGGTTTGATTTGATTTGATTTAATTTTAATTAAATTAAATTGGGTTTAATTTAATTAAAACGAGGCTTAATTTGAGTCAATTTAACCTCGACAACGATCAATTTAGTTGATCGAGCGCAATCGAGTCTAGTCGGGCTCGATTGGGGTCGAATCGATGCGAAAATATTCGTCAACAATAGGTTGCGGTGTGATACTAATGTTTCTCAAAATCAATTTGGATTCATGCCAGATAGGTTTACTATGGAAGCTATACATTTATTGAGAGGTTTGATGGAGAAGTATAAAGAGAATAAGGAGGATCTTCATATGACATTTATTGATTTAGAGAAAGCATATGATAAAGTTCCAAGAGAAGCGCTTTGGCGAGTTCTAGAAAAGAAATTGGTTAATAATGCTTATATTCAAGTCATTAAGAATATGTATGCAAAAGCTGTTACTTGTGTTCAAAGATGCACCGACACGGACACGGCGACACGGACACGACACGACACGGACACGGGACACGGCAATTTTTAAAAATATAGGACATGGGTGCGGCGTGGACACGGCATAATAGTTTTTTAATATAATATATAAAAATTAAGGTGACATTATAGTAAAAATGTCAAGCAATAATAAATCAATTTCATGATAAGTTGATAACTTGTTTAGCTTATAACATAAAGATGTTTAGTACAAAATGTCTAGTACAAACACAAAAATATAAACAAAAAACCATTTATTACAACATGAAGGTCTAACTACTCAATAGAGAGAATGATAAAATTAGATTCAGATGTTGGTCTTTGGCCTTCAATATCATCATCATTGAATATCATTGCTTCCAACTCTGGTTCATCTAGAGAAAGATTTGCAACCTCCAATAATCTCATATCATCAAACAGACACATTTTTATTCCATGGCCAGAAATTTTAAGTAGATGTGCCTTCACCCTATAATAAGATCCTTTGTAGGTGCCACCACAATAATTACATTTAAATGACACATTCCCTCCTCCTTCAAATGTTTTTCCTAACTTTGTAATATGAATCCATAATGGCTTATCAGTTTCTACAGATGGCTCTTTTGAACCTTCACCTAATCCACTCCCGCCAGCAGCTGAGCTCATTTTGCTAACAAACCAATCATGCATATGAATACATCGAATTAAAATGATATGAAGTGAAATAAAAAAATCACAACATGAATAAAACAATATACCGGTTTGCCGGGGGTCCAAGGGGGCGCTGCCCCCTGGCGGGGTTCGACCTGAACAAAATTTTATTGTAAGAGTAATTTTGAAGTTCTGCTTGTTTTTAAATTTCGTAAGTTGTTTGTATGTGAAGATACCGAGTGGTACCGAGCATGTACCTAGCAGTACCGAGCATATACCTACCAGTATCGAGCATGTACTTACAAGTACCGAGCATGTACCTACCAGTACCGAGCGTCTACCTACCAGTACCGAGCATGTACCTACCAGTACCGAGTGTCTACCTACCAGTACCGAGCATGTACCTACCAGTACCGAGCATGTACCTACCAGTACCGAGCATGTACCTACCAGTACCGAGCATGTACCTACTAGTACCGAGCATGCACCTACCAGTGCCGAGCATGTACCTACCAGTACCTAGCATGTACCTATCAGTACCGAGCATGTACTGAGTAGTATCGAGCATTTACTGAGCAGTACCGAGCATGTACCTAGCGATACCGAGCGGTATCGAGCATGTACATAAGGTTTTTCAACAATGAAGAGAAGAAATGGCGAAATCCACTTACAGTTCTTGGCTCTCTTGCGCGCAGAAGGTGCTCTGTTTGGCCTTGATTGCAAACTTTGCCTCGAATGACAGCAGAAATAACGCAAGAACGAAGGAATGGGAAAGACGAGCTCTGCTTGGCCGAGCAGAAATGATGAAGGAACGGGAGGCGAAGGCAACGGGTTCCGTTTGACGTCGACTGTGAGCTGTCCCGGTCCGCCCTAGAAGATTTCTTTCGTGGATCGGAAAAATAGGGCTTCTCGTTCGCGAAAAGGCTAAATAGAACGGACGATTTTATCATTTAATAACCGGACACGCGTGTCCGATTTAAATTTTAATGTTTTAAATTCCGACACTCCAATGCCGTGTCGGACACGTGTCCATGTCGTGTCCGACCCGTGTCCGTGTCCGACACTGCATACCCTCTTTAAGAGGCGTGTCGGTGCATCATAGAGTTCAAACATAAGGTGGTTTGACCAAGTATTTCCCTATGTCAGTTGGATTACATCAAGGATCAGCCTTAAGCTCATATCTTTATGCTTTAGTCATGGATGTTCTCACTAGACATTTGCAAGTGGTTGTACCTTGGTGTATGTTTTTTGCTGATGATATTCTTCTTGTTGATAAGATTAAAGAGGGAGTTGAAGGTATGATATGAAATGAGCATATACGTGAAAAGGTTGGTGTAGCTCTAGTGGAAGATAAGATTAGAGAGAATCATTTTAGTTGGTTTGGCCACATAGAACGACGACCTTCTGTTGACCGGTTAGGAAAGTAGATGTATTGGATTTGACTTATGTTAAGAAAGGTAGAGGCATATCTAAAAAGACTTGGTTAGAAAAATATTAGAAATGACCTTTCTTTATTAGATTTAAATGAGAATTTGACTATTAACATGACACAATAGATAAAAAAGATTCATGTAGCTGACTCCACGTAGTGGGATAAAGGCTTGATGTTGTTGTTTTATGAATAATAAAACTACACGTCTATTACTTCTTGCTTGCTTTTTCTTTATGAATGTTGTTTTTTGATATTTTGTAGGTATATTCCTTCAAAATATACTTAAATGTTTCTTCTTTACATAAAAGTTTGGAACTTATACCTACATGTAATATGCTCCCACTGCAGTCAAACACCAGGTCTTATGAATACCTTAATACTGCGGAGTCTGCAAGAAAGTACCTAGGAATATAAATATTTGATTTCAGATCAGCTTACCTTTTTTCTTTCTTTGTTTTATAGCTGCAAATGGGAACACTCCAGAGTCGTTTAGATGCTGAGTTCCTTCTTGCACATATGTGCTCTGTGAAATTTAAGGAGTGGATCGTAATCCTCGCGACTCTCCTAAGGCGTATGGAGGTAAAAGTGGTGAATTGTATGCATGCTAGCTTTGAGTTTTCTTTAATGTGTTTTGGTTGGTTTGCCATTTGAATGCTCAAACTGAAAAAAAAAAAAGAATATATATATATATATATATATATATATATATATATATATATATATATATATATATATATATATATATATATATATATATAGCTTTTATTAACCTTCTAAAATACTTAAATAATTTCCTTATATTACATAGTGCACTACTTTCTGAAGAATTTAGAGAGCTGCACGGGAAAATTTCTTAACTTGAATTCTATGTTTTCATGATTATCCATTGAGTTCGTGTTATCAGAACCAGGTTACAACTATATTTTATTTACTTCCTATATCACATCCCAACCGATAATCTCCTTTTCCTTTTCCTCTCCATTTCCATCAAAAGACAGCTGCGCAAGCTGATGATGAGTGTGCGCCTAATGCTTCCTTGAAGTTGAACTTACACAGGTTATGTGCTTTACAAGGCATATAGGTTTTAGAAGATTTAGTAGATCATTCTGCAATAGACATAGTTAGGCAGAGTAGACCAAGTAAATTTGTGGGAACTGAATATATATTATTTTCAATTAATTCTCTAATATAAGGGTTCTACATGAAGCAGTCGCATCCATTATCAGGCAGTAACATGTATTTCAAGTGATCGAAAAGTGCTTGAACCAGTCATATGTTTGACCTACTTTTTAAAAAATACCTTGGAAGACAATTGCCAAGATTTGATGATATCTATATAATTCTGACTTCAAAATTGGTGTGATTGATTGGATATTTTTCTTTTTTTAGTGATTTATATTTAGGAATTTATTTAGTGATTTGTATTTAGGGATTTACTCAGTGATTTGTAAATAAAAGGAAATATTTAGATGTTTTTTCTTTATTTATTATACTTAGAATAATCCCTTACCTTTTCCTTTTTTTATTTTTATTTTCTTGTAATTCATAGGGTTTTCCTATTACTATAAATATGAAGGTTAGGATGGCTTGTTATGCGATTTAATGCAATGCTGAAACCCTTTCACTAGCTACTTGCATAAGCACACACTCTAACGCAGGCGCTATCCTTTTCTCTTATTGTGTTCCTCTTCTCTTTGTCTCTTTGGTATCTCTTTAGTACATGTTCCTTCTCTCTCACCCTACATTTATCAAGTCGGTATTAGAGCCTCCTCCAATCCTATCAGGGGCAGAACCAGTCATAATTTTTAGGGTGTGTGTGTGTGTGGGGGGGGGGGGGGGGGGGGGGGGGGGGGGGCGCAAACTTATAAGTAAATGTTGGCATAATAATTTTTATCAATTGCCCCTGCTAGCCTCCAAAGGGTTCCACCCCTGAATCCTATACTCATCATGTTTTTTTTTTTTTCTCAATTCGCAATCATAGACATAGCAACTACCTACTTCCGCTTTTCTTTTCTGCATCGATTGATTGGGTTCTTACCCACATCTTATGGCTACCAATTCGTTCTTGAGTTGAGTCTAGCCTGCAACCTTTCATGCCTTTGACGCTCTTTGCCTACGACATCCCATAATAGCATTTGCACCCTTCGCCACACACGCTTGCTTGCTTGCTTGCAAAAACATCTATGTGCATTTATTTATGCTTCCTTGCTCCTTTATTTCCTACAGCTCACTCCTTTGATTGCATGCGTCTTTGAGTTATGAACCTGTATTCGGTCATAGTGAATAATTTTGAGTCATTAGTGAATTTCTTCGCAAACTAATATACGCCACATATTTAAGCCTCGAATTCAAGATCTCTTGGTTGGAGCCTAAGCTCCCATTTAATAGGCTTAGGTGGGCTGTATACAACCATGTCTGTTACAACATACCTGTGGATATGGGGCAGTTTACCATCAACTATATAGCCTTGTTCATGTCTTTTCTAGTTGTCTGGGCTTTTGGAGCAGTTGGTTATGCTAATTGGTCCTATGTTAATTTGATATCCCAGCACATTCGTGGGTTCAAATCATTATTGATGCAATTGGGGGGCATGCTAGTCTTTTGCAATTACACGATTGAAGATTGAGTTATAGATTTTCATTCACTAATGGTGGACAGCTGAGTCATTAATGCACATTCGTGGCTTTGAAGTGGTTGGATCATTGATAATAAGGCCTTAGTTTTGTCTTCTCCATTAATGGTGGCTTTTGGAGCACTTGCTTGCACTAAGTGGTCCATGTCAAAGATTTTTTTTTCCAAGGCAAATTTTTCTCCTCGGGTTTGTTGTTGTAAATTTGAAGTACTACCCCTTGCACCCAAAGTGTCCTGGTTTTAATAGGAATAATATGGAACAAGAAAATTGCATGAACTATCAGACTACCTCCAAAACCTTCAGCTGTAGAGTACAGCCAGTTACATTGTTAGGCTTTGGAGGAATCCAAAGCCAGCTTCTGTGACACTAAATTGTAAAGCAAAGGAATATACAGACTGAACTCAGTTTCACTGTTACAATTTTGCTCCTATGTGATGACTTAAAAGAAGGAATCTATTACAACCCAATCCTGAGAAAAAAACTATTAAAAATAGGCACAAATCTATGTCGATAACAATTACACGCGCACACGACTAAATCTCTATAAAGCCAATTACATCACTGGACCTCTTTTACCACATAACAAAAATCCGCAATAAGAGATCATCTTGGACCCTTTTCTACGCTTACACCATATGAGCACACCTTCAGAATCTGGCTGGAATTGTCTTGATTGGCTGGGAATACATTCCAGCCACCTGCAGTGGACAAGATTGTGCAAAATGGTAGAGTCTATTTCAACTAAGGCTCTCTGAAACGAATTAAACAATCAAAGAACAGAGGAGCTGATTTGGAATAGGTTTCTTCATTCCAACAAGTTGATTTCCCTTGCCTTCAATTCTTTTACTTGTGAAGAAGGCCTGAGAATATAGTCGCTTGCTGCAGAAAACCAAAAGACAAGAAGACAGTTCTGTCCCAGAAAATTATGTTCATGAAAAAAATAAGATTGAAAAATAGAAAACCCGATGTGACTATGTTCTTGATGAAGTCAAGTGCAGTTCCTTAACTGTGCTTGAGCATTTCAGTGATTGGGACATGCCAAAACTCCTGGAATGTCAGAATTTCTGCTGCCATCTGTTGCAGCCTCCTAAATGCTGGACAGATGCATGGTAGTTCCAAAACAGAGAAAGCAGAGACGCACGAAATGGAAGCTTTTCCCTGAGCTGGCGGACTGGAATGGGCTTAGTTTCATGGGGAAAAGGGTATGGCACTAGGTAAACCGATCTTGGCAAGATTTGGACCTTTTAATGATCTCCTTTTTCACTCATCTCTCCTAAGGGAAAAACCCACCCCAATGCTAGTGAAATCCTTTCCAACCCTAATAAATCTGAAAATTAACTTAAAAAAAAAAACTCCACTCCTAACACAACAATGAGGTATTTATAGAAAAACAAAGTAGCACTAAGGATCCTAATTACTAAACTACTTTTAATATCATGACTCGGTCCGGAGTCTCGAATTAATGAGGCAGGAACGAACAGTCAGACAGTAAATACATTTTTTCATAATTATACATAATAGTAATGACTAATATTCCTCAAACACTGAAGAGCCACTAAGACTACTTGTACATTGAATATGCATTTAAACATAACAACATTAGCGCCGTCTTCTATAAACATATTCCTCTTCTCTTTCAGCCATTTTTATTTATCAGGAGACTTACCTGAAAGTTTAGTTTAATAGGTTGAGTTTACATGATAAACTCAATGGTTAATCAAGCCTATAACATAGAAATTTCGTATACATAAAAAATGAATATGTTCCTTTGGCTTTCTTTTCCTTTTGCATTTATATATATATATATATATATATATATATATATATATTATATATATATATATATATATATATATATATATATATATTATTTCTATTATACTTTATATACAATAGTTAGGTATACAAAACAAAGCATACTTATTTCTGTCTTTCTTACACATAAATTACTTTTCATTATTTTTTTCCATTTCCATTATATATTTATTCCATTTCCATTAGTAATTTAGTACATGAGCACAGTTTAAATGTACCTATAAAAGTACAATCATTTCCATTTAACGTGCACGGGTACGTTGCTTCTCCAGCTAGTACCATACGGGGGTGAATTCTTGTAATTTGCATGCATGAATATTTTATTTTTCCAATTTATACTTTCATTTACATTTTATAAATTATTTCATATATTTCATTATTCCTTTCATATATCTTTATATGTACTTTAAATCATATATATTTAACCATATACAATTTCAAATTAATTTTCTTCTTCCTTTACATATGTTTTAAATCAATAAATACTCTTTTTCACGTATTCATATATATTTATAATATCATGCTATTTGATGTACATTTCTCTATCATATTCATTTAAATGTCAAATGTTTATCTTCGCATATGTATTTGAATTAACATTGTCTTATACATAATAACATCTAATATGAAACATTACCATTAGAATCTAAATGGAAATACAACAATAAAATTTCTTTTCAAAACTGTAAATACCCATATTGAATGTTTTGGCTTCAACTCCTTCCAAATCTTCTACTTTTGAGATAGCCTTCCTTAATGCAACATAAAATTACACATACAATCACATAACTATTACCATCTTTAATTTTCATTAGTTTCACATAACAATTTCCCAAATACAATCTTACCTCAAATCCCTTATTTTGAAGTTGAGATTCACCGCTAGTTTTCTTCTCCCTATTAGACGACCACTTATTATTTTATTAATTAAAGAAATTCAAAATAATAAATTTGAATGTAAATAATGATTAGATTACTTACCCTTTTCTCTATTGCCAAAAAAATGAACAAACTTCAAATTTTAAATTTTCTTTTTCTCTTATTCATACTGTTTTTAACTTTTCAATTTATGAAAATTAGCCTACAGTTGATTTCGCATCAATCGACGGTAAATTTCTAAAATTTAAATGATGAGGACATCGAAGATCAACGGCTACGATCGTGTTTACTTATCTTGATGTAGTTTATTTGTTATTTGTGCTTTTCCATTTATACCCTCACTTGAGGGCTTTGTTTTATGTTTGCCCTAGGGGCAATTATGTCTTTTTATTTTTCCTTCATGTAGTTGGCTATTTAAGCCCTCCCCTTCTCTTGTATTGGGGATGATGAATGATTAATGAAATTTTCTGAAATTCCTTTTGTCTTCTTGCTTGAGAGCTTGAGAGAAAAGAGAGAGGAGACCTAGGTGAGGCTCCGCCCGCAATACCCAACAGCCCGCTCCGGCGAGCTCTTGGTTTCTTTGTGAGTTCACTGTGTGTTTGTAAGTTCACTGTTTGTTTTTCTTTTTCTTCCCTACCTTTTTTTTTTCCATACATCTGTTTCCTCCCTACAGCCAATTACCGAAATCCCCTTTCCCTGTGCCGCCCGAACTCCCTCACCCGCGCCTTCCCACTCGCTGTGCCAGCCGATCGCCCCAGCCATACCACCGAACCCCTCAGCCCGTCCCCCCCTTGCCCCCCCTCCTTCGTCCAGGGAAATCCCGCCGCCCAGCATTGAAAAAATTAAAAAAATAAAAAAATTCAAATTCTTGGCATTAATTCTCTCATTAATCCTTCCTAAATTAATGCCTTAATTTAGGGAGAGATTAAATGAAATCTCAGCAGTTTTTGTT
This sequence comes from Dendrobium officinale, assembly GCA_019514585.1. Lineage (NCBI taxonomy): Eukaryota > Viridiplantae > Streptophyta > Magnoliopsida > Asparagales > Orchidaceae > Dendrobium > Dendrobium officinale. The sequence goes on along the minus strand of CM033687.1, from coordinate 71,430,999 downwards.
TTCAAATTTTGAATTCCTTTAATTAATTAAAACCTGAAATTCAAATTAGGTTTTAATTAATCCCATGGGCCCCACCACTTAAGCAAATTTTCCCTCTCTCTTATTTGTAACTTCCAAAATGAATTGAAATCTGAAATTAAACTCTCAGATTTTAATTAATTACATGGGGCCCACCACTTAATGAAAATCCCCTTTCTTTTCCCCTTGCTTGGCCGGCCCCCTCCACCTAGCCTTTCTCTCTCTACTTGCCACCTAAGCAGATCTGAAATTAAAACTGCAGATTTCCCTCTCTTGCCTCATTAAATCACCTCCCACAAATTGCTTCAATCAACTTCTCATAAGGAATGTTTTTCCCACCCTTCTACGTTACTTGGGGGGTCAAAATTTCAAGACGTGGCTCCAAAAAAACTTGCTCCAAATGGCTGTCCAGCAATTTCCCTCTTAGAAAATGCTATCACGGAAACTCCAACCAGCCCAAGTGCTGCCAGGCTTGCTGCTACTTGCTGATCAGTACTCCTCCAAGTGCTGTTTCAGAGATTGCTGCATCGAGAGAAGACTCCACCTGCTGTCCCGAAATCCAGAAACAGGAAATTGCTGTCCTGTATTCCCGGAATCCTTGTGTTGTTGTTTGGAAGGCCTCCAAATCCATTCCAACCAACCCAGCCGAGGGTTGTCTCTGCTCAGGAGTCCTAGCCGCAGCCACGTATCTTCTCTCTTTGGGTAAAGCTCTTTCTCCAACTCTTTTATCTTCGTAGTTACTTCTTAATTGTGGCCTAGTAAATTCATGACGATCAAGTTGACGCTTCTCCGTTAAAACCTAGTAATTGGATGAGTTGTGTGAGGGATCTTCTCATAGCAACTAATCTCATTGTTAGTCTAGGGATATTTGTGGAAAACCATTCATGTACGTAATATTAGATTGACTTGATTGTTATATGAACTTAACTCTTACGCGTGTGATTCAACCTAAGCTCAACTTTCCGCTCTTAATGTTTTATCACGTCGTTCAAATCATCGTAAAGACCTAATTATTCGCTCTCTCTAAAATTAAGCGTGCAAATTCATTATGAAAGTCATCTTCGCATGGATTGTTTCACATCATTAAACATAAATAAATCTTAAATTAAAGTTAATTACATTCAAATACCTTGTTGTTAAAGCTAAATCTGACATATCCTTATCTCATTGTGCTGGTCATTTATGTTTTTTTTTTCCAGGTACTTTTCGATCTTTTCCGACATGATCCAAGACTATGGAAAGCATACAGTACAACTCTTCAGGTACAATAAATAGTTAAATACTATTTCCAACAAATCTGGACTCATCAATCAATTACAATCTTTTTCTTTATTGACAAACCTCTATTGCATCCCTTCCTCAACCATTGCAGTCCCATCCTGCATTTGATGAATATCTTGATCTTCTCGATCTGTTGGAGGAGAAGCTTTCTTCTGTCACAGATGTTGATGAGAATCAGTTATAATTTTGTTTCCAAGTATGATTGAAGACCACCACCAGTGTGCTTGCAGAAAATATATACAGGCTGCTCTTATGGGCTGTTCATGGCTGCCTTGCTGAGACAAACTGGCCTTTAAGCGATTTGTTTCTTGGTAATTTGATAGAAGAAGATAGGCCAATGTAATTTTGTATCTGCCATTCTTCTAATGAAACTGTCAAATTCTCTATGATTTGTTGCAATGGCTTTGTATTTACAATTTTGTTGCATTTTTTGTTACAAATTGGGTGTTTTGGGATCATCATTTATCTCATACAAACTATTTTTGATGGGTTTTATGAGTCATTTTCTTAGGTATTATGAAACTCATCTTGGTTTTCCTCTTATGTATAGATTTTTTCATTGCAAAATAGATATATTTATACTTTCTTAAGTTTCGTTTGGGATAAATTTTTTAGTGTTTTCTAAAACAGCTTTTTAATACATAGATTTCTTCAACTCAAAATTTTTATACTAAAAAATCACTATAGAAAAGCACCAATGAAACCGTTCCAAACAAAACCTAATTTTGTTGGCAACAATGGGTGTTGAAATAGAGAAATTATTGTGTGCGGAATCCGAATACATTTGGATTCCAATCACAGCATGCCACGTCATCGGATGCACTCTGGGGCCCAGTGCATCCAATGATGTGGCGCATGGTGATTGGAATCCGAATGCATTCGGATTCCGTACACAATAATTTCTCGTTGAAATAAAAGTAGATATTATTGGCAAGAGGGTTCCCTCATATGTTCATTTATCACTTTTTTTTTCTTGAATGAATATAATTTTTAAAAACATTCAGTTTGTTCCATCTCTAAAATTAAAAATTTATGGCTATAAATATCTATTAAAATATTAATAATATTTTTTAAATAATTAATTTATACCCTTCTTAAAAAAATTATAGCTCCGTCTTTTATAATGACTATTGAGTGACTCTGTTAGTCGATCTAGATCTATAATAATTTCATGCCATAATCTCTTAGATGAACCTATCAATTTAAACACAATAAAGGTTGCTCATAACAATACTAAATAAATGTTTTAAGTTTTGTATAGGATAACATTTTAAAGCAATTTTTTAATATAAAAATTTTTTATATTAAAAAAATATTTTAGAAAGCAATAATAAGTTTATCTCAAATAAAAATAGATTTTATTTGGGATGATTTTTTTATTATTTTTTAAAGTAAATTTTTACTATACAAATTAAAGTTATTGTGCTAATATGGCTTTGAATTATTAGAATTATCTTTATTTTATGCTAAATAATAGATATTTTTTTTGTTTACTATTTCTATTTTCTATAATATCCGTATATAGATAAATTCGCTCCTGACTGCGTTCAGAGACGCTCCACAGCCACTCCGGGCCAACTCCGCTCGCCGCCCCCCTTGTGGTCGCATCTCCGTTCAGTTTCTCTTGCACTGCTCCTTATCCTCTTCGACTCTTCACCGAGACTTATCCCTCTTTGCTAACGTGGAGTCTCCTCTGCGTTGCAGATCTTCTCCGCTTCTGCCATGACAAGTGTTCTTCTTCTCAATGGACCTCATCATGTTTTATCAGGTCAATGTTTTTTTTTTTCTTTTTCTCTTTTGAATTCAAGAAATACGTCTTTTTGTTTATTTATTTATAGTGGTGTTGATTGAATGAGAGGTTTCAGCTTGGGATGATATAGGGTTCTAATTTAGTTGTTTGCTGTTTTATATGCTTTGGTTTTGGATTTTGTCTGCCTTCTTATCAATTAATAATGTAGCGAGATTTAGTTCTAAATGATTCTGCTAGGACAAAAGATGGAATAAAAAGCTTATCTTTCATGCTTGAGTGATATATTGTTTTGCAACAAAGGAACCGTTAGGTCTTCCTCTCCATTCTCTGAAGTCTTCTTGATGGAAAGAAAATGCAGGAATGGGAGATAAGATTCTGAGATAACTTGTTATTCTGAAAAAGCTTTCCATCAAGGCTTTTATCAATAATTGGTTCTAATGGGTCTGCATGCTTCTTTGGCCCCAATGTTTTAATTAAAGGATCATATAAAATCACATAAATGGGCTTAAAATAGACTTGGAACCATTTATTAAATCTATTATGCTAAACTATTAATTACTTGGATAGTTGTAGTAGACCCTATAGCTTTGCTTTCAAGTTTTAGCAATCCTAATGAGCCTCGAACCTTTTTTGTCAGATTATTAGGCTTGAGTTTTTGTGAGGTTAATGGAATTAAGACATTTTATAGCAATCATGATATACTCAATATGTGCATTTATACCTTACCCTTATACCTTCTCATATGTTTTTAAGTCATAAAATAGGTTATTATAACTTAGGTGTGGTGGGCTTGTAATCGAGCTAAGTTGAGTTAGACTTCAGATGATTGTGACATTAATCTTATCCAAACTTACCCCATGGATCAATAAAAAAAGATTTGAATTCAAGCCATCCAACATTTTGGTTGAGCCTTCCCAAATTTTATCCTTATAAGCCAAGTTTTATATTGCTAATGTCAAAAATAAAAATGAAAGACAACTCAAAATTGTGAATATAAATGTAGCTTTTAGTGAAGAATTTGTTTAAGATCTAGACCAACCCGCCAAAATATCATATAATCAAGTATTAGGAAAATTGATTTGATGGTAATAAAAATAAAACATGTTTATCAAATATATATTGAAGCTATTAACAATCTGTTTGATTGTAAATATTAGCATTAAAATAATAATGCATGGATTATCCAGAGGATTTTCACTTTTCACTTGTATTAGGATTACATTCAGGGCCAATTGTAAGACTTCATTGCTATATCTTCTATCTTAAGTTTTCCAAAAGCAATTTTAGTTTATGTAGGAAATGTGCTTAGAAAATTCCCATTTTGTGTGTGCATGCTCTATGTCTTCATAAACATTGGTGTAACTTATGAAACAACTTGTAAATCTATGTCAGAATATGATGCTTTATTTTTATAGAACAAAACAATATCACAACATCAACATAATAGTAAATTAAGCCTAAATATATATGTTTCTATATTACTTATGAAGATGCTTATTAAAAGATATTCAAAGTAAGGTGAATTGATCTATGTTAGTTTTTTTAGGTAGGATATCTCTTCTAAGGAAAAACTTAGAAGAAACAATGAGGAAAATTAAAAAAAAAAAAAAAGAGACTTATGATTGGTAGAGTAAAGGCAGTGCTAATAAATTTACATGCTATTTTTTGTAGACATTTAATAACACTTACCAATCAATATTATTGAAAGATTAATTGATACAAAATTTAATATTTTTAAGTATCTTAGATCTATTACATAAAATAATAGCATGTGGTTAAGGACCTAACTTCTAGGTCAATGTTGAGTGGTTAAAATGGATATTTGTGTAATAAATGCTATATGGTAAGAGAATATTATTGAGAACTAATGGTAATTTTCATGAAGTTATAGTTTTATCCGCTATGCTATATGATCTGAGGGTTGGCAAACAAAGGGGTCATTAATAATAAAGTTGATGTAGTGTTAATGAAAATATTTAGAAAGATTCATCATAAAAGTACAAAGCATAGATTGTGAAATGATTATATTAGAGGGACAATGAAAGAAACAACAATGAAAAATAATCAAGTGGGTATGTACACTTAAGGAAGAAGATACATCAGTAAGATGGAGATATAGTTAATATGGAAGGATTTGAAAGAGATATAACAAATATAATCTCATAAATATTATGCAAAAATATTTGTACAAATAGGGGCGAAGCCAGGAATTGTTTTTATGTGGGGGCACAAATCTAAAAAAAATCCTCAACCTTTTTCATTCGGGCTTGAGAGCGACATGGCAGTTTTAATTTTTTTTTTTAAATCATTAGATTCATTATAAAAAGATAAAATACAAGATAAAGCAAAAAAAAAAAAAAAAAAGCTTACAATTGAGAGCATCAAATTTTGAGCTTCTTCATATTTATCTGTAATTTCTCTCGCCGAGTCTTCATTTTTTTGAAATCATTATACAATCAAGCCATTGTCAATACTATTAAATATATCTTTTTCAATAAAAAGTAAGTAAACAATTGCTCAATCTGAAGAGTAATTTCTTGATTTAAACTGCGACCTTTTGAAGCTCCATTACTTTCTAGTTGCTCAATTTTGTTTCAACACGACTTTGTTTAAATTGTTTATTGTAGTCCTAACATAAATTTTTTTCTCATCTCCTACAAATTTTCTTTTGAAATACCTTTCCATATCTAATTTTAATAAAAACAAGATTTAAATTTTTATGCTTGTAACAAAAGAAGATTCTATGTTACTCAAATGATAACTAACTAAAAAATTTATCTGATTATTACAGAGCAGTACAACAATCAAAATTCTTTACTTCTGAAAATATTCCTGAATGCAAAAATTACGAGATTACACATTATTCTTACTTTAATAGTGACATTCCATGTTTTCCTCTAAAGAGGTAAAAATGAATCACATTCACATGACCACAATAAAGCAATCTTAAAATACAGAAATTAGTAAAACACAACAACCAAATCAAAAAATTCATAAGCCTTTCAAGCTTTAAAACAAAATTACCTGTAAGAAATACCGTAAGATTTAGAGTTTTTATGCAGTTATTTAACAGTAAAACTCAGAAGAAGTGAAGAACAGTACCTTGAAGGCTTGATTTCTCAGATGTACCAAAGAAAAGACCAGAACTTCGTCGGCGAATACAGCCATCGACTCACCGTCCTCCGCCCCTTCGCAAGCCGGCGACCCGCCGTGAACAAGAAAGCAGAGGAGATTCCAGAAGCGGAGCAAGGATATTGTTTCCAGGTCGCCGATCAATTTCCTTCGACCTTCGCTAATGACTAACCTGCTTCAGAGAATCGGAGTTCAACCTCCAATTTTTTCACGTGAAAGGAGGCGAAGCGGAGTCTAATCTAGAGGCGTGAAGCTTCTTCAGTCCATCTGTGTGAAAGGAGGCGAAATGATTTTTTCAAATTTGCAATTCCCTAGTCACAAAGCAGCTGGAGGGAACAATAAAAATTATGCATTTAATGTAATTAATTAGCTATAAACAAAATTTAATTAAGCTTAAATTGAAATGTCAGTGGGGACCCATGCCCCCATAGTAAATCTGACACTTTGTACAAAATTGAATCTAATAGCTCATCTAGCACTCAACAAACATCAATTAAGCGGAATTCATGGGGCCATTCATCTAGTTGGGACATGGCTAATGTTGATGATGGCGAGAAGAGATGTAAACTTGAATTAATTTTTCAATAGTTTGATAAGGAACTAGACATATGTAATTCCTTTCCTCTTTCTCTCATTGTTTGTTGTTAATCTCTCCATCTCTTTTTATTTTGCACCATTAATTTCTCTTTTCTATTCTCTGTCTGAAATGTTTTTGTACTTTTTATTATAACTTTCCCGCATGGGCTACAAATGCTACAAAAAACTGCAATGTGTTCTTTGAATAATGCATAGATCAGAAATTTTCTTGTTAATCTTCTAGCAATTTTTTTTGTACTTCATGAGCCTCAGCATGATTTGATTTGTTTTATTTAATGAGACAGGAAAACTTCCAGCCACTGAGGTGGCTCCTGGAACTTATATGACCCAAATGATACATACTAAAAGGTTTGGAATACCCACATGTTTTTTTATTAATTGATGGTTCAACATCATTTGTGATGTATGATTTTATTTATTTTGAATCTTATATACATGATATAGTTTCTTGAAAGATGAAAAAGAAAATGCATGCTTACCAGATTCGATTGTGACTTGCACACGGAGGGTCATCCTAAGGCTACCTGTGATTTCTTCTGTTTTGTTTTTCTCTTATTCCGCCAATGGAAAGGTTAAAACTACGACTCCGTTCAATGATAAGCGCCTTCTAGAACAGAATAAGAAGATTCAAGAGGCAAATCAAGCACCAAAAGACTTCCCGAACTTCATTAGAGAAGGTTAATTTTTCTTATTGTTTATTCTTATTGTTGCTTTGATGGCTATTTACTGACGAGTGATGATGCATGTAGAAAAAGAAGTTACTACTATGTCAAATTGGTGTGCCAATGTGGTGCACTGAAACTCAAATGGCCAACAATAATCTATCCAATTTTGAGTTTGATTTTCTATTATGTTCATAATATGAATTTTACTAGAGTTGTATCATGAAGCATTAAGAAAGCGCATGTTTCCTAATAGTATATGTGAAAAGTTTACAATTGTCTTTTGTCTTTTAAGATAGTATGTGAAATCTTTTTTACATTAGTTTTCACATAACACTGATATTTTGTTCTATGGATTATGAATTATAATCATTGTAGCAAAAGCAACCCGAGAAACCTAGGGGGTTACTGCTTTGGCATTGTTGTCTTCTTTTGGAACTGAGAGGTTATATGGATTATCATGACAACGGATGAAGGACTAGTTTCAATAAAGCACTTGCCTGAGGGTCAGTGAAGAGGCTTTGCAACTTTTTACCTCAACTTGTTCAATTAGAGTCATCTTTAAAGTGCACCTTTTCTATGTTTTATTTACTTTGAGGGAAGGGGAGGAGGAAAAAAAAAAAAAATTCAGCAACATGAACCAACCTACCTTTAACAACACCTAGTCTCCAGTTAGTTCTTCTTTGATCACTTTTTCTAATTTTGTTCAAAGCCAAATGAAATGGGCTGAAAGCAATCATTAAGATTTATGGTGCCGATGCATAAAGCACTTTTGAATGCCTGATGCTTTGGTGTCAAATTTATGAATCTTCCTTCTCTAATTGTTCTTATTTAGTATTGTCTAAGGTGTTTATTTATTTTCTGAAAATAATTTTGCACAACTTTTATCCAAATTACCTTCAGTTTGCTCATTTTTCCATAGTTTTTTGACAATGTTTTTTGTACTTCTTTTACTAGCACATTTTCTACCCATCGTTGTAGAAGCCAAACTTTATTTTTTAGTATCTTATCTTCATCAAATGTGACTAATACTATCCCTCTTATATGGTCATTTTGCAGTACATCCTTAATTATGCACATCTATTTTAACAATCTCAGTATCATGCATTATTATTTCTATCAATCTTTTCTTTGATATCAAACTCTTAAATTCATGCAGCATAGGTTGGTTTCTTGCAATTTTATTATATTTACCTTTAAACCTCTATGATATTCCTTGATCCCATAATACTCTTTAGGAATTTCTCCTTTTTAACCACATGTTTTGATTATTGAAGTTATGTTCTCAAATATATTTCATTCTTTTTTTTTTTTATAATAGATTCAGGATATAATTAAGTATCATTTTATATTCTAATTATAAGGGTAACTTTATTTTACCCCCACCCCTTGATCGGAATGACTAATGAACACATAACACTCATGTGGTTTAAAAATATTTCTTCAATGCTTATGTGCTTTTGACTAAAGTCATGGTTATTTTTTTCTTCGAAAATGTTGAAAAAAAAAAAAGATGCTAATGCAAATAGACAACATGTATAATCATACCATCCACCTTGTCTTCCTCTCCAACTCTTTCAACATCCACCTTGATGTGCTCCATGCCTCTACCCACGAATCCTTACTCCTTCAACAAGGAAATCATAGTTGAGTTTCTCTTCTGCTTTTTTTTTATCACAATACACCATTTGCACCTTCTCCCCTCACCCTATGATGCACCGACACTTCTCCTCAAAGAGGCGTGCAGTGTCCGACACCGTGTCCGACACGACACTCGTCCGACACTCCTCCGACACGTGTCGGACACGCCGAAAACGTGTCCGATTAAAAAAATATTAAAAACAAATTGGACACGCGTGTTCGACACGCGTATCTTAAATATTTTATAAATTTTTTAAAATATAATTTCTTATATTGATGAGATTTAAACTAAATTTCTTATTTCATATCCACAACACCAAATCAACGTCTGCATTTAATACCCATTCATCGAATATTCTCATTTTCATTTCTCTTTGGTAGTGAAGTTATTTTCATCTCCTCTCTTTTTGCACAATTACAAATCTTTCTCTTGTTGAACCAGAGTTGAAAGTAGTGATATTCAATAATGATGATATTGAAGGCCAAAACAAACCTCTAAAGCTAATCCTAGTAGTTGAAGCTTGAATGCTTGATGTTGTAGTAAGTGATTATTTGCTTATATTTTTGTGCTTATACTAGATATTTTGTACTAAATATTTTATATTATAAGCTAGACAAGTTATCATGTCATTCATTTATTATTGTTTATCATTTTTATATGATATTACATTAATATATATACACTATAAAAAAATGTATTGCCGTGTCCGCGCCATACCCGTGTCCTATATTTTCAAAAAAAAACCGTGTCCGTGTCGCCGTGTCCGTGTCCGTGCATCATAGCCCTCACCTCTCCTATGCTCTTATAACTGGGTTTTCACTATTATGTCCCTCTTCCTCATCTCCCATGCCATCTCCAATGACCAGTGCTAGCTTCTCTGCCTCTTTTGACTTTTGTGATGGTTCATGCCTCTTGTTACTCCCATCTCTCTCTCTCTCTCTCTCTCTCTCTCTCTCTTGAAGTTTGACCATCTCTTCTTGCTAAGACTCCAAGGTGGGTGGGTGTGTGTGTGTGTGTATATATATATATATAATCGTATCTTTTTCTTCATTTTACACCCAAAGACCATCAGGTTCTGGAAACTCCAGCCAGAATTTAGATCTCCATCCCAACTTCACTCAATGATCCCACAAATGTTGGTGTTGAACACCTCTGCCACTTGTTCTAATGGCATCTAGTGACTTCCTGTCACAGTGCTCAACTCCAATGGTAGCTTCTTCTCCACTTTCGAGAGTTGAAGCTGTATTCTTTCTATTATTTGCAATGAGCACCCATGCAAAAATTGGAGAAGTCGGTGAATTTGATGGTGGATGTGGGCAAAGGTGTCTTGTAGAAGAAAGGGAAGATAGTTTTGTTAGGAAATAATTTATTTTGGAGGGAAATGCACTGGATCATTATCTTAAATGAAAAATTGGAGAAATCAATGGAGTTGATGGTGGATGTTGTTGTTTTTTAGAGAGAGAGAGATGGGATAGAGAGATAGTGAGAGAGTAGAGGGAGAGCTAGAATGAGATAAGGGGTTGGTTGGCCAAGTGATGGTCTGTGGTGATTGGGGTTGTGGAAATAGGAAGATCGAAGTAAAGGAGGCACGGGCTTGGATGTTTGGGGTGTGTTTGGTTGATGGCGGCTATGGCTGAGGTCGAGATTGGCATCAGAGTGTGGTTGGCATCTCCCTTAGAAGTTAGAACTTGGCCTTATCCACATCATCCTCTTGATGCATGCTCCACATATCATTAATTAGTTATGCATGTAATTTTTAGTTTTTGATTATGAATTTACTAAGCATGATAATTATTCATGTAAATCAAGTCTCTATTATATCTATCATCATTAGTTTTGGAAGTCATTGAGAAGTGAAAGGCTCATTGAGTGAATCATAATTGAGTTTTTTATGTGTTTGCATTACATGCAATGTAGGGTATGAATGAGCTAAGTTGGCTTACCAACTAGCTTGTGGATCGATCTTATCAGGCCATGAACTCGGACTCAATGTTAGATTTTGAGTTCAAGCTTGTTGAAACTCTGCTCATTAGCTTGAAAGCCAGTTTGTCTCGTCGATTCCTTCTTTTGTGAACTCTCATGATTTCCCTCAATCCTTGTTTTTCCCATCATTGTCTTCCCTAGCAAACTCCCATCATGAACCTAGCTGCTAGTCCTGCCAATGCATTCTCATGTAAGTTTTTATCACGAGTCAATTTGTCTCCTTTGATGCCACCCCTAGCGAGCTTTTGTCATGACTTTTCCAACCAGCTATCACCGTGACCTCGCTGACTTCGTCACCATCGATGCATTCTTGTGCTTTGGCTCAAACTTAATGGACACATGATGATCTATACAGAGAACAAGGAAAGGGAATCTTAATTGTTGTATTCTTCTCCTTTTACTTGGCCTTCACATCTAATTCTTGTAATTTTGCAACTTGCATGGTGTGTTTTTTGGGCTTAATTGAATGCCACTTTTGAGGTTGTCTAAGTAATTGAGCTCTTACCTCAGAATTTGTTCTCTTATTATGTTCTTGACAAAATTGACATTTGAATTCCATATTTCTTCCTTTTATTGACCCTACTTCATCCAATTTGGTAACATACTTCTACAAAAGCTTATTATCATACTCTCTAAGATTATTATCAATAGATTAGCAGCTAATTCAGATTTCATTCTCACATTACATACAATTAAAAGAACTTAAGATTATATATATCTAGTAAAAAACTTAAACCCTTATTATTAAAAAACAACATTAATATTACTTTTCTAAGAAAACCTAAAATAGATAATTTGTACTAAATGACGTCTTAAAATAAAATAAATTCTACTCTGAGAAGAGAAAAATAAATCATAGAAAAATTTGGGGGAGGAAAGTTGAAGTCTTTAGCCTTACTTGAGCACAGGAGAAAGAAATAGCTTTTGAGTTGAAGTAAAGGTCTCAAGGTGTCAGAACAGTGATAAGGCATCACAATGAAGAGAGGAAGAGCATCAATTGCGGCATTGTAGAGCGGTTGTGAGCTTCGTGCTTGATGGAGTAGTAGCGTATGAGGGCATGGTACTCGAGTCAATGTGAGGGTTTAACAAGATATGGATGGAGGAAGAAGATTGTATGTATTAAGGAAAAACATACGGGAATACTAAATAAGAGAAAGCACAAATGCAAATGTGAAGCTTCTATAAATATTGGCTGTTGAGGATGGGAGCTATGAAATTAAGAGGAGCAATATATGATTTTTTAAGTAAATTGATCCAAATTGTGCATTAGACTATAAAATATTTCACCCCAAAAGGGCTTAAATTGTGTTTATGTTGAGTTGCGACTAACTCTGCCTTTGGCAAGAAATATTCCATACATGATTAAGGATTTTAGACATGTTGGAGGACTATTTTTGCTTCATAGTTAACACAGCACTAACCATATTTATGATGTCCTTATTAATAATTAATATAATAACAACACTCTATAGTTAACCATATTCACCTTGTTAACTCCAATTTTTAGCTATTTGATCTTACTGTTACCCCTGCAAACTCATTGTTAATCATATAATAGCTTATTGTGTTCCCCTATACCCTTTGATTTCTCCCTTTTTTTAAAATTTCTTGAAAACAGGAAAGATTGAGTCTTCTTCTAATCATTGTGACTCCTAATTCTCTACTCTTTCTTTTCAAATCCCAAAATTCTTTTAACAAATATATTCTAATTTTAAACCCTGTCAATATATTGCTCATTTTTTTAGTATGATTAGTTTAAATTATAGCACATTACTTGTAGGTGGCATCCTAGCCAAGACTTGCCTACCTTTCATTGCAATCGAGTAAAGTAAATTGGTTAAGTTCTGATGCTGCACTCTTAAGTAGTGTCCTTAGAAATCCTTGCTTATTTCTCTCCACAATTGGATTAAGTCATTGAGCTTTGCTTATGGGAAACATTCTAGCACTAGGAAATTTCTAATTTTAATTCATTTCGTGAGCAGAAGTATTGTCGATATAATATCAACCCTCACCTTTCTTAACTAGACTTGATACCAACGATGGCAGTTTCTCCAGATGATTTTTTTATAGCTTACTTATATTCTGAGTGTTCCCAAATCTCCACTTCCTAGGCGTCTCTTAGGCTTCATTTGGGATGGCTTTCTTTTTGCTTCTTAAAGCAGCTTTTTAGTGCAAAAATTAAAATTTTTATACTAGAAAGCTGCTTTAAGAAGCAGAAAGAAAGCTGTCCCAAATGAAGCCTTAGCAAACTTGTTTTATTTCCCAAACTCCACTTAAATCTTCTTGGTCAAAGCTATAAAGTAACTGGTTATGGGATGCATGGTTCGTGCCATTGCTATGGAGGATATATAGCTAATCGATTGTAATTTAAACTTAAAAGTATTGTAGCTAAATCTTTGTTTCTTCTTTTCTATCAGGTATTTCAATGGTGGTTATATGAGTTTCTGGTATACAGTTTTAGCCACAGTTACTTGGTAATATCTTCAAAATTGTTAACTATTACGAACATGGACCATAACCAGGTTTTCAAGTGAAAGTAGTGACTTCTGATAAATATGTGAGACGTCGTTCAGGCCTCATATATTTGGACATAGAAGTTGGTAATGGTGATTGTCCCAAGGATGGCCAACAGGTTAGTCTTGTCATCAAGAATAATTCATTGTTTCTCTCACTAAATTGTCATAGTTCCTATAGTTTTTTCCCACCAGACATGAAAATTTCATTGTTAAATTGTTGGAAATTTTGATGGGCTAACTGTAACTTTAACTTTCAGTGCAATTGTTAGGATCTTGATTGAGAAAGAAGAACTCCCTTCATGAGCTTCTTGGGGAGGAGGGAGAGAGGGAAGGGGAGAGGGAGAGTGGCAAAACTCAGATATTGTATTTCTTAAACCATACTAAGCTATTACAATCTATAGTCTATTTATAAGCACAAAAGCAACATAACAAGCTACACAACTAGCTACAAACATAAAACTATGACCAATTTCTAACAATTCTCCACCTTGATCCTAGATTTACACACAAAAGAAAAAATAACTTCTGTTCACAAAGAACAGCCCCATTGGTCTTCCCTGCCAATAGCGTCCACCACACAATTTACAACACCTCAAGAACTGCTACGCCACCTTCTTGAGTTTCCTGCTTCACATGCTCTAGCTCCACCTTACGCGAGGCACCAAGCCATCTCCGGCTTCTTTACCCCTGTCTACAGCAATGTCTAATGAGCAAACGCCGCCCGGTCCGCCGCCTCCTTCATTCTTGAATCGTTTTCTTTGGACAAGAAAAACGCCTCTGCCTCCTCCACCTTGCTCAGTTTTCTCCAATGATGCTCTGATACCACTTGTTAGGATCTTGATTGAGGAAGAAGAACTCCCTTCATGAGCTTCTTGGGGAGGAGGAGGGAGAGGGAAGGGGAGAGGGAGAGAGGCAAAACTCACATATTGTATTTCTTAAACTCATACTAAGCTATTACAATCTATAGCCTATTTATAGGCACAAAAGCAACATAACAAGCTACATAACTAGCTACAAACACAAAGCTAGGACCAATATCTAACAGCAATATGGTCCTTTATCTTTGTTTGCTTCTTTACATCTAATTGCTATCCCAAGCACAATTCAGTTCAATCTTTCTCGTTGCCTTCAGAACAATACTGTTAATCAGTTACTGCTACTATCAGGTGACGTTTCACTATATTGGTTACAACGAATCGGGGCGCCGCATTGATAGCACTTATTCACAGGGATCACCAGCTAAGATCCGTCTAGGCAATAATGCATTAGTTCCAGGCAAGCATATCTCAGTTTTGGTATAATCGAGCATTATTTCTTGTATTTCCTGATCGACATCTCTGACAAGAAATAAATGTAGGGTTCGAGGAAGGCATACATGACATGAAACCTGGGGGTAAACGAAGGATCATCATTCCTCCTGAACTTGGACCTCCAGTAAGTTTCACAATTCTCATTAGTCATTAGTATTTGCTTTTGTAAACATGTGTAGTACAATATTAGATTATTGACAGAAAGTTTTAGATCAGAATATTGTATAGGAAGATTAAATCATCAGAAGATCACATGCAAAGATGGATTCTCAATGAGATGCTTGATGATCAAGGTCAAGAAGCAAGAAATTTGAACTATTGGATGGTGATATGGTTGAAGTGGAGGAATGCATCGGGCCTGTTGTGTGATAGAAAAGCATCCCTTAAACTTAAGGGAAAATTTGGTAAGATGGTGGTGAGACTTGCAATGCTTTGTGACGCTGAATGTTGGCTATTAAAAGAGAAGCATAAAATTAAGTTGAGTATTGCAGAGATGAGGATGTTCAGGTGGGTGAGTAGTTTTACACTTAGAGATAAAATGTTAAACAAGTATAAACATGAAAAGGTTGGAGTAGCTTTAGTGGTAGATAAGATTAAAGAGTCTTTGGTCACATAGAGCGTTGCCCTTCCGATGTTCCAGTCACCAGAGTTGGTGTATTAGATCCGGATTATATTAAGAAAGGTAGAGGTAGTCCTAAAAAGAGTTGGTTAGAAGGCATATAAATGACCTTTTTTATTAGATTTTAATGAGAATTTGATTTTTAATAGGTGCAATGGAGAAAAAAGAATTCAGGTAGTCGACATCACGTAGTGGAATAATGACTTCTTGTTGTTGTTGTTGGACAGTGATACATACAATAAGATATGGTTAACTTTAACTCATTTTTTGATAAATTTTTATTTTGACTTTTAAATTTGATTTTTTTTTTTTCGAGGAGTTGATTTAGATAGAATGAAGTTCTTGAATTGCATAGTCAGTGATAACATTCTTCCTTATTTTATGTAGTTAGTTTAGGAGATAATAAGGCCAAATTTGAATAAATTTATGTTATTGCTTTTCTCTGAATAGGTTATTTCTTATAATAAAAATAAATTCCAAATGAAGCCTTAGTCTATCTTGCTCTTTACATACCTCTAGAGCAATAGAGCAGTTGTTATAGCAACTAGGATTACAAATGAATTGAGCCGACCTGGGGCGAGCAGGATCTTGCTCGTTCCTGCTCGCCTCAGCTTGTTTGCCAAAATCCTATTCGTTCATGAGCTTGAGCACGAATAGTCATAGGAAAGATTTTGGGCTTACTTACCCCAAAAATCTTTTTTGATGTAGTTCATAAAGTTGTATCGTTGGATGTATGCCATATAATGAATGCGTAGGCCATATTTGTGGGATAGGGATGCTATCTTCTATCGTGAACAATAAAAAAATTATGCTTATAAAAGGAGAGAGTATAAAGCAGTCGGTATATTATTCCACCTCACATGAGATGGGGGAAGACTGGTAGAAAAGATGATTTTGTGAGAGGGTTAAGAGCTCTCCTCTTAATAAAGAACACAAAGTCATCCCAATTGTTGATCCATAATTTCTCTAGGAGGATGAGCCATCACAATACAAAAGAATCCGAAGGCTTAAAGGAACAGAAAAAATAACAATGCTATGAAACCAAAAAAGAAAAATAATCCTAATTTGAGAGAAATTATTTTGTGAGGACACTGGACTGTCTGGAGACAAATCAGAATATGCCACGTCACCCGATACCCAGTGGTACATAGAACACGCCATATCACCCAGTGCACAGTGGCACACAGAACACGCCAC
This sequence comes from Dendrobium officinale, assembly GCA_019514585.1. Lineage (NCBI taxonomy): Eukaryota > Viridiplantae > Streptophyta > Magnoliopsida > Asparagales > Orchidaceae > Dendrobium > Dendrobium officinale. The sequence continues at coordinate 71,414,292 of CM033687.1, read as the reverse complement.
GTCACCCGGTGCACAGCCACGGTACACAGCAAACGGGTGATGTGGCGTGTTATGATTCACCTCCAGATGACGTTCGTAGCTTCACAGAATAATTTACCCTCATTTGGAGCGAATGAGCTTAAAATGAAGAGTTATGATTGAAGAGGATATTATTGAAAGAAGTTTTCATACTACAATGTTGGATAGGAAAATGAAATCATCAGGAGTTCATGGACTTGTTTATGAGTGATTTTCAGTGTTTTGTAAATTTCTTGCTACAGGTGGGACCATCCACTTTCTTCAGCTCAAAGCAGTATGAAGTTTTTGACGTTGAACTACTGAATGTTAAAGACTGCCAGCGCAGAACTATAGCCTTCTATTCCGACGTTGTATGTAACTAATCATCTATATTTTAGTAAATCTTTTTTCCTGAATTGAAGGAACTCTACTGAAAAGAATTCTGTATTAAATTTTTTTTTTTGTCTTACATGGAAATTTTTTTTTGGAAACTATTTAATTTTTTTTTAGAGATTAACTATACATATTTATTTTATTAATTAATATCTTTGCCATCCTAAGGCCACTTGTGGAAATTTCGGCTTTGTTTTATAAAATAGTTTTCTAATTTAAAAAAAAAATAACTAATTTCTTTTTTACTAATTTTTTCTTTTTTGGGGACATTTAGGCCATTTAAGGCAAACTCACACACACAACGCATACACATAGACTCGAACCCTGAACCTCTTAGTTGAAAGCCAAAGCTCTCAACCAATAGGCCAAGGAGAGTTGTGTCTAAAAATTTTTTTAGAAAGCAATAATAAAGCGGTACCAAATGAGAATAATTATTACGTCCTCCGACCGGATGCAGAGGAACATCCGGTCTTAGGCAAAAAAATGCTTGTACCGAGGTGTACCGAGTTTTTTTTTTTTTTTTTTGAAAAAAAAAACTCGGTACACCTCGGTACAGGCGTTTTTTGCCTATGACCGGATGTTTCTTGCATCCGGTCAACCGAACCAAATAAAAATTCACCAAATGAAGTGTTTGAATGCATAAATGTTAATATCAAACAACACATAGCACCTTGACATTCTTAGATTTTACATTATGCATTCATAATTTGCACACTCAACCTCTGTTTAGTCAAAATTTCATTGGCAACCTAAGGTTTTTTAGGCTTTCAATAGTCTTTTATATGTGACATAAATATAAAAATATATCCATTGAAAGAAAAATGAATATAACAAAAATTATTTGTATGCAACTATTATTTTATTTTTATTTTACTTATCTTTATTATTTTATTTATATTTTGCTTATTTTTTAATTAAATTAGGTTGTTAGTAGGCAGTCTTTTAACATGGCAATGATTTAAATATAAGGTGGAGCAATCCCTAAGTCATAAACCTAACATGTAAAGGCTCACATTGATTGAAAATAAATAAAGAAAATATGTCTAATTCATTTGAGATAAATTTTTTTATTGTTTTTTAAAATAATTTTTAAAAAAAATTTCTTGAATTAGAAATTTTTACTATAAAGCTGTTTTAGAAAGCAATACGAAAGCTGTTCCAAACGAAACTTTAACCTATATGTTTGATTTGATCTATACTCCTAATATTTAAATTAAATTTAATCAAATATTATTCATAAATTATGAAGTAAAATATATTTGTATTTCTCTAATTTCTTCAAATATAACCAAATATTAAATTTATAATATTCAAATATTATCATCCTTATCAAAACTAATGCTTTCAAGTTGTGAAGACGATGGCTTTCATACTTATCTTATGGTCTACAAATAATTAAGATAAATAATTATTTCATATTAATATAATATGATTTATACGAAGAACATTTATATGACATTAATGAAGATAATTTACATGTATAATTGTTTGACATTAAAATAAAATTTTAATTAATTTTATAAAAAGCTACCATATCCAAATAAAATAATAATAAGCATAAATTATTTTGTGCCGACACAGGATACTTCGGAGGTCAATCAGATTGCGTCACATTGTTCGACATCTAGCACCAATAACGAGCAAAAAATATAATGTAACACATTCTGATTAATCATTTGACCGCACATAATAATTTATCCCTAATAACACTACTCATATAACCCAACGCTGCTTGTCCGGGTAGTGAAGAATCGACTGGACAAAGCCTAGGTCCATGTTTCGAATCGCTTGGCAAGCAGTAAAAGCCTTAAGTGCTGACCCGTGTAAATTAGTGTGGGTTGCATGCTAGGTCGACCGGGATTTTTACTGGTCTAAGATCAATGCTTCCTTAAAAAAAAAAAAAAAAAACTACTCATATAATATTTCATTAACGGAACTCTGCACATGCCGTTGGGGAATTGCCGTTAACTTGCAGCGGAGCGGTAACGGCTGTATTATGCTGGAATATATAAAGGTGAAAAAACAATAAAAACTGTAACTTTGTGTTTCTTTAAAGAGCTTTCAACTGGAATTCTTTTACGCTGGGATTGTCGTGGGTGGAGCGTTACGCAACCTTCCATTAGCAGAAATAAAGCAGGTTCTCTCCCCATCGGTAGCTTCGAGTGGCATTTAACGATTCCTATTAGGGTTTCATGTGTCGGCGAAATCTTCTCTTTTGTTGTCGTAGTTTAATACGGTTTCGAAGGGGTTTTTGTACTTGATTGGTGGAATTTCTTTTGATTGCGTGATTCCTGCGAGCTGCTCGGGGTAATTGAAGGAAGAGAAAGGGTAGGCGATGGGTAACACGGGGAGTAGTGGGGGAGGAGGCGCAGGAGGGGGAGGAGGCGCGGGTCGAAGGAGAAACCATGGACATCACCATCAGCACCACGCGCCTTCGATTCTTCCACCGCCTGCGCCGCAGTCGGTGCCTCCGGCGCCGTCTCCTGAGGTCTCTGCTGGTAATCGGTATGTGTTTGCTGCGGCGACGCCGTACCCTCAATACCCCAACCCTAATTCTCCGCAGTATTATCAGTACGTTGGATCTTACCCGCCACCGCCGCCGATGCCCGCCCCGATGCCTGCGCCGTTTGATCATTACCAGCGTGGTGCCGGCGGGGATCACCCTGCTTATCACCCGGGTTGGGCCAGTGCGCCGAGGTATCCGTACTGCCCCGCGCCGCCGCCCCCGCCTACTCCTTTCGTGGAGCACCAGAAAGCAGTCACGATAAGGAATGATGTGAATCTCAAGAAAGAAACTCTAAGGATTGTGCCCGATGAAGAGAATCCTGGCAGATATCTTGTAACCTTTACCTTTGATGCCACTGTTTCTGGAAGGTAGTGTTTTTTGTCCCCCTCTCTTGCACATCTTATTTTCTTATGTGAGATTTGTTTGTTTTGAAAATTCGGAGAGTTGAGATCTAGCTGCGTGTTAAGATGCTAGATGGACTATCTGTATTACCGTGGTATGGAGATTGACCGTTTTGCTTGTAGCTGATTAATGTAATCCTGGTATTTGTTTGTTGAATCCTGACATTTGCTGATGGTTTTTATAGCTTGATAGTGCTGCTTAGTTGTAATTCCCAGAGGCCATTACTTTCCAAAAGCCTTATGATCAATTATGGTTCAAAATTAACTATTCAAATGAAAATTTTGTTGCATATAGCTTTTGTTTTTTTTTTTCTTGGTGTAAATTTTGGCGAAGGTATAAAAAAACTTGTGATTTTGCATTTTTGATTTACATGCTATGATCACACTTAGAAGCATCTAGATCAGATCATATGAAAAAAAAAAAAAAAAACTTGTTCACTATTTAAACTTCTTTGGCTGGTCTACACACTCACACTATGACAGCTATTTCAACAGCACTGCATATTTGATTTATAACGTGAGGATTCGACCTCCCTACCAAATGCTAGATGAGGAATTAGACTTATTATGAAAGCCCCATGTAATAAAAGAGTAGGCCATGCTTATCATGTTTTAAGTTGTTGAATATTTCTTTCAACTTAAATTATCAATATGAATGACCTTTGTGGAATCAAGAAATTGTTGAAAGCTCCTAGAGGCATTTGGATAATGTTGTGTTTAATGTGTATGATTCAAGATAAAACTTAACGAAACATCATCATTATCCTTACCCAACTTTTTGGGATTGGTGTTATTTTTCATTCTTTCATTTTGATCATCGTTTAATCTTTTAAACATATTATTTGCAAATTATATTGACCAGCGACTATCCATGTAAATTTATGTCTATCTCATTTCCTTCATAGTCCTTTGATACTATTTTTATTGATTTGTCTAACAAGTGCATTCTACCTTTTATTATAGATTTTTAAATTATCTTAAGTGTACTAGCAATGAATATTACTCCTTTCTTTTCTCTAATATAATCTTTCTTTAATTTATTCTTTTTAGTTTTTTCATGTCCATTTTAACATTATCATTTACGCCCCACTCAACTTAGATATTAATGAATTTTTTACATCCCAGTATTTTGAATCATACAATATAGCAAGTATAATCTCAATTTCGAAAGTTTACCTTTAACTCATCATTATATTATCTCATTATTCAAAACTCCTAAGTCCTTCCTCCATTTTAACCATCCATCTTTATCTTTTGAAGTTGTTTTCTTATTTATATCTTTATTTTTTGTATATTAGATCCAAGATACTTAAACTTATCATATCTAGGTCTCACCTTATTTTTTAATATTATTGAAATATTTTTATTAATATGATACCAATTAAAATTACATATCATTATATTCAGTTTTTTTTCCTATTTATTCTAAGGCCTTTATCTTCTAAATATTTCCTCTATTGTTCTAATTTTTTACTTAGTTCAATACATGTAACACTAGTTAGAGCTATATCATTTGCAAAAAGCATACACCATCTCATCTTACTTTGAATTATTTTTTTCAAGCATCTTATGTCTTTATAATCAATACAAATATATTTCTTTTCAATATTGTTTCTTGATGTAAACCTGTGGTAATTAGAAGATCGTATACTTTACAATTAATTATAATACTAGTCATTGCTTTATTGTACATATTTTTGAATAACATTAAGATAGTCGAGACAAACCTTTCTGCCTTGAAGCACACCAACCAATTATCATTGTACCTGATCATGTGCTTACTCATGATTAATAAAAACAGAGGAAAATCCTTTCTTTGTTTTCTATATTTCTCAATAAATTATCTTGACACAAAAATACTTCCGTAGTAAATTTCTATTGCATAAATCTAAATTGGTTGAATAGAAAATAATGTAATTTTTCTAAGTTTATATTTCATTACTTTCTTCCATAGCTCTTGTGTTGACTCATAAATTTCATTTCTTCATAATTAACACAATCGTACATCTTTATTTTTAAATATGATATTAAAATTCTTCTTTTTTAATCATTTGACATATTCTTAGTCTTCAAAATTTATTGAAAAATTATTCACTAAATCATTGCAATATCTCCCATAAATCTTCAAATCTCAATAGATGTCTTTTTGAACTTCAAACGTTAACTTTATACATCTTTTTTGAGCAAATTCCAATTTATTTTTTTATTCAATTTATAATATACTTTATTATACCTTTTGTTACGCTCTTTCAAAATAATTTCAATATCCTTTGTCTACGTAATGAACTATCCAAGTTCCTATTTTAGTGCTGCATTCTTTCTTAAATTCGTTAGTTTTCACATATTTGTTCAAATGGCACTATTGACATACAATAATATGTCTAATGCTAAAGGTGGCAACTAGCCATGAAAGCCCAAAAAGCATCTTGCAACAAAATTATGAGGCCTTACGTATGGAGCTATTTTCTATGAAACTTGATAGTTCCGATCTTTGCATACTTGTGAGCGGACTTACTAGTGGCATAGAGGTTCTTTCCCTGTATAGTAACGGTCAGTGACAGATTTTTGTGTGAATATAATGGAATGTGTTGAAAAGGTTTTTATGCACTTGAAAAGACTACGGTAGTTTTGCTATTTTGTTTGACACTTGCATGCAATGCTTATGAAGGATGGTGACTGAATACTTAAGCAACCCTTTTAACTTTTAGGCTAACATTTTTCAATATGAGTGGTTGGAGTGGAAAAAACTCTTAATACAAGTTCATGCTTTGGCTCACATGAAAAGGATTTGTGCAATCATATGATGCACCTTGCAATCATGTGACCGGAAATACAATTTAGTAATTATGCCAAATGTTCAAACAAATGAGAGATGATGGAGGGAGTTGATGATTGGGTTGATGGTGTTGCTCATGGTGGAGGAGACAACTTAGATGAATCTATTTGAATTATCAGAGTTATTAAACTGGTGGCAGTCTTTGAATCTTCCAAAATAGATGATAGTTGGTTTATGGATGCTGAGCGTTCTTTTGTACATAAAGGTGGAGGAATTTTTCATAAATTGGTGATGACATAACAATTTAGCTTAGCACTTAGTAGATATTACAGCATCTGATTTTCAAAGCAGTACCCTTTATGTGTCTTGAAGAATTTGTTGTTGTTTTTAATCATGTAATACCTCTAGTTTTTGGCGCATCATTTGTAAATATCCCTGAATATAAAAATAACAGAATATGCCTAGGTTCTCTACTGACACCTGATGAACCCCCTTGGTCAAACCTTTTTTATTTTTTTTGGACTTTGGAATATGCAAATGCTAAAAACTTTAAGTTTCATATTTCCTTTTTTTCACTAAATGACTGTGCAAATGCTAAAAATTTTACTAATTTTTTGTACTTATTTCACACGACATTTCTTTTACTAGTAGTTTGAGCCTTTGAGGAAATATTATTTGTACATTAGCTGGAGCGGGGCATGTTAGTGATGAAAGTCCTTGGTTATTGTCTTAAAGTGATAAAAGAACATGGTTACAGAAATCGGGCAAGCGAGAGAAGTTATGATGGGCCTGTTATGATGGTGAAATTAGATATGGTAGATCTTTAAACAGTTTTGTACTTATTATAACGCCTATTTACTCAGGCGAGAGGAAAAGTTTTTCCATGACTAACACAATGGCTTTGAAAGCTATGCAAAGTGTATTCACCTGAAAGAATACTCATTCTAATGAATGCTCATCATCCCGACCGGTCTGTTATTGACAACTCTAATCGATTAAGGATATTTGTTTAGGAAAGCTTGACTTATATGCAATTTGATGACATTTACAGAGGTCATCAAGTCAGCAAATTAAAGTTGAAGTTGTATATACCTGAATATGGCACCTGCACCTGCCAAAGAAGAGCTAGAATGGGAAGGTCCATGGAAACTCAAGAATAAGTTAAGCGCTATAAGAAAGTACAAAGTTTAAAAGAAGATTAGGGAAATATGCATCATTTAGCATAAACTGGGATAAATGAACGCCTTCCGCTCCGTCCATTTCCATAGCTTCAATTGACATCTCTTTTGCTATCAGATGTTATGGTTACTGACTCATGCACTATTGAGCATAGATAATTTAGTGCTGGAACCAAACACTTATGGCAGTGGAAAGTTTTAGTAGCCCTACTGTATTTAGTGCCCCTTTCAATACAAAGAACACTTTTTTTTAGTTAGACAGAATTTCAACTACCATATCAACTTAACTATCTATGGAATATGTAGAAACAATTCTTCTCCATGGCATACACGTTTGGTTAATAGAAAAATTAGGGGTCTTGGAGCCCAAAATCTTTCCTATGCATATTCTGACTTTCTTCTAAAAGCAAAAGTGGGACATGGTGTGACCTCTTGCTGGTATAGCTATTGAGCATTTATCTCGTTGGGTTCCAGTTTGGTGAATTTCAGCAGTTTCTCTTTGTGGATAATTTTCTGGCTAATATTCTTTGATGACAATCCATATTTATTTGCATGTGCAACTGTTTTCAACAGATAATTGAAGTGTTTGCTTTTAGACCGATAAGCAATAGCTAGGTATCTTTGATCAGCTCCAAATTGATATTCATTTTTTATATCAAATTTTTATGGTCATGGGAATTTGATATATACTTCTAAATTTTATAAGTAATCTGTACCTTCCATTTTTTGTTATACAATAATACTCGTTATCTGATTCATTTCATCCATTTACAGCATTTCTGTTTTCTTCTTTGCCAAAGAAGGTCTTGACTGTAACCTTATACCAACAAAGGACGGCTTGCTTTCCCCAGTTACTGTTTCATTCAATGATGGACTTGGCCAGAAGTTCAAGCAGCCATCTAGTACTGGGATTGACCTCTCAATGTTTGAGGAAGCAGAATTGATTAAGGAGGGGGAAACAGATGCTTACCCGTTGGCAATCAAAGCAGAAGCATGCCCTGTTGACAAGCAAGGACTGGAAGGAAGTCATGGTACTGTTACTCCAAACTCGCAGATAACTCAAGCGGTTTTTGAGAAGAAGGAGAATGGAGAATACCAAGTTCGTGTGGTGAAACAGATCTTGTGGGTGAATGGAACCAGATACGAGCTGCAAGAGATCTATGGAATAGGAAATTCTGTTGATGGTGATTATGATGGGAATGATCCTGGCAAAGAATGTGTGATTTGTCTCTCAGAACCAAGAGACACTACTGTCCTACCCTGCAGACATATGGTAACATCATATTGAACCTCTTATCCCAGATTTCTAAGTTTCTAAGATGTTGCTTAGATCTGTGCTTAGGCTTTAGGAGTTTCTTAATTCAACAGGGACTTCTGGTTTCCTTTAAAAATTTTGGCACATTTTTAAAGGGCTGATAACATGTTCATCTTATAGCATAGTTACTAAACAAGCTTAAATTCCTCAAGGATATATAAAAATGTACTCTTCTTCCCTGTTTGATCGAGTCCTTGGGTTTCCGAAATAGTGTAATGGAAAAAGAAGTGCTTCGAATCATTGCTATTGGACTCGGACCTGTTCTAAAAAAGTCAAGGTATTTCAATTTTTTTTTGACACGGACAAAGGAAGGGAAAGTCTCTGAAATTCTTTCAATATTGGGCCTTGGACATATAGTAGTTCCAAATCGAATCTCTTTAGAAAGAAGATCTTTTGTCTCATGGTAGCCTGATCCAGTTCCCTTCCGAAACTTGTTATTGGGTTAGCCATACACTTCACATGTTTCTAGCGATTCACACGTCATCATCAAATGATACAAGTCTTGGATAAGAATCTGCAAAGCACTAGAACGCCCTTTTTGGCGATCCTTTACTCCGACAGCATCTAGGGTTCCTCGAACAATGTGATATCTTTAGTGTTTAGGCTTAGGATTTAGGGTTTAGGGTTTAGGGCAATATACCCTTTTGGACGCTGAACAGAGCTCTACATCTAGATACCAACCAAAATCAGCGACGTTAGCGATATCGAGGCACGGTACCTGTATTGAGCTTCGGTACCGCAGTACCAAGCCGCGGGCTTAGATCCGGATGGGGTTTGGCTTTCGTAGAGAATAATTTTTCGTCGTTTTGAGGGGAAATAAATCCATGTTAGTGATTGTTCTTGCAGTCAATTCTGTTGAATTGCATTCCATAATCCATATTTACTAGAGGTATGTGTCCTGCAATTTTATTGATATGATATTTGACGTGAAGAAAATCAGATATAATATCACCAAAAGAGCCTATTGCGTACCTTTCATCTCAATCTGTGATTACAGATCATCATTAACACCTTCATTCATGCTACTCTGGGAAACTGTTCCTGTATGCATGGCCTGGCAAATAGAAACAACAGACTAACCAGTTCAATAATACTTGTCCATCCGAAATTAACCTGTGAAGTACAAATAATCATATCTTTCTCCGTGAAATGTAACATAAGGTCTCGTTTGGGATGATTTTTTTACTGTTTCTTAAAGTAATTTTAGAAAGCTTCTTCTTTAAGAAGCAGTAGGAAAGTCGTCCCAAACGAAGCGTAAAACTACTACTTTTGCGATTCCTACCACGGGAGTTAAAGGCTCTTTGTTTCTGATAAGTGAATTGGTTTTCTTCCCCCATTGCAGTGCATGTGTAGCGGTTGTGCCAAGGTTCTTAGGTACCAAACAAATCGATGCCCTATATGCAGGCAACCAGTGGAGCGCCTGTTGGAGATCAAGGTTAACAACAGGGGCGAGGATGAGCAGAATGCGAGAGCAGAAACAAGTGATCTGAAAGCTTAGCCTTTTTCTGGGTGAAATCTCTTTGAATAATCCACACAGTGGTGAAACATGTATATTGCTCTATTTTGGTTCTCAAGATTGATGCTTGTTTGTAAGAAAATTTATTTCTGATATATATAATGCTTGGTTTGTTCAATTGCCCGGTTCTAATAACCCTTATATTTCCAAGCATCAACAGGTGATTTCTACCCACTTTCTGATCAGCTGGATCTGCTATGAAATCAACTGCTGCAGCAAGTCAAGGGAGAGAGGTAAGGTTTCTTGCATCATAATTTAAAATTTGACAAATTCAAATCACTAATGTTTTGAGACGGCTTTTTTATTGTTTTTTAAAACAACTTTTTTAGTATAAAAATTTCTTAAACTAATTTTTTTTTTACTAAAAAATTATTTTAGAAAGCAGAAAGAAAGTGGTCCCAATTGTAGCTTACATTTATCTTCTTTTAGGCTTCATTTGGGACGGCTTTTCATTGCTTCTTAAAATTTTTATACTAAAATTCTATTTTAAGAAGCAATAAAAAACCATTTCAAACGAAGTGTTAGGCTTCGTTTGGGACGGCTTTCTTACTGCTTCTTAAAACAATTTTTTAGTATAAAAATTTTATTTATTGTATTAGAAAACTGCTTTAAGAAGCAGTAAGAAAGCCGTCCCAAATGAAGTCTTACTTTAAATAATTCGGCCATTTTATTCTCAAAATATCTGACTTTTTTCATATATTTTTATTTAAAACCAGACGGGGGTATTATCGATAATTTGATACTTCTTTTTTATCGTATTTTCTATAATTATTTAAAAATAACCGACTTTCTCGCCACAGTTTCTAAGAATCTGCGTTTGATTAAGCAGATATTCAATTTTCTTTCATTCACCTTCCTTCATAAAACAAACATCTCTAAGTTCAATCTCTAATTCTTTGCAAATTCATTATGTTGTAATAAAAAATATTTCTTAAATTTTTTGGAGGAATAAATTTACTTAGAATTTAATATTTAAAAGATATTTTATTATATCCTTTTTTTTTCCTTTGGCTTAGGGAAATATATAGTATCTTATTTGTTTGTCCTATTTTCATTCAAATATCAAATGTCATAATAATTTTTTGCAATTTTAGAAAAAAAAAATCCAATAATTTAATCGTGCAAGTGCAAATGCATGATTTTATCACTTGAAATTTTTGGTAAATGGTACACTTGTAAATAAGATAAATTCAAATTAGGTCCACTTGTTTCTTTAGAAAAAGAATTTTGCTGGGTTGGTTGGTGGAATAGTTCTTTATTCATTTGACCCACATTTTTCACTTGCAAAGGGAAGGCAATGGGTTTGGTGAGGCATTTATTTTTTCATAGTATTAAAATCAATGATATAGGTAAGATATGAAGTGGATGTATATTTGACATTTGTTTCATATGTCATTTGATTCGGGTATTTTGAGTGTTAGGGTATTTCAAATTAGCTCGACATAATTCTTTATGAAAGATCAAAATTATCTTCAATTATATTAAATGATCAATTATGAGTCTCTTTTGGTTTCCTTTTAAAGAATTGAAGAACCAAAATGATCTTTTAGTATAGTTGTAGATCAAAATAGTTCTTTAATATAGTTTGAAACTATTTTGTTTTTTCATAAAAGGTCAATGGATCATTTTGGTTCTTTTCTATAATTTCAAAGCATGATTTTGAGGAATTTGAAACTCTTTGATTTATTTATTCTCGGCGAACTTTAAAATAGGTCAATTTGGCCGATTTTCAAATATGCTCGTCATCTATACTCGCTGCTGGAAGCTTCTGTCATGATCACTTACTTTTGTTGTTGAGCTTTCAAATCGAAAACAAAAACATTAAACTTTTATCCCACTATGTGGGGTTGGTTACAAGAATTATTTTTCTCTATTGTGCCTGGTTTAAAAATTAAATTCTCATTTAAATCTAATAAATAAATGTCATTCTAATATTTTCTAACCAAGTCTTTTTAAATCTACATATACCTTTCTTAATATAAGTCAAATATAATACATCTACTTTCCTAATCAGGTTATAAGAAGACCGATGTTTTATGTGACTAAATCATGTAAGGCGACTCTCTCTAATCTTATCTTCCACCGGAGTTACTACAACCTTTTCAAGAATATGCTCATTTTATATCTTTTTTTCCTTTAAAATAATAATTTTAAATGATTATATTTGCTCATTTCATATCTTGTTTTAAGAGTAAAGCTACTCATCCACCTGAGCATCCTCATCTCTTCAACACTAAAAATAATATTATGCTTCTCTTTGAATGGCCAACATTCTACACCATAAATCATTGTGGGTCTAACCATTATCTTATGAATTTTCTCGTAAGTTGAGCTTTCAAATTAAACACAATAAAATAATCTAAACTTATTTTATATTTAATCAAATAATTTTAAAATATTTCAATTACACTGCATTTATTTGATATTATATTCATTTACTCCTTTCCCATCCAAGCAAATGACATCTAAATCACCTAAAATAGAAAATAAAAGATTAGTCATTGCTCTGTTTTTTTATTCATCACATCCTTACGAGTGTTACAAAAAACTATAATTGAGGGGCTTAATAGGACATTTCTAATAAGTGATTTTGGCTCATTTTGAGCAATATTTTTTTGATAAGTAAACAAATTTGATGTATTTTTTCAATTATTGCATATTACTATGTATGTTGGAATATTTTTTCAATTATTGCATCCACCTTTAGTTCAAGTGAAGTGTATTAAGGATGAAGATCAAAAAATACTTTTCTTAGAAGATGATATTCAACAAAGGTGGATGGGATATTTTGCTAAACTTTTTAATGAAGAGTGTGAAAATAAGATTGACTATAGTGACCTTAGCACCCTAAATGAAAGTAAAGATTTCTGTTTTTATCGGCGTATTAGTAAAACTGAAGTTAGAGAGGCTTTAAATAGAATGAAGGGTGGAAAAGCTGTTGGACCTGATGATATTCCAATAGAGGTGTGGAAATGCTTAGGAGATGAAGGGATTTCTTGGCTTACTAAACTTTTTAATACTATTTTGAAGACTAAAAAGATGCCAGATGAGTGGAGAATGAGTGTATTAATTCCTATTTTTAAGAATAAAGGCGATGCACAGGATTGCACGAATTATAGAGGTATTAAGTTAATGTGTCATACTTTAAAATTATGGGAGCGAGTTATAGAGCATAGGTTGCGGCGTGATACTAATGTTTCTCAAAATCAATTTGGATTTATGCCGGGTAGGTCGACTATGGAAGCCATACATTTATTCAGAGGTTTGATGGAAAAAATATAGAGGAAATAAGGAGGATCTACATATGATATTTATTGATTTAGAAAAAGCATATGATAAAGTTCCAAGAGAAGTGCTATGGAGAGTTCTTGATAAGAAAGGAGTCAATAATGCTTATATTCAAATCATTAAAGATATGTATGCAGGGAGCTATTACTTGTGTTCAAACACAAGGTGGTTTGACCAAGTATTTCCCTATTTCAGTTGGGTTACATCAAGGATCAGCCTTAAGCCCATATCTATTTGCTTTAGTCATGGATGTTCTCACTAGACATTTGCAAGATGATGTACCTTGGTGTATGCTTTTTGCTGATGATATTCTTCTTGTTGATAAGACTAGAGAGGGAGTTGAAGGTAAACTTGAATTATGGAGGTCAACCTTAGAGTCTAAAGGTTTTCGCTTGAGTAGATCTAAAACGGAATATATGGAGTGTAATTTTAGCAGTAATAGTCCTAGTGAGGGGATTGTGACTTTGGGCGATCAAGTCATTAATAAGAGTACACGTTTTAGGTATCTTGGATCTATTGTTCAGAGTGATGGTGAAATAGATGGGGATATTATCAGCAGAATTCAAGTTGGATGGTTGAAGTGGCGGAATGCATCGGGCTTGTTATGTGATAGAAATGTACCCCTCAAACTTAAGGGAAAATTCTATAAGATGGTAGTGAGGCCTGCAATGCTTTATGGTGCCGAATGTTGGCCATTAAAAGAGAAGCATAATACTAAGTTAAGTGTGGCAGAGATGAGGATGCTTAGATGGATGAGTGGCTTTACCCTTAGAGATAGGATACGAAATGAGCATATACGTGAAAAGGTTGGAGTAGCTCCAGTAGAAGATAAGATTAGAGAGAGTCGCCTTAGATGGTTTGGTCACATAAAAAGGCGGCCTTCCGACGACCCAGTTAAGAGAGTAGAGGTATTAGATTTGACTTGTGTTAAGAAAGGTAGGGGTAGACCTAAAAAGACTTGGTTAGATAATATTAGGAATGACCTTTCTTTATTAGATTTAAACGAGAATTTGGCTTTTAATAGGACTCAATGGAGAAAAAGGATTCATGTAGCCGACCCCACGTAGTGGGATAAAGGCTTGATGTTGTTGTTGTTGTTGTACTATGTATGTTGGAAATAAATATGATGAAGAATGGAGGAAAGTATAGAGCAAAGCTCTCAATTTATGTACATATCATAAAATTTTTATGTATTTATATTTTTAACCTTAAGTTTTTATATTTATTTATAAAATATTCAAAATTTAAAAATAACATAAAAAAATTCATTAATTTTAAACGCACTTTTTTCATGGCATTAAAATGATATCTTAGTAAATATAAAATTTCATGTGTTAGATATATAAATATATATGAATTTTGTGGTATTACGTAAATCCCATAATAATATATATATATTTAGGATATTTTAAAAATATTATATTTATATAAATATATATGAATTTTCTTAATACAATCACACATAGAAATTCAAATAAATAAATTTAAAATTTTCATGACTTTTGTAGTGAACAGTATAACTCCCAATTATTAGCTCGGATTAAATTAAATAATATTTTTAATTATAATTAAAAAATTAAAATATTCAAATAAATCCTAATAATAAATATTTATCAAATCAAATTAATTAAAAAAAAATTCTCTTATTGAAATAAAGTTAACCAACCCAATTTGTCAATAGCGCCACGTCAGTCTTCAACTACTACAGGGTAGGTGAGGTGAAAGAGCTTAAGGAAGGCGTCTCTTCCTTCATTCTTCTGCCTCCACTTCAAAATCCCCACCAAATTTCTCCATTCTCTTAGCATTACAGCCGCATCTCTCTCTCTCTCTCTCTCTCTCTCTCTCGATGGCAGCGGCAGGGGCCTCCATCTCTTCGCAGGCCTTCCTGAAGGGGAGGAGATCCGATGGCGGCTTTGGCCTTGGTTTCAGCCCTTCTGATCTGGGTGGTCTATCTTCCCCGGCCGTTGTCCAGATCTGTCTGCGGAGGTTGCCCCATCCGTCTCGAAGGCTAGGTCTCTCCTTTCTCCATCTTCTCTCCGAAATCGATTACTAAAATCCATTCGTCTGTGCTGAGAACGGTTTTATTTAATCATTCATGTGCTTCTTTTCGGACTGATGATGCATATTGTTTTATGTCTAATCTAATCCATGAATTATTGCAATCGGTTGTAATTTTTTTATGTGATTGCTGCTACGGGGCTTGCATAACAGAATTTGCTTCCTACATCGCATACCTTTTAAAAATGATTTCTTTATAGGATCTATCCGATTCCTAATGAACTCAACTTTTCTCTCCCTTTCGTTCTTTCGCCAATAAATTTTAAAAATGTGAAATTATGCAGTCATGCAGAAAAAACGCGAAACGAATTTATTTAAGGGCAGTTAAATCCTGGAAAATGTAAATGCAAAAGTGGTATCGTTTGGTGTTGAATATATAACATGTAAATATGTGGAATCATTCAATGATGCAAATTCACACATGTTATGATTCTAAAGAAAGACTATTGTTACCTTTCAAGATTTCAAATTGGAGGAAAAAGTTGTACGCTACTACGCTTCAAGGGAATTCATATCAGGCGTGTCGGAACAATTTCCATATTAACATAGATCTTGCCGAGTAGAACTTGCACATAGAAAAAAAAAATACAAAAAAGAATTTGGTGTACCGATCCTATTTCTTGTAATATGGATGGTGTACTGCTTTATGCTACCTGTATATTTCCGTCCTTGGATTTCCCTTTCCATCTTCACGTGTGCGGTGGAATCAGTAATGACCACCTTATCTCAGTGATACGGGGATTGGCTATTTCCTCCTTTGCCATTTTCGTTGTTGCAAAGTCTTTCTCATTTGTTGGTTCTTTTATGTTCCAACAAAACCAAGAAAGGCTTGATGTCAATGGCGTTATGTTGGATACCATGATTAGTCATTTGGTTTACTACTTGATTAAAATGCTATAGAGTACACTTTTCCAACCAGTTTCCCGCCTTTAAGTATGAGGAAGGGGCTTCAGACATCCATATTATAGCAATTTTTGGTTGTATCCCTCTTTCTCCATAAATTGGTTCTTGCAGGCTCTAGCTTTCATGCCATTTTTCATGGTACTTTATGTTTCAACTGCTACATGATCATCTGCAAGTAGCTTAGTGGATGCATTGTTGTTGCAAGTATTCTGAATTCATCGTTTTGAAATGGTAGAGGTGAAAGCCATTGGAAACGTCTTCGGAAATTACTTTAAAGTTGCAACTTATGGAGAGTCTCATGGTGGAGGTGTTGGATGCACAATCAGCGGTTGCCCACCAAGATTACCCCTCTCAGAAGCTGATATGCAAGCAGAGCTTGATAGAAGGTAAATACTTTTATTTTACATTTGTGTAAAAGTATGTTCTTTTATCTCTCTTTCTTTGAGATTTTCAAATTAAATTGCTGAGTCCTCTATAAAGGAGGCCAGGTCAGAGCCGAATAACTACTCCAAGGAAGGAAACTGATACATGCAAAATTCTTTCGGGAATCTCTGAAGGTTGTATATTTTGTCCTTTTTCCTTTTCAATTCATGCACATTATATATCTTTTGCTGAATCCATCATTATAGTCTTGGTGTGTACTGACCAAGGAGCTGAATGGGGTGATACAATTTGTGCAGGAATGACCACTGGAACTCCAATCCATGTTTTTGTACCAAATACAGATCAAAGAAGTCATGTAAGTAATCAAAACGAAGTCCGATCCACTATTAATTTCCCTATTATTATCTTCTGTGAATTGTAGGTAACTATTCAAGTGGAGATATATTTTTGGTTGGTTTAGTGCTAAAATAATTCTTACTATATTAAGGGTTTTATTTTTTTACAAATAACCCTCATCACTACACAGTTCCGCCCCTGTATATAATGTTGATTACTTTTCTGAATTTTTATTTTCTAAAAGACTCCTCTATGATGACCTGTGCAGGACTATAGTGAAATGTCAATAGCATACCGGCCTTCTCATGCAGATGCTACATATGATTTTAAATATGGCATAAGATCAGTTCAGGTATTTTTGGGTCACGGTTATGTTTCTCCAAAAGAAATAAGAAGTATATATGTTTCTCTGCCATTCTTGGGTAGCAAAGCATATTTCATATGATTTCTCTAGAATTATAATTTCTCTCATTGAAAAAGTCAAAATGCAGGGTGGTGGCAGATCATCAGCCAGAGAAACTATCGGTAGAGTTGCTGCGGGGGCTGTTGCAAAGAAGATTCTCAGGATCAAATCAGGCGTAGAGGTTGTCTTCTTCTGATGTCAAAACACAGCGTCTAATTTAGTGCTGTGATAAGCCCGTCATAAAGATATCGTTACTTGTTATTTTTTTATAATCTTATTTAAATATTCGTACATCATAATTTGTGAGTTTGAATGTGATGTTTTCCATATGAAGTTTCCGGTTGGTATTCACTTATGTAACTAGTGAATTTGAGGTAAAGAAGCTTTTGTAGATTGATTTAGCTAAGGATCTATTAAAGGATCTTATGTTTTTATTTTTACAGATATTAGCTTATGTCTCTCAAGTGCATAAAGTTGTGCTTCCTGACGGAGTGATTGACTATGATTCTGTCACAGTAGATCAGGTATGTGATTGCTGCCTTGACGCACTGATCCCAGAATTTCTACTGCACTTGCTAGTCAAATTCTAACAAAATTTCATTGCGTTTATTAGATTGAAAGCAACATTGTCAGGTGTCCAGATCCAGAGTATGCTCAGAAGATGATTGATGCCATTGATGCTGTTCGTGTTAAAGGTGACTCTGTTGGTGGTGTTGTGACCTGCATTGCAAGAAATGTTCCACGTGTAAAACCTCCAGCCCTGTGATTGTGTGATTTTAATGTTTCCATGAAACACTGGTTTTTATTTAAATTTAGACCTACGATTGTGTGATGGAGTTTTTGAAGTCGTTCTTAGAACACCATATCAATCATTGCTTATTTCTCATTGCAATCTTTTTGCAGGGACTTGGATCCCCAGTCTTTGATAAGCTTGAAGCAGAGTTTGCAAAAGCTATGATGTCACTTCCTGCAACAAGGGGGGTTGAATTTGGAAGTGGATTTTCCGGTAGGTATCAGAGAACAGATTTGCGCTCCTTTTTCCTCTGCAACAGAAAATTCAACTTTCCATGGGACTAACTAATCTTCAGAACCTTTTTGGTTTACAATGCTGTTGTTCGATTTATTCTGAGTTAGCGCACTTTTCTGAACTGTTTTATATGGAATTCGGTATAGGCGCCTTAATGATGGGGAGTCAGCATAATGATGAATTTTATACGGATGACAATGGGATAATTA
This sequence comes from Dendrobium officinale, assembly GCA_019514585.1. Classification (NCBI taxonomy): domain Eukaryota; kingdom Viridiplantae; phylum Streptophyta; class Magnoliopsida; order Asparagales; family Orchidaceae; genus Dendrobium; species Dendrobium officinale. The sequence goes on along the minus strand of CM033687.1, from coordinate 71,395,602 downwards.
GAACAAGAACAAACCGTTCAGGTGGTATTCAGGTTGGTTATTCTTACTTGATATGAAGTTTATGGCTGCTTTTTAACTAAATTCTGTACTTCTTTTTGTTTTGAGTTTAAAGCTGTTTAACTGCTGTCCTTAGCAAACTCACATATTAAGCTCCTATGATACAATAATGCATGAATTATTCAGAGAAAGTTCCTGTTCCTGTGCTTTTTTCAAAGCATTCTAAATACAATTTTTTATTGAAATCTATCTTTTCTTCTATAATATGTAAACATCTTGTTCATGTCTTCGATTTGAGTTATAAATATTGGATTTTGATCATAAACTTATTTTTCCTCGTTCTTACCTTATAGTCTATACAGTTTTTCTAAGCTGCCTGATTATATGCTTTTCTATTTTTATTGCCCAACATAACTATTTATATTCTTAATCTATATTGTTTGGCCATTTTTTTATTAATTACAATTTTCCATTTTGTTTTCAAATGGCATTTCATTCTTAGATTAAAAATTATTAAATGTAGCTTTCACTTAATTTATTCTTCCATATTTTTATGCGTATACTTACACAACTTTTTTTAAAATCTTAACTGTCTTAATTTTTTCTAATAAAACACTTTTCATACGTGCTTTGATGATCTAAGTTTTGGACCTCACCAGTGCCTTGAGTGTATTATTTTTATTTTTGTTTATTGCAAAGCCAAAAAGATTAAATAATTCCTAATCTCAATGTCGGTACCCAACTGTGTATTTTGCTAACAAATTCCTCTTGTCCAGGGAGGCATATCCAATGGAGAGACCATATACATGAGGGTATGTTTTAAACCAACATCAACAATTGGGGTAAGTCATTCTAGACAATCCTTTTATGCATTTTTTGAACCATTCATGGGTAAAAGACTCACAAAACGTTCATATATTTGACTTTGTTCTAGGAAATGTAAAATGCCAATTCAAATTGTGTTTTATTTTTTTAGCAATGCCCACCCATGCAAGCATTAGTCATGTGGTCTAGGCTGACCATGTGGCAAGTTATAATTGGTGGGCAAACGACTCTTGGGGACTATGTGGGCTCTTGACCGTGTGAACACTAATGATACTTTTGTCACATGGCACTTGTGAGCAAGGCATTTTCCTTTCATGTCTTAGCACATAATTTTTTTAAGAGTAATGGTTGTGGTTAAGAAATTTTTATTTCCTTTTATGCAACTTGTTAAATGCAGGCTATTTCTAGTTTTAACTTGACTACTAAGTAGAGTTCGAGCCTAATTCTAAGTTCATGTCAACTCATTAGCAAAATCATACGTATAAAGAGATAATATTATAATTCTAAATGTTACCAAATTATGTAAAAATGAAATTATTTGTATATAAATACAAAAACAACAATAACAAAGTCAAACCTTTATCCCACTATGTGGGATTAGCTATATGAATTTTTTTTCTCTATTGTTTTTTTAAGAGTCAAATTTTCATTTAAATTTAATAAATAAAAGTCATTTTTAATATTTTCTAACAAAGTCTTTTTATAGGTCAAATCTAATACATCTACTCTCCTAACCGGGTCATTAGAAGGTCGACATTTTATGTGACCAAATCATCTAAGGCGAATCTCTCTAATAATCTTATCTTCCACTAGAGCTACTCCAACCTTTTCACGTATATGATCGTTTCGCATTCTTTCTCTAAGAGTAAAGCCACTCATTCACCTAAGCATCCTCATCTCTGCAACACTTTACTAATTGTATGTTTCTCTTTTAATGGTCAACATTCTGCACCATAAAGCATTGCAGGTCTCACCACCATCTTATAGAATTTTTTCCTTAAGTTTGAGGGGTACTTTTCTATCACTCAATATACATTTCTCCATTTCAACCATTCAAATTGAATTCTACTAATAATATTCACATCTATTTCACCATTACTCTGAACAATAGACTCAAGATATCTGAAACATGTACTCTTATTAATGACTTGATCGCCTAAAGTCGCAATCCTCCCACTAGATCTATTACTACTAAAATTACACTCCATGTATTTAGTTTTAGATCTACTCAAACGAAAACTTTTATACTCTTTGGTTGACCTCCATAATTCAGGTTTACCTTCAACTTCCTCTCTAGTCTTATCAACAAGAAGAATATATCAGCAAAAAGCATACACCAAGGTACATCCTCTTTCAAATGTCTAGTAAGAACATCTATGACTAAAGCAAAATGATATGGGCTTAAAGCTGATCCTTAATATAATCCAATTGAAATAGGAAAATACTTGATCCAATCACTTAGTGTTTGAACACAGTTACACAAGTAACAGCTCCTACATATATATCCTTAATGACTTGTGTATAAACATTATTAACCTCTCCATAGCACTTCTCTTGGAATTTTATCATAAGTTTTCTTTAAGTCAATTAATATTATATGCAAATTCTTCTTATTCTCTCTATACTTCTCCATCAAATTTCTCAATAAATGTATAGCTTCCATAGTAGACCTACTCGGCATGAATCCAAATTGATTTTGAGAAATATTAGTATCATGTCGTAACCCATGCTCAATAGCTCCCTCCCAAAGTTTTAAAGTATGATACGTTAGCTCAATTCATCTATAATTTGCACAATCTTATGCATAACCTTTATTTTTAAAAATAGAAACGAACAAGCTCATTTCTCACTCATTTGGCGTATTTTTATTCTTCAAAATAATATTCAAAAGTTTTGTAAAATAAGAAATTCCATCATCTCCTAAGCATTTCCACACCTCTATTGAAACATCATCAGGTCCTAAATTATTTGTGTATAAATGAAATTTATTGAGATAAAAGAAGATAAATTTTTTTATTATTTCTAACAATTTTGTTCTTCAATTCTTGAATTTTAATATATTTTAAGTAAATTTTATATTAATAATTTGTAAATATGTTGCCTTACAAACTAATGGGTCAATTTAGGATTAGCTCAAACTTAATGGGTTAAGTCATCAAGCTCTGCTCACTAGCTAGTTCATGAGTCATGAGTTGGCTAGACTTCGTTATCCTACTTATTTTTTTCTCTTCAAAGAAATAAGATCAATCATGCTGCATGCAATGCTAATTTTGATATAGAGCTACACCTGATTGTTTGTTTCAACTTATTTCTGCAGAAGAAACAAAACACAGTTACTCGAAACCGAGAGGAAACCGAACTCCTCGCAAGGGGTCGTCATGATCCTTGTGTTCTACCTCGAGGTTCTTATCCTCCCAGCAAATCATTAAAACTAGTTCACTCTTCTTAAACTCTCTCTTTATATTTCTCCCCTGTTCTTCAAAAAGTTGATTACTTGATTCTCTTTCAGCTGTGCCAATGGTGGAAGCAATGGCTGCTTTGGTTCTTGTAGATCAGCTAATGGCTCAAATCGCACAGTGTGAAATGTTTCCCATCAATCTCGACCTCCAGCGCTCTGTTGCTGAGCCTATCAATGGTTCTGTAAAGGTTCCCTCTGTTTAATGGCAGTTTTGTTCTTCTTCTTTTACAGAATTCAAGAATTTATATGCATTATAGTGTTAGCAACTTATGACCAGTTGCTTTAAATTAGACTTAAATTTTGCTTTCTCCCTCCTTGCTTTTGAGAGCTGGCTTTGAGTGAAATTTGATGGTAAATAGAAGACTATTTTACCAGTTATAGTTTTGTTTGTCACTCTTGTTTCTCTTAGTTGGTAATTCTGATATATGAAATAAAATCATCTTATTCTTACATGATAGTATGAATTATTTGATAATTTTGTCTATGTTGGCATAAGATTTTTAGAGATATATGTGAAGAGTAATGATTGTTTAAGCATATTTTGAGTAGTTTGTAGGGTTTGCTTGGTTGGGGCTTAAGTTTAGCGGAGTAATGCATTGATAATTTTAAGCTTCGAGAGAGGATGCAAGTGAGTCAAGTTCACTCATGAGTTAACTCAAGCTTGGCTTGATAAATGATTTATGAGCCGAGTTTGATGAGTTAATGAACCATGTTTGAAAAATCTCCACTAGACTCATTAGCTCGCGAGCTAACTCTTTTTTTTTTTGTGGGACATTTAAGCTAGTTAAAACAAATTCACACACAACATCACAGATGTAAGATTCGAACCCAAGACCTCTTGGTTGGTAGTCAAAGTTCATATTGGTTGGTAAAATGAAATTTTTTATTTAGTTGCATATTTGCTTCAGTTTATTTCCTTAATGTGTTATTGTGTTTTAATGTATTCATAAACCTCTTTATTTATCATTAGGAGACTTAATTATGATTACAATTAAATGATAATTTAATTTGGTTAATTATTCACTCTTAAGAGTTTAAAGATTGGAAATATTACTTCAACTCCAGAAGCAAATATATTAACAAGCATTAATCTATATAAAAACATGGTGAAAAAAACTTGACTGGAAGAAAAGTTGTTAGAGAAATTATATGCTAATTAAAAAAAAAATTATTATGTAAAAAAAGCTAAATTATTTAAATTGAATAATATAATCCCCTAAAAGCAATAAAGCATTGTAGACAATCCTTCCATATCTTCCTTTCATACAATGAGAAAGCAAAAGCAATGCTGACTATTCTTTGATGGTTAGTGGGAAAATAAAGGAAAAGTAAATGATAAAAAATAAATAAAAATAATAAATAATAAAAAAGGAAAAAAGAAAGAATGTTGGTAATCAGTATACTAGTATTGTAAGTCAACAACAAACAACAATAACATCATGTACTTATCTTATTACGTGGGGTCAGTAATATAAATCTTTTTTTTCTAATTTGTTTTATTAAGAGTCAAATTCTTATTCAAATCTAATAAAAAAAGTTCATTTCAGAGTTATTAGAAACTAAATTTAGGTAGGCACTGAAGTCCATATATAAAGAATTTGTTGGAGGTTTGAGGAGTTAATTCTTCATTAATAATTTGTCGGTGCAAAAATATAGATATCATTAGAGCCACGTATTAGTTTCATCAATTAAGGTGATCAAAACAAATTTAAATAAGGAAATGTCAACATCAAAGTTAATTGGATTTTTATTGATACTAATTGAAGTTATTGAGGTTGACTTGATTTGATTAGGTTTAAAGGTATAAATGGATTTATCAAAAGTAATCATAACCCCTTTATGATAGAATGAAAAATGAGTATATACTTTAAAAGTTGGAGTAGCTTTAGAGGTAGATAAGATTACATAGAGATTCATATTAGATGGTTTGGTCACATAAAATATCAGCCTTCTGATGACCCTGTTATGAGAGTAGATATTTTAGATCCGGCCTATATTAAGAAAAGTAGAGGTAGCCTTAAGAAGACTTGATTAGAAAGTAATAAAATTACTTTTTTCATTAGATTTAACTACTAATTTGACTCTTAATAGAACACAATGAAGAAAAATATTTCATGTAGTCATCCCTATGTAGTAGGATAAAAACTTGTTGTTATTGTTATTATTATTGTGCGCTGGTTCTCAACATACATAGTGATTTATCGATGTAATTATGCTTGAGAATTCTAATATTTTCCCATTTTAGAGTACTTGAAATCAAGATTTTTGAGGTAAACACAAATATACTCAAATAAAGCACCCAAATTAAAAAAAAAAATCAAAATACTTTGATTTCATTAGCTACTTTGATTTCATCACTATATAAATTATGCACTAAACCTATATTTTTATAAATAATGATTCAGAAGAAAAGATTTATCAATATCAACATCAAGATTTCATCATCCATAGTGTGAAAACATTAAAAATAATAAAAAAAAAAAAAAACATTTGCAAATTAGTTAGTCAAATCTCTTTATGACTTCAAAGGTAAACATTGGCATTTAAAGTCTTTAACTATATTATTGTGTCCAATGGCTTTATGCTTGATGATGTTGAGTGGCATGTTTATTCTAAATTTAATTATGACAATCTTGGTGTGATCATGTTACCTTTTCTTCATTCTTTTGACAACTTGCTTATTTTTTATGTTGATTTGAAAATGATTAAACAAGTCAAAAGCATGTCACTTTCTCATTTTGACATAGAAACTAATGTACTAAGGGCTTTGCCCCAAAATTTTCCAAAAAAAAAAAAAAACTAATGTACTCTTAGGCATTAAAGTACTAAAAATTAAATAATAAAAAAGTATTAAAATTTTGAATTTCTTGTCATGCTTTCAAAGCACCTTTTTGAATTTTTTTTGAGAAAATTCACACTTTTAGCACAAAACTTGTTAAGATTCTTATGAGCATTGAGCAAATATTCCGCCATTAAACAAATAAAAATCATATCTTAATATTTGGTATTATAAATATACTATTCTTTAAATTTTTGTAGGAAAAATAATTTTTTGAAAATTATTATAAATATTTATATTATAAATATAATACAAAATATATCATTGGACTCGATGCATAAAAATAAAATTAATATGTAGGCTTACTATTTATAACAATACAATCAATCGATATTACATATATGTATGTCTATATCTTCAAATACAAGCCATAATAATTTAGGAAATTGTATTCTATTTAATCAATGTTCATAGTACATCAATAATTAAACATTAGTGTAATAGTATGAACATGAATTATCTAAAGCAATTTGTACTAGAATTGTATTTATCATGGATAGAGAGAGAAATAAAGCTATAAAAGATAGTGAGAAAGGTGGGTCAAGGAAGGGGCTCAAGGCGAAGGCAACCGCTAAGGAGAGCATTGGTAGCAAGAGAAATCTCAGACTTACTATGTGATTCAATCAAGGAAGAGGCGAGGAGGAGAGTTGCTATGTTTAGGGCTTCATAATATGCTTCATAGTAAACATATGTGACATATAACTGAGGAATAGTGAAATATCAATAATTAAACATTAGTGTAATAGTATGAACATGATTTATCAGTTTATCTAAAGCAATTTGTACTAAAATTGCATTTATCATGGATAGAGAGAGAAAGAGAGCTATAAAAGAGAGGAAGAGAGGTGGGGCAGGGAAGGGACTCATGATGAAGGTGACTGCTAAGGAGAGCATCGATAGCTAGGGAGATCTCAGACCTACTATGTGATTCAATCAGGGAGGAGGCGAGGAGGAGAATTGTTAAGTTTATGGCTTCATAATATGCTTCAACGTATTGAATATAATTTTATTTTTATAATCAAATGTTAACAACTTTTCAACAACAACAAAAATATTGGGGCAATGGGGCGGCAATGGGGCCTATGCCCTCAATGTCCCCTGCAAATCTGCCACAGATTATAGACATGTCAATTTATAAGGTATAATAATTCAATTTCTAAATACTTATTAATTTATATGTCTCTTATTATTTATGCAATATAAATAAAATTTTCAATGGCTCATACATATTATATAATCGAACTCAACAAAGTAAATAATATGAACCAATATGTTCAATGATAAATGACAATAATGCACATTATAAAATAATATGTAAAATCAATATTTGAACTAATAAATTTTAATATACATTAAATATATTTTTTTATAATAAAGTCTATATTTGGACTAAGTGTAAGACAAAGTGTCCTTTGCATGATTCAAATAATTGTGCATTATTTTATTAATTTTTAATTTATGACTCATCAAATATCATATAATTAATATTTTTGTGATATTATTATAGATAAATATAATCATTTGAAAATATAAAATTAATTTCATTTAAATTTAAATAAGGAGAATTACAAGGTGTTCGTTTGAAAGCAACACCATAGGGTCCAACCCCAACCACTAGCTATTATTAGCCTAATGAGAATATTGGACTTAGCAACAAATTTTAATACATAATAAATAAATCAATAAATATTGCATATTCTTTTAATTATTTGGGAGTCCATATTTGAAATAAAAGCTCGACAATGACAATTATCACAGTAGAAAATTTTTATTATAAAAAAATATCTCATAATAATTATTAAATTTATTTTGAGATAAATGAAATATAAATTTTAATTAGTTTATATATTATATTTATGTCATAGTAAATTTAATAATATTATTATTACAATTTATTTTAAATGGAATAATTGTCGGTGGTGTAATACGTTAAAAATAAAATGACACATTTATAAAAATTATTATGACGAATTTGCATAATAAAATAGTTCATTCATTTAATACAGCAGCAATGCAAGCTAGAATTAGAGCATCTGCTTTGAGATTAGGATATTATTATCAAATTTTTAATCAATATTAGCTTTATAAATTTTTATGTACACATGTAATATATAGATTATTTGTATTGCACTCATCTCAAAGCATAATTATAAATTTTAAAACTTATCCTAACCATTTTAGGAAATATAATGATCATTGTTATATTATTTACTTAGAAGCAATATTCAGTTTAAATATAAGAGTAGGTAAGATGCATGCAGCAAATTCTAATGTAATATCGACTAAGGTTTCGTTTGAGACGGCTTTCTTACTGCTTCTTAAAGCAGCTTTTTAGTAAAAAAAAAAAAAAATTTTCTATTAGAAAGCTGCTTTAAGAAGTAGTAAGAAAGCCGTCCCAAATCGAAACCTAATACTAAAGGAAGCTGAAATTTTTTCAATATTTTGGCTTCTAATGTGAAAATCGCTACACCAACGGGACAAAAATTATAAGGCCATCAAATCAAATAAACAATATCTCGATAGTTAATGGTTTTGATTGTTACAATTAATGATGATATTCTTCTTATATTGCTCTCTTTTCATAAAGAAACATATTTATTTGTACAATTAGAATAACAATCTAGTAAAAATGTAGGCTTTTATGCCTTCTAACATTGTATCATAGCACAATTTTGATATTTTTGCTTTGATATCTTCCTGTTCTCTCATGCTCTCTTCACTAGCCTCTGCACCTCTCAATCGCAAGCTCTAGTCGGTGCCTTTCTTCTCCCTGATGATGATCTTCATCAACAACCTTCTTATTGCTTTGTTTGGGTTTAGAGTTTCTTACTGCTTCTTGAAAACAGCTTTTTAATTGTACCAGAAATCTACTTTTAAAACCACCATCCCAAACGAAACCTAACACCTCAGTTCAAAGTTCTAATCTATACATTTTTTTGACGTGGCTCTAACTACAAACTCTTAAAGTCCGATTAACACTACTCTTTTTACATCTCATTTGGGGTAACTTTCTTAATACTTTCTAAAGCAACTTCTTAGAGCAAAAATTTCTAATTCAAAAATTTTTTATACTAAAAAACTACTTTAAAAAACAATAAGAAAGTTGTTCTAAACAAAACCTTCTTAAATTGATTGAGTTCGAGTTCCATTTATGGCACTGGCATTCACCATGCAACAAAGCTTCAACTACATCTCTCTTCACTGAGAAATTATTATGTGCGGAGGCCGGACGCAGAACGCCGTCTGGAGACCAATCAGAATGCGTCCATGCCAGCGGTATCGAGCCACGGTACCGAGTAGTACCGAGCAGTACTAAGACGCGGCACCGAGCAAAGGATGACATGGCACATTCTTGTTAGTCTCCCGACGACGTTCGGCATCCACATAGAATAATTAATCCTGTTCACTAGCATTTTTAAACTGAAGTTGATATCTTCTATGCCATCTTAAATTTCTAGAAAGTTTTATCATATCAGAGTAATCACATATTCAATATCTATTAATACTGTATTACTTTAGTATTCAAGATACTATATTTTATTGTGATTTTCTTAATTGTTCTCGTTCACTTGCCAGAGAGAAGTAATAAGTAGTGACAAATACAAAATAATAGAACAAATTTTCACCAAAAAAGAAAGCAACTGTAGATCTTTTACTACTGTAGTAATGCATACTAATGTGCCCCGAAAGTTGGAACAGAGATGAACACTGTGCTAAATGTCTAAAGATTGATCAATATACAGAAAGAAAAGAACAATTACAAAAAAGAAGAAAGTTCAGAGAGTTACACTAAGATGTTTACAATTCATACAAAGAAAAACAGAAATGATAAAATTACAAAAATAAAGATAAAGATGAACAGAAACACAAAAAAAGATCCTCGGAAGACCTTCAGAATTGGGGCCTCTATTAAATACATAGATGATGGAGACAAAGATGAAGAAGAAATCACAGCAGAAATGGATTTCCTTTGTCCGAAAGAGATCAACTTTTATCACGAATATTTGACAGCATATTTTTTTCATAACATTAAGAATGAGAGTGATAGCCTGCCATAAAAAAAAGCAGCAGGATCCAGCAAGTAACACAGGAACGATAATGGGGGAGAAGGCTTACTTGGGAAAAATCCCAGTTTTGAGCTTTGGAGACGCTTGCTTGAAGGCGACAGTGGGAGCAATACGGCAGCTCCTCCTCTGGTGCTCGAGCACTAGCTCACCTGCTATCCAATCCAATTTCTCCATATTTGTCTGTTCGCTGATTCTTCTTCCTCCAAATAGAACAGATTCGACATTTTTCTGCTTCAGCATCTCCTCTGCAACGTTTAGCAGAACTTTCACATTTGCAGAGCTTGGATCACAGTCGACATCAGCTTCACATCTCCCTGAGCTTGGACTATTTGCCTGCATTCATGACCACCGGAGCTCAATCACAACAAGAGAGAACCATTTTTGTAAATCAAACAAATTAAAAGACAGAATTTTGCTCACTTCTACCAAAGAATCAAAAGATGAAATGAATGGAATTTAGGAGATGGGATATAGAGTTTGATAAATTTTTGGTCCCATAAGCTCCAAGAGTGATTGATTATGTTTCTCAGGAGAAAAAATGATACTTATAATAATATAAGCTCCAAGAGTTTGATAAAAGATACTGTTCCTCTCCCCCACACCAGTCACCCCCCTACCCCAGCTACTTATAATAAAATTTCATCCAATGCTATAAATTAAGAGAAAAGTATTGCATTTTTAACCACGGAAAGAGCCGAGCACATAGAAACAGATCACCATTGACAGCAGAAACGACGAAAGACTATCGTCGTTTCTTGCACTAGCAACCAGAACGGTGCAGGTTAGCGGAGAAAGGGAGAGAAGGGGGCAATGGTGTACCTGAATACGCATGTAGTTGGCGTTCCGGCACTGGCCGAAGGCCAAGGAAACCGCATGGTCGACGAGGTCGGCCGCGCCGTCGGAAGATATGCGAGCTATTGGACGCGCCCACTCCTTCGCACCCCACTGCCGTAGCTTCTGATGCTCTAGGCGACCACCGGCAGCTTCAGGCACAGAAGCTGCGGCGGCCGCGCCGCAGCCGAGGGAGAGGACCATGAGATCCTCGACTCCCCGTACGAAGGGGAACTCCTGCTTGTTGTGGAGGACGTGGGTGATGGCCGCAGCGGTGGGATTGCTCATTGCCAGGCCTCCGTCGACGCCTATGCAAACGGTGGAGCGGTCCACCGACAGCATCTCTATCGGCTCAAAACGGCCTGGCTCCGCCCACGTCGCCCGGCAAACTTCCCAGAGGCGGAAATCGTAGCTCTCGCTCTCCAACGCATCGGCGCGGGAGAATACGAGGGGTGCCGAGCTCTGGAGATCGTAGCAGGGGATGAGCACTGGCTTCACCGTGTCGCGGAGAGTAAGCGACTCGCCAAACGTGTCCTTCATAGCCATCTCCATTGCTCTCGTCATTTCGGCCATTCCTCTGCCACGACCGCCCTGAAAGACGCAACGGAAGAGCGCCGGAGTAGAGGATGCAGCGGAGGAAGAAGACGAAGGCTTGCGGTAAAAGCGCCTGCCTTTATCCGCAAGGAAGCGCCAGGTATCCTCGGCGCGGAAGGCTGGGCGAGAGCTGTCGCGAGTAGCAAATAGCATAGCGGTGAAGAAACCCCCAACTCCAGTACCGGCGGCGAGATCGAAGTAGTCGGAGATCCTGGCATCGGAGTCGCCGGATTTTGATTGAAGAGCTTTCTCAAGGTATGATAGAACTTTCCCAGGGATAATACCGCGCATTCCCACCCCACCGCCGCCGTCTATGCTGAGGATGCAAACCTTTCCTCTCTGGGTCTTGATCGCTCCATTGCCATCGGAAACGACAGAGGCCGCCGGCGGCGATTTCGGAACACAAAGCTGGTGCCCATCGTCGTACCCAAATAGAAACTTGCTCTCGAGAATGGAGAATATCTCGTAGCTAAGTTTGTCGGTGTCAATGCTGGGTTCCTCTTCTCCGTCCTTGTTCGACACCAACATCTCCTCCGCCGCTGCCATCCTCGCCTATCCCAAACAAAAAGAGAAGAACAAAGAAAGGCGAAATTAACAACTTTGTTCGCCTAATTTTAACATATTTCGTTGGAAAGCAGCTTCAAAATCTCAACTTGGAATACGTTGCAACAACCTTTCCTTTCCTTCTCCACCTCACTTCTCTTTCCTTCTTGTATTCCCCTCTCCGTCGCTTTCCCTCTATCTTTTCCCCCTTCTCCTCATCCTCCCTTGCTTCTTACCTCCAAACACCTCTCCCCAACAGTCAAGCTTCCACTCTTAAGGTCCGCTCCTCTGCTCCCCTCCCCCCTTTACTTTTTTTTCTATCAGAACAGAGCACGCGCGCAAAGAATGGCGAGAGAACAGGGTAAAAGGAGAGATAGAGAGAGAGAAGCCGAAGAACGAGGGAGAAAAACTTTATGAAACGCGGTTAAGGGGAGCAAAACGACACAGGTGATTCAGAGCATGTCGTCCTCCGTGCTCATATCCTATGCTCGCCACGACAGCCACAGCAGCGTCAAAATGTCCCTCTTTCTCTATCTCTAACCTGTTTCTCTCTCTATCTCTTACCATCCTTTCTCTCTCTATCTCTTACCATTCTTTCTCTCTCCATGATGAATGCTTCCTACTCCATTCCTCCACCCTCTTGAAAGGTCTCCATTGCCTCTTCTGCTCTTCCTCACGTAATCAATTAGTTATTATAATAAAATAACAGAAAGCGTAATTGTAAATAGATCACAGCGGTTGGTTGCGATCATTCGACGGTCAGGATTCGCCCTCCTTTCTAACTCCTCGGGTTCTTAGGCGACTTTCTTGATCGCGAGTCTCGACGCTCTCACCACGTTTTTTTGGGCGTTGTTGTAAATAAATAAATAATTAATTAAACAACAAGTGGTGATGATCCGAAATAACAAATGCAAATTAATTTGTTTTTTTATAGTGTTTTGATTTTTTTTTTATTTACATAGAAAAAACATTATTTCTAAATATATATTTGTTTTACAAATATGTCCTTATCTCCCGACGGCGAGTCATCAGATTTGTCATTTAAGAAGGAAAGTGAACAGAAAAAGGTCTAAATATATAAATATATATATTCTTTGTTCAAAACACATATTTCTACTAAGAAAATTTCATTAGTAAATGAATTTATAGATTACAAAAATTAATTAGATTATTAGTCGTATATTTTAGAATATTGATCAAAAAATAAAAATATTAACTTGACCATTTTAGAGTCAAAATAGAGTTGATTGGGCAATCTCGAACCTGAATAGTTTAAAAGAAGTCAAAATGGACGACACGAATCTAACTCATTTATTAAATGGGATAACTATAACTCGAATTTTTAAAGTTAGGTTGACGTGTCAGATTATTTATTGACACTTCTACCCCTGATGCAACTAACTTTAGTCATAATCATAGTCATTCCCAAAGTGCAGCCATACACATAACTTCATTTTAAGTTGATGTTACTGCCATCCTGCCCGAGTTTCAGGGTTAACTCGAAGCTGAAGCAGGTCGGGTTTGCGTTGACTCGAATAGTGTCGAATCAGTTTCGGGTTGAACCCGAACCCAACCCGTGACCCTATTTTAAAAGCCCTACCTCTAACAAATCTTTGAATTTGCCATCATCATTGACTCTTTCAATTGTCACATGCTAACCTCATAGTCTGATTCGCATGGCCCAAGTACTATGCCTTTAAATATTAATTAAAAAAATAAAAATTATTATTCATTTTACAACCATTCAAACCCTAAATTATAAATTTCCAAAATTTATCTTACAACCAAGTAACCAACAAAATTACGAATATTTCAAATAACATAATTTTAATTTACATGACATTTAAAATACACAAAAAAAAATTTAAATGCTTGCAACCACACAATCCTTACTGTCATTATAGATAAATATCAAATGACAATATAAATATACCAAAATTATTCCTATTAATAGACCCCAATCAACTAATTAATTTTGAGAAAAGTTTCCTACAAATTTAGCAATTTGGAAAACAATTTGGAGTTTTTTGATAAATTGCATCAAGCATATACATTGATGTCGGTGACAATATGGAGTTGAGAACAACCCATGGCCTAACATTCCACATCTATTTATACGTATAAATGTGAAATTCTCAACTAATCTATTTTCTTAATACTATATTTATATAATTTATTTAAAATTGTTAGTGTGATGACATCAAGATTTTATTGTAGAAATAATTAGAACACTAAAGAAGAGAGAGAGAGAGAGATTAAAGAAGAGAGAGAAAATAGGGATTTGATAGAGAATAATAGAATAGGCTTTTATTTGGTAGAGCTTTAATCAAAAGTATTAGGTGATGTTGAGTTTATGCTAAAGATTTAGCATAACTAGTTGTGTAGCGAGTGAATATTTATTGAGAATTATCTGATCGGTAAGAAACTGTAGTCGAAAAGGCTTTTCAAGGACAAGTTTCCTATGATATTTTTTTTGATGAGACAATTGTGAGAGCGTCGATGATGATAGCCTCTTCGGGCAAGTAGTCTGTCGTCTTGTGGTTGAGATCTTTAGCTGAACAGTGAGGACGAGTTCGTGTTTTTGTTGATTAGTTCAATCACTTGGTGTTCAAAAGTGAGAAAGGCTAAATCTTGAGTGAATTGAAATGATCCAATCCTAAATTTAAGGCCTTCTAGCGAGTTTTGAGTTGATTCTAGGCCAGTAACTTTATTCAACTCGATCCAAACTATGAAATTGCTTACTTAATCCGAGCTTCATAAATATCAGTATTCTCCCAACTTCCTGATTCTCATATCTCTTTCTTGTATTCGAGAAGAAGAAAAAAAGAACGAATCTATAAAACCTAATTCAACTATTTCTAAAAAAATTAATTGATCAAATCAAAAAAACCATTGGCTTATGTAATATTAAAAAGAAAATTTCATAAGCCAACAATGTCCATTGATACGTCATGCGAAAATTAACTTGATCGGGCACGAATCTCGAGGCAAAAATCAAGTTGGAAACTTCAAAAATTAAAATCCGGGAGCACCTGAACTCCGATTTCAGCGAGCTTACAGTCAAACTGAGCGTCTCGGAAATACGAATCCAACGACACCAAATTCGACCCAATCTGAGTCCAAATGGGTCCAAATCATGGATCTGAAGCACTGTTGGAAGGTTCAAACCACTATTTGAGTTACCAAACGGACTTCGATTTTGACGAGCTTATACTCGAATCGAAGGGCTCGACGAGACGAATCCAACGAGCCCAAGATCACAGAATTCCGACATCACTAAAGCCTTCAAATGTCCAATGAACGGTGCATGATCGTAGGATTCAATATCGGTCGTCCATTGGACCACTCCCTATTCGCCCCTGATCTCATGCCTATTTACGGGCCATGCCACTCCAGAAAATCTATAAATAGAGCCCTCATTTCGCATAAGAGGGGGCCGAAGCAAGAAGGGAAAGAGGAAGAGAAGGAGGAAGCTCCTCCTTGACGGCAACCGGACCACCGTCGGACCACCACAGAAGCACCGCCGGACCACCGCCGGACCACCACCGGACCGCTGCAGAAACCTCGCCGGACCACCACAAAACCTCGCCGGACCACCACCTTAAGGCCCGACGTTCATCCCCGACGTCCTGCCAAAGACCCGACGTCTTGTTCAAGGCCCGACACTCAGTCCCTACATCCTGCCAAAGACCCGACGTCTTATTCAAGGCCCGACGTTAAGTCCTTACGTCCTGCTGAAGACCCGACGTTCTGCTGAAGACCTGACGTCCTGCTTAAGACCCGACGTCCTACTCAAGGCCAGACCATCAACATCCGATCTTCCAAGTGACACTGGGACTAACACCTGACTCCTTATCTTCTACCGCCTACGGTCCTTCAGGCCTTCATCGCCTACTACGGTCCGTCCGAACTCCATCACCAGACAACGGTCTTTCAGACCCCAGTCTCCTACCGCCTACGGTCCTTCAGGCCTTCATCGCCTACTACGGTCCGTCCGATCTCCATCACCAGACAACGGTCTTTCAGACCCCAGTCTCCTACCGCCTACGGTCCTTCAGGCCTTCATCGCCTGCTACGGTCCGTCCGACCTCCATCACCAAACAACGGTCTTTCAGACCCCAGTCTCCTACCGCCTACGGTCCTTTAGGCCTTCATCGCCTGCTACGGTCCGTCCGATCTCCATCACCAGACAACGGTCTTTTTGACCCCGGTCTCCTGCCGACCACGGTCTTCTGCCGACCACGGTCTCCTGCCGACCACGGTCTCCTGCCGACCACGGTCTCCTGCCGACTACGGTCCTTCAGGCCAAACAAACCTGTATATGTAACTCCTACCATGTAATGCAATCTATATGATGTACATTTACTACATCAATCCAAGGCCTTCTCCTAAGGAAGGGCCTCATTTGTAATCGACTACAAATACTAGTGGATTCATTCAAACTGGGCCAGGCCCCGTGGTTTTTCCCCCTTTTCAGGGGTTTTCCACGTAAAAACTCTGGTGTCTCTTATGAATGTTACACCCTCTCACTTATTTGCTTGTGTACTGGATCTTCGTACAATGCTAAGACGTTAAACTAAATATTTCTCTACCGCCACGAATATTCCAGGACGCAACATCCATAATTATATGTTATTTTATTCCAATTAGTATGTTCATGAATTTATGGCTAACAAAAAGGGAGAACAAAGCTTCTCTGTTGATGATTAAGATGTCTTCAAAAGAGCAATCATGGATTCCAAGTTCTTATAAGCATAAAAGATTGACCCTTTCACTATAAATAATAAGGAAACATCAACAAAGATGTGGACATTTATATATGATTGTTTTGATTATTAGTTAATCTGTTAAAATGAACTGAACAGTAAGTCAGATACTCCAATTTAAACATTATGAATCTAAATAGGTGTATAGGCTCAGTTGTCACTATATTGTCTATTGTCTATCAATTTCAATGAGGTCTATATTAAATATTTTAGTGGCTTGCCTTGCATGTTCATGCCTTTGAGCATAAGTACTTATTCGGGTTGCCTTGCATCCTCAACGACACTCACTCTCTTAATATAATATAGATATAATCACTCATCTCAAAATAAATTCAAATGCTCATAATTCAACAGGTAAAGTTATGATCAAAATATTAGGAACCAATTTTGTTTTAATAATATTATGTATATTATATATTTAATGATGCATTTCTTCATTATTCTTAAATATCATAATATAATCGATAAATTCACTAAAAACTGATAAACATAATTTTAGAAAATATCATACAACACAAAAATTACGAGTGTCAGCATTTAACACGACCCGAAAATCCGACTCGAACCAGACATAAAAATTTCGAGTTTCAATCAAACCGGACCCAAAATGGGTCGGGTTCGGGTTCAAAAAATCAACCCATTTTAAAAATCGGGTTGGGTTTAGGTTGACTTGGGAATGACACAAAAAAAGTGCTTGCCCTGAATGCATGTGTCGCATAGCATCGCATCGAGTCACATTGCTTGCCCAAGTCTTCTGCACTACTTACCCACTGTCGTGTCGGCCCATCTGCTTATGTCGCGTCATTGCCTGCCCGCTGCTGCTGCCGGCGGACCGGACCACGGAAGTTACGGGGTTTGGCTTAATAAGAGCGTGAGTTATAGAAATGAGGTTTAAGATATAAGGGTCGGGTCGTGTTGACCTGAACCCAAAACAGGTCAAGTTCGGATTTGAAACAAATATCAATTTTCAAAAATGGTTCTAAGTTATGATTGACCCGAATAATGCCATATCAGTTCTGGGTTAAACTCGAACCCAACCGTAACTCTATTTTTATAGCTCTAACAAAAATATGGTATTATTTACAAAAATAAATATAATGAACCCTAATTTATGATAAAAACACACTGTGATAATAGAAAATATATATATCATAAATCTCCTTAAAATGTATAAAACATTTTGTGAAGACCTAAAAATCATTTTAATATAAAAAAATACAAAACAAATCATCAAGAGAGCCTTTACTCTGCATGGAACAGCACTTACCTATTCATACATAGGAAACTTTACCTGTGTACCTGATAGCACTGTTCCTTTTAATGGTGCAAGCTGCATTGCAGAGCCAGCTCATCCTCATTTAAAAATATATATATTAATATAAAATACACTTAAAAATTAAAAATATGAAAATATAAAATTACTAAAAATAATAATAAATTATATCACTTATATAGAATTGAGCTCATTTAATTAATTGCACAAACTAAGGTTTATGTTTGAGATAATTTTCTTACTACTTTTTAAAATAATTTTTTATTATAAAAATATTATAAAAAGCAGTAAAAAAATTCAACCGGATTAACAAACTCTATAGTTATTTAATGACTACAAAGAAAGAAAATGATAAGATGAGCTTTATTGATTGATTCCTCTGCAATTCAGTCTACTGTCAATGTTTTTCGCTCTCTTTCACTCTCTCTGACACAGCACTACAAAAATTAGAAGTAAAATCCTACGCTGATAAAGCCAAATGCATAATACTCTTTCAAGAACTTTAATCATCTTCCTAACATGAAATAAGTTTATAGGAAAGCTCATAAATAGACTATAATAGAACTATAACTCATCTTTCAGGTCGGTCTTGGCTTGGCCCTCTTGCTTAGGCTCAGAAACAGCCTCTGTTTTCGTTGCTGCAGCTGGTTTCTGGAGCTTAAAAGGAATTGAAGCATTTTTCTTCAAGAATTTATAAAATGCTACAACTGTGCGTTCTGTGTCCACAGTGATCTGCCAAATCCCCAAAAGAATTATAAAGAAATTTCAAGAATTGGTATTATTTTAAAGCCACCATAACAGAAAGTTTTGTGAGGGGTATAAATTGATTTACCGGATCAAAGCTCTTGTTTCCAGCAGGGAAGAAGAGTAGGGTTGGGAAACCATCAGACTGAAACATGCAGACAAAATAATTCAATTTAGAATCTATGGGAACGGGGTATCCACCCGCTACCACCACCGAAAGGACGCTTGGTGCCGTGACTAATCCTCGGCTGACCTAGAAGAGGCACCCACCCCAGAAATCTCCTGACCCGCACTTGATTGGACCCCACTTAAAAGGCACTACTAATCGAGGAGAATCGAGGACGGGTTGGGGGTTCCCAAGAGTACTCACCCTTCAGCCAAACTAAGCAACGTGGGTACCAGAGCCAAAATCATAGAATGAAATCATTTTTATTGTGGGCGTCAGCTAATTTTAGCTGGTAAAAATCATTGAAGTTATTATAAATATTTTGAAATTATATCCTGTCTACAACAAGTTGGTGATTCAGAACGCAATTATCAAAATAAATTATTTTTATGCAAAATTTCATTAAAATAAAAATAAATGTGGTTAGAATTGATCCAAGTACTAGCTACACAAAAGAAAAAGGGATTGTTACAAAACTGTCAACATCTAGTAAACATCAAAGTCATTACCAATGCTACTAGATTAGAGTTTGTGTATTTGTATTAGGTAGAATTCAATTCAAAAACTTTGATAATGACTTTTCATATCTTTACCAGCTAAACAAGTTAACGCCCACGATAGGAAAAGTTAGGAATATCAGTGTACCAGTCAACATGAATGTTGTAAATAAAAGCAAAAATTAATAAAAATTTAAAAAAATAAGTAAAATAAATAAAACCAAACCTTGGCCCGAGGGTGCTCATTTGTGGTCCCATCCATTTTTGCTATAACAAGAGACTCGATACCACGTAGATGCTTGGCAAGTTTGTTGTACGTTGGTTCTAAAGCTTGGCAATGGCCACACCATGGTGCATAGATCTGGTTCAATGTTCATTATAAGGTTCTATCATTGCATAAACAATTGAAGACTAAGGCTCTCGCTGTAAAAGATCAACTTAGTTTTCATTTGAGACGACTTTTTTATTGATTCTTAAAATAACTTTTTGGTACAAAAAATTTAATTTTTGTACTACAAAGTTGTTTTAAGAAGCAATAAAAAAACAGTTCCAAACAAAGCCTTAATTCACCTCGAGAAGAACATCCTTTGACTCATCCAGAACTATTTCATCGAAATTATTTCCGACCACTATTTTCACATCGCCATCATTCTGCGTAAGAAGCCAAAAAATTTAAATGGAATAGATTCAAGGGGTTTAAGACAAGAGGATGGGTTAGAGGAAAATAATTGCTTCCACATACAGTTTGAGGTATCTGGTCCGATTTGTAGAATGGCTTGAGCTTATCCTCTAAGTAATCTTCTCCAAAAGCCTAAAAAAATGGAAAAATGCGGTTAAAAATGTGTAATCAAGATAAATAATGACAGTTGAACATAATGAATGTGTCCTAATTAGGTGGTTTCTATCTTAAATTTCTATTAATTTTTGAGAAACCTCATGATAAATTAATCAAATAAACAAAACCAGGAATATAAAATATTAGGCTTCGTTTGGGACGGTTTTTTATTGCTTTTTAAAACGGAGTTGTAGTACAAATTTTTTAATTTTTGTTCTAAAACTCCGTTTTCAAAAATAATAAAAAAGCCGTCCCAAACGAAGCCTTAGAATCATGATAGCAGAGTATGTTCACATAACAGAGACATCCCCGTTAGGTCGTCAATTCAAGGATATGATCATAACATTTTGTTGCAAACATCAACGTCAAAGATAGAAACTGTTAGACCGATCCAGCCGGTTCATACAGGACCAACCCACGGGAACAGAGGCGGACATTCTCCGCCTCCCGCTCAAGCAGTTCAAGCCGCAGTATCCAGGAGAGCTTTTTGGGCAGGATTTTTGAGGGAGTTAGGAGAGAAATTTGAATATATGGACTGTTTAGAGATTTCATTTTTTATTGTAAGCATTAAATAATTGGTTTTTCTAGGGTTAGGGCATCTTGAATTTGGCTGAAATTTGATATCTCTTAGTTTCATTGGGCTCTAGCAGTGTCTAGAGATTTGTGAGAGAAAGATCCTCCTCTTGAATAGAGGATCAATTGTATCTTGCTATTTTCTTCCGTTAATTTGTGTTCTTGCAATAAAATTCCTGTTTTTATCTGATTTTTCATTGGATTTGTGGAGAGTTCTCGCTGTTTTTGTCAAGATCATTAAATTTCGCTTGAGATCTTCAAGTATTTCCTAACATAAACATATCTTGATAAAAAGAAAAAACATAGTTCGATGTTGAAAGGAAGTAATATGTTAGCACCCATAGATAAGCATGTGATGAAACTATGGGTCTGTATGATGAGATCATCATCATAGTTTACAATATTCCAAATATTTGATATCTTCAAATCATTCATCTCAACTCCTAAATATTAACTATGACATTAACCATTAGTTTATAACTTCAAGACAGAGGTGTCAAATGGATAGGGCTGCCCAGTTAAGCCATAAGAACAAATAACTCAAAATAAAATGAAAATGACATTGAAAAGCGAGTTTAAACTCATTTCTTCTTATGACATAACTAAACGATAGACCAACTAATTGTTAGAACATTGTCGAAATAATATTTTCGAGAATGACAACAAAAATTAAAAAAAAAATGAGTACAGGATAAATATATATTTATGTAAATTACTTTTGATATTTATGTTTGGTGCAGGTCATGAGGTAGGAGTATTGAAGTCGTGCAGTTAGCAGAGGGGTGAGGTTTGATCGCTGAGAGCGTGAGGCAGAGGGGATCCTGGATTTGAGGAGCAACAGGAGCTCGGTTGAGAAGGAGAAACAGGAGAGAGAGCTAGAGCAGGAGAACATAACCGAAGACTTCGTTCGTATTCTCGCTTTATCAGCGAGACCAAGAGCGAGAGAGCAAAGCAGATTTACGCACACGGGGATGTGACAACCCGGCGTCGTTTGCAGTGGATGGGAACTGTAGCAAGCAGCTGTATACATAGGATTTGTGCAGGGATTTGAGCATGTATTTTTTTATTCGATGAAGATTTTTTTTTTCTTTTTTTTGGATTTAATAGAGGTCGACAATCTTGAACTTTTCCATTCCATTTGGCGCCTTGAAAGTATGCGACACATATAATGGCAAGAAATCAGATATAGGCAGCATTCCACCAAAACAAAATGGCAATTAGAAAATTAGTTACGAGAATAAAAACTAAACAGGTTAAAATATGATATTAAAATGCTAAAACGTCATTCAAGTAAGCATTATAAGTTGTAGAGATATGTTATTAAGGGGGAGCTGCAAGCGTATAGAAAACGTGAAGGGACAATACAGGATCATCCATGTCATACCTTAATATTTTCATGCGTAATTTCTCCATCAAGTATATACTTTCTACCATCCTCATTTCCTGAGTAAGCCAACAGCTGCAAAAGAAAGATTAAGTTAAAATACTTATCAAGCCAGCATATAAATCTTGGGAATAAGGATCAAGTTGGACATAATATTGAGATTGAAAGTTACTTTTGGGCCATCTCCAGTCACTCCAAAGTAATCTGAAACTGGTTTGCCTACATCCTCATTATCCATCTCCACGTGCACAAAGATAAGCTGTCGGAAACACATAAATTGAATTCAAGCAAACCATTGAGAACTTTCTGCAGGAGTTTTTAGAGCTGTTGAATATAATGTGTCACAAAAGTTATTCAAGTTCAAAAATTTGTAATGATACCATTTAATAAATACCTTTCCCTTAAACAATTTTGCAGCTTCTTGGAAGACCGATAAAATCTTCTCAGAATCTTTTGATTGTGCAAAGAGCAAAAGCTAATAAAAAATAACAATGAGTAATATCAATATTTGTTTAAAGAATAAAGAGTAAGGTTGAAAACATAAAAGAAGGCAAACACCGCAGCAAAATAATATAACTTGCCTGCTTTTTAATTTGACTCTCAAAGATAAGAGGAGCAGTTTCTCTAGTAAAAGTGGTCACCAGAGGAAGCTTATTGGCAAATATGAAATCACCTATGGCCGATTTAGTGAACTGGCCATCTGTGTAACTCAACAGCATCAGCATAACTTTTGCCAAGCATCATTAAAAAATATAGTTACAGCTGAAGAGCAATCAATAACTCAGCATACCAAAATAAGTCAACTTTTCAGCTTCCTTCTTCAGCAAAACTAAAGATGGTCGCTTGGCTTTGGGGTCAATGTGGAAAAGTGCTGCAACATCAGGACTGACAGTCTGATAGAAGTTCACATCATCTTCAAGTTTGGATGCAGCAGCTAACTCCAAACTATCAGCACCCTGATTTTATTCAAAAAAAGTACAGTGTTAAGTTAATTAGCAAAAACAAAATCAAATTAAATAAGTTAACAGTTGGAAAACAACCAATATATTGCACTACAGTACCATACATGCATGTATACCAATGATGATTTGGAATCTCATATGATAGACTTAAACTAAAAATAAACAGTTTACTTATTTATAACACCAATTTTATGACCTCTAACAAAAATATTTGTGGTTGTGCCCGACATTGTGCCTAGATGACAAAAAAGTTGCAATTAGGAAATATGATAACAATCCCACAATCAGGTATGTGCTTAATGTCACGATTGGGCAGCTGTTATCGGAGACTTGGGAATGGGAGTTGCAAACCACACAAAATGGTATAGATATAGAAATATACACATAAAAATGGCCTGCAAATAATGTTAAACATGATTCATCTCATGAAGGCAACTCCTTTCATAATTATCATTTTAACTAAACTCAACCTCCAGTTAATTATCTTTATCCCAAATATTTTACATGAGCATCATCGCGCCATCAACCTTTTTTTAACACTCTTTTTCTTAAAAACTTCATATTATATGAAGCTATAGGTGTAATTGAACACATAAGCTCAATCTTGCATGATTGATAGGACACTAACTTTGGATAATATTGTAAAAACGAATGGTGTTCTAAAGGTTGTGCAGCCATTTAAATCCTATGAACGTTTAAGAGATCTCTCAAGCACAAAAATGAAGTTCGCTCTACTTTTGTAGCATCTCAAAATGCAAACATTATCAACTAAATTACAGATATGATTGATTTGATCATTTGAAGAAATTAAGGAAGTTCAGGAAAATAACAGGTTAGAATGACTCAAAATCAAAGCATTCAAGCCAATAATTTTGATTGGGATATACACAAACAAACTAAATTACAGATATGATTGATTTGAAGAAATTAAGGAAGGTCAGGAATATAACAGGTTAGAATGACTCAAAATCAAAGCATTCAAGCCAATAATTTTGATTGGGATATACACTGCAAACTATGAAGTTGCCTCCTGAGATTTGCTAAACTAGGAAATGAACAAGAAATTACCACTAAAGAGTCAAAAAAGCCCAAGACGAGTTTAGTTTCAGAAGCAAGTATTTTCTCAGCCTCCTCAGTTGTTGTTATATTCTGAACAGCAGGCCCAATCCTCTTCTTAATCCAGGTAACAATAGCATCCCTGCAATGCAAGTTTCACCAAACTATAATAGCAAACTATTCACTGAAGGCACCAATATGTCATTCTAATAACAAACTCAGCTGAGTTGAGGCTGACAAAAAATATCAAGATACTGACAACACAGTAAGAAAGGTAATATCCAAGTTTAAAGTACAAAGTATCTATCACATAGCTTCCAATTAAACAAAGACTTGCGTCAAAACTTAGGCATTTGAATGTGTATCAGGTAAAAAGAAGCATGAGCATTTATTTTTGGGAGCTGAACTTAGATCATCTGTAAGGCTCAAATGCTTTAACTTCAATACATTTTAAATTTCAAACATTACGAAGAAAATATTTTTCCTTTCACATAGCACAAAAGCAAAGGAATTTCCACACTTCATGCAAAAGTTGCTGGCATAAAAAGATACATTTGAAATGATGTAGAAACAAATACTGATCAACGCCATTAAATACAAATCAAAGCAGGCAAATCTACCTTAAATCAAAACAGTCTTCAAATAAGCCTAGCAAATCAGAAAGCAAAAACAAGTTATCTCATTTGGCATGGATCACCGTTCTCCATTCTTCTTCTTCTTTGTCTAAAAGTTTTTTTTTTTTTTTTTTCAACATTCAGGGTTTCAAACTTGCTTACTAGAAGCAAGCAGGAAATAAACCATTAAAAAAAAATTCAACATTCCTCCCCCTAGACTATTTCATTAGCATACTAAAAACTGACGATGTGCTGAATTCAATTAATCCGGTAATACAAGCAAAAGGTGCCACGCACTTGATAGTACATCTTAACAGATCCTTAAAATGCTATTTTTCCAGCCTCAAATTTCAAATTAATGCACCATACTTAAAACGAAGTCCTCATAATAAAAAGATACGGTTGCAAGAGAGCAAAGCAAAGCAGATCGGTTGAGATCAAAGCAGATCAAGTAGCGGATCTAAGGAGTCAACAGTCAACTTACTTGGCTCTCTGCCCCGGGTAGGGCTTGTGATCTCCATCGACGAAGAAGTAAACGGTAGGGAATCCCTGCACATCGTACTTCTGCGCGAGCTCGTTCTCCTCCGTGGCGTCAATCTTGGCAAGCACAACGTCCTCCGCTTTAAGCGCCGTCGCCGCCGCAGCGTACTCGGGCGCTAGGGCCCGACAATGCCCGCACCACGGCGCATAGAATTCCACCATGACATGCCTGTTCTTCTCTATGAATTCACTGAAGTTACCCTCCGTGAGCACAACCACATCCTTCTCATCTACCGCCGGGGGCGCCTCGTAAGATCCTTCATCCAAGTCGGAAAAGTCGCCTTGATCTTGCTCGTCTTCGTCGAAGTCGTCGTGGTCGTCCTCGCCCTGCAAGGCATGGTCGTGGCTAGGGAATCCGCGGGCGGCGTCCTCGTCGTCGCCCTCTAAGAGGAAGCTGATGTCCTCATCAGCGTCGTCGGCGGTGCCTTTGGTAGCGGAAGTGGCGAAGCCGTGTAAGAGGAGGGCGGAGAGCAGGAAGGCGAGGAGTATAGCTCGAGATGACATTGCCGTTTCGCTCGGACTGCTGGTGGAGACGACGGAGGATAGTGGGCTTATTAAAGAGTTTCGGGTGTCTGGTTGCAGGCCGTGGCCTCAAGCCTGACAAAATTCAAGTAAATACAAAAAATGAAGCATTAAATTATAAGATAAAATTTATTTTTATTTATATAATATTTTAATCTAAACTTATTAATTAAATGTTTTATAATAAATTTAAAAAAAAAAAGAAATAGAATTGATCCCACATTTTTTTCTAAATGTTCGAAAATAATATTCAATTATATAAAAATAACAATGTAATCCCTTCACTATTTAAATAGAGATAAAATTCATCCTTGAGTGAGATTATTTAAGTCTTTATTTAAAAAATCAAATGATTAAAATATAATTTATCAAAAATAATTTTAATCATTTGTAAAGTGTCACTGGACTATTTTGATCATTATCTTTAAATAAATAATGATATTTAATAATATAAAATAATTAAAATAGGCTATTATTCAATTTGATAAAAAAATAAAATGAATTGTATTTTTTTTATCTATCATGTTATATTTTCAATATATTGAAATAGACTCAACTCTTGGTGAAATTATTATATGTTATCACCAAACAGCATCCGGAGGTGAATAAGAATGCGTCAAGGCATTTTTTTTATTATATACAGCTCTGTATAAGATAATATGGCATATTTTGATTCGCCTTTGGACCCTTCCGTGACCGCATAAAATCATTTTTCTAACTCTTGCCAGTACTGGAGGCGATGCACCGAGTTACCAATACGCATTTTTTATTGCTTTACCTGAATGATGCGTCCTCCCACATTTTGAATGCGCCAATCAAGACCGCGCATTCACAATAGATGCGCGGATGAATATCATTGTGAAGATCGTATTTGCTTGTTTTAAAATTTATTTCTAATCACACTGCTTCTGCTTAAATTGCGAACAAATACGCTTGTTCTGAAAATTTGGCCTAATTTTTTTTACGGATGTTTAAACTTTAAAGTAATATTTTAGCACAAAAAAAAACCGAGTTTTTTGGCGTTAAAAATAATAAAAAAAAAAGTGACAAAAAAGTTACTCTTGCCGATGGGAAAGATGAAAGTCATTTACTTATAAGCTTTTTTTTAATTTGAAATTCATATGATTTAGATGAACTTAAAAATTCTTTAAAAAATAAAAAATATTGTATTAAAAATCACTAACACAAATACTACGTATTTGTTTATTTTAAATCAAACTAAAAAGAAATGAGAACCCTTGTATTTTTTTACCACACACATGCTATTTGAAACCAAACATCCCCTCAAATACATTAAGAATATTAGAGATTTAAATACATATCAATAATTTTAACTATTTAAATATTTGACATCTAAATATTTAATTTATTTATATAACATTCTAATTTTTAAATAACATAAAAAACATCATTAAAATTAATTTATCTAAAATAAAATTATATATAAATATAAACTAATATGGATGGAAATCCCCTTATTATATACAGTACTCAGATATATTGCTCTCAATTCAGTGTTTTCAGAACCGGACTGGACAACGAACCGAAAGAATGAGAGGTTCACGATTCGACCGGTCAAACCGGGGTCAAACCGGATGACGTAATAAATAATAATATTATTTAAAAAATAAAATAAAAATTAAATTTTCCTGTAATTCATTCATTCAATATTCTATTTTCATATAAAATAAACATTTTAATGCCCATTAACACTAACATTAGGGTTACCATAATGCCACAGAAACTGAACAAATCATACCAAGCAGAAATGGAGAAGAAATGCAAGCATATCGAGACGATTTGGAGAATAAATGCAAGCTTAAATGCATAAAAAATTACCCAAAAAAAACTTAAGAACCTGCGAGGCTGAGCTCGACGGGTCGGGTAGGAGGCCAAAAGCGAAGTAACTTCTTCCCCAACATGTTCGCCGGCGGCTGGGAGGTCAGACGAGGGAGAAGAAGTGAAGAAGAAGTCTCGTTCGCGGAACCTCCGTCGGGATCGTCCGAGGCTCCGAGTCTCGTTCCATCGTTTGCGTATGGTAGGGCAAACCAGACGAGCGAATAAGTAATACACTAATACCGAATTACCGATACCCAGCCGTTAGATCGCAAATCAAGGGCTCAAATTAGAGCTTTAACGGATCAGTCGATTATTTCAGAACCCCCCGGTTCAGCGGTTCAACCGGGATTTCAATTGGTTTTTACCCGGTTATTAAAACACCCGGTTGCTCACTCTCTCCGGACCGCCCGCCGGACAGGTTCGCGGTTGAACCGGTCGAACCGGCCAGTCCGGTCGATGAAAACCGGTGTCAAGTCTTCAAAATGCTAATGCAAAAGCTATTAATGCTGCCATAACAAAGTCAATAATAGAAGCAATGTTATTTATAAAAATAAGGCCTACAGATTCTGCTAAAAGCTTTTTTATCAGAATGTCAAGTAAAAATGCTAATGCAGCTACTGCAAAGCAGACTACAGATTCTGCTATTCAGATCATAAACTAAAGGTCTACAGCTATTTATATCTTTCTTAGGCTTCATTTGGGACAGCTTTCGTACTGCTTTTTGAAACAGAGTTCTAATATAAAATTTTCAAATTCAAAAAAAAAAAAAATTATGTTAGAAAGTTGTTTTAAAAAGCAAGAAGAATGCTGTCCCAAACGAAACCTTATAAAGATAATTGTAAAACTAAGGGTGTGTTTGAAATTGTTGTAATTTTTTATAAAGATAATTATAAAACTGGAAAGGAGAAACTAACTTTTTTAAAAGTTATTATAGAAAGTAGCTTCATGTCTAAAAATTTCTTGAAAACTGTGACAAAACAATGGCCAAATATAAATTATAGATACGGTTTTAAAATCATAGTAACAGAGCTATCCCAAACCAAACCAGAAAGTCAGAAGATTAATATAAAAAATTCCAGATCAAAGGAGACGGGGGCTTTAGTTTTCTAAGATAAACTTCTACGCACAGAGAGACTGATTTGTTGATTGTAACGTAGAATACCTATCATCATGCAGTTTTTCTGACGAGGAGGGCCAATATGTAACAGAGAAATGAGTCAACAGAAGCCAATGAAACAATGAGCAGAGCTACAAGAATAAGGGTGAGGGTAGCCGTCTTCGCCTGTAGAAATATTAACCAAAATGATTGGATTGCAGGAAGCTAAATGAAAATCACTTTGTGACACACAACTCTCCTTGGCCTATTGGTTGAGAGCTTAGGCTTCCAACTAAGAGGTCCAAGGTTCGAGTCTATGTGTATGCGTTGTGTGTGTGAGTTTGCCTTAATTGGCCTAAATGTCCCAAAAAAAAATCACTTTGTGAAAACAACAAACAATTTTAGAAATGTAAGAGGAAAAATTCTAGTTTAGCCAGGAAAATCCAAAATTAGCAAGAGGAAGTAATAGAGACTTGAAAGAAAAAAATCCCCAACTCTTAGGCTTCGTTTGGGATGACTTTCTTACTTATTCTTAAAGCAATTTTTTAGTACAAAAATTTTAACTTTTGTATTGAAAAACTGTTTTAACAAGCAATAAAAAAGCCGTCCCAAACGAGGCCTTAACCACTCTTCTCTCTTTACTGGGGCCATGATGATCTATAAGAGAAAGGGATCACTTGGCCCCTTCTGCGATTAATTCTAAGACCAGCTGGGAGCTAAATTTTCACAATTTTGTTTTCCAGATAACTGCCACTGTTATGTTTAGCCACAACTTTTTTACTATTTTTTCAGAAATTTATACGGTGAGGAGCAACTTTTTATAATCAAATATTAGTGGTAGTTATAAAAAATATATTATCTGACTTTTCAAAAGAGAAGAAGTCTATAATACCATCAATAGTTTTACAAAATGCAAGAGTTTCTGCTATTTCTAGTAGCTAGGAATACAAACCGTGCTTTCAAGAGGAGGCCACTCAATGTACTTCAATTGACTAGGCTGCTCGAGCAAAAAAAGAGCTAGAGATCTTAAACTCCTGCAGAAATTCAGGGAAAAAGCAGTTAGAAGGCTCTGTAAATAAATAAACAAGCACGATAATAGCGAGGTATCTTATCTAGTTTAAATTAAGTTGATATTTACTGTGCAATATCATGAACCATTGTCAACCAAAATGGTTTTTGGTCAAACCCATCATCAGATGAAAAACCATGATAGCCATTTCGTCTTGCTGTTTCACACTTTATGTGCCTATAATAATGAAAGGAAGGCTGAAATGATCCCTCAAAAACCTGTGAAGGGAAAAAGCAAGAATGCTGCAGAAAAATAATATAATTTAAGAGTTTGTTACAATAAAAACTAAGCTCATAAAAATAAATGATAAATTAAGGCTTAGTTTAGAAGGGCTTTGTTATTGCTTCTCAAAGTAACTTTTTAGTACAAAAATTTTCCTTTTTTACTAGAAAGCTGCTTTAAGAAGCACCAAAAAAGCTGTCTCAAACAAAGCCTAAGTTCTTAGTAATGCAAGAAGTGAATGATTTGAATGCAGACCATTCTCAAACTTATTTGATGATGGATCTTG
Source organism: Dendrobium officinale (assembly GCA_019514585.1). Classification (NCBI taxonomy): domain Eukaryota; kingdom Viridiplantae; phylum Streptophyta; class Magnoliopsida; order Asparagales; family Orchidaceae; genus Dendrobium; species Dendrobium officinale. The sequence goes on along the minus strand of CM033687.1, from coordinate 71,365,004 downwards.
GTAGATGGCCAAGTGGAGACAGGCGGTTCATGTCTGCAGAGCAAGAGAGAACCTAGAAGACAAACTTATCACCTGGAAAGATCTTAAAAAAAAAATTATAAGATACTAATGGGAAAGACCTGGATGGTAGAAAGAAACAATTCCAGCAGATAACATCCTCGTAGAAGCCTACAGCCATGATATTAAAGTCCATTTAGTAATCATTGAGATTAGATGGCTAACTAATAGAGAACTAGTTCTCAGCTAGTCACATATATCAGTAACAAAACAAACAATTAAATCAAGCCACCCGAACCAATAAAACGTAGCCTTTTAAATCATACTTCACATAAGTTACCTAGGAATTTAAATAAAACAAGAAGAGATCTGCATTGAAAGTAAGAAAAAATAAGGATCTTACGGTTTCAGCAAAGAGCACAGTTTCACGGCATGAATCACAAAAAAGAAAATAAAATTTGTGAGAAAGATGGAGATAAATTCTTCAACACGACTTGCCTTCTCAAATGGAAAGAACCTTCGAGAGTAAAACTAAATAACCATTTGGAGAAACAAAATCACAATCATACATTATCAACATTTTACGAGAGCTTCTTTAAGCAGTTAGGAAACTAAATGCTCATAGCCAATAGGTATGCATTTTAAAACCAGACCTCATTCACCATCATCATCTTATCCCAACAATTTGAGAACAGTTCATGTTTTGCTTTCCATTGTATCAAATGTTAATTATAGTTTATGTAATTTTTTTGCACAACTTCTGCCTATCACATTGTTCTACACCTTTGCTTCAAATTTCCTTCACATTAATTCTATCTCCAATTTTATCAGTACATGTTTTTCTTTCCATTGCAAAAACTAATTGTTTATTTTCTTTAAGGTAATTAATACCCTGATAATGTTAAGCCTTGCATCTAGATATCTAGCACTTTCATGTAAATTAGGTACTCCAACTTAGCTGTCATTATAACAACCGCCTAGCATCTAATAAAATTAGCAACCAAGTAGGCTCATGTGATAAAAAACGTGACCATTAGTCAAACATTGTATATTTCTACTACAAAAAATATCATATTGGCCTATAAAATCACAATTTCGTCTCCTTATTTATTTCAAAGCCCCAGAGCCATCAATACTTCACATAGGACTCTAATTCTATTCTCAGTGTCTTCCCGAGAAAAACCAAAGAAACAAATTTAGCTTTTCTTCACCTTCAGCTTTCAGGTTCAAGAACAAGCTTTGCAAGTGCAGCTAATGTGCAGTAGTAAACATATCGGAATCATTTGTAAATCGAGACAAGCTGTATTCATGTGCAATCAATCTGTGTGTAGTCCAACTGTGGCGTGCACCTAATGCCATCAACCCAACTTCTACTGTTCTACACAAATTCAACTCACAAAGAACAAGTCAAAGAATCCAGAAGCACCGTTAAAATTTGGAGGAAAGCTGGAATTGATTAGTTGAAGAACAACCCAGCTAATATAACCCAAGAATTGCATATGCTTCAGAGGAATGCAGTAGTAATTCAAGAAAATATAGCTCAATTAAAGTTTTTTTTCTGTAACATGTGCTTCAGAGGAAGCTTCACTGTTAGAATTTGTATAAGGACATTATACTTTTTTTTTTTTTTTTTGTCATTCAGTAGGCGTGCTAAACTATACAACATCAAGAAACCGGGTTTAGTGAGTTTATACAATAAGAAGAAAAAAGAAGCTAAAAACTAATCTAAAAGCATCTTATCCTTATTCATTTATACATTACACTACTTCTGCAAACAAGTTCTGGCAAACTTCAATATGGAATTTTGACAATTCCCTCTCGCCAGCTATTGACAATAATCTAAGAAAATAGAAGCTAAACTGTCTCTAAGCTTACACAAAGCCTCTTGTTCAATCTAAGAAAGTCTTTTTCGGTCTACCTCTACCCTTCTTAACATAAGTCAAATCTAATACATCTACATTTACTATCCGGGTCATCGGAAGGCCTCCATTTTATGTGACCAAACCATCTAAGGCGACTCTCTCTAATCTTATCCTCCACTAGAGCTACTCTAACCTTTTCAATCATGTTTACTCCAATTAGTAAATATTCCACCATATTATTTCTAACATGATTTGCTTTCACAAGCACATCAAAACAATGTCAAAACAACATTATTTGCTTTTGTAGTGGTGTGTCAGCCATCATGCCTTTTTAGCTTCGAGGCAACCCATTTCTTTGTAAAGGATGAAGGCTATGTAAGCCTTCACAGCAATCTAGAAGCTCTTCCACAATTCCGGTCCAAGGAAGACCTTGAAGTTATTGAATGGCACGCCTACAACAATATCTCTACTTGGCACATGGGAAACATTCTACAATGGCCTCATCAAGACTTTTGGCATAACATTATGCATAGGTCAACATAATGTCAATAGAAAAACTAACAAGAATTATACAGACTTTAATTAAATGATAGTTTTCCACCGATTGTAGCTTTTACTCCATAAGAAGCTTGTTCATCAATGCAAAGCAACGGCCTACAACAAACCAAACATTTTCTTTCAATGAGATGCATTCATATCCATCATAAACCACTGCCGGGTTCAACACACACCTCCAGCTTGCCTGATTTTCAATCTCAATTATTAGCTAAAAGGCATGAATAATTGTTGTCATCAACACGGATTGTAGCTAGTAAATATACTCCATAAGATGCTTTAAAAGAAATTCTCAATGCAAAGCAACGGCCTACAACAAACCAAACATTTCCTTTCAATGTATCAAAACATCTATAAAATTCTAGAATTTCATAACTAATTTGAGAGATTGGTATTTTATATAACTAGTGTCTGACTCTATTGTGAGAATTCTAAAAGGATATTTGCACTATATTTAGCACGTTAGGCAATAACTTGAAATACTATTACTGTTATCCTTCACAATATTATTGCATGGCCTTTCCCAAGCCAAGTCACTTGAGATATATGAAGCCATCTTTATCTAAATCTTCATCTTTGCTTTAGCCCACCATAAGTTTAGTTCAACGACTTTAATGTAATATTTCTTCTGAAATTCATGCCTCACTAAGTCATACTTCATTTAGGATCAGCATAGGACTACTCTTCGAACTCTACGACAATCCATTTATATGTAACCAACTTGTTAGTTGAGATCCTTATGCAACTATGCGTAAATTAGAACGTATTATGATTTTACAATGATATAAAATCTCTTATTCTAATAAGCTTGCTATGTCAGGTCCTGCAAGGTTATAAATGTGCAGCCCTTCCCTCTTATTGCATATAGAAGGGTTAGGGTTTAATTGATGGATTATAAATGATAAAAATGAAATACTGCTTTGTCATTATCATGTACCCTCGCCTTTGCTAAGTATTTTGTGTGCTGTGTTTGCTCCCCTTGGTTGCTAATTAGCGCATCCTAAATCCCCCTACTAAAAAACAGTGCAACACACAGAGTGAAAGGGTGGGACCACGAAGTGATGCTGTTGCACACCTTTACAAGAGGATAACAATGGCGGCCGGCTGTCTCCGCTTCCTCTTACAGACGAACGCCGGCGGGTGGGTAAGCCGGCGAGTGGAAGAGCTACAAGGGGCTGTTTGGCAACAGGATTTATGCTAAATCCGGCCAAACGGATTTGAGCGAAGAAGCGCGCAAAAGGGATAAAGATGGTTACCTTCGCAGCGAGCGAGCTCCCGTCGTGACTTCCGATCCAACGTCGTCGAACACACTACTTCACTCGAAGCCTACAACCTTTACGCGAAGCACGCACGAAAACGGCGACGAGGAAAAGCAACAGTATTAATTAAATAAATAGTAATTAAATCTTCAAATAAATGATTTAATTAATATAATTTGAAATAGAAATAATTCTTATATAATTAACAGTTTAATATTAAATAAATAATTAGTAAGATAATATTTAAATGATTAATGAGATAATTAATAATAAAACCTAATTAAATAATACATTAAAAATTAATTAAATTATTAGTAGAAAAAAAATTAAATTATTAGTAGAAGAATTACTTAAATAATTAGTTATTTTGAAAAAAATTAACTAATTAATTAGATAATTATTAATATAATTAAATATCAAAATTAACATCAAAATAAGTAACTTAATAAATATTATTATAATTAGTAATTAAATTATTTAATAATTTAGTTAATTTCTAATTAAATTATTTATAAATATAATTTATTAATTGTAATTAAATTGATTTTTAAATGAATCAACTGCCTTAAATCATAGATTAAATTGTCAAACAATTTCATACAATTTAACAGAATTTAATAATTATTTTGTTAATATTTAGAATTTCACATAATAAATATTTACTGAATCCAAATTTATGCAAACTGAGCCTAAAAGAGGTGAATTGTGAGAGAGGGAATTGGAACTTTAGCAGAGGATTAAAGCCGACCAAGCCGGCAAGGAGAGTAAGCCGTTGTGATGGAGAGATTATTAGATGCGGAGTGCGGACGGGGAGAACCGTCCGCACAAGCATTGGGTACCTAGCGGTATCCCACTCCGTACCGCTGGATACCGCTAGGTACCCAGTGCTTGTGTGGACGGTGCGCATTTCGCACCTAATAATTTTTCGTTGCGACGAGTGAAGGGGCAAGAGAGAGAGAGGGAGGGAATGTTTATGTTTTAGTAAAAGAAGTGTGAAAAAAAAAAATAAAAAAAATGTGATAGGCTTCATAGATGAAAAATTTATTCATAAAAAATATGAATTTAATGAATTTTAAATATGTTCAATTTATGTTAAAATATATTTCAAAAAAATTGTGACTAGAATTTAATTATTATGTATTTTTAAATAAATATAGTATATGAATAGTAAATTAAAATTTATAATATTTTTAAATAAAAATTGAATAATTTTGATATTCATTATAACTAAAATATTAATTATAATATTTTAATCTAAGTTTTTTTCTTTTTTTAAGATTATATGAATTTAATCTAATAAGTTGAGGGCCTAAGTCTTGATTGACATATTGTTTAATATGATACACTCAATCTACATACTATTATTTATGATTAAATTATTTAAAACTAAGGTAGTTCTTAAGGAATGTTTTGGACCTAAAATATTTTATTTAATACTAAGTTAGTTCTTAATATAACACACTCAATGTACATTTTATCATTATTCATCAAACCAAAAGTTGGATGACCAAATGATTTCCAAACAAGACATTCTTAGATTTGAATCGAGCGGCACAACGAGACGAATCCAACGAGCCCAAGATCATCAAATTATGATATCATTAAAACATTCAAATGCCCATTAAACAATGCACAAGTAAGGGGATCAACATCGATTGTTCATCCAAACCACTCTCACCTCATATTTGATCTCCCTCATCTTTAATTATCATGTCACTCTTAGAAAACTATAAAAAGATCATTCATTCCACATGGAAGGGGACTCAAGCAAGGAAGAGAAAAAATAGAGAAAAACTAGAGTTCTTTTGTCACTAGACTCCTTCTCGACCACCACTAGACTTCCACCAGGCCACCGGATTTCCTCCCAACCACCAACTGACGCCAGACTTTTGCATGGCCACCGACTGACGCCGGACTTCCACCCGGCCTCCAACTAACATCGAATTTCCATTTAATCACCAAACGTCATCGGACCTCTGTTTGTCACTAGATTTCAACCCCACGGTTGATTATTGTAATTTGATAATTCTCAATTTTGAGGATGAATCAGTCACTTGTAATATATTCAAATACTAGAGGAATCATTTCGATTGGGCATGACCCCATGATTTTTCTCTTTTTTAGGATTTTTTACGTAAAAAATTTTGTGTTCTTTGTTTGTGTGTTGGATATCCGTACAACGTTGAGACGTAGAATTCTAACTCTATCACCGCGTATATTCTAGCCCGCAACACTACTATATGTTATATTAAAAATCAAACAAATTCATGTGCAATGAAAGTCCATCATCATTGAATTTTAATCAAGATATCTTGACTCTTTTTTTTTTTTGGTGAAATATCAAGAAGAAAATGAGTCTTTGATTTTTACATCACCCACTAAGAGAGCCTATGAAAATAGAAAATATTTATGTAATTATATATAAATACTAAGACAATTAAATATAAGTAATAGTCAAGCTTGAAATTAGGGTGATTAGTGTTTACATAATATCTCATTATATACTAATTAAAACACTCAATAAAACATATTTAATTCAAATTTGATTACTTGAGCTCAAAATAAAACTACTAATATATAGCTTAAGACATATATTAACACTTTATCATATACTCCTTAGCCTTTATCAACAATTGTAGATTATTAGTAACATAAAATAAAGTCTTATATTTAAAAATAATATGTTTATTGTGACAATTTATAATGTTCATTCTTCTATTGTTTTTAGCCATTGCTATACTATACATTTACCTTTTGCTTTCTTTGGGTATCATTTCCTTTGTATTGATTGGAAGTGTTGTGAGCAAATATTTGATGAATAATTTAGTAATTATTTATACAATTTTTTTTATTTAGCTATTTAAAAATTATTGATAAATGAGTATGAGCATTGGGATGTTTGTTCATCTATATTTTTGTATATAATTAATTATTTGTTCTTATTGAACAAGTAGCTCATCTAAAGCTTGATGAAAGACCTTTTTCTAGATTATTTAATTATTTTGTATGACTTATTCAATATTATTATATTAATATTCATTTACTCTACAGCCTTCAAAACTTGTACTAATAAAAGTATAAACATGATGAAAATAGTGATTAAATAATTAGATGGATAGATTAAAATTTTAATCTATTTGGTTAAATCATAACATTTTGGATTCAATTTTTTTTTATGGAAGACACCCGACCTTACAAATAGACCAACTATGTGAACGCAGGACATGAAACTTAAATGAGAATGAGGAAGAAAGTTATATTTGTTGTCTCATTTGGAAGATTTGAATATATTACAAAAGTTCAATTTGCCTTTTCATTACTGGAGCCAAGCGGAGCTGCAAGATCAAAATTAAGAATACAAATAACATGGCTCTTAGAGCTTAGAAAACATAAACATTTGCCATGGGCGATCTTCGTTTGGGGCGAGAGAGGAGTGAAAGGGAAAACAAAAGCCGTACTCGAGGTCGTGACTCATGAGTCGCGAGATAGGAGTAAAGGTGAAAACGAACTATTGATGCTTTTCATGTGTCAAAAAAAAAGTTTGTGACTTCTGTGAATTAATAAATAACTTTAAAATGAAAAAATTATAAAAATTAGAACATATTTACTCATTTGCAAACTTGTTGCTCTGTTAAGCCACCATAACAAACATCTTTAAGCCCCTTTAGACTTTCAATTTTAGTTTTAGCCAAATCCTTTAGAGGAGATATCTAGTACTAATTCCTCCGAGCAACTCTGCGTCAAAATTTCTTTTCATCATTCCTTCCACAATGGAAAGTCATTCCTCTCTATGTCTATCAATATTTTACATCATTAGTCTTTCTCTCTCTACAACTGAAGCATTGCGTGATCTTAGAAGAAGGTGGATTGAGGACTTGAAATGGAAAAAGCTTGAATCCCCCCCCCCCCCCCCCAAAGGAATTTTTATTGGGTCTGGTGTCCTGATGTAGCTCTACATCCGGACACCAGTAATCTGGCGTCACGTAGTAGCTCCATTACCGCGGACCCAGCCCGGCGAAGAGTGGCCTAAATTGGCTAAAGTAGAGCGGGGGCTATAGAGCTCTAATTGCCATAAAAGTTCATAACTTTCATATTATTATCTTACTTATAGTTTCCTCTAACAAATTTAGTAATATTCTCTTACTAGTTATATTTTTAAAATATTATTTTTTTGGTGTTATTATTATTTAATTACTAAAAAAAATTGCCCACTCTTGCAAAAAAAGTGCCGCTTCCCCGTGAAGAGTTAAATATAAAGCTACAGATATAAGAAGCACAACGTAGAGCGTGACATGCTTTAATTAACGTGCACGCATCAACGTAGGTCCTCCATGCGTTTCTGCTGTTGTAATAATTCCAAGTTTATCAAATGGAGGAGAAAGAAATACTGTACAGATTCTTTTATTTAAATTTGCCATATTTCTATTTTTTATAATTTTAATTATTTTTTCTAAAATTATTATAATAACAAAAATAAATTTTATAATTAAATTATATAGAATATGAAGACTTATGTGAGGATATCTAATAATAATGATAGAATGAAAATTATTAAACTTATTATGAAAATCATGTTGCACAAATCTTAAAGTAAATCAAATAATTTTTAAACTATCATGACACATATTTGTATTATAATATTTTGCCAGATATTTTTTCAATTATTTCTATATTTTATTTTTCAAATAGTTGTCATTAGTTCTAATTTATTACAATTTTTTACATCATTTGAAAAACTTTTTTGCTAACTATTTTTTATAATTGGATAAATATATCAATTATGAAATAAATATCTTTTTTTTTTTAATTCATATTAAACTTAATTACTTTACACCAGATAATTTCTTTGTTTGATTTTCCGTTGCTGGTTTAAGAAGCAAAATCCCCACACAGTCATGTGGCTAATGGGTCTACTTACATAATGGCTTCCATTTCTTCAATACTTCAACGGAGAAGCCACAGGCATCTCCTTCTATAAATCCCTCCCACCAAACCCAAAGCATCACATCACAGCAGTAAGCCCAAATGGCCTCGGCCAAGCTTCTCCTCCTCATATTCTTCCTTCCGACCATCCAAATCCAGGCTGCTCAGCCAAGATTCCTTCACGGCCTCTTCTCAGAGAATCCAATGGCTTTTCCGCCTTCAGCATACCAGTTCTTCAACCTTTACTCCACGCCGCCCGCCGCACAGGTTGCGCCGGCGCCGCCGGGCTTAGTGCGAGGTTCTGCAGAGTCCGCAGCGCCTTTAAGAGTTAGGGCGAACGGGGAAAAAGCTCCTCCTTTTCGTCCTCATCGTTGTTATTGTAGTCGTTGTGGCTGTTTCTATTTGCGAGCGAGGCGGCGAGCCAATGCTCGGCTTGCGCAGCTGCCATTTAATGGCGCCTTGACGTATCAAAAGGAAGGAAGGCCAAAGGATTCCAGTTAGGGCTTTTGTTGTTTGGGGATTTAATAATATCATAGCACTCAAAAGTTATATTGTTTATATATATTTAGCTTCTAAATTTTATTATTTATATTTAAAACATTTTAAAAAAAAAAAAACTTCATTTCAATCTTTGTTGCCATGCCATCAATCCTCCTCCACATGTTGTTAGTGAAGTGAATAACCTCTCAACTTCTTGAGAAATTATTCTGTGCAGACTCCGTATGTGAAGAATCATTCGGACACTACGTACAAATAGTGTGTACAAATTTATATACAGTGTGTTCACTCATATGTCCGGATGGTTCTTCTCGTCCGGACTCCGCACGAAATAATTTCTCCAACTTCATAGCTGGTCCATCGATCCCTTATCATAACTTTCTTGTTGGTCTTGTCGCCATTCACACCGCATAGGGCTATTTATTCGTGTATTCCCATCGCAACTCTCTTGTTGATCTATAGGCCATAATGCTACTTCTTCTATCTAGTGAGACTTTGTCATCACTTGCTGGTTTCCTTGTTACATGCATGCCACCACCAATCCCATTTGCTCGGCCGAGTGAGCTTTCATAGTGACTTCCCCATCTCTTTAGAATCTAACGACATCAGTTGAGGGTTTCGACTTGGCTATTAACTGAAATTAAAGGAGTGCTACAATGTGAAAACAAGGAAGCCAATGTATTAAATATGTAAATGATAGATCTTTGAGTGCAATATATGTAAATCCTCCTTTTTTTTAAAAAAATGGTTAATATCCAATGATTTATGATTTGCTAAGTGATTGAGAATTTCACTTTTCTTAAAATTTGTTTAAGTCATGCGATTGTGAAAATTTTGCTTATTATTAAAAAAATAAATTTAAGTATGATCATAAATTTGATGTAAGTCAATATTTGATTTCAAAATCTTTGCCAATATGGCTCTAATTTATTGATAATAGCATTTAAGTGTATTTGAGTCAAGATGATTTTGTATGAAAAGAAAAGATTGAATATAATGGAGATGATAAGCTATTTATTGATAATTTTATTTGCATACTTCAATTTTATTTTGAAATTTATGTAATAAAAAATTCGATTGATTGGTCATAGTCATAAATTACATTATAATTTAATTTAAATTAGAATATTATCAGATCCCATTACGGTCAAGACAGCAAGCAAGGCGATATCTTAATAGTTATATATTTATTTATTTATTAAATAAAATTTTTTTGGTATATTATTCTTATTATTATTATTAAAAAAAACTCGTGAAGAGTTAAATATTGAGCTACAGATACAAGAAGCACAAAGACAAAGTAGAGCGTGACATGCTTTAATTAATGTGCACGCATCAACGTAGGTCCGTAGGTCCTCCATGCGCTTCTGCTGTCGTAATAATTCCAAGCTTTTTAAGTGGATGAGAAAGAAAGAAAAAAATAACTATATAGATTTTTTTTTTTTTTTAAATTTGTCATATTTTATTTTTTATAAGTTTAGTTACATTTCTAAAATTATTATAATGAGAAATAAATTTTATAATTAAATTATATAGAATATGATAAATATTTCTCAAAATAATTATATGAGGATATCCTTATAATATGGATATAATGAAATTTATCATGAAATTCATATTGTGCAGATTTTAAAGCAAATCAAATAATTTTCACTATACATTTGCAAGAGGGGATGTACCTTGGTGTATGTTTTTTGCTGATGATATTCTTCTTTTTGATAAGACTACAAAGGGAGTTGAGGGTAAACTTGAATTATGAAGGTCAACCTTAAAATCTAAAGGTTTTTGTTTTAGTAGATATAAAAATGAATATATATATATATATATATATATATAGTGTAATTTTAACAGTAATAGACCTGGTGGGGGGTTTGTGACTTTGAACTATCAAGTCATTAATAAGAGTACGCATTTAGATATCTTGGATCTATTGATCAGAGTGATAGTGAAATAGATGGGAATATTATCATCAAAATTCAAGTTGGAGGTTGAAGCAAAGGAATGCATCGGGTTTGTTGTGTGATAGAAAAGTCTCCCTCAAACTTAAGTAAAAATTATATAAGATGACAGTGAGACTGCAATGCTTTATGGTGTCGAATGTTGGTCATTAAAGGAGAAGCATAATACTAAACTAAGTGTTGTAGAGATAAGGATGCTTAGGTGGATGAGTGTCATTACCCTTAGAGAGAGGATACAAAATGAGCATATACGTGAAAAGGTTGAATTAGCTCCAGTGGAAAATAAGATTAGAGAAAGTCTCCTTAGATAGTTTGGTCACATAAAACGACAGCTTTCTAGTGAAAAGTAGAACTATTAGATTTGACTTATGTTAAGAAAGATAGAGATATACCTAAAAAGACTTGGTTAGAAAATATTAGAAATAATCTTTATTTATTAGATTTAAACTAGAATTTGACTTTTAATATGACACAATGGAAAAAAACGAGTCATATAGCCGACCCTGCATAGTGCTACAAAGGCTTGATGTTGTTGTTATTGTATGATATATATTATATCAGAATATCTTGAAAGATATTTTTTCAATTATTTTTTCTATTTTATTTTTCAAATAGTTGTCATTATTTCTAATTTATTATAATTTCTTACATTATTTGAAAAAAAATTGTAATTATTTTTTAATAATTGGATAAATATGGTAATTATGGTATAATTATCTTTTTTAATCATATTAAACTTAATTACTTTACAACAGTTATATAATTTATTTGTTTGATTTGCCTTCGCTGGTTTAAGAGGCAAAAGCCCCACAGTCATGTGGCTAATGGTTTACTTACATAATGACTTCCATTTGTTCAATACTTCCATGGAGAAGCCACAAACATCCATCATTTTTTTATATAAGTAAATAAAATAAATTTAGTGTAAATATATAAATTTATATTAAAAAAATATTTTATGCATATAAATCCCTCAAGAATGTATTATGTCAATTTTATCTCTTGTATTGCTCTTCCAACAATTCCAAAGCAAATGGAACTTTGCACGCCAAGCAAAACCTCCCCCACTACAAATTCTCTATTGAATAAATAGGCAAAATACACTAAAATATAAATTCACTACTGTGAAGCTCCACCACCACCTTGCTTGATGCCTACAGTTCGGGCGATGTCCACCACCACTAAAATTCCGGCAAAATTCTAACGAAATATTTCCAATGGATTACCAACAGATTTTTTGATGGGATTTCCGAGGGATTTATATCCGCACGAAATTCCGGCAAATTTTCGACGTAAATTAATTTTTTTTATGAATTAAGTAATTTATTAACTTATTGTCAAATTAAATTAAATTAAATATTATTAAATCAAACTAAACAAATAGTTTGATTAAAATAAATTAAATATTGCTAAACTAAATTAAATAAACATTTATCATAATTATTATTAAGTTAAATTAACTAATTTAAATTAACTAGTTAGTTATCCTAATAAATATTGTTAAATTAATTTTCACCGTAATATAAAATTAATTATTTTGATATTTACAAAATATTACTATTAATTTTTAAATTAATTATTAATTTTAATATTCTATTAGATATAATTTAAATAAAAAATAGTATTATTAACAATAGAACTTGCTTCATGAGGATGACTCTAATAAAACCCCCCCTCACTAATGACCGTGCATATGATTTCTGAGTTAACAATTATTTAAGTTTTCCTTAAGGATTAATTGTGGATGAGTAAGAAAGTGAGAAAGGAATTTGAAGTTAAACTTGATGTTATATGATACTTTTATACTGTTCTTATAATTTAAGTTATTTTATTATTATATTTCAATTCTATTTGACACAATTTATCATTTATCACTATACATCATATGCAAATTTTTTTCATATGCATGTCAATTTGTTACTTCATACTTCAATAAAAAATTGATATATCATTCTTTAACATATTATTTTGATATTATATGAAAAATTACTTTTAACATTTATTTTCACTTCACACAACATTGCATTTTGAGGCTTACGCCTCAAAACGCCTTGAGCCTTTCTCCTCGCTTCACAAACGGAAAACATATTAATACCAAATTGCGGAATTTTAAACTATGGTTTAGTGTGTGAAAACTGTGAGAACGGTGTACGAGAGAAGAGAAGCACGGAGAGAGTGAGAGAGAAGAGAGATATGTACTCATTTCTCCCAATTTTTTAGTGAATTTTTTGGTATAGTATGGCTCAGTTTTTTTCCCGATTTTGAGCTTCTCCATGTTAAATCGTGGTGTCCTTTACTTTCCGTTGATTTTCTATTTTCTTATTTCTTTCATTGTGGTGGTTTGCTCCTCATCCCTAACAATTTTCTTCACATAAGCTTCACAATCACATTTATAAAATAATGCAATCGTCCAAAACATACACTAAATTGAAGACAAAATTGATCATATATGAATAGTCGGGGGATTATTTTTAAGTATTGAAATGGTTAATTAAATTTTGAAATGGTAGGCAAATAATATACCTTAATTTAATACATATCATAACAAATAATTTTCAAATTTAACCCAAATTAAAATTTCATATTTACTAAATCCTATTAGCCCCAAGGTGTAATTTCTTTTAAAGCAAATTTATAATAATATAATAGGATAAGCTCCCAACCCCATCTATTTTCCTTTGTGAAGAAAAAGGAATTTTTATTCTGTCAAGTTACCTGATGTAACTCTATGTCATGTAGTCAATAATATGTCGCCACGTGCTCTTACTCTTGTCTGCGCGGCCCGACGACCCGACTCGGACCGAATCCGGGATTACTATTTTCGCGTATTGCTCGGTATTGCTAGGTATTACTCGATATTGCTTGGCAATAACTAGAAATACACTATGTGAAGATCAATATCGAACAATACTGAGTAATGCCTAAAAGAACTCGGTATTGCTCGGTACTGCTCGGTATTGCTCGGTACTGCTCGGTATTGCTCTTCACAAAATATTATTTTTCATTTTTATCTAACAAAATCCACTAATACCTAACAATACAGAACAATACGCAAACTCCGGACACCTGTCGTATAGCTACAAAACTGACGGAATAAAACCCTCGTCGCCTGTTCGAAATCTCAAAGGGGCTAAATTAGAGTAGAACCGTGGAAGGGAGAGATGCATCTATGGCCGTCTCAAAAGATCAGGAACTATTACAGCTGCGCTTACGTCTCGAAGTTCGAATGGAATCTGAAACAATTAAGGCAAAGCAAAGCTGCTACTTCAGTATGCGCCTCCGACGACCGCTGCGTGATCCGAGAAGCTCTGATCTCCTCCTCTTCTCCGATGCCTTCATCATTGGAACAGAGAAAGGATGCCGTTGATCCTTTTTCGAAGATCATCAGACTGGTCCTCCTCTCCTGCTGCTGCTGTTGCTGCTTTTTCTGCACAGGTATAGCTAACTGTCCCTTCAATTGCTCACTCTGGTTTCTTCCCGAACATTTTTTCTGAGTGTACTCTAAGTTCTAGATTTCGGTGTGTGCTTTTAAATCAAAATTTGAACATTGGAATTGTTTTGATCTTCAAATGATCCTTCGTGCTAGAACCCGATGTGAAAAATTAGAAAGGATGAAGTTTGATTTTGATTGTTCGGGGATAAAAAGTTGGGATTGTTACTTAATGAGTACTATGAAGAGAGGGAGAGTATGGATGTGAGAGAATGTGATGGAGAATGAGTGAATTTCTCTACCAAATGCTCTCTCTTCTTTTTCTTTCTCTCTATATTCTCCGTTTTTACACATAAAATTTACTTTTTGATGCACCTACCTAATGTTTACTGATAGAAAGAGTTGTATGGTGGGAGTTTGAGTGGATTTCCATACCTTACATGGTGGTAAGGATGGGTGGATTTTGGATGAAGGAAATGAGCTCACCTAATCTTATTTGGTGAATGGATGATGCGATAAGGAATGCAGAGATGGTTTGACTTTTCACGGGCTATGGGTGTTAGAGAGAAATTATTCCAAATGAGTGGAAGAGGATAAAACAAGAGGAACTTCTATTATAAAATTTTCTCTCTTACATCCATATGACAAGACTCAATGCCTATTTATACTAGTACAAAGACAATTCTAGAAACCTATTCTAGAGATTTCTATAATAAAGACTACCAACCACCAACCACTAAAAGTTATTGCATATTCTAGATATTTCTTCCATACAATTTACTAGATACACAAAAAACTTAAACATTAATTTTGGTTTATATTTTCAACACTCCCCCTTAAACCAAAATTTTTATCAACCACTCCAAGAAGTATCTTTAATTTTATGAACTGTTCTGCAGCTAATGGCTTTGTGAAAATATCTGCAATTTGATCTTCAGATTTCACATACTTCACTTGAACTTCTTTATCTTTGATCTGGTCTCTTATATAATGAAACCGAACATCAATATGTTTGCTTCTCTTGTGATATACTGGATTTTTTGATAATGCAATTGCTGACTTATTGTCAACAAAGATTTTTGTAGCTTTGACTTGAGAGTATCCAATCTCTTTCAGCAGCTTCCTTAGCCATATTGCATGACATACACATGATGATGCAGCAACATATTCAGCTTCACAAGTAGATAGAGCAACAACAGGTTGTTTTTTTTGTGAGCTCCATGAGAAAGCAGTGTCGCCCATATAAAAAATAAAAATCTGCTCGTACTTTTTCTGTCGTCTTGATCTCCAGCCCAATCACTATCTGAATATCCTGAAAGTTGAAAATTTCGTTAGAATGAGAATATAGAAGTCCATGATTTTGTATACCTTTAATATATCGAAGAATTCTCTTGGCTTCCTTCAAGTGTGTCTCAGTAGGATTTTCCATGAAGCGGCTAACAATTCCGACTGCATATAGAATGTCTGGTCTTGTACTTGTTAGATATCTCAGGCTTCCGATCAAACTTTTGAACATTGTTGGATCGACTGTCTTCCCTTCTTCTTGTTTTGATAGTTTGCTTCCACATTCCATTGGAGTGCTTACTGGATTACAATTCTCCATGTTGAATTTCTTTAGAACTTCCTTTGCATATGTTTCTTGTGTGATAAAAATTCCTTCTTTGTTTTGTTTTACTTCAATGCCAAGGAAAAATGACATGAGTCCAAAATCTGTCATTTCAAATTCTTTTACCATCGTTTGCTTAAACTCATTGAATAAAAGTGGATTATTGCCAGTAAAGATAAGATCATCCACATATAAGCAAACAAGTAATATATCTCCATTATTATATTTCTTCAAATAGAGAGCATTCTCATAAGGGCATTGAATATAATTATTTTGTTTGAAGTATGAATCAATTCTTGCATTCCATGCTCTTGGAGCTTGCTTTAACCCATATAAAGCCTTTTTTAATTTATAAACTTTTGATTCATGCCCTTCTTTAATATATCCCAGTGGTTGTTCGAATTAAACTTCTTCTTCAATGACTCCATTTAAAAATGCAGAAAAATAACATCCATTTGATAAATAGACCAATTATTTTGTGAAGCAAGAGAAATAATCAAGCGAATAGTTTCCATACGAATAACTGGAGCAAATACCTCATTGTAGTCGATGCCTTCTTTCTGCTTGTATCCTTTTGCTACTAGTCGTGCCTTGTACTTTTCTACTTCACCTTTTGCATTTTTCTTCACTTTGTATATCCATTTTACACCAACAGCTTCATGTCCTTTTGGTAATGTTGTGAGCTCCCATGTTGCATTCTTTACTAGAGATTTGATCTCTTCATCCATAGCACTTCTCCATCTTTCATCACAATCGCTTCTTCAAATTGTAATGAGATTCATTATTTGCAAGTAAGCAAATAAAATGAAGCTCGTCAGTTACCTCATAAAGCTATCTTAAATTTCTTGTCTTCCTTTGCCTTTTATTATCTTCTGAAGTACTTGGAGAATCTTGCAAATTTGTAGATAATTGCTCTTCATCTTGTAGCTCCACCGGTACTTGCTCTTCCTTTTGTGTGTCTTTATTTTGCCAATCCCATGCTCCTTCTTCATCAAACTCAACATCCCTGCTAAAAATGATTTTTGAAGTTTTGGGATCAAATAACTTATAAGATTTAGATTGATACCCGATGAAGATGAGTTTGGAGCTTCTGTCATCCAGCTTAGTCCTTCTTTGTTCAGGGACATGTGCATATGCAATGCTCCCAAACACCTTCAAATGAGATATATTTGGCTTTCTTCCTGTCCATAATCTGCTTCTTGTGGCGTCATATCTTATGTAAGCTTGAAGTTGAGCAACGATTGAGTGTATAGACAGCACATGTCACTAGCCTCAGCCCAAAATCTCTTTAGGCATTCTCTTGCTTTTGATCATGCTTCGTACCATATTGAGAATAGTACGATTTTTCCTCTCTGCTACTCCATTTTGTTAGGAAAGTTGTTATTTGCATGTTTTACATTCTTGCAACTTGTATTATTTTGATGATTCCAAATATTATTGTTTTATGTGTAGTTATCTCCTAACACTTTTTGGAAGATTTGTTTTTTGCTCTTGTGTGTACTAATATTTCAGGAAAATCAAACTCCAGACTACGAAGACTTCAAATCAAATTCATTTATATATTGCATGAGATATTTTTGTGAAATTGAAGCTTGTACTTTTTATTTGAATTAAATTTGAGAGGGAGTGATTGTAATTGAGTGAATAAATTTACACAAACTTAAAGGAGATCTTGAAAAAGTTTTTATATCTGATCGTTCGGGACGAACATTGTTCGTACGGGACGATCAGATCAGTTATCTCCTTGTAAGAGCAATGGAACGGAAAAGAACTGAACTGGAAATATTTTCTAAGTCCTAATCGTCCAGACGAAATCATTTTCGTCCCAAGACGAATTTTATTATCGTACGAGGCGACCAGTCCTCTGGAAAATTTTTGAGTCCAGACGAAACTAAATATCGTACAGGACGATCAGCTCTCTGGAAAATTGTCGTCTAGACGAAAACAAATTATCGTCCGCGGCGATTGGTTCTCTGGAAAATTTTCGTCCAGACGAAATAAAATAATCGTCCAGGACGATCGGCTCTCTGGAAAATTTTCGTCCAGACGAACATATTTTCGTCCAAACGATAAACCGACTTAGAACAGTTTTCAGCAGTTTCTAGAACCGACCTTGTAATAACCGTTCGTACTGGACGAACCTAGTTCGTACAGGACGATCAGCTGTACGAAGTCATTTCGTACACATATACAAATTGGGTCGTTTCAGAACGTTTAAGTAAAATCGTCCAGGACGATCCAGGATCGTACAGGACGATCCACTGCCTACAGAATTAGAAATTTGCAGTTTTTGGACGGTTTTTCTTCTCCTTTCTATATAAGGAGTCCTAGAAACTATTACAAATGCCTTTGGAGTTATTTTCTCTTGAGAGGGATCATTGAGAGGGAGAAGATCCTTGGAGGGGATTTCAAGGGAGTGTGGAGGGGATTCATTTCTACTTGCTCCGGCGAAGGCTCTCAAGTGAAGTTCAACAACATCGGTCCGGTTCTCTGCCGACACTTGGAGAAGTGTAAAAGGACGACAAAGTGTATCTTTGACAGTCATTGTGTCTTCGTTCTTGTGGAGAAAACTTGAAGAGAGAACTTGAAAGGGAGAGAGGAAAGGGTGGAGTTTGAGAGGGAGAAGATCCTTGAAGGGGATTTCAAGGGAGTGTGAAGGGGATTATTCACACAGTTGCTCCGGCGAACTTGCACCTCATTACCATCGGATTCAAGGGTCGTCTTGAGGGAAGTTTTGGCAAGAAGAAGATCTTTTGGTGTTTAAGAACCCGGCTACTCCGCCGCACCGGGGAAGGTGAAAGTGATTTTGTACAGGCTTCTCCGCCTTGCTGTGGGAGCAAAAGGAGAGTCACTTTGTGGTATTAGTGCAATACTCAGAGGGTGCCTCTGGGGAGTGGATGTAGGTCAAGGTTTGACCGAACCACTATAAATCTGGTGTGTCTTTCTTATTTTTTATTCCGCATTTAATTTCATTGCAAGTTGTTTACTCTGGTTGAAAAGTTTATTTTAAAACTTTAATTTTAACTTGCATCAATAATTCAAAAGGTTTTCTAAAATTCCAAGAGTTGAAGTTACATTTTTTAAATTGCCAATTCACCCCCCCCCCAAAATCTTTTAGGCATAGTCTTGGGATCATTCACGTTACCATATTAACAATGGTATGATTTTTAGATCCACTACTCATTTTGTTGGGGTGAAAATGGTGCTGTTAATTGATGTCGAATGCCATGCTCTTCACAATATTCTTTGAATACTTTGGACGTAAATTCACCTCCTCGATCTGATCTGATGGATTTTATTAAAAATCCACTTTCTTTTTCTGTACTTGCTTTGAACTTCTTAAACATAGTGAAAGCTTCTGATTTCTCTTTCAAAAAAAATAAACCCATGTTTTTCTTGAATAATCATCAATAAAAGTTAAGAAATATCGATGCTTACCAAAAGATGCTGGAGCAATGGGTCCACATACATCCGTGTGGATTAATTGAAGAGGTTTTTTGCTCTAAAGCTTGCTTCATTTGGAAAACTCTTTTTTGGTTGTTTTCCAAATACACAACCTTCACAAATTTGATTTGGATGATTGATATCTGGCAAGCCATGCACCAATCCTTTTCTTGACATATTATTTAGATCTCCAAAATTTAAATGCCCAAGCCTCATGTGCCAAAGCCATGATTGATCTTTCACACATGACTTTAAATATTTCATCACTCCATTTTTTATATTAAGAATAAACATTCTATTTCTTGTCATCTCCACTTGGGCAATTAATTCATTTGAATTATTTTTAATTGTGAGCTTTTTATCCTTCATATGAATGTCAAATCCTTTCTCAAGTAATTGCCCCAAGCTTAAAATATTGTTTTTTTCATATCAGGAACATAATAAACTTCAGAAATAAATTGATGGGTTTCCATCTTTAAGAAGAATAAGGATTTTACCTTTTTCTTTTACCATAATTTTTTGAAGAGTCGTCAAAATAAATTTGGCTCTCCATCGCCTCCATTTCTACGAACATGTTTTTGTCCCGGCACATATGATTACTTGCTCCAGTATCTAAATACCAATTATTTTCTTTTTCATCTTCTTCTCCTTTTAATGCTAATAATAAGACTGGATCATCTTCCTTCTCTTTAACAAGATTAGCTTTCTCTTGATTATGATAACATTCAGAAGCATAATGACCAAATTTCTTGCAAATATAACAACGAACATGAGATTTTTTGTACCTTTGATATTTTGGCTCTTTCTTCCACTCTTCAGTTCTTGAGTTGTTATTTTCTTCATTATTTCTTTGATATCCTCCACGTCCTCGTCCACGTCCTCGGCCTCTTCCAAAGCCACGACCACGACTGCGACCTCGACCACGGCCTTGTCCATAAATGTCTCGATCATTTGAATTATCTTTATTTTTTGTGTCGTCTTTTGTCACCTTTTAATGTGAGCTTTGATTGGAGAACTTGTTCGATATTATCCTGTTTTTTCTTATTTTTTCTTTGCTCATAAGCCATTAAAGAACCCATTAGTTCATCAACGGTCATTGTCTCTAAATCTTTAGCTTCCTCAATAGCTACGACAATATGCTCAAATTTATCATTTACCGAGCGTATAATTTTTTCTATCACTCGAATATCTTCTAATGCTTCTCCATACCTTCGTAGTTGATTGACGATAGTCAAGAACTCTTGTGAAATAGTCCTCCACATTTTCTGCTTCCTTCATTTGAAGTGCCTCAAATTTGGCTCGAAGAGTTTGAAGTCGAATCTTCTTTATCTTGTCTATGCCTTTGTATGCAACTTGAAGTATCTCCCATGCTTGCTTGGAGGGTAGATGCACTGGCAACTTTCTCGAAGTTTTCCTCATCAAGTGCTTGATAAATGAAGAAGAGCGCCTTCTTATCCTTCTTTCTACTTTCTTTCAACAGTTCCCTTTGGGCTGTTGATAATGCTGCTTCTTCTTGATGCTCGACATAGCCTTTCTCGACTATCTCCCAAATATCTTGAGAGCCAAATAGTGCCTTCATTTGAAGACTCCAATTCTCATAGTTCTCCTTTGTGAGACGAGGCACTTGTAGATTCATACTACTTGCCATCGAACTTAGCTCTGATACCACTTTGTTAGAGAGAAATTATTCCAAATGAGTGGAAGAGGATAAAACAAGAGGAACTTCTATTATAAAATTTTCTCTCTTACATCCATATGACAAGACTCAATGCCTATTTATACTAGTACAAAGACAATTCTAGAAACCTATTCTAGAGATTTCTATAATAAAGACTACCAACCACCAACCACTAAAAGTTATTGCATATTCTAGATATTTCTTCCATACAATTTACTAGATACACAAAAAACTTAAACATTAATTTTGGTTGAGGTGTAGGGAGGAGGCTAAGGTCTCTATGAGGAGATAGCACCAAAGTCTTAGAGATTTTTTTGAATTTTCCATATTTTCTTCTGGGCATGAAGGTGGATGGTGGGTGAGTCGCAATCATGGAAACATCAAATCTTCCATGAGCGACCTTCAAACTTCGACATGGAAGATGTCACCCTTCACCACCTCATGGTGAAAGAGAAGTTTTAAGAACATACATAAAATTAGATATGCATAGATGATTATGGCATGAAGGTCACCAAACCTCCATGCATCTGACCTTGAATAAAGGGAGTGAATTCCATACTGGAACACAACCACAGACAAGTCATAATTCTTTCATTGCTTACTTGACTATTTATATAAGCTGGAGATGTTCACAACCTGAACTAAAATGCTATAAAGAAAATACAACATTATAAATGCAATTAAATTTTAAACAAAAAAAATCTAAATGAGGGGCAGTTGTTTTTCCATTGGACTTGGGTCTTGGTGGTTTTGATCTTTGAGGAAGTGGAGTCTATGGGCCACTTCATTGAGGAGATTATAGAGTTAGTTCCTTGAATGTGAGGAAGACTATTGCTCTCTAGGAACATATCCCTTAACCATTTAACCATGCTTTCTTGAAAAATTGGTCTGTTCCTTGACCATTTGACATGATCTCTTAAAAAGTGGATTGAAGTTTGACCAAGTCTTCCCTTGTGGCTGTCCCCTTGACTTGGCATAGATTATGGAGAATATATGGCATTTTCTGGTGATGTGGCTGTCCCAATGATGAGTTGGAAGGCCTCCTTGCATGCATAACGCTTTTCAATTATACAATTATGCAAAGATTTTGAAATCAATAAAGAAAATTACAATAGATAAAACAAATGAAAATCAATACAATAGATGTAGAAAACGACAACAATGACTTGCAAGTTAATCAATTATGCGTGCAAGGGTCCTGCTAGGGGGCTTGTAATTGGTCTCTGATGTGTTGCATCATTTACTCATTTGGGTTCTAAAAGTTACTCATCTATAAGAAGCTTTTGGTTAACTCTTGACACTGATTTGGCTTTGGGGGAAGGAATGAAAGAATTTATATATCTCCTTGTAAATTATCTTTGTTTACTTATCAAAGAGGTGCCAAGTTTAGGTTCTTGGTTTCTTAAATTACACTTCCATAAAAGAAACCTTATTATGAAAATAAAATTGCATCAAAATTTAGTGCAACTCAATCAATCAACCCAACCTAGCCAACTAGCCAAAATCCAATCATAAGACCTGTTGCGTCCTGGAATATTCGCGGCGGTAGAGAAATATATAGTTTAACGTCTTAGCGTTGTACGAAGATCCAGCACACAATCAGATAAGTGAGAGGGTGTAGCGTTCATAAGAGACACCAAAGTTTTTACGTGGAAAACCCCTGAAAAAGGGGAAAAAACCACGGGGCCTGGCCCGGTTTGAATGAATCCACTAGTATTTGTAGTCGGTTACAAATGAGGCCCTTCCTTAGGAGAAGGCCTTGGATTGATGTAGCAAATGTACATCATATAGATTGCATTACATGGTAAGAGTTACATATACATGTTTGTTTGGCCTGAAGGACCGTGGTCGGCAGGAGACCGGAGTCAGAAAGACCGTTGTCTGTTGATGGAGGTCGGAAGGACCATAGTAGGCGACAAAGGCCTGAAGAACTGTAGTCGGCAGGAGACCGTAGTCGGCTGGAGACCGTAGTCGGCAGGAGACCGTAGTCGGCCGGAGACCGTAGTCGGCCGGAGACCGTAGTCGGCCGGAGTCAGAAAGACCGTTGTCTGTTGATGGAGGTCGGAAGGACCATAGTAGGCGACAAAGGCCTGAAGAACTGTAGTCGGCAGGAGACCGTAGTCGGCTGGAGACCGTAGTCGGCAGGAGACCGTAGTCGGCCGGAGACCGTAGTCGGCCGGAGACCGGAGTCAGAAAGACCGTTGTCTGTTGATGGAGGTCGGATGGACCATAGTAGGCGACAAAGGCCTGAAGAACTGTAGTCGGCAGGAGACCGTAGTCGGCTGGAGACCGTAGTCGGCCGGAGACCGTAGTCGGCCGGAGACCGTAGTCGGCAGGAGACCGTAGTCAGAAATACCGTTGTTTGGTGATGGAGGTCGGACGGACCGTAGTAGGCGACAGTGGTCAGAAGGACCGTAGGCGGTAGGAGATAAGGAGTCAGGTGTTAGTCCCAGTGTCACT
This sequence comes from Dendrobium officinale, assembly GCA_019514585.1. Taxonomy (NCBI): domain Eukaryota; kingdom Viridiplantae; phylum Streptophyta; class Magnoliopsida; order Asparagales; family Orchidaceae; genus Dendrobium; species Dendrobium officinale. Next base: position 71,341,334 of record CM033687.1, on the reverse strand, counting down.
TGGAAGATCGGATGTTGATGGTCTGGCCTTGAGTAGGACGTCGGTTCTTAAGCAGGACGTCAGGTCTTCAGCAGGACGTCGGGTCTTAAGCAGGACGTCAGGTCTTCAGCAGGACGTTGGGTCTTCAGCAGGACGTCGGGACTTAACGTCGGGCCCTGAACAAGACGTCGGGTCTTTGGCAGGAAGTAGGGACTGAGTGTCAGGCCTTGAACAAGACGTCGGGTCTTTGGCAGGACGTAAGGACTGAGTGTCGGGCCTTGAACAAGACGTCGGTTCTTTGGCAGGACGTCGGGTCTTCAGTAGGACGTAGGGACTGGACGTCAGGCCTTAAGGTGGTGGTCTGGCGAGGTTCTGCGGTGGTCCGGCGAGGTTCCTGCGGTGATCCGGCGGTGGTCCGGCGAGGTTTCTGCGGTGGTCCGGCGGTGGTCCGGCGAGGTTATGTGGTGGTCCGGCGATGGTCCGGCGAGGTTCTGTGGTGGTCCGGCGGTGGTCCGGCGAGGTCCGGCGGTGGTCCGGCGGCTGTCGAGGAGGAGCTCCTTCCTTCTCTTCTTCCTCTCTTCTCTTCTTCTCTCTCTTGCTTAGATCCTTTATTGTGAAGAATGAGGGCTCTATTTATAGATTTTCTAGAGTGGCATGGCCCGTAAATAGGTGCGAGATTAGGGGCGAATAGGGAGTGGTCAAATGGACGGTCGATATTGAATCCTACGATCGTGCACCGTTCATTGGACATTTGAAGGCCTTAGTGATGTCGGAATTCTGTGATCTTGGGCTCGTTGGATTCGTCTCGTCGAGCCCTTCGATTCGAGTATAAGCTCGTCAAAATCGGAGTCCGTTTAGTAACTCAAATTGCGGTTTGAACCTTCCAACAGCGCTTTGGATCCATGATTTGGACCCATTTGGGCTCGGATTGGGTTGATCTTGGTGTCGTTGAGTTCGTATTTCCGAGACGCTCAGTTCGACTATAAGCTTGCTGAAATCGGAGTTGGGGTGCTCTCGGAATTAATTTTTGTAGTTTCCAACTAGCTTTTGCCTCGAGATTCGTGCCCGATCAAGCTAATTTTGTGATGCCGTATCAAGACCCAATGATAAACAAAAGGAAAAAAAAAGGTTTTTGATAGATAGTTTGCCATCCTATACTTTAGTTAAAATAGATCAGTCTAGCATTGTATATGAAGACCTTCAAGCTTGCAAAAATATCTTTTCAGAGATATGATAATGTTCTTGAGGATCTACCGTAAGACCCTTCTATTGATCTTGTTGTTGATGGTGGTTTCTTCCCATCTATCTCTTCCTCTTCAAGATGTATTTTTCATTTGTTACCGCTTTTTGATATAGATTCCTCATTTTTCTTTCTTCCTTATTCCATATTAAACTAATTTTCTCGTACAACTGAGGAGCTTAAATTCTCCCCCCAGTAATATTTTGACTATTCAGAGTAGAGTTTTTTGTAGTTCAGTGTAATTGATGCAGTGTGCGATGTCATCACACAACACTTATTAAAACATTCAAAAGATACATAGAAGAGGAAGATGATCAATTTATTTTGCCATTGACCTGTGATTGTCAAGAATCATCCAGGACAGTGATTATAAAAAAGGGTCATATGCTTCATCTAATTATCATGTACAAAGAAGGTGTTTTAGATGTTGATACTGCAATCCTACTTACTGAAAAAGTGCAAATGAAATTGAAAATGTAGCCTGATGAGAATAAAATTCATTTTACTGTTAAAAAATAACTTAAAATTATTTTCCTTTTTACAATAGGTATGTTTGTTGAAATTGTTCTTCTTATATGTGACCAATTTTCATTCATGCTTTTGAGTAAGGATGCACCACCTTGGGGATGCAAGTTGGTGAAGATTTTTAAAAGCTGTTGTCAAGATTTTTTATTCAAATCTTGTTTATATCGATAAATCCGCACCCCACATGTCGGTGAAAAAATGATGGACTTGATTAAGTACAAATTATGCTTGGTTAGATTAAAAAATGACCGGGATAAAGAAATCAAAATTTTCCTTTTAACAAGTATAGTATTTCTTTTCAATGAGATATTCTGATTTACATCTTACAATCATCATCATTATCCTTATCGTAACAAGTGGTTTCATGAATTTAAAATTTCCATTTATTTTTATTGGTTACTACATAATGTGCAGAGCCTATTCCCCACAAATATTTTTGCACAATCTACATTTAATCGCATTCAATCTATCTCTTTTTTTTTTTTTTTAAATTCTTCAACACTAATGCTATGTTCCCATCTTATTGGTGCATTTTTTACCTTTGTTATACATCTCCAACCCTCTAGTGGTGGAGCCATAAATTTATTCTAGTGGAGGCACAAATTAAGTTTTTTTAAATATTATCTTAATTTTTTTTATTTGGACTTGAGATTGACGAATTTTTAAATTTTTCATTAAACTTATTATTTCAAAAAAGATAAAACATAAGATGATAAAAAACTTATAATTTATAATGTTTTTTTTTTCATATTCTAAAAGAATTGAATGATTACTTTATTATCAAATATCAATACAATTCTTTTTTTTTTCTTAATATAAGTGACTAAATTATCATTGATTTATTAATTTCCAATTCTATTTTGTATACAATTTTTACTATAGTTTTAACTGGGAAAAAAAATCAACTTATAGTGTATTGATTTTAAAATAAATTAAAAAATTTTAATTTATTTTAATAAATTTTGATTATAATTTTTTAAACTCAATTTATTTATATATAAATGAAAGAATAAAAGTCATTAACTATGTTTCAATTTTAATAAACAATTAATAATAATAATATAAAAATTAAAAAGTGAAGAAATTAAAAATAGTAAAAAGCTAAAATAGAATTCATAAGCTGTAACACAAATTAGAAAAGCAGGAGCAGTAAGATAAAAGGATGAGACTATAAAGTAGCCTCTTCATCCACAAACCCAACCAAATACATCTCACACTACTTATATATAGCTACAATACACTCATCCAACGGTTCATAGCAACTAGGAAGTTATAAAGCAAAGGTTGAGATGTACAGTTCTGAATCTGTAGCAAAGGGAGAGCAGTAGTGGAGCAGGCAAGCCGTTATGCTGAGAGTAATTTGTTATTATTAATAGGAGTGGATTACATATTTAGCTTTATCAGCCCCCTTCAAATTGATCATCCAAGGTTGTATGGTCAATTTGTCTCTAAGGTAATGAAATATGATATTGGAAAGGGATTTAGTGCATATATTAGCAATTTGATCATGAGAAGCCACATGGTGAACTATAACTGCTTTGGACATACACTTCTTAATAAAGTGATGATCAATTTCAATATGTTTAGCTCTTGTATGAAATATTATATTGTTTGCTAAAAATATTGCTGAAATGTTATCACAATAAATGAGAGATGGAGCTAAAGTCTCTATATGAAATTCTATAAGCAATCGTCTTAATCAAATAAGTTCAGTGATAAGGAGTAACAAAGCACGATATTCGGCTTCTGTTGAGGAACGAACAATAGTTGGTTGCTTCTTTGTGGCCCATGAGATGAGGTTTGGCCCAATAAAAATGCAATACCCTGAAGTAGACTTGCGATCTGTTTGTTGCTTGAAGTCTTCTACAATAGTGGCCCATATTTATTACAAGTGTCTAGGTTAAGGATATAAGGTAATAAAGAAGAAGAAATGACATAATATAAAGATTGTGTGTAGCTTGGATTTGGTATAGGCCAGCCATATGAATCGAGGAGATGCTTGCTAGGACAGGAGATAGAACCATCAATGTAACCTTCAAGCCCGTTAGCTTTGAATACTTTAAGCACTTGAGAATGCTCGGTAGAGTAACTTTCTGTCGTTAGCGGGGTGTGAAAAATACTTCTCAAGTTCTTCGTGAGAAATTTTAGTTGAGGTAGAATATCTATCTCTGCAGCTTCCTTTGAAGCCATTTCAGTCATCTCTAGATTTGAGGAGGAAGAGTTGGAAGATTCCATCAAGTGTTGTAGAGAAGATGCTCTAATACCATGAAGAAATTAGAAACTTTAAAATACTAAAACAAAATTCGTAAGATGTAACAGAGATAAGAAAAGCAGGAGCAAAAAGATAAAGGGATGAGACTATAAAGTAGCCCCTTTGTCCACAAACCCAACCTGATACATCTCAAACTTGTATATAGCTACAGCACACTCATCTAATAGTTCACATCAATTGGGAAGTTATAAAACAAATGCTGAGATTTACAATTCTGAATCTGCAGCAGAGGGAGAGCGGTAGTGGAGCAGGCAAGCCATGTTTCTGAGATTGATTTGTTATCATTAATTGGAGAGGACTGCATATTAGCTTTATCAAAAGAAAGTAAAATTTTATTTTGCAAACCCCCAATTTTTCCCCCCCCCCCCCCCCCCCCCCCCCCCCCCCCCCCCCCCCCCCCCCCCCAACCTACTTAAGTTTATTTTTTACTATCTTATCTTCAATAGATGCTACTCCATCGCCATCATATCTCTATCATAATTATTTTTTCAAGTTTTGCGACACAGGTGCACATTCATCTTAATATTATCATTGTATATATATATATATGATTTCATTATTGTCCATCACTTAAATTGATACAGAACAGGTAGTTTTGTTGTAAATTTATAAAATTTATATTTAAATCTTAATGATATTCTCTCTTTGCTTTATAAACTCGAGGCATTCAAATATATTTTTAATACTCTACCTGCTAGAGATACAAGCAGACAAATGATGATTCTTAAACATCAAACCTTTAGTAGCTCTACAATTTGCTACAATCACTGGAAAGATAGATGATGTAATAGTTTCGGAGTGTCCATGGCTTGTTCATTCATGTTTGCATATTTCAACTGTCTTTAGCTCTGGGGCAAATATGCTGTTGATAGTACTTTTTAGATTAGTATTAGCTACCGCAAATGGACTGGAACTATTAGCTTGTTCATTTGCTTCTAAGTTGGATTTTTTGAAAAAAATTTCATTTGCGAGCAAAGTGGTATAGAAAAATAGGAACAAAGTTCAAAATAGTCTCCTAATTATTAGTATTTTACCAATTTAGTTGCAGTCTTACGGAGCATCACATTTCTTTAATTTAATCCATCAACTATACAAATTTAATTCCAAATATTCCTTCAGATATTAAATTAGGATCAACTTTGTACAGTTGAAAGACTAAATTGAAATCAATTTTGCATTCTAGTTTATCTCAATTTCTACTTTAGGGATTATTTGAGATAAATTTTATATAGTTTAAGTAACTAAATAAAAAAAATGTGATATTCAGAGGTCAAATTGACTACATATGGATAGTCAAGAATTTATTTTGATCTTTTTTTCTTGAAATAAATATCTTCTCATGGCTTTCTTATGACGTTTTGTGTGTGACTACAGCTTGCCCAGACGAGGAACAAAAGTGAAGTGCCGATCATATAATTCTGCCATTCTGAAACGTGAATAAGTAGTTGTTGCCTGTGAAATTCATTATGTTCTTTTCAGTTTCCATGGCTTGTATATGTTCTTAGATAGTAATACAGCTCTGATGAATCTGTACTGTATTCATTGTAGGAATAACTGGAGCAAGAAATAAGTTCAGGTTTTATGAAAAATGTGTCTGATTACCTTTTTGGAATACCAAGGAAGAACAAAATGGCTGCCTGGATAAGATCTTGGAGGAAGAAGGCGAAGATTTGTGGTTGGAATATGAGAAAAGTTTAGGACTTGGCTTTGAGTGCTCTTTAAATTTCTGTGGATGCGGTGAGAAAAAACGAGTAATGAAAAGAAGTTTTCGGTTCAGATTTCTTAAAAATTTCACATGAGCCACAAGCTCTTGCAAGTTGCTTTTTGAATTTAGTGATTAGCGGGATGAATATGAATTAATACATAATCACTTCATTATATTATCTTGATTAACGCTTAATTTGGAATAGTTTTATTATTATTTTCTTAAGTTAAAAAAATTTGCGTACTAAAAAATTATTTTAAAAAATAGCAAGAAAGTTGTCCCAAACGAATCCTAGTTCTTTTGATTAACAATTTTTTAATAATTATCATTACTTATTTCAATTTGTTGTCATAAATGTGCATAAACATTGTGAAAATCATGTATAAATGTAAATGCAACATAAAAAATGTATGATATGAAATGGCAGCTTGATAAATAAGCTTCTTTGTACTCATAAAAATCTCGGAAAATATTGTCTTTGTTGTTATGAAATAATATTATTGTGGGCAAATTCTAGTGTGGGTAGGTGTAAATCCTAAATTATAATATTCTTGTATGAAAAATATCTTAAAAAAATTCCTAATGTTCACTTGTAAATGAAAGGGCAGATGAAAATTTTAATTATTTTGAACTAACTTTCACAGAGTTTTTCAAAAATAAGATACAAAATTACAAATTCAGTCTCTCTTATAATGTCACAGAATCCTTTTCGAAGAAACCTCTAGCATTATCTCTCCGGAAAGATACCAATTTTCAGAAGCTTTGGTGAATTGTGGTCCCAAAAATTTTGTTAGGAGAACAAATCTACAGTCAGGTATCTCATTATCTACGAATTTATAATGCTTACTAGATGTTCTTATTTTCCTTGCACTATAGTTGATTGAAATCTTTTCTGATCTTGCAGTTCCATTAGCTCAATTCTCTTATAACGATGTGTTCATCATCATTGAGGTATTTATCCTCTCCAAAGAACTATGGTGAAAATTATTATAGATTTTCTTCATAGCTGCGAATTCTAAACGCTACCCCACACCCTCTTCTTCATTTAGAAATCTAGTTGAGAAGACCTCGCAGGAATAGCCTAGCCCCTTTTCCAGGCTTATGGTCTATCTCCTTTGGCTTGGCTTGATTGAAGGCCTTTCCAACTGTTTACCTCCCTTTTTTTCTCCCTGAGAGACAATGCAGTGAAAATCACCACCGACCACCATGGGGGAACCCACCGTGTGACCTGCAGCAATTCCCTCCCAGAGACGCCTTCTTATATGTCTATCCTTATGAGCATACACCACAGCTAATTCCCAAGTCAAACCATTTGCCAGTTGGACATGCGTCCAGTTCTACCGGGGTCAATTACACACGGCTGTCCTGGGTACGGGTGTCTTTTGGTCCAGCTTTGGAGTGAGCACTACCGAGCTAGCCTTCTGGGAGGCGTTGTGTCGAGAGGCAGAGTTCCACATCCGAGGACTGAGGTCCCTCTCAGTCTTGCGGACCAGGGTTACACTCTCACAGTTGCAGGAGAGGATTTCCAGGCACCGAGAGCTGGTCGACTCTGCTCGCGACATACTTGACGGCAGTGCGACAGCTTTGAGGAGAGTCGTATCGTAGTTTGTGTTAGGTAGACCAATTATATATTGTAAACTTGCTCTATCCAGACATTATAAATATCTCTCCTACTGTAACAAAAGAATACAAAATGAATAATTTATGATTTCCTCCCTTTCTAGTATATCTTCTTCCCCTTCTTTTTCTCTAAGGAGTCTACACCTACTTCGGAAGGAGTCTTCCCCTTCTTGAAATGGATCAAGAAGAACATCAGAGTTCTGTCTTGGTTGGGTGATTCTTCTCATCTAAATTCTTTGATGGAACCTATCTGTTACTTATGAATTATGTACATAGACATGTATGAGTTTTCAAATAAGACATTTCAATCTAGTTAAAACAATCACATGTGCTTGCATTAAAGAAGCTAAGGAAAGGTCAAGCAACAATAATTAAAGAAGTATGTAGATCTCCTATACACTCCCTATTCATAGGAATTGTTTTTTTGGCATACATGCATGTTTCAACTTTCAAGTTCTATAATACTCATTAAACATTTTATCTTGAAAATGACACTTATATTTTCTTACAATTAGACTTATATGAATACATTAAAAGTTCATTGACTTGCTAAGTAAATCTTATTTAACTTAATAATGAGCAAACCATAGATAAATAAGATTTTTTAACTCATTAATAAACTTAATCTCATTTTTTGTCAGGATAATAGTTAATGAATCAAACCATAAGAAAATCTTAAGCTATTCTTCATATTATCTTTCTAGTTTTTCTTTTCATTAGGTAATTTTTAGGTTTCAATTGGGAAATTCTTACTCATTTTAAAAACTTTCTAGTACTAGTTTTTCTTTTCATTAAAATTTGATCATCCAGGACTTAAGTTTTGTTTGGGACAGCTTTCTTACTGCTTTTTAAAATAACTTTTTAGTACTAAAAAATTGTTTTAATAAGCAGTAAGAAAGCTGTCCCAAATGAAACCTTAATAAAAAATAGATAAATTTAATGCAACTTTATTTCTCTAGATTGTTCTCCACACCTAATTCATATTTGGCTTAGACTGTAAGCACATGGTGAGGAAAAGCCAACCACTAAATAGTCAAAATCAATAGCTGCTTTAAGAAAATGAGAAGATAAGGATGGGTGAGTTCATCTGCCTGTATTTAAAATAGATGCATAGGCTATAATTATTGAGCACTTTCTTTTAAATTAATATTGTCAACATGATTATTAACCTAACACTGTAATCACTTTGTCAGCATTCATAAATCTTATTCTGCTCATAGCCACATCTGTCTTCTGCTGACGTTTTTAGTATTTAGTAAAGATAATGACTGCTTTTTGGTGCTTCTAACACAAATTATGACTGCGTAGTGGTTGCCAGCTTTCCTCCATTCTTTGATGGTTAGTGATATTATCATATGTGGATGAAATTTTAAATTTTTTTGTAGGTGTTATTTTCTTTAGTTGATAAAAAGTTAATGAGTTGCTCCTATAATGTTAGGATTTAATTCCTTTGATTAAAGTTATGCTTTGATGTTTAGATGTTTCATTAAGAAAAAAATACAGTGGCTCTCTTATCTTGGTATTAGGTAATAGAGTTGGTAAAAGAGTTTTGAAGTTATTGTCAAGAACTGGAGATCGAATCATTTTACATATTAGTGCTTCAACACTCAAACTTTTAGATGTGGATGCCAACTAACTTAGGCTTCATTTGGGACGGCGTTATTATTGCTTCTTAAAGCAGCTTTTTAGTATAAAAATTTTAACGTTGTTTCAAAAAATAGTAAGAAAGTCGTCCCAAACGAAGCCATAGTTGATAAAAATCCTTGCAATTTATTGAGGATCAAACTTTGAGTAAAATTTATAATTGGACATACACTGAGATTTTCCTCCAAAAAAACATTTAGGCTTCATTTGGGAGAACTTTTTTACTGCTTTCTAAAGCAAATTTTTAGTACAAAATATATTAGAAAGCTCTTTTATAAAGCAAGAAGAAAACTGTCTCAAACTAAACCTAAATGAAGCTATAAAAAGCCTTCTCATGGAAACACATGTAGCCTTGACTAGTACTAAAATATGTTTAAGGACTATTTGGGATGAGTGTAGCTATTTATAAAACTATTTATATAAGTTATTGTAACTTGTAAGTATTATATATTTTTTCCTTAATAAAAAATAAACTGTAGCTTGCAAATAGCTTTCACCTTAGCAGTTCTAGCAGTTAAAAATCCTGCCATAAATTTTTTTGAAACTTAACAATAAAATTAGAACAAAATAGAAGTGTGGCAAATATAGTTATGCAAATTATCCCAAACAAACATTGCAGGTTTCATCATAAATTCTAAAGAGAGACACACCACTTCAATGACTGAAGAAACAAAAAAAAAAAAAAAAACTGCATTAAAACAGCAGAATTCAAATTGCACTTAAAAATAGAAGCTGAAAAAGTCTTAAAAGATGACAGTAAAGGAGAAACACATAAATATAGACACAATCAAACCATCTAAGTACACTCAAGCACATAGGAAATAAACCAAAGCAAGACCCCATAGATTCTTCCCTTTCACTACTTATATCTACAGTTCTAAGGTTTTCCATTGCTTTTGGCTTTTTAGTTCATTTCCCAGTTTCCACCATTCTTCTTCTCTTTATTTCCCTCACAACTGGATTTAATGAGAAGATAAGCTGCTGAGGAGAGTGTTAGGTTTCGTTTGGAACGGCTTTCTTACTGTTTTTTAAAGCAACTTTTTAGTATGAAAACTAAAAAATTTTATACTAAAAAACTGCTTTCAAAAACAATAAGAAAGTCGTCCCATAAACGATACTTTATTGATCATGCATTGCTCCTGAATGATCCAAGAGCCTTAACTGCTGCAGCTCTCAGTACATACTGGTGGTAAATTGCAGCAGCTGCTGCTCCTACAAATGGCCCCACCCAGAAAATCCACTGCAACAAAACATAGAATCAGATTTTTTTTTTTTTTTTAAATTTTGATTCTGCACTTATTTGTTAAGAGCTAATTAGTTTATATTATTATAAATATTATATATAAGAGTTTCTTATAGAAATTTCAGCCATTACATCAACAGGACAAAACCGTGAAGGCTCTTAGATCAAAGCGGGCAATATCTCGATAGTTAAGAATTTGAGCTATCACAATATGATACCTGATCATCCCAAGCTTTGCTCTTGTTGTAGATCACAGCAGCACCGAAGCTTCTGGCTGGGTTGATACCTGTACCAGTGACGTGAATGGTGGCCAAGTGAACCATGAAAACTGCAAAACCAATGGGCAAAGGGGCCAAAACCTAAAAAACAAAAGAAGAAAGAAAATTAATGCAAAAACGTCAAGATTAATCTTGAATTTACATTTCTAACACAAGGTGCAAATGATTCTATATATATATCTATATATATATATATATATATATATATATATATATATATATATATATATATATATATATATATATATATATTTTTTTTTTTTTTGTAATTTAGGAAATACCACTTTTAATTATAAAAATACCCTCCCAACATGCTAGCTTTTTTTTTTTTTCTGGACTAATAACATTTGAAATTCTTTTATGCACAAATTAATTCCAACTTTCTCTATTTGTAATATAATCACCCAAATCAGATATAGCATATTAAATTTTAAAGTCATATTAATCACAATCTCAATGTGTTAATCAAAATATATAATAAATATATAATAAATTAAAACTAAATAAATATTTAAATGATTCTAACCATACTAGCATGAATGCTAAGAGATATAATTGAATAAAAAATTTGAATTATGAAGAAATATTTGCCCCGATTTACATGTTATGAATGATTCAAATTATATCAAATAAATGTCAAAATTATTTTTTTATGTAGAGACGTTAGAGAAATTACTCTGTGTGATTACCGGACATCATTCGGAGGTAAATCAGGATGCGTTATGTCACTTTTTTGCTGTGTATTGGTGTTGTGTATCACTGTGTACCGAGAGATATAGCGCATCCTAATTTACATCACAGTCTGGTGACCGCACATAATAATTTCAAATGACTTAGTTATAGAAGAAGATGTTGATCATAATTATAAATTAAAAGATATTATGTGAGACTAAACATATTTTAATTAAATAATTTATTTGTTAAAAGCTCTCCTAATAAATAAATAATTTTCTTCTACATATTAAAAAATTAAGTTGAGGAAAGAGAAGATAAAGAATAATTGAGAGAAAAGAAGAAAAGTACAAAAAAAAAAATTGTTATATATTCAATAGTGCATAGGTCGGAAATGCCAAAAGTCATTTTTAGTATTTTGTTCATTATTTTAAAAAACAAAAGGTCAATATTTTTGCATTATATGTATTATTCTAATTAATATTTGTATCAAAATAATAATTTATTAATAAACAAGTTATAATTGTACTAACTAGTCTGTTAAAATTAATCAATAAGTGTTTTCTCTCTATAAGTAAAAAAAAATCTATTTTAAATTATTATTTTGCAGTTAATATTATTAAATAAACTTTTAAAGAAAAGGAATAATAATTTCTTTTAATTTTTTAAATTTGAACTTATCATATTATATAACCATTAAACTAAAAAATATAAAGTTTTTTACAATCTATGATATGAAAATAATTTATGAATTAAATTTCATAGTTTTTTATATAGATAATCATTTATCAAAAAATATAAAAATATATAGTAAATTTTGATAGTATATAAAAAATATTTAAAATTTAATTTTATGCATATCTTTCACCAATTAAAACTATTTAATAAACAAAAATATCATCAATCAATTATTTATTTAATTTCAAATATTTGGATTTTTTTTGCTCGTTTAATTGAATAAAAAATTTAATGCATTTAATTAATAATAAATAATTTTAAATCTTAAAAAATCTGTAATTTTAGTCATTTAAAAAAAAATAGAGAGAGAAAGAGAGTAGAATACTGACCGGCACATGCGAATCTCGTGCGCTCCTCTTCGGATCGGTGGCGGAGAAGACAGTATAAACAAGAACGAAAGTTCCGATGATCTCCGCCCCCAAAGCCGTCCCTTTCGAATACCCATCCGCCACCTCATTCGCTCCGCCGCCATATCTGGTATAATACGCCTTCTGAAACGCTTTAGCTAAACCGGCTCCGCATATAGCTCCGAGACACTGCGCCACCATATAAAGCAGGGCTCTAAAAAGCGAGACTTTGCGAGCGATGAAAAGGCCGAAGGTCACGGCCGGGTTTATATGGCCGCCGGAGATGCCGGCGGTGCTGTAGACGAGGATGAAGATCATGCCGCCGAAAGCCCAGGCGATGCCGAGGATTCCGGCGCCTTCGCAGTCAGCGTTGGGTGACAGGAGGGGATCGGATTGGTGGCTGTAGCCGATGACGGTGAGGATCGTGACGTAGAGGAAGAGGAGGGTGGCGACGAACTCGGCGATGGTTGCGCGGTAAAGAGACCATTTTGCGAGTTCTTCGAAGTCGAAGAGGGCGGAGGGAGGGGGGTCGGTATAGTCTTTCGCGGTGTACTCAGTGACGTTTTGGGAGCCGGATTCGATTACTTCGACGTCTTTACCCATTTGGATCTTGCCCTGGTTTTGATGCTCTGGTTTGGCTTGATGGGCGAGGGGGGAGAGTGGGAGGGGGAAGATGGAGGTGAGTGGGTATTTATTGAAGGTGGGAGGTGACCACACCAGGGAGGTGAGGGGTAGAAGAGGTGATTTTTTATTTGGGAGAAGAAATGAGAATAATCTTTTATTATTATTATTATTATTATTATTACAAGGTGCACTAAAATTATTGGATTATTTTTGGTAGAAAAATATTTAGTCCTTTAAATGGTTCCCAAATTTTTTACAAAAGATCAAAATTGTCCTTACTATTTAAAATCCCTATTTTAGTGCTTTATATTTTTTAAATAAAGGCCTAAATGATCTCACTAAAAAATTAATTTAGTCCATATTTAAAAATTCAATGAAGAAAATTGATATTTTATATAATTAAGAGCTATTTTAATTTTTTAGAAAAAGTTTGGGAACTAATTTCGTCATTTCTTTAATTGTGTTTAAGATAGTATATACATAGGTCATTAATGTTGTACTCATCTTAATGCATATTTGAGGATTTTTAGGTTTCGCTTGGGACAACTTTCTTACTGCTTCTTAAAGTAATTTTTTAGTACAAAATTTTAATTTTTTAACTAAAAAATTATTTTAATAAGTAATAAGAAAATATATCACAAATAAAGCCTTGTACTCATCTTAATTAATTTTAGATTAGGACATACCTTACAATAAAATATTCATGAATTTTAAATTAATTAAAGAATTTTTTGCATTTTCATATGTTGTAGTTGCTTTAAAGAAAATTTAATAATTTTGAGATGTGATCATAATTATAATCAATTGAGAATATTATATTAATTTTCTACATGACGGACAAAAAAATGAGCTAGCAAAAGTAATATTAGCCATCAGTCTCTCTCACAAGAGATTATTACATATGAATAAGAGCATATAAATGCATTTAAGGAATAATCAAAATGTGTATTTTGATAATTCCTTATATGCCTCTGTGCTTTTATCCATACATAATTAATCTGTTGTGAGTTAGGTTATCCAATAAGAGTTATGTTCCTATTTGAACGTATTTAGCTTAATAATTAATTTAAATTTAATATTATATATATATATATATATATATATATATATATATATATATATATATATATATATATATATATATATATATATATATATATATATATATATATATATATATAGCTCATTATATATTTAGCTTGGCTTAAAAAATGAATTTTTTATATTATTTATTTAATGGCCCACCTAAACAATAATTGAGCTTGAGCACAGTGTTCATTTTTGTTAACATTATTTTCGCGGGTTTAAATATGCCGGCCAGACCGACCAGTCCAAAACTTCGCTTTCGTGGGCCCATTTGTAACTAGATAGCCTGAACCTGGAAGCAACAAGCGAATGGGCCCACGTGCTTTAGTGGGTAGGCCCAAATATCCTTTCGCAAGCTGGGCCTGCTTGTGTGTCGGCCCATTTTATGCCGAATACTTTACAGCGCAGGCTCTCTGTTTTGATGATTAAAAACGAAGTATAGAATTATAAAGACTAATTATGATTAATTAAGTATATATTAACCACTAACAGAACTCAAACTATCTATTATAATTATTTAATTGGTAATCCATATAACCTAATACAAATCTTAATTCTCTGTCATTGAGAGTATTTATAGAATTATAATGATTAATTATGACTAATTAAATACCTATTAACCTCTAACACAATTTGAACTATCTATTACAATTATTTAATTACTAATTCATATAATCTATTACAAATCAATATCAACATTAGCAAACAAATTGTTATTGGATAAGTAAAAAATAAATAAAAATAGGAAATTTTATCTACATATAATTTAATTCGAAAATAATTTAAAAAATAATACATAAAAAAACAATTTTTTAAATTCTTGTTGCTTAGATTGGAGAAATTAATGCTTTTTGTGACGACTTTCTTACTACTTCTTAAAGCAGCTTTTTAGTACAAAAATTAAAAAGTATGCACTAATAAGTTGTTTTTAAGTAGTAAGAAAGTTGTCTAAAATGAAATCTAAATCAATTTTAAAAAAATCACCTTTTAATTTTATTTTACACTTAGATTTTGTTTGAGAAGGCTTTCTTATTGCATTATAAAGCAGTTTTTTAGTACAAAAAATATTAGCTCAGAAAAATATTGTACTAAAAAACTGCTTTAAAAAGCATAAGAAAGCCGTTCCAAATAAAACTTTAATGTCATTTTCGTGTCGGCTTTTGGCTTAGCCTAAAAAAGTGTGATGCATCTATTTAATCCTTAAAAAAAAAAAAAATCTAAATATTTTTTTCTTTAATTCCCTAAGAATATAAATGAGTTTGGTAGAGATTAGGCAAAGCTCTCTTAGGCTTCGTTTGGGGACGACTTTGTTTCTGTTTCTTAAAGTAGCTTTTTAGTAAATTTTTTTAATTTTGTACTAAAAAGCTTACTTTAAGAAGCAGGAAAAAAGCCGTCCCAAACGAAGCCTAAATGTCTTATTTAACCAACCTAAAACTCAGCCTAATTGAACCCATTCTAAATGTTTTTTCTTTGTCTTTGATGCCGACTTTTAATTATTTGAGTATTATTGCTACCTAACTTTGTAAGAGACACTTAATTTTTTAATAATAATTAGAAAATTTTTATAATCCCTAGAGATAATTAATTTTTTTTTAATTATCCAATTATCTAACTAATTAAAATAAAGGAGATTATAGGCTAAGGTTCTATGGGCACCTCATAAGCTTGGTAAGCTACCATCTTTCCTATTAGCTAATTTGTGACTAATTATCATATTTTTAATGTTTAGAGCTGTCAGATGTTAAGTCATTAGGCCCATTAAATAAGAGAATTTATATTTAAACCCTTTACTATAGCACATTTAAGTTTTGAAAAGTTTAAGAAAATAATTTTATGGATTTTGGGTGTTTGGGATAACTTTTTTATAACTTTGCTTATTAAACTTCAATCACGTCTTCATTTGGCTGTTGCTTTCTCTCTATGTTTTAAAAATTTATATGTTGGGAAGCTGTGTTTTACACCAGCTTTAAAAAAAGTTATTTTATCCATAACAACTTTACAATCATTTTTACAAGAAGATGTTAATAAGGTCTATGATGAAAATAAGAGATCTAATGACACATTAGTTGGGGATTAAACGGGGACAAATATGTGAGCTTTGAGAGAGTCATGACCCTAAAATATGAATGCGATTATGAAGGATGGAAATAGATTTGATCAGCGGTGGAACTAACATTAGTTTTTGAGGTGGCAAACTTAAAAAAAAAACTGTAAGTGGCAAAACTCTAGGAGACTAGGTTGAACCGTGGAAGTCGGTAACAACATCCTGCTTGAAACTGAAGGCATCGCCTGATGAATCGGCGATGCTGTCGTGCAGAGAAGAGAAGTGGAAAACAGGGTGCAATAGCCCGAGGTGTGTTCAGGCAACAACATCAACCGAAGGCCCACAAGGCGTTGTGCGGGATACTCGAGGAGAGCATATGCGGCTGCGGGGTCTTTTCAAATTTAATAATTTATTCTCTCCAAATCATTAATAAATTTTGATTCTTTTTGTCTTGTTAAACCTCTTTATATATGCCAATCATTGAAGGCTTTAATAACCCCTTCAGTAAGTACATAATTCTTCTTCATAATATAAATAATAAAATTTGGGCATTAAAAAAATCCTTTCTCAATATATAAAATATATTTCATATGAGATATAAAATTTATCATTATATTATTATTAGTTAATAAAATTGATTATGAAATTTTATAAGGAAAGAAATTTAGTTATTCTGATTGTAAAATTAATTTTTCATCATAAAAAATTTCTGAAATGCAATAAAAAAAAGTAATCAAAAGATATAAAGTCTGTTTGAGATAATTTTATTACTACTTTGCTTTTTAGATCAAAATCTCTCTCTCTCTCTCTTTTATTTCAAGAAATTTTTGTGCTGGAAATATGCCTTTTATAACAACTTTTAAAAAAGTTATTTTTCTCATAGCAACATTATAATCACATTTACAAAAAATTACAAACATTCGGACGGCTGCAACATTTTATAAATTAGTTGGAAAGTTGTTACGGAGAAAGTGACTTAGGCTATGTTTGGGACAGCTTTCTTAATCAACTTTCTAGTACAAAATCTTTTAGTTTAAGAATTTTTGTACTAAAAAACTTATTTTAGAAAGCAATTAAAAAGTCATCCCAAACAAAACCTTAGCTTCTCTAATAGCAAAAAGTAGCTTTCCATCATAAAAAATTCAGAAAGCTACAATAAAAGAGGGAGAAAATAATGAGAAATCAATAACCAATTTAAATTATGATTGTAATAAGTTGTCTCAAACAAACCCTTAATTATCTTCTAAATCATTATTAATTAAATCTTTGGCTAAATAGGTAGAATTCGGGTAATTATAATCGAATATAACCTGAATATGACCCATTAACTAAAATTAACATCCCTATCAGAACAACAGTTAATACAAATATAATTAAACTTTCTTAATTACTTTGATGATGTATGATTTACTGATAAGCTCTATAATTAAGCAAATTAATAGAATGGATTAGCAGTTAATCCTAATTAGGTACACGTGGATGAGTATTAGAAAAGTACAAGTGATTATATATCACTGATATGAACGTCCGTATTTAGTATATTATCTCATAAATGGACGGTGGAAAAAATATGGTCCGATCATCATTTTGGAAATTTCTTATTGTTGGGTCCATTGCAATTAGCATCATTAATTGTTAATTAATTATTGGTTAATTTTGTGATTATTGCTAATCAGTTAGTCGGTGGAGGGCGCCACTAATTGGATGACAGCTTGATCATATATTATAGATTTTATAAGTTTTTTTTTTTATATAGAGATTTTATAAGCTTATAAGCTTATTTGGTTGACTGGAAATTAATAAATAAACAAATGAATATTTATTTATTGTAAGTCTGGGTATATTTGAGATGTTTTTTTTTTTAATGTTTTGATTTTAAAATGAAAATTACAATTTCATTTTATTATTGGATTCTTGTTGCTTTTTCATTACTTATTACAAATTTCAATATTGGAAAGCTACTTTTTGTTACCATAAAACTAAAATTTTATTTGGGATAGCTTCAGGTCAATATTTTTTTTTGTTTTTTAAAAAAAAAATGTGTACTAAAAAGTTGCTTTAGAAAGCAAGTAAATTTTGGGACGGCTTTCTTATTGCTTCTCAAAGCAGTTTTTAAGTATAATTTATTTTTTTTTTGTATTAAAAAATTGCTTTAAGAAGCAGCAAAAAATTTATACCAAACGAAGCCCAAGTTACTTTCCCGGCTTTACAACTAACTTTATAAAACGTTGTGACGATCCCAATAGATTTGTTTGGTATCGTTTGTCTGTTGATTTCTTTTCAGGCAGCAAACATCGTTACATTTAACTATTGTTTTATTGTTGTTTTCTTATTGTTTTTTAGAAAATTTTGAGATGTAAAATTATTTTGGTAATCATAATAGCAAAGTTATGGTCAATTTGGGATATCTGCAGTATTTTATAAAATTGTTACCGGAGAAAATAATTCAGTTATTCTAGTTACAATAAATAGCATTCCATCGCAGATTTTTTTTCAAAAAGTAGTGAGAAAATAGTAAAAAAAAAAAGTATAGGCAGATGAAATTGTTGTTACTATTCAAAAAGCAAAAGAAAAGTTATCCCAAACACCCTAACTTTTATCACAATAATTGCATAACCAACTTTATAAAACATTGTGATCATAACAAGCACACCCCTAATCAAGTTAAACCAACTTGGTTGAGTAATTTTTAATTTTGTTTTTTCAATTTAAAGATTTCAAACTATTGAATTTATTTTGAAAAGGAACTAATTTAAAATTTTATTAATATTATTTTAAAATAAATTAAGAGTTTTGTGATTAAAATTTTGATATGATATTTTGATTTTATTTTATTTTTATTTTAATGAAAATTTAGGTTTGATATTGCTATCATTAATGAAGAGATGTTTTATTGATTTTTGTAGCGCAATAGAAATGATTTGTCAAAATATTCATTACACATATAGTGGTGAACAAAGAACAAAATATAAGACCAAAGTCTTAGGACGGTGATAGAAAGTTAGAAACATCACTAGAGAGAGAGAGAGATATAGAGATAGAGAGAGAGAGGTGATAGAAACACCACTAGATAGAAAGAGACACCACCTCTAGAGAGAGAGAAAGAGAGAGAGAGAGAGGTGCATGATAGAAACACCACTAGATAGAAAGAGACACCACCTCTAGAGAGAGAAACATAGAGATGGCTCCATCAACGATGGAAGAGAAAGGGGAAGATATTCAAAATATTCATTTTTGGGATGGAGATGATTAGAAACGCCACTTCCCAAAAGTAAAATGGGAAAGGAGAAAAAGCATTAGGCTTCGTTTGGGACGGCTTTTTTATTGTTTTCTAAAACGGAGTTTTAGTACAAAAATAAAAAATTTTGTACTAAAACTCCGTTTTAGAAAGCAGTAAAAAAACCATCCCAAATGAAATCTTAGTTGAAATAAATATTGATATTGGAAAATTTTCTTGAAAGGCTGTTATTTCTCTTCACTCTTTATATTGGAATTTAAATTTTTTTTAGGGGCCCGTTTGTTTTGCTGCATGGTACAACAAATATAATATATTGAAAATATTGTTGAATTATGTATTGAGTATGATATAGAGACAAGAGATTTTTTTTTTATATATATATTTTGATTTGAAGTAAAATCAATTCAATGCAAGGCTTGAAAAAAGAAAAATTATTACGTGCGGAGTTTAGACATAGAGAATCGTTCGATTTTATGACTGTGAACAGTAAAAACGCAGTTATTATTCACAACTACGTTTTTACTGTGCTTTTACAGTACATAGTCATAAAACCGAACAGTTCTTTGTATCTAGACTCCGCCCATAATCATCCTTCCTGAAAATGACAGTGGCGGTGAGCAACTGATGGTGGCTAGCGGGTAGATTGGTGGCCATGGCCAGTGGAGGCATTTGGTGTTAACATTGGCTAAGTTATGCTTTTGAAATTCGTCCAAATCTTACGTATTCCAAATATTGAAAATAAAGAAAATATAGAATTCCATACATTAAAGCTTTACTTTGCATTTGTTTTATATTTCCAACTAAACATTGAAAATTTCAAAAGTTATACATTTGATTTACTTTACATTAATATTAATTGCAACCAAGCAACCTCTTGATGAAATACATATACGTATGATCTTGAGGTAAATCAGGGATTTAATCTATTGCTTGATTTTACTCAAATTAGTTAAATTAGTGAACAAATTAATTAGCTCAAAATAATACAAATTCTATCTTTCACAATCTATCCAGCGATAAAAACACTATTAGAGATCAAAATCATTACTGTCAAAGGGCTCTGAACTAACAAAATTAGCTCCAGTTGAATCAACCTTGCCAAATCAATTCCTAGCAGGCAAAAATTTGCAGAATGAGCAGAGGATAGCCCTTGCAATGTTGATTATGCCATTGCCACCATCATCAATGATCAAAACGCCATTTGCTTCCCTTCTGGTTAGCTGTAAAGGACATACTGAAATAATCTACAATTATAAAATGTCTGCTCATTACAAAGCAATTCATTCGAGAAGATTTAGGCTTCATTTGGGACGGCTTTTTTACTGCTTCTAAAAACAGCTTTCTTGTGCAAAAATTTTATTTTTTGTACTAAAAAGCTGCTTTAAAAAACAATAAGAAAGCCGTCGCAAACAAAGCCTTAGACTTCAATTGGAACGGCTTTCTTAGTGCTTCTTAAAGCAGCTTTCTAGTGCAAAATTTTTAAATTTTGAACTAAAAAGCTGCTTTAAGGAGCAGTAAGAAAGCCATCCCAAATGAAATCTTCGACTTCTTGAAATTATCATATCACAAAATCCTTCGAGAAGAAGAATTGATCAATGTTAAAAATGTTAGGACATTAATGTGACAAATCTTCTCGGAATTTTTTTGGCCAATCTGATCATTAAAATTTTAATCCATCGAACTGCCTTAAATCTCCTATGCTAACTTAGCTCTAAGCAGCAACATCCAATCACATATATACATATAGACGAAGTGCTAGGGTGAGTTGATGCTGAAAGAAGAGACAAGATTGACAATTAGGTTTCGTTTGGGACAGTTTAAGATGTTTTCTAAAATAACTTTCTACAACAACAACAATATCAAGCCTTTTTCCCACTACGTGAGGCTGTCAACATGAATCATTTTTCTTCATTGTGTCATGTTAAAAGTCAAATTCTCGTTTAAATCTAAGAAAGAACGATTATTTCTAATATTTTCTAACCAAGTTTTTTTAGGTGTACCTCTATCTTTCTTAACATAAGTCAAATCTAATACCTCTTCTTTTCTAACAAGGTCATTGGTAGGCCGTCGTTTTATATGAGCAAACCATCTAAGGTGACTCTCTAATCTTATCTTCAACTGTAGGTACTCCAACCTTTTCACGTATATGCTTATTTCGTATCCAATCTCAAAGGGTAAAGCCACTCATCCACCTGAGCATTCTCATCTTAGCAACACTTAACTTAGTATTATGCTTCTCTTTTAATGGCCAACATTCGACACCATAAAGCATTGCAGGTCTCACCATCATCTTACAGAATTTACACGTAAGTTTGAGGGGAACTTTAAAATCACACAAGCCCGATGCATTCCTCCACTTCAACCATCCAACTTGAATTCTACTGATAATATTCCCATCTATTTCACCATCACTTTGAACAATAAATCCAATATATCTAAATCATGTACTGTTATTAATGACTTGATCGTCCAAAGTCTCAATCCCCTCACTAGGTTTATTACTACTAAAATTACACTCTATATATTCAGTTTTAGATCTACTCAGGCGAAAACCTTTAGACTCTAAGGTTGACCTCCATAATTCAAGTTTATCTTCAACTCCCTCTCTAGTCTTATCAACTAGAAGAATCTCATCAGCAAAAAGCACACACCAAGGTACATCCTCTTGCAAATGTCTAGTGAGAACATCCATGACTTCTAAAACAATATTCTAATACAAATATTTCAAGTTTAATAATTTTTTGTATTAAGAAGCTGCTTTAGAAAGCAGTAAAAAATTGTTCCAAATAAAATCTAAATGGATGATTTGATCGAAACATTAACAGCACGGGAAAGCCAATATTCTTTGGTGCATGCAGTAAATGTGACGAATTACAGGCTCAGGTGGCAAAACTCTCAGGCAAATAGCTGTGGATATTACAGAGAGCTCGTGATCAATGCTTTGAGATGAATAAAATAACAATTAATACAGTAGAAACATGTACTTATGACATGCATAAGGGGTGTTAAGAAATCCTAAGAAGAACCGAAGAAATGTTCCATCTCCTTTGATTCTCTAAGTGGGTCATCTATCTATCCTTTATGCAGCTCATTTTCTTCACATAAAATGCATCTCTCAAAGCACAGAACTCCCCCATTGCCCCCTAAACTTCAAGTGGGTCATGTGGAATCACGAAGCACTTTTAACACTCCAACTTAACAAGGATGGAACAATAAAAACAAGCTCTCTGAGCAGGCTTAGATATACGAGAGGTTATAAAGAGAGGGCAAAGTAACACAGGATGCCAGAGCAAGAGTTTGAGCACACATATTGTTAATTTTTAACAAAATAAAGAACCAAGAATCAGAGAGATTATTACGTGCGGTGTCCGGACCATCCGGAGGCGAATCCGGACGTGCCACATCACCCGGATGCACTGGTTCCCTGAGTGACATGGTGTGTCCGGATTCGTCCGGACGAATCCAGACACCGCATGTAATAACTTTCCCAAGAATCATGCATTATCATAGCAAAGATGATTAGGATAACATTTCAATTATTCGTCTCTGTTTGCAGAATTCTGTCGCT
The DNA here is from genome assembly GCA_019514585.1 of Dendrobium officinale. Classification (NCBI taxonomy): domain Eukaryota; kingdom Viridiplantae; phylum Streptophyta; class Magnoliopsida; order Asparagales; family Orchidaceae; genus Dendrobium; species Dendrobium officinale. The sequence continues at coordinate 71,318,511 of CM033687.1, read as the reverse complement.
ACCTGCTTGGATGAATCAAATTATCTCATTAATGGCAATTTTGAATGGATAATACAAAGCTGTTTTCAAACAACTTATTTGACATAAAAAAAAAAAGAGATGCTACCTCAGTTCAGGAGGTCGAGAATGAGACATTTTCTTAATATCAGGAAAAACTGGAAAAAATTAGTATTCTCAATTCTTCTTCCCCCTGGTCAAATGGATCAACACCTGCTGTGGATCACCATTCTCTATAGACTTGGGCCAACTCAACTAAAAAACTTGGGAGATAGAACAACTCTTATCCAATGACTACAGTATATATGATACATGAATAGATGAATCTGCTCCAACAGGAGGAGCTAATTCTGAATAAAAAAATCAGCTTCTTTCATCAGTTGTTTAGCTCTGAACTTTCTCCACCTTCGCTTTGATTTTTTGCTCCAAGATTGCTTTCTCTGTATCAAGACTGAACATTCTGTTCAGTGCATGCATGTTCTCCAGTGTCTCATCAAGAGTTCTGCTGTCGCTGCCATCGCATCTTAGGTGTTGCAGTGGACCATGCAGAAGCTTGTTCACAATGCCACTGGCAAGATCTTCTACAGCTCTCCTCACCTTCTTTGTCAAAACATCATCACCCATCTTCTGTATGCATTTCTCCAGCTCCGCAGATTTGATTCGCTCGGCGTAAGACCTCAGCTTCTTTATTGTTGGTACAGTCTCTAATGAGTCTCTCCATGCCTCAAAACTCTTCAACTCTTTTGTGATTATCGCTTGAGCTTCCATTGCCTTCCTCAGTCTGTCTTCCTTGTTGGCTTCCACCACCTCTTTAAGATCATCAACATTGTATAGGCGTGCAGTTTTGACTTCAGAAACACATGATCCTACATTCCTGGGAACAGATATATCAACAAATAGTCTGAATCCACCGAAATTTTCGCTTACAGGTGGAAGGTTTTCTACGTGCTCTTTCAAGAATAATGGTGTCTCAGATGCAGTGCTGGTGAACACAACGTCAGCTTCTGCAGCAGATGAGAGCATTTCAGTAAGAGGTTTGTAGATTATCTCAATATCTTCCAGTTCCTCACGAATAGCATCCACTTTTGCTATTGAAGGATTAACAACTACAACACTTTTGCAACCTTTTGCAGCCAAATGTTTGATTACTAGCTTCCCCATCTTGCCAGCACCAACCAGGAGCATTCTGGCTGATAGAGCATAGGAGGCTGGAAGCTTCATTAAAGCCAGTTCCACAGCAGCTGAGCTCACAGATACTGCACCAGAAGAAATGTTAGTCTCCGTGCGAACTTTCTTCCCAGTGGAGATTGCATCCTTGAAAAGCCTGTCAATGTTCTTCCCGAGCCCACCGCTTGACTGCGCGACCTTAACAACTTGCTTAACCTGAGCAAGGATCTGACCTTCACCTAAGACAAGAGAATCAAGCCCAGCTGCAACTTCAAAGAGATGCCTTGTAGCATCACTATCACGAAGCATAAAAAGATGATCTCTCAGCTCAGAAACAGGAATCCCACTTGTCTGTTAAGAGCAGAAAAAGAAAAGTTTATTAATTCTTTAAGAATTTGGTTAACTCCTAGAAGGTATAAAAATCAAAACTTTATCCCATATTTGTCTACTTAAAAAGCCAAAAACAAAAAGAAAATATGTAGATAGAGTTACCTTTGACATCCACTCCATCACTTCTCTGATTCCACGGTGCCAAGATAGAGCAACCACATAAATCTCCATCCGGTTGCAGGTGCTAAGAACAGCAGCTTCCTCTATATGGTTCAGGTTGCATAGCTCTCCAATTGCACGAGACCACAGAGCCTCAGGAACAGCAAGCTTTTCTCGCATTTCCACCGGCGCTGTATGAACGCTAAGTCCTATAACAGCAATGCTACTCCTTTCCTTCATATATCCTGATCACAATAGCAATAAATTAAATGAGTTGATTCAATTTTGAACAATCCTGATTTGAGCTTGAGCTTAACTAATTAAAAGACCAAGTTTGAGCACAGTTCAACGAGTTTGAGTCAGCTCTTCCTCTTGTTGAATAAAAGTAAAAGTAAATATAAGGAGTTGTGGCAATGGAACCATAGAAAGAATGAGGAGTTGGAGGAGAAAGAATGACAATTTAGAAGAGCAATAGAGAACAAGGATTTATAGGGTTTTCAAACTTTATAAGTAAATTGGTGAACTTAATAATTTTAAGTATAATACATATAAACAAAACACACTTTTTTGTGAGAAAAGCGTTCCAAACTTTGCAAACTAAGACAATTATCTACAATATTTCGTACACAAGGGCAAACAATTACTATTAGGACTTGTTTGAAACCCAAACCCAAGCTTGACTTGCATCAGATTTCATGATAAAATCTAATTGTGCCTTGGTAAAGTCAAAACTTGCCAATATTCACATTTAACTTTTTAATAGTCCAAAAGAGGTAATCCTTAAATCAATGGGCAACTTGTCCATGTTTACCAGTCATGAGATGATGATTAAGCTCGGATAATGAATATATTGCTAATGTGTCGTTGCCTTGGTAAGGGTTTATAAGGAAGAAATTTGAATGACCACTTTTCAAAACTTTCCATGATATCCTGTATATCCGAGCAAATAGTGTCATTTACACACAACTCCAGCAATTCTTGTTGATCCTTGACTTCATTTGCGTGTTGAAGTGCTGATTGCATGTGTAAACGTCAGCACCCATGAAAGATTTCGAGTTTACCAGTTTTTACAGGGCAAGAATGTTAGTGCTAGTATGTAACTAAAGTATACAGGATGAGAATGATAGGAAACACTTGAAGATCTCAAATGAAACCTTACGATCTTGACAAAATCAGCTAGGATACTCAACAAGTACAGGAAAAATCAAAGAAAAACAACCCACTTTATTGAGAAAAATCAACTAACGGAAGAAAATCAAATAAGACACAAGTAATCCTCAATCTGAGAAGAGGATCAATCTCTCCAAATTCTCTAGACTCCGCTAGAGCCCAAAGGAAACTTAAACCTAAGAGATCTCAAACTCCACCCAAATTCAAGATGCTCTAACCCTAGAAAAACAAACTATTTAATGCATACAAATCAAAAGAAAATCCCTAAACAGTCCCTACATTCAAATTTCCCTCCTAACTCCCTCAAAAATCCTTCATAAACAACTCATGCACCCCCGGGGGTGCGTTCGACACGTACAGGAGACGGACATTTCCGCCTCTGTTCGCATAAGCTGGTCCGACAACGGCTGGACTGGTCCAATGGACCGGTATAACAGAGAATGATGAATAAAAGAGAGAACAAATTTCAAGTTGAACCAACTAGTAAACCTACATGAAAAAGGTCATAATTTAAGGAAAGTAATGAAGAATTAATAGCAGATCTTGTTATAAAATTACATGCAAGGAAAGATGCTAGATAGAAATCCCAAGCCATTTGCTGTTATAAGAAGTCTCTGCGTGCAATTATCACACACACGACATGAAGCATTCAAAGCTCCAAACTATGAACAATCTGAGTGAAGAATTAAAAAAATACCATGATTCAAATAGAAAAAGTGAGGTGTTGGCCTGCCAAAGGCTGCACATACCATCTTTTTATGTTTACAAATGTACTTCATGCTAGATTTTCTTGGTAAACCAAAGAAGCATTTCTTGGTTAATTTGAGGAATGCAGATAAACATAAATTCATTCTATCATTTAGGGGTTTCTGTATCACATCGCAAGTATAGAAAAAAAAAATTAACAACAACATAATTAGCCCAAAGATCTCTAGTCGTAAGCATGCAAATTTGTAAATGGACTAGAGAGGAGTTCCAATTATGCAAATCCGGTTTTTGGTTCAATGTTTCATAATGCATAGATCAATATTACAAATGAATATAGCTTCTTTAACGACCAAGTCATAAATTCATCACGATAGCTAAATTCTTGCTTGTCACTAAAGCTTGATTATCAATAAACTCCAGTGGTGGTTACTATGGTTTTCATGATAGGCTATGTAATATTGTAATGTGAACTGAATGTTGTTTGCATCTAAAACATTTGTATGCTACTTGCCAACAATTAATATTTATTCTGGTTTCTAATTATGCTCAAACTCCTATATTCCACAACAGGTTCTCCATAGTTTTCACAAGTATGTGATCGGACATTATTGAAATTTATGTTGTTTTCCTGCTTATTTCCATTGCATTAACAGGGAAGGTCTTAGCATTGAAAATTTGTTGGTTAACTGTTTGGGATTTAAAGTAAAACATTGGAGGAATTCGATGCTCAAGCTGTCAACTAAAATGCCTTTTTTTTCACAAGGGGGGCCCATCTTAGGGAGGGCGGATGGCAACTTCACAAAGAATATACTAGTTCAATGATATTGACATTGTTGAATACAATGGTGGGTTATCTCACCACAGAAAAGTCTGTTGGCTTGGATGGATATTTAGTGTATTTTTTATTGTGGTAGATTATTTAGCAGGGCGTCTATTTTTAATATTGATGTAACAATCATCACAACATTAATATTTGCTTTCCATAGTTGATTATGAATTATGTTTGAATATAAAATGGTGCATGTTCAAAATCTGAAATTTGTTTGTGGTTTGTTATATGTGGAACATGATTGTGTTTATCAATCGGGTTGTTCTGTTGCCTCAGATTTCAAGTATGTTGTACTTGCTTTGGGGGGGGGGGGGGGGTTTACCCCAGCCGGATTTTTTTTTTTCTACAACGCCCCGACGTTGTGTTTCCAAGTGTCCCAGAGCTGATCGACATAGAGCATAGCGTTGCGAGTTTGAGCAATGCAGCACCGCGACGCTGCGAGATGGACTCGATGGTTTTCTTTCTTGTTTTTTTCTCAAGGGTTGCATCCCTTGGTGGATATAACTTGCTTTATCTTCTATTTCATGTGATGGTAGACAATGTAAACGGTGTATGTGAGAAGAGAAGCAAGGTGAGATTAAGAGAGAAGAGAGATATATACTTATTTCTCCCAATTTTCATAATGGATTTTTTGGTGTGGTGTGGCTCCGTGATTTTTTATCTATTTTGGGTTGTTCCATGTTAAATTATGATGTCTATTATTATTAGCTGCTTTAACTTTCATCATTGTGGTGTTTGCTCCTCATCCCCAACACGGTTAATGAGTTTATACAAAATGACTGATAACTAGAAATGCTCTCACAACAGGAAACTAGTCCAATTACTTTTTATTGGAAATAGGTAGCAATGCTCATAAAAATGTGATTATGTAGGCGCAAAAAAACAATTTTTTATTGCAGCTTCATCAAGTCTTGAAAAGCTTATCAAAGATCTGAATACAATGCAGCATATACAACTTCATAATTCATCATCATGCACAGTATAGAAAGCCAAACATTTTGAAAGCCTTTCAAATCCTGACCTTTCTCACTAATTTATCAACCCCTAACATTAGCTTGAAATACCTAAAGTAGAACTAAATAGACCCAAAAATACACACCACATCGCCTAAATTTCAGATAGCATAGGTCATAACCTGATTCAATCTCAAACCAATAACCAAAACTGCATTTTTTTATTCCTCTGCAGCAAGTAGATGGGGGTGAATAAACAGAAATACGGTAACAAAACTACTTACGGTCACTGCCGAGGGCCTTGAACTGCTCGAGCGCGGAGATACTGGAAGCCCTAGAGTTGGATGCGCTCTTCACACCAATATCCGAGGCCGCCTCGCTCCTGATCCGGCCTCTCCATAATCTCCGGCTCCTCAGCGGCATCGCGATGCTACGGATCCCGAAGCCTCCGGCCGATCTCCTAAGAAAGATTAAGGAATCAGGCCTCGCACACGCGAGGGAAGCCGTGAAGGCAGTCGTCGACGAAGCAGCCATGGAACAAATCAGCAACTGCAGCGGCAGTCTCCGAGGAGATCAATGTTTCAGCGATATTTGGGGGGTAGGAGGAGAAAAAGAGAGGAAAAGACCTGTTCTTTCTCTCCTTCCGGTCTTCCCTCGCCGGCGGTCCTCTCTTTCTCTCAATTCTGCCGCTTCTAACCTTCTAAGAGAAGATAAAAGATAGTTTTTTTATATTGTTGAATACTATGAAAATGGAGCAGGCAGGAAGCAGGCATTAGCTAGGTCGTATAGGCGACCGAAAACGTGAGGTGGCCGGCGCGTGGGTGGGTGGCGGTGGGAACCACACGCCGGAAATTAAAAATATAGAGCATCGTTGTGCGCGTGGTGCAGATGAAGTTTGAGAATTTGGTCAAATCTTACCGGTTTCCCATTGGTCTGTCCAAGTTGCTTTATCTACTCTCTTATCTCCCTATCTTACTGGTTTTTTTAAGTTATATTTTCATGTTAAGGCCTTATTAATAACAGCTCCTTTTTAAAAAAAAAAAAATGTTATAAATGAATGCTAAGTCCATAATTTCTTATAGGTTTTAAAATATGTAGGAGTGCTTAAGGCTTTATTTGATACATTTTCTTACTATTTTAGATAATAATAAATTTTTTTTATTTGATCACTATTTTTCACTACTTTTACTCTTCTCGTAAAAATTTTGTAACATAAAGCTACTTTCTATAATAGCTTAATAGCTTTATAAAGCAAGCCTAAGTTTCATTTAAAGTTGTTAAAATAATTTAATAAAATCAGATATGTTTATCATACAGGTCAAAATGTTGAACTTGAATTTGACTCTATACAATTATAACTAGCATTAATCCAACTCACTTGACTCATGATTCATACAATTTTATTATTGATGCAAGCTAGAATATACGTGACAGTAAAGTGAGGGAGTTGTTCATCTTATCGTTGCACGAATATTTAGCACGCACATAGAAAAGATAAATATCATGATTTTTATGTGAAAATTTCTGAAAAAGGAGAAAACCCATGGGGTCTGCCCTAGTCGAAATGATTTCATTGATATTTGAATAGATAATAAAGTTTATTATATCTTTTGAATTAATTCCACTAGTATTTGAATAGATTACAAAGCTTAATATGTCCTTTAAGTTGGAACTGTGAAACAAAAAAAATAAAATAAAAGTCGGGCAAAAAACTAGTGACTAACGATGGCTAGGCAGAGGTCCAACATTGGTCGGTGGATAGGCGGAAGTTTTGTGTCAGTTAGTGGTCGGGTAGAAGTTCGATGTCAGTTAGTGGACAGGTAAAAGTCCATCAACAATTAATGGCTAGGCAAAAATCTGGAGTAGATCGGTGGCCAGATGAAAATTCGACGTCGATAGGTGGCCAAGCAGAAGTCCCACAATGGTCAGTGGCCAGGAGGAAGTTTGACGTCAACTGGTGGTCAGGTAGAAGTCAAACGTCAGTTAGTGGCCGGGCTGAAATCCATCAACAGTCGGTGGCTTGGCTGAAGTCCGACGACGATCAACAGCTGGACGGAAGTAGTTCCATCCACCGAGATGTCTCAAATGATCAACTCCACCACTAATGACAATTAGTAATGGTGAATAGCCTACCTCTTAGGCTTGCCTCATCGAAGTTGTATGCCAACGAACCCAAATTAACATTGATCGCAAAAAAAAAAAGTTGTAAAAAATCATCCCAAATGAAACATAAATCAACTTTCATGATCATATACCAACTCCATGCACCTTCATCATCAAATAATATATTAGAGATAAAGAACTAAAAGTCTTGTGAATTTGGTAAAATTATGTATTGTCACATTAAATATGATTTATCAATCATAGTCATAATTTCTTATATGTAAAGTCATGACATGCATGAATTATAATTATGTAATTATTCTGGCTAAAATATCAATTCAAATATAGCATATAATATCTTTAATGCTAATATATTCATTATATATTTCAATTAATAAACAAAAAAGGTACATGAAACATTTTAAATAGGAATAAAATGAAAAAAAAAAAAGTTAGAATTTATTTTTTTATTTATTAAACAAAAAATGAGAAAAAATAATTTACCATTCAATCAAATCAATTTACATGAAAATCTTAAATGCTAATTTGTTATCATGATGCCCAATTTACTAAAATAGCCCCTTTTTATGCCTTTCATGTGTAAACTTGAGGGGTGTTTATGACATTAAGCCAAAAAAGATAAAAAATACCTTTAGGCTTATTTAGGCTTAACTTAATTGAAAAAAATTAGATGGAGATTTGTAATATTTTATTTTAAAAAAGGTAAAAGACACTTATAGACACCATCCATGCCATTCATTTTGAAAGTTAAGAGGGGCTCTAGTCATTTGGCACATAGGATTTAAAGGTCAATAACTAAAAAGTAAAAGGTAATATTGAAAAAAAAAAAATTAAAACATAACTAGATAAATTTTTGTTTAATTCATAAAATTATTATAAATCATGTAATTGATAATTGTATATCATTAATATTTTAAAAAAATTTAAAATAATCAAAACATTATGATAACACAATATATATATTATAATCTTCCCTTCTTAAAAAATATCATCCTCCACATTACTCAAATATGAAATGAATTTTCTTCTCATAATCCACTCTTTCTTCCATATAACTTATCTCATTGATCATATAAATAAAATTAGGGAGATTTACAAATATAACACTTTATACTACTTTATTTACATATCTAATATCTATAATTTTAATATTACATATATACCATATTATATTATTTTAATATCAAATATATCACCCATATTTGATTCCCACCATCTATATATTTTATTTCTATCACATATATTTGATATTAAAGTGAATTATGGGTGGTATGTATGTAATATTAAAATTTTAGATATTAAATATGTAAATATAATAGTATATAATGGTATGCATGTAAATCCCCTATAAATTTAACACATCATGTCACTCATAATTCATAAAGTGAATAATATATAATTAGGAAAAGACTATTGATAATGATGGAAGTAAAGAAAATAACGTCCTATTAAAAATTTATTAAAAAAGAGAAATAGAGGAGTGATTAAGGCTTCATTTGGGACATTTTTTTTATTATTTTATGAAGCAATTTCTTAGTACAATTTTTTATTTTAATTTAAAATTTTTTACTAAAAAATTACTTCATAAAACAGTAAGAAAACTGTCCCAAATGATGCCAAATTCTCCCTAAAGAAAGTAAAAAATACTTGGTGAGCTACATACACAGAAGATAGTATGCATATAAACTCTGAAATAAAGTTGGGATAGAAAAAAAAAAAAAAAAAAAAAAAAGATAGTATGCATATCATATTGGTATGCATTTTACAATGTATTTGGGTACAAATTATGTACATAAGAGTAAAATACATACCAACACAATAATATTCTCCAAACAAAAATATTATATATGATTAATAGAAGAGAAATACTATATTTGTCTTATTTGGCAAATGTGGATGCTCATAGGATCTTATTAATTTAAATTTACTAAACTACCCTTGAGAGTAGTGGCACTCTCCAAATTCAACAAACATAACATTTCTCTTAGAAGAAAGGTTTTGGCCTTCAAAAGTATTCATGTTGTTGAAGTTTTAATCCATCACTACAAATCCTTGGAGTCCAAGCTTGAATCCCAAAGACCATTCTACCCCTTTGGTGCATAATGAGAACCCAATCACTACACAAACATCTTCAACAAAAATGAAAACATCAACTACTTGGCTTCAAAATCCAGGAAACAGAATTAAAATAGAATAAAAAAGACAGTTTGCAAGGAGGATGAAATGCGAATTTTGAGCATCCATTCATCCCAATGAAACATTGCATAAAAGTACCTTTTTTATGAGATCTCTAACTCCTTCAATTCATTCAACAACGTATGTGCATCCTTCAGAACTACAGCTGAGGACAGGACATAATGTCAAGGCTTAGTTCCTTCACCTGAGCCGGCAAAGCTACAGCATTATCGTTAGTTTCCTTCACTTCTTGCAAGGCTGCAGTATGTGCAAATTCCTTCTTTTGAAGAGTGGTTGGTGGGGGAGATTCTGATGAATCCATGACTGCAGATACTGGTTCCTTTATCACATTCGATGGCGGCGAAGCAAAAACCGGGACGACGGGTCTTACACTGACTGGAGATGCCTTTTCAAATGGTGGTGCCTGTGATGGTGGTGGAAGCGGTGGAGCCGAGAAAACTGGCACTGCAGTTCTTATTGTTACCGGCTGAGCTACAGCATGAAATGGAACTCCATAGTTCCTGACTGGAACATAACGGAGAGCTCCTGCTGCAGGGAACTTCTGCGGCCGAGGTTTATTTTCGTTAAGCATGGTTGTTGGTGATAATAATGTGGCTCCATCAGTCCTTGATATAGATTTGGGTTGGAGCAAAGGTAAAATCTTTGACCCAGTGAGAGGAGCTTGTTGCACATATGTTGGTTTCCTCTCAGCTAGTTGAGCAAACTTCTTTGGAAAAGGGGTGGCATGAGGGTTGTTCGCCATTACCATTTTCTCCTTCAAGTGGTAATTTAGAAGCGCACGAGCGATAGTGATTTGATCCTGTTCTTCATTGTTATCTGGTTCCGAGGATGAGCTTGCTGCTTCCTTTGCCACTATTACAGCCGAAATAAAGTGGATCTTATCATAAAATGCTTCAAAAACAAAAGGAAATACTGAAATATATAGAATTTTTAAGATTTATCCAAAGCCGATGAGGAAAAAATACGATTAGACATAGCTCACGTTTTTTAAGCAAATGCCAGGCAGCCATGGCGGCATTTTTCTCAGCTTGCTTCTTGTTCTTAGCTGGGCCTCCAGTGAAAGTAATCCCAGCTAGCTCAACGTTACATGTGAAGACTGGTTGGTGTCCCAGACCAGAACGGATAGTCGTGTAAGATGGCAATGGTGCTCCAACTCTCCTAGAGATTTCTTGCAAGAGATTCTTGTACACCCCGGTCTCATCCTGCTTGAAGAAAATCTCAGCTTTAGAAATGCTATTCACAGATTGAGGATGTTTAAGGCTTCATTTGGGACGGTTTTTTTAACTATTTTTTAAAGCAGCTTTCTAGTACAAAAGTTTTAATTTTTGTACTAAAAAAACTGCTTTAAGAAGCAGTAAGAAAGTCGTCCCAAACGAAGCTTAAAGAGTGTTGGAAAATAAATGAAACATAATTCTACCACAAAGAGTGAAAAAGTAAAAGAAAACCAAAAAAAGAAGAAAATGAACAAAAACGCAAAGAATTCTATGCTAATTTACTTAGTTGATGAGTACATCTTATTGCCGTTATTACAAATTTAACTATGTTTTATTCTATAGAATTATAGTTGGTGGTCCTCCTCTTTATAAAGAAAATTTAAGAATAAAATAAAACTTCAATAATGTTCTTAATAAAATAACAAACAAATACTGGATATTATGATAAATTTATATAGCATATTTTTTTTAAGAATACTACTAAATCTGTATAGAATTAAAAAAAAAAAAATTAGACTCCATAATATAACAAAGAAAACATTCCTGCTGGTCAATGAGCACTATGGCTTCGTTTGGGATGGCTTTTTTACCACTTCTTAAAGCAGTTTTTAGTAAAAAATTAAAAAAAAAATACTAAAAAGTTGTTTTAAGTAGAAGTAAGAAAGCCGTCTCAAACGAAACCTAAATTTGTAACCTTGAAGTAAATAAAAATACCGCCCAAAAGCATCATCTAAATGAGAAACATAATCATGAATGACGTGTAAGAACAACATCAAGCAGTGATGAGTGACGCATGAAAATATAGCTAAGGGCCTTATACTCACATCACTTGTAATACCCCATTACAGTCAAGCAAATTATGGCATAACTATTCAATGTGCTCTTCTTTTTCCAAAAGAAAAAGTGCACAAGGCAAATGATCAACATTATGAATCGTGTAATGATTAGTTCCACAAACTCTTAATATACCGGTCTTTTGATCATTGAGCTCATTTGAATGGTAAACTAAAAAACTGGCACTTACTGTCTCTATGAAATCTACTAGTTACCACCGCTGAAAAAAAAATAAAACTTAGCACCCAGCTCCAAAGTACTGTTTTAGGTGCTGGGAATTAAGGCAAAATCACCCATAGCAAAAAAACGAAAGAAAATAAAATACACAAAATACGCATGATGATGAAGATTTTAAAAGACAGTTTTATGTCATCTCTTTTATTGCACTTTTTCTTATCTTTCTTCAATAAAACCCTAAAAGGACATCCCTTTTCAAACCCCTTGATCTTCTTGCAAAGATCAATCCGTGCACTGAGTTTGCGTAATATATTTTTTTTATAGGGCATTCATATAGCTTCTAAATAAACATTACGCAACAACAACATCAAGCATTTGTCCCACTACGTGTGGTCAGCTACCTGAATCCTTTTTCTCAATTGTGTTCTATTAAAAGTCAAATTCTCGTTTAAATCTAATAAAGAAATATCATTTCTAATATTTTATAACCAAGTCTTTTCAGGTCTACCTCTACCTTTATTAACATAAGTCAAATCTAATACCTCTACTTTCCTAACCGGGTCATCGGAAGGCCGCCGTTTTATGTGACCAAACCATCTAAAGGCCAATTGGACCACGTGTTTCATTAATGTATCAAGCTATTTTGAGTATTTTCAAGCAAGTTCGATCTGACTTGCATATTCTGATTGCCATAAGTCAACTTCCATGATTATTAATTTATGAAGCCATTTAATGCTTCTTTCCCATCTGGTTAAGCAGTAAGAGTAAAGAGATCTAGTACCCATTCAACTAACCATAATCAAAATCCAAATAAACTTTTAGCGGCCCACTATGATGCCAAATGTCGGAAGAAGCAATGGAATGCATCCAAAAGGATGGAATAACACCAACACAAAGGTTTATCAACACCCGGTTATTATAGTTTAAAGTTGTTTGCTACGGTTGTCTTTAGCTGCTGATATGTTTTCCTCTCTAATCAAATATGACGTCTGCACAGTTCCATATCTAATTAAGGAAGACAATGGACAGCCAATGGAGCAAAACAACTATTAAGACAATAGAAACACCTATTTAAGTTTTTGAGCATATGTTTTCAAAGTTAGCAAAGGAATCAGAAACTTGGAGTCGGCAAAGGCCTTGAAAGTTTGACAACTCCATAGAACGACCTCCGAGTTGAGAGAAATTATTAGATGCGGACACCGGATAAAGAGAGCCGTCTGGTTTTCTCTATATCTAAAGTGAAAGCGCAGTAGCTACAGTAATTGCAGATAGAGAGAAAACTGAACGGTTCTCTATCTAGTGTCCGCACCTAATAATCTCTCCCAAGTTGAATAGAAATACAAGTTTTAGACAGTCTTGAACTGGCTAATTGACGTGATATACCAAGAAATTTGTCGTATTCATCTAATGAATATATAATCAAAATTACTTTGTTTGAAAACGAGGAAGTACGTCGTATAATAAAAAAGAAATAGAAGTGTATCAACTACTTTAGTCATTGAATTCTACCTGCATCAAATCTGTACTTCAAAAGATTTCAACTATCCAAAATAAACAAGTTCACAAAAAGGTATAGTAATCAACTCCACATACTCAACCCTAATGCAATGGAAGGAAAGTGACACCAACTATTCCACCATTAAAATAGTTAAAAGTGGTGTTCTACCCTCACCACAACTTCTTCCCACAGGAGCCACCATAGCCTTCTTAGGCGTTTTAGGCATTAAGACGGCACGTGGAGAACAAGGAGATTACTGTGAATAACGGTGGGTGAAGGATAACAATGGAAGAAATACTGAACGTATTTAAATAGAATAAATAAATTGGGACTCCCGTCACTAACCGGCAAAAAAATTACTAAAATAATAAGCAGAGAAGGTTTAAGTAAAAGAATACTAAGTAAAGACAATACCAGATACCGCCGGATCACCGTGTCCGTTCGGGATCCTCTAGCTTTCTACTAAAATAAAAATTATTTTTAAAAAAACGAGAGGAAAAAACCAGATTTTATCATTCAATTTCGGACCTACGAACTATACAAAAAATAAAATCACCGAAATGGTGAAAAATCCACCAGCGGATACCAATAATAATTTCAAAATGAGATCTTTCTGCATATACAGTTTCCTAACTAATACTGAATTCAAGTGTATGTACACAACCGCCAACTGTTTATTTATTTATTCTTTCACATGATTTTTCTTTTTTCAAAATTATCAGAAAAGCTAATTATGGGGGAATTAACAAACAGACGGTTGCTTCAATTTCTAGGGTTTTGACGTAATCAGGAACGGAAAAAGTAGGTAGAAATGGAGAACTTACCAGGATGCGAGCTGCAAGGGAATGGGATGGTCCGCCATGGGAAAGAGCGGCGAGGGCGACTTCGGCGGCCGCGTGTTCGGCCTGTCGGAGTGTAGAACAGAAGGTCGGGCTCTCGAATACCTCCCCGTTGAAGTTGACAGTTGCTTTGAAGCGAGGAGCGTGGTCCGGTCCTTCCCTTATACAGGTGTAAGACGGGAGATTGAAGCAGCTCCTTTGTGCTAGCTCCTGTAGCTGGTTCTTGTACATCCTCTTTAATTCCTCTCTACTTGCTCCCCCCTCGCCGATTCTCTTAATTAATTTATCCGATCCTGTTCAACAATCTCCCGCAGCCAGATGGACTTCGGATCTGGCCAACCACTGCCGTTTCCGACTGGTTTTCCCAGCAATATGGCGGCCGAGCCGCCGCACTGTGCCAGATCGAACCGCCGGAGACTGGTCTTCGTCCAAGCTCGCTTAAGGGTTCCTCTCTCTCTCTCTTCGCGAGGAGCAATATGGGGAAAACTGAAAAGCGGAGAACGGTAATAAAAGCGCTTGTCTCTAGTTTTTATGCATGTATTTATTTGGATAATAAATATAATTGATGATTGGAATTATTATTTATTTATTTGGTCTCTTTTTGATTGCAGGTATAGGCATTATGGCATACATATTTAGGCTTCATTTTTAAAGCTTTTGATCACTATTATTTTACTATTTAAAATAAATACTAAAACTTTAGCTTAAAAAACGGGTAAAAAGCTTACCTTAAATGAAAGCTTGATTTGGGATAATTTTTTATTTTTTTTAAATGGTTTTTAATTATAAATATTTTTTAATTATAAATTTTTCATTGAAAAAATTTATTAAAAAATAATAAGAAAATTATCTCAAAAAAAACTCAGAACTCTTTGGTTTCTTTTGTGACAGCTTTTGATAATTGGCTTTTATTACTTTTAAAAAATTTTGATATTAAAAATTTGTTTTAGAAAGTAGTAAGAGATATGTAATAAATGAAGTATTTAATATTAAGGTTTCATTTAGGACGGCTTTCTTACTACTTAAAGCAATTTTTCATTATAAAATTTGTTTTAAGAAGCAGTAAGAAAGCCGTCCCAAACCAAGTCTAAATACGAAACAAACATATAAATGAAAAGGTTGGAATAGCTCTAGTCTTATATAAGATTAGATAGAGTAGCCTAAGATTAGGGGTGTCAATTTTGGGTCACGGGTCGGGTTCGAGTCGAACCCGAAACTGACCCGGCACTATTCGGATCAACCCGAACATGACCCGTTTATGAAAACGGGTCAATTTTCCTGACCCGAACCTGACCCGCTTCGGGTCTAGGTCAACCCGACACGACCCGAATGATTTGTTTCCAACAAAAAATTGCTAATTTTTTGGGTCAAAAACGGGACTATCTCCTCTTTTTCGGATAAAAAACGGGGTTATCTCCTCTTTTTTGGATCAAAAATGTGTCAATCTCAGGTGTCCAGGTCAAAATTGGGTCAATTTCGGTTCAAATGGTTAACCCGAATTCGACCGAATTTTTGAAACGGGTAGAAATGTTGAATCCGAACCCGACCCGTTTTGGGTTCGGGTTGACCTTAACCCGCAATTTTCGGATAGGATTTTCGGGTCGTGTCAAATATTGACACCCTTACCTGAGATGTTTTTGTCAATTAAAGCATGGACTTTTTGATGACCTAATTAAAATCGTAGATGTATTAGATCTTGCCTATATCAATAAAGTTAAAGTTATATCTAAAAATATTATATTAATGTCTAAAAATATTTTATTAGAAGATATTAAAAATAATTTTTTTATTACATTTAAATGAAAATTTGACTCTTAATAAAATACATATAAAAAAAAAACTCCTAGTAGAATTAAGGCTTGTGTTGTTATAGTAATAGCATTAGTCTTTCAATCTTCCACCAAAAAAAACACCCACAAACTCGCCCAATCTTGATTGCCACGTGGAGGACAGGAGGTGACTTAGGTCGGCATAAATAGTTAAAACCTGATCTTAACTCTAATCACAGATACTCCGCCAAACTATTAAGGAAAAAGAGAACTGTTGGTGGAGATATTAATACTGTTCTTTTGTTCTTCACAAGTT
This sequence comes from Dendrobium officinale, assembly GCA_019514585.1. Classification (NCBI taxonomy): domain Eukaryota; kingdom Viridiplantae; phylum Streptophyta; class Magnoliopsida; order Asparagales; family Orchidaceae; genus Dendrobium; species Dendrobium officinale. The sequence goes on along the minus strand of CM033687.1, from coordinate 71,302,231 downwards.
CGGATTAAGGTTAGTAGTCGGATGTGCTCAGTTAACTGAGTTGACCGTTTGGTTTCTTTTCATGAAGAGATCTATACGTATCAAAAGTCAAATGAATTAGTTCGTTGAAAAATGCGCATAGGATAACAATAGATAAAAATGTAATATGAATAATCCATATACCTTGATATAGTGCTGGAGCCAAAATAAAAATAAAAAACTAGTGGGATTTTTTAAATATTTCTTTATTTTTTTTTTCAGAAATTGAGACCGATAATTTTTAAAAACTTTTTAGTTAATTCAGTATATTTCCAAAAGATAAAATATAAGATGGGAAAAAAATTATAATTTGTAACTTCTACTAGTCATTTTCTGAAAAAGACAAACTTACCCTAATATTATGTAGGTAGAGGGAATTCGTGGATACGAGTCGAGATCTACTCAGAGGAGCTTGATTTTGAGATGCACTCATTCATAACATGTCATGCTCATGGGGAACTTTTATTATGTCCTCTGACCGGACGTAGCTCTACGTTCGGTCAGAGGATTGTTACTCGGTATTTGATCGGTATTGCTAGGTATGGTTTGGTAATAATGAGGAATACCGCTCTGTGAAGATCAATACCGAGTAAATACCGAGCAATACATAGTAATCCCAAAAAATACCTGACCGGAAGTTTTTCTAGAAAAAAGGATCGATATTTTTTTTGGGGTTATTTGATTGGTATTGTTATTTTGTCTTCACATAAGGGTATTTCTCGTTATTGTTGGTATTGCTCGGTATTTCTCGTTTTGTGCCTTGCGATCTTAGTGCCGGCCGAACGTAGCTCTACGTACGTTCACCGGACCAAATAAAAGTTTGCTCATGGGGGATTGGACCCACAAGGCAGATACGCCACTCAATGAAGCTCACCTTAGAGGTGTAGAACCAAGGAATCACATGAAGTACTCCTCTCATTTGATCTCAACCTAAAAAGTTACTTGGCTCATGAGATTTCACCTTAAAGGAAGATATTTTGCCAGCATGCCCAAGCCCATTCAAATGTTGATTTAAGGTATATGCTAGTTAGTTAATTAAGGAAGAAAAATTGCCTTTCGAAGTTTATGGGGTGTGCTAGGGCGAACCTCTCGGTGTTTATGGTGTGTGTTAGGGCTTCGCCCTAGCTGCCTCTTGTCGTCGTTCTTGGGCCTGGAGTCGTCTCTCGTTGTCGTTCGTTCACGCCGAGGGGAGTTCTCTTCCCTTGTTCTTCATTTTTATTATCGTTTCGTCATTTGTCGGTATGGTGGCGAACCGGCCCATCGATCCTAATTTTTTGGCATTATCTAATAAATCTCGTTCGTTCCTTGATGTGTCATCTAGGTCTTCTTCTTGTTGTTGTTATCTCGACCTTAAGCATACAACTTTTTATGGTTTACCTACTTTGTGTGTTTTAGATGATGAATTTTTTGCCCTAGCAGAGCCTTTTAAGTTTGTTTTAATTATTTTTTTCTTTCCCATCTCGTCGTCCTAGTCTCGCCTCGATTAGGATTTTTTTTTTCAACCTTAATTTGAATGGTGAATTTTCGATTACTTGTTGGATCAATCTCATGTTTTTATCAAGTTAGAAAATGATCTTGATTATAATAGAGTTTTTTTTCCATAGATCATATTTGGTTTATAATTGATTCATGAAATTGATCAAATGGTTCCCCTTAGACGATATTAGTGTCGAATCTCCCATTATTCCCATTTGGATATCTTTTCCTAACTTGCACCCTCACTTCTTCTCCCCTCGTATCCTTCAAGGCTTGGGGCTGTTTTTGGTAGACCATTTAAAGTGGATATTGTTATTACTTTGGGCTCTCGTCCATCTGTGGCCCATGTTAATGTGGAGATTGATATTACCCAAAAATACAAGGATAAAGTGTGGATCGGTCCTGATAAAAATATGCTATGTTCAGCAAGTTATGATGGAGGATTTTCCTCATTTATGTGATAAATGTAAATGCTTAGGACACTCGAATGATGCTTGTCATCCTTCACATGATAATGTCACTATCTCGACCAATGTTGCTCCTTCAAATTTCGATTCTTTCTCCTATTAATGCTTTGGGGGTTAATTAGGAGAATGCCCTTCATTTGAGTAGTGAGGTCGTTTCAGCTGTGGATGTAATTGGTTTTTCCTTAGTTGACCCTGGTTCTGAATTTGGCTAGTCTGTCAGTTGATGCTTTGCCTCTTGTTAATCATTATTACATCCATGTGGGTGGTGTGGATGCTTTACATGCTTCCCATCCTCCTACTGATGTTGATGCTGATTTTACTAATGGTGAATGTTTAATTTCTGCTCCTATTGATAGCGACTTGTTGGTTCCTGGGGAGGTCAGTTTACCTTTTGGTTTGACTAGAAGGGTGGTACTGTTATGGCTTTGATTTCCTGCTGGTTAGGTGGTGGGTGAGTTGGCCACTACTTGTTTGGTGAACACTTTTACCTAGCCATATTGACTCATGGGGCGTTGATGTGGTAGTAAGTCCTACTATTTTTGCTGATGGTGGAGCTACGATTTTTAATGACATATATGTGCCTGGGAACTGTGGTGTTGTGGCGGCTATTCGTCCTCCTAGGGGGCTTGCTGAATTAGAGTTTGTTCCACCTGTGGGTGAGCTGGTGTCTGTTATTATGGATGAGATTGCTATTAATTTGACTACTCCCTCTCGTCCTAATAGATTGGATCTTTTAGCTAATAAGGTTGATGTGTCCATTATTGAAGTGCCTATTTCCGTTATGACCAATGATGCTTTATTAGTTCATCTAACTTGTCAATTGAGGGATCATGAGGTGTTGCATGGTGACTGGTTAGTTGATGGTAATTCTTATGATGATGGGGGAGAAATCAATGAGATAGAAATGGATTCTCGGGATGATTTTGATTTAAGTATTCTTCAATTTGCTAATGATGATTTTTCTAATTTGTGTGGCAAGCATAGACGTCATAAATAAAAAAAGAAATGATTTTATCCTTGGATTTGGTCTTCTATTGGGGTTCTACTTTGTTGGGGATGGCTTCTATCTTTGATTTGCGTTTTGTGGTATGAGCAATGATGGGGCGAACTTTCAGTTCCCACCTGGATGGATATGACTTATTGGCAACCACTGGTGGTGCTTCATCCTTTTTTGATTGGTGGCCTTTATATGGATTGTGAGTTTTTGATTGACCTTTTGGCGTTATGTGGGTTGTTACTTATTTCCTCCTCTGGATGGCCCTTGTTTAACTTATGGGTGGTTGCAGATAGCTTCTTGCAAATGACTGAGCTCGGCTAGCTTTTTCCCTCACCTCTTTTATTGTTTCTTCTTTGTTGTTTGTTGCTCTGCATTTTTGCTTGGTCCTTCGTTGGACTTGATTGTATCATCCCTTTAGTGTTTGGAATAAAATTCCTTTTGGTTTTAAAAAATTCACCTTAAAGGAAGACATACCCAATGCAAGGTGACTTATTGAGTATGGGGTTGTTAAAGAAAAAAAAAATGGAATATTAAGATGACCAATGTAATGAAAATTATTAGTTAGAAAAAAAAAAAGAAATTGGAGTTGAAATTTTGAGAGTTAAGAGAGATATTAAAGTAGAAATATATATATGCCAAATATATATAATTGTTATTTTAAGTATTCATTATAAATCACTAATTATAACTAAAAGTAGCTAAGTAGTGACCTAGAAGTTTCCAATTACCAAAGTGTACATCAAACATTATGGTTATCTCCATTTTTTTATTGGTTAATATGATGCTTGAAAGAATATTCATAATGAGATACTTTGGAGTCTATTTTTTTTGTGGATGACAAAATTTTTACTTATTCATCCTTGCAAATTTGATTATTTTGTACTTAATTTCATTACTTATAAAATATTATTAATACAATAAATTCCTCTTAAGCTAATTGCTTGCACCTTATTCAAATTCATAGATTAGTTCTAACAAATTATAATTAGTTTTAAAATCTAAATATTAGACTTAGCCTTTGTTTGTGACAACTTTGTTACTGTGTTACAAAGTAATTTCTTAGTACAGAAAAATTTTGAACTAAATATTTTTTAATTAAAAAGCTGCTTTAGAAATAGTAAGAAATTCACAGCTTTCTTATTATTTTTTAAAATAACTTTTTAGTACTTAAATATTATTTTTTGTACTAAATAGCTACTTTAAGAAGAAATAAGCAAGCCGTCCCTAATGAAGTCTTAGTCTTTATTTGAGATGGCTTTTTTACTGTTTATTAAAACAACTTTTTAGTAAAAAAATTTAAAAATTTTGTACTGAAAATTTTCTTTAAGAATAAGCAATAAAAAACCGTCCCACATAAAACCTTAATTTCTTGAACTGAAGTCAATTTTGAAATCCATATTTAATAAGCCTTGAAAGTCATAAACTAGACTTGGACTTATCTACTTAGACTCAAATGTAAGCCCAATTAAATATAAAGTGGTTGTTTCATATCACTTTCTATTTTTTTTCCTTAAAATATATTTAATGTATATATTTTAGCTATTTTTTATTTGCAAAATTATTTAAAATAACTTTTATTTATATCTTTAATGTAATCACACCAATCAATGTCGTCGCCGTCGACTATCATGACTACCCTCAACCAACATCTTGCCCAATATTCAATAAAAAATAATATATTTTGTTATTAAATATATTTTTATTTAATATTAAAATAATAAAAAAATCCCAAGGGCTCCTGAATAATTTTGAGAAATAAGCTAATTAATAACGAGCTCTGAATTCCTCACCTACTATATTGTTGATATTTAAGCCAGTAAAGACTGTGGGAGGCTTCTCAATGTGAAAGAATTGCTACAATAACATGAATAGTCAAATATGTGGGAGAGTTCTGAACCACATTAATATTTCATGGGGCCCATCTTAGTCAATGAAATATTTAATTTATATATATATTGCATGGCTACAATTTTATAATCTAATCAAATAATTTGTTGAAAATATTTTCACATAGCATAATTATTAAAAAAAAAAAAGGATGGAGGGATGGGGGAGTTCTTTCACCTCAAGACAAAAATTAAATATAAGTGGAATACTTAAAATTAAATAGAATGGTATTTTGGAAAATATGGGGAACGATGTTGCAGCCCTATGATTAGGGGCTCGGGGCTCTACTGTAGTGTCTTGCATTTGATTACTAATTGTAGACTGATTTGAGATTTCTTCGCTCACTGCTCAACAAAATTTAAGGATTATACAATAATTTTATCTGAATTGGATTGTACAACAACAACATCAAGCCTTTATCCCACTACGTTAGGTCGGCTACATGAATCTTTTTTCTCCATTGTGTCCTATTAAAAGTCAAATTCTCGTTTAAATCTAATAAAGAAAGGTCATTCCTAATATTTTCTAACCAAGTCTTTTTAGGTCTACCCCTACCTTTCTTAACATAAGTCAAATCTATTACCTCTACTCTCCTAACCGGGTCATCGCAAGGCCGCCGTTTTATGTGACCAAACAATCTAAGGAGACTTTCTCTAATCTTATCTTCTACTGGAGCTACTCCAACCTTTTCACGTATGTGCTCATTTCGTATCCTACCTCTAAGGGTAAAGCCACTCATCCACCTGAGCATCCTCATCTCTGCCACACTTAACTTAGTATTATGCTTCTCTTTTAAAGGCCAACATTCGGCACCATAAAGCATTGCAGGCCTCACTACCATCTTATAGAATTTTCCCTTAAGTTTGAGGGGTACATTTCTATCACATAACAAGCCCGATGCATTCCTCCACTTCAACCATCCAACTTGAATTATGCTGATAATATGAACATGTTGTCTTCATTTTTGACAAATAATTTGGGACATCTTCGTATATATCTACTTTTATGAATTGAGAATGGTTGAAATATCCCTAGATACAATTTTCAACACCCTCACGAACGTACTTAATACACTGATGAAGAGCAGAAAGCATCATTTTATACTCTTGAAGCCAGGGTCTGTTAAGAAGAGCATTAAGAAAGCATCTGAATCTATAATGTAGAACTTGACTTAGGCTTCGTTTGGGACGGCTTTTTTATTGCTTTCTAAAATAGAGTTTTAGTACAAAAATAAAAAATTTTGTACTAAAACTTCGTTTTAGAAAGCAGTAAAAAAGCCGTCCCAAACGAAGCCTTAGTCTAAGGCCATCTACTTCTAACACTTTGAAAAGTGTTTTGAATTTATCATTTTTATATTTCTTTTAAGATGATTATGCATGTAAATTACTGAGAGTTTAGGATAATCATTACGTGTCATGCCTTAGATGTACATATATCTATATCTATCTATCTATCTACTATATAAATGTTTTTTGGGAATCCACCAATAGCAAATCTGGATCGTTCATCTATAAATTTTAAATTAATCTACAACGTTCATATATAACTCATCAAATTCTATGATTTATCATTTCCTATAAAACATTTATTTATATTAATTAAGCAGTCTGAAATTATTAATGATTTAATTCTAAAACTGCAGTACCAAACCATCTCATAAGCCCACTTTTACTTCCTATTTTTAAAACCGCTTTTCAAATAATTAATTAAGCTGTTTCAAAAATTATTAAAACTGCTATCAATCCAAAAACCGCTTTCAACTAATCAATTAATTTATGAAATTATTATAACTTCAACCTTTCATTTCATATTTTATTGGCTACAATTTATTAATGTATTCTCTAAATTGCATTTAATTAAGAAAAATGCAATGGTTATTACATAAATATTCACAAAAAAAAAAACTTTTTAGATAACATGTTGCATTAAATAGTATTAATGATTAATAAATTTAAGCTAATTATTAAAGTAAACGTATGCAGTATCTCAAATTCTCAACCTTTCATTTCATATTTGATTTATTATTGTATTATCTTAATTGGATTTAATTAAAAGAATTGTAATAGTTATTACATAAGCCACAAAAAAACTTTTTATATAACCCGTTACATTAAATAATATTAATAATTAATAAATTTAAACTACTTATTAAAATTAAATGTACAAAATTGGTAGCCATTCATTTTAATTAATTATAATTATTTAAATCAAATCTTAACCTTTCATTTTAATTATTATCATTATAATTAATTAATAATTATAACTTTATTCATAAAATTAATATATTTATGAACACCTTTTCGGATCCCACTAAAACGAACGCTTGCCTTATTGTTGAGCGTTTGGCTGCCTCGAGTCCCTTCGAATACCTCCAACAACATAAATTTAAGGCTTTGCGTGAAGAATACCGTCCGTCCGATTTTGTGGCCTTCGGTTCTTGTTCCTACTCAACTTTAAGGCTTCATGTCAATAATATTTTTTGAAAGAATTGTTGCTTCTTCACCTTTGTTTGTCCTGTCGGACTCGCCGCTTCTTCGCCTTCGTTGCTCGGAAGTCACATCGGGAGTTCATTGTGAAGCTAGGTAACAATCTTTGTCGAGCCTTCTTTGTTCATGTTCCTATTGGCTCGGAAGTTGCGACGTTCTTTGTTCCTGGCTTATGGTTTTAGTTCGAATGGGAGCGATTGTATTACAATCAGAGTAATGTAGATTGATGATGAGAAGCCCGAATGTAATACTATTTCATCCGTAAAATAAAGCTTTTTTGGAATGTCATTTGCTTCTTATCCCTCAATATGTTTTTTAAACTATTACAGCAACTTCTTTTTTTTTTTTTTTCTGTTTATCTATGCCATTATATAAAAGTGGCTTGTGATTATTCCAAAAAAAAAAATCATATCCATCAAACTTTAATACCAAAATAAATGTCCACTTTTGATTGCTTGCATCTCTTCATTTCTTCGCTATTAGCCTCTTCTTCTACAATGGGTTCACATATGTTGTGTGGAGAAAAATTTTGAAAGAGTTGCAAAAGAAACTTTAATGTATTCTTCTATGATGGTAGTGAGCTCACTACGAAGGTATGTTTCTTCATTCGCTATTGAGCCTCTTTGTCTTCTTCTACAACACCGTTGGCTTCACGTGCTTTGCATGAAGAAGGGTTATGAAAGAGTCACTAAATAAGCTTCTTTGTCTTCATCTACAACGTTATTAGCAATTCACGTGCTTCACTTCATGAAGAAGAGTTTTGAAGGAGTCACTAAAGAAGCTTCTTCACCTTCTTCTTCTATGGGATAGACATTCACAACTGCATTCGCCACAAAATAACGATTCTTCTTTCCTTGCACACTTTTTGGCTATTCTCCACCATATGTTTTTATTTCGGCGAATATGCATTTTACCTCTCTTTCGGTTGTGTTTTGCCTCTAAGAATTAAGTGGAAAATAAATATTATTTACCTAATAATTACATCTTGAATGTTTGGTTTAGGTGCTATTGATAATAAATTAGAATAAGTAAATTAAAATGTGTGCATATTTTTCTTTGTGATAATATAATAAAAATATTCACAATATGAATTATATATATATTTTTATTCAAATGCTTTTATTGCACGTGGTTAATGATTGTCGTGCATCTTTTATTTTTAAGAATATATGCATACACTTTATAGTTCTTATATCTGATTTTTGTGCTCTAACTTTCAACATCAGGAGAAATCTTCTACAAACATTTTTAATTAATGATTTTGTTTTAAGATAACATATTCAGCTTTTGAAATGTTTTTTTTGCTAATTCCTTTTCTTCTACTTAAAATAGTGACATAATCTACAGTTCTTGGAACACCTCTTAATGTGAAATGCTAAGTACACAAGTTATATGGGGGCTTATTGAGCAGCATGTACCAACAGACTGATGAGTTTGTGTGATTCTGGAACATAAATGTTGAACCATGGGTTGATCTCTCACTACAGGAAAACCCGCTATTACCGGCGGATTATATCCGCCGGTAACATGTGAAATCCGACGAAAATCTGGGTTTCCGGCGCACTTTCCGGCGGAATGTCGTGCGCCGGATTGGTTCGCGTCGTAAAAGGACTTCCGACGTAAAATAATCCCCCGGAAATGTTTCCGGCGAATTTCCGACGAAATTTCCGCTGGAAAAATATTTCCGTCGAAATTTTAATACGCCGGTATTCCAAAAAAAAAAAAAAATTCAATGTGTAATGCGGACCTGCCTTCCCGCCTGCCGCGTGAACCGCCGCCCGACCCGCCTGCCGAGTGAACCGACCCGCCCCCGGCTGCCGCGTGAACCGATCCGCCTGAACGCCCGACCTGCCTTCCCGCCTCCCGCCGCCGGCCTGTGAGCGCGCGAAGCTCCCGCGTGGATTCTAACCCGCGCCAAAGTCCCACCTCCGCCTGCGAAGGAACACGCGTGGAACAACCACTTTGACGAGGAGTAAAATATGTCTTAATTCAAACTATTTTATATTTATATATATATAATTGAAAACTTAATTTAATTATTTAAAAATAAAACAATTTAAATATTTCAGTTAACTATTAAATAAATTGTTAAAATTAATAAATAATTAAAATAAGTTATTAATTTTATAATAAATTAATTATTAATTTAGTAACTTTTTATATTATTTTAAAACACTTTAAAATAAATTATTGAAGTTATTAGTAAATTATTTATTATATTAAAATTGATTATAATAATTTATCAAATTATTTATTTCCATAAAATTTTAAATCCTCTGGAAATTCCGTCGGAAACTCTACAGGAAAAAAATCCGCCGGAAAATCCGTCGAAAATTCTGTCGAAAAAAATAGTCGGAAAAATTTGACCTTTATCTGTCGGAAATGCGCCGGAAAGACTGCCGGAAACAATTCCGCCGGAACTCCGCCGGAAAAATCCGCCGGTAATGGACAGTTTTCTTGTAGTGTCTTCATTTGGAAGTTATCAAGGACATCTTAGCACCTATAATATATAACTCAAAAAAAAAAAAAAAAATTCATGCTGAAACTCATTTTTCATATTAGTGTTGAGATAGAGATTTTATGGTCATGATCTGGTACTTTTTAATTCTGTTTAGCACACTACATTTTGATTCTATACTAATGATGCTTACAATGCATTTATGGTATTTCTTTGGGGTTATTGAGATATCTATAACTATTTATTGTTCGACGATTCTGTCATTCAGTGTTAGTGCTATAATGTCTACTCATTATTTTATTTATAGTAGATGAGCTTTTGTGCCTTTAGCATATATCAAATATCTATTTTTTTATTATTTAGGTTGATTTTTTCCGTTGTTCTTTGTTGCAAAATTGGTGAATAAAATGTGTGAACTTGTTATTGTGCATGGATTTTTGCGAATATTATTTTAAGAAAAATATATAACTTTTTGTAAATATTATTAATAATTATAATTAATTATAGAAATAAAGATAATAATTTTATTTTTTATTAAATAAAATATAATTAGAACTGTTGTGGACTAGAATATACGCGGCGATAGAGTTTTAATTGTTCGTCTTAGCGTTATACGGATATCCAGCTCACACACAGAGAACACAAGATTTTTTATGTGGAAAACCCTTGAAAAGGGGAAAAACCATGGGGCCTAGCCCAGTTGAAAATGATTCCACTAGAACTTGAGTTAGTTACAATGGGATGACTCGTCCTTAGAGGCGATTCAACCCTATATGGCACTAATCTCAAAGCAAAATCAAGTTGGAAAGTTTCGAAATCAAAATCAGGAGCATTTGAACTCCATTTTCAGCAAACTTACAGTCGAACTGAGCGTATCAGAAATACGAACCCAACGACACCAAATTCGACCCAATCTGAGCCCAAATGGGTCCAAATCAAGGACCCGAAGCACTGTTGGAAGGTTCAAACCACAATTTGGATTACCAAACGGATTCCAAACATAACAAGCTTATAGTCAAATCAAGCGGCTCGACGAGAAGAATCCAACGAGCCCAAGATCATTAAATTCTGACATCACTAAGACATTCAAACGTCAATCGAATGGTTCGTGATCAAGGGATTCAAGATCGGCCGTCCATCCAACCACTCCCAACCACTCCCAACTAACCCTTGATCCTCCACCGGACCACCGCCTAACGCCGTCACTCCGTCGGACCACCACATGATGCCCTGTGCTCCACCGGACCACCGTCTAACGCCGTCACACCACCGAACCACCACCTGACGCCCTGTGCTCCACCGGACCACCGTCTAACACCGTCATTTCGCTGGACCACCACCTAACGCTCTATGCTCCACCGAATCATCGCCTAACACCGTCGCACCGCCGGATCACCACCTGACGCTCTACGCTCTACCAGTCTTTCACTTGAAGCTCTCATCTTTGCCAGGCCACCATTGAAGATTCTCACATTTGTCAGACCTTCATCTAAGGCCCGAAGTTCTGCCTTATTATCATCAAAGGCCCGAAGTCATGCCAGACCATTACTCGACACCCGGACTTCTATTGTACAATTGCAAAGAGGGACACTACTATTGGACAATGGAATTATCTAATGGGTAGGGGAAGGCCTCTACTGAGAGAAGAGAGAAGAAGGAGAAGGTGCAAGAAATAAGGCCCAGGGTGGCCTATTATAGGAAAAAGAGGGAGTTCTCCTACTCTCCCTCTCTCCCTCTCTCCCTCTCTCCATGACCAAAAAAAAATTTTCGGGTGCTACATCATCAGCCACGTCATCAATCCACCCTACATATGCGCGCCACGTTACCGATCCGTCATATGTGGCACTACCACGTCATCGATCTGTCCTGCATGGCACTGCCACACAGCCATGACCCAACAGGTTATGAATGCCATGTCACCCACGATATGCATGTTGTGGCCATGTCACCCACGATCCTACATGTCGTGACCACATCAGCCATGACCCAACAGGTCATGGGTGCCACGTTATCCACGATATGTGTCGTGGCCACGTCAGCCATGACCCATCAGGTTATGGGTGCCACATCATCGATCCGCATGCCACTTCCACGTCATCGATCCTTCATGCATGTCGCTGCCACGTCATCACAAAACATCCATGCCTTCCCCTGGATTCGAACCCAGGACCTTGGGCATGGATGGCAAAAAACTTACCACTCATCCACTAAGAAAGAATTGATATTATTATACCTATTTTATTATTTAAATTATAAGTTAGAGTATATATTTTGGCCCAATTTTGGGCCCGAAAAGGTCAAATCAGACGTTTTTGGGGTCACCGGAACCGTTTTTCGACGTTCCGGACTCAATTTTGACACTTTTAAAGTGTTTCGGGACTTCTACACCCACGATCAGACAACATTCAAGTCACGTGAAAAATTTTTTCGCCAGCTACAATGCATATTTTCGGACTCCTAAAGCTTCGACATCCGAAAATAGGGGGACAACTGATACATCATACAAAATTTATCTTGATCGGGCACGAATCTCAATGTAGAATCAAGTTGGAAACTTTAAAAATGAATTCGGAGACCATCTGAACACCTATTTCTATTGTACAATTGCTACTTGTAATCTGATCGTCCTTAGAGGCGATTCAGCCCTTTGTAACCGACTCAAATTCTAGTGGAATCATTTTCAACTGGGCTAGGCTCCATGGTTTTTCCCCCTTTTTAGGGGTTTTCCACGTAAAAACTATGGTGTCTCTTATGAATGTTACACCCTCTCACTTATCTGATTGTGTGCTGGATCTTCGTACAATGCTAAGACATTAAACTATATATTTCTCTACCGCTGCGAATATTCCAGGACGCAACAGTTTGTAAATCAATTTTTTGCGATTCAACAAATGTAAAATATCGGAACAAGTATTTTCAGACATCCGAGCATCGACGTCAAAAAATAGAGGGGCAACTGATACATCGTCAAAAAATTATCTTGATCGGGCACGAATCTCGATGCATAATAAAGTTGGAAACTTTAAAAATAAATTCAGAGACCATCTGAACTCCGATTTCAACAAACTTACAGTCGAACTGAGCGTCTCAGAAGTACAAATCCAACGACACCAAATTCAACTCAATCCGAGCCCAAATGAGCCCAAATTAAGGACCCGAAACGCTGTTGGGAGCTTCATAACAAGAATATTCATTATATGAGTTTTTATTTTAAATTTTTTATTCACGTGCATTTAATGCATGTGCAACAAAACTAGTAAAATTAATGATTATAATTATTCATAATAATAAATTTAATAAAATTTTTTCAACTTAACAATGATAATATAATCAAAATATTTAAAATATAAATTTTTTCTTAATTTTTAGTCACGTGCATAGGACATTTTTACTAGTCTTAAAGCTTATGATATTATAATCGATCAAAGGGGGTAGTTAAGAAGCATTTTGGCGAAAAATTGCATATAACCGCCTTCTTTTACTACAAATAAATCTATTATTTTTAAATAATAAAATAAAATATATTTCATATTTTTGGTATCTAAATCTCAAATAATAAAATAAATTCTAGATCATATTTTTATATTTATTAAATTATCAAATATTTATTAAATTTTCATTACTTTAAAAAAAGCTTTTGAAGAAATATTTTTGAAATTGTGGTTCAGAAAGCAACTTTAAAAGCAGAAAATAATAAAGCTTAAGCTGTCGAAAAAATGCTTTTATTTGGGGTGGCTTAAGATTTTTGTATTTGATTTTTAAAACCTCATTTTTAGGTTTCGTTTGGGACAGCTTTCTTTCTGCTTCTTAAAGCAGTTTTTTAGTACAAAAGTTTTAATTTTTGCACTAAAAAGCAGCTTTAAGAAGCAGTAAGAAAGCCGTCTCAAACGAAGCCTTAGCCTTCATTTGGGACAACTTTGTTAAAAAAATTTTTAGTTACAAAATATATTTAATTAAATTTTTTTATTAAAAAAATTATTTTAAAAAAAATAAAAAAATTATTCCAAACGAAGACTTACTCACAACTTCAAAATTATTTATCCAAAAACATTTTTTAGTTATGTTTAAAAAGGTATGAAACAATTTTCTTTTAACAGTCGATAAAATAAAATTTTTTAAAAGAAAATTTTTCGGTGTAAGGGAAAATTATTCGGTACAGTGATCGAACTCAGAAAGTCGTTTGAAGACCAACCAGAATGCGCAACGTCAGTGATACCGAGCAGTATCAAGTCACGGTACCGAGCACACATGTAACATGACACATTCTTGTTGATCTCTGGACAGCGTTCGGCGTCCGCACAGAATAATTTGTTGTTTGTGGAAGAGCTTATTCTTTTTTATTTATATTTTTAAAAGCTCAAATTTTAACCATAATTTTAAATATATATTTTAAAAATTATATTTTAAAATAAAATAAAAACATTAAAAAATTATCATCCAAATATTTTAAGTTTTTAACTGTTTTTGACTTTTTCGCTTTTTCCACCACCAGCTCCGGTTCGACTTATTTTTGACGGTTCAATTCGGTCTTTCAAATTTCAATGCACGGTTTCTCGATTTTTTCTCTCCTTGATCTATTCCCCTCCCTCCATACATATTTGTCTTCTTTGCAAGTCAAACCACTCGTCGATCTCAGATTAGGGTTAACATTAGAGGCGAGTTCTTCATGTCGCGACCGAACTATGTCTCCAACCTCTGAGTTTTCTGCTTCATTGTTTTTGATTTCCTTATATAATTGGATTGCGCTTAGGTGTTGAGAAAAACCGAGGTAATCCTCTAATCTTGTTTTATAAATTTATCTTATTTTACTGTTTAATGCTTCAAGTTTCCACCACTGGAAATGGCAGTCATGAATCTGCTGCAATTTTCTATGCTGTTTTAATATATAAATGGTAGTTTGAAAAGTTAGTAATCTCCATGGTATTGTGATACGAGTGAGAAACCTATTTGTGGCATGCGTGGATGGATGGAACACTATTATGCTATTCTTCAACGATGTTTCAGTGATGTTTATCGTTTTTTTTAAACCTTATTCTGTTTAGTTGAATTTGTAGAAATTATTACCACTCGTCCGATTTATGCAACCATTTTCTATAACAATGGCTAATTGTGATTCAGTAGAATAAGAGGGATCAATTCGTATCACGACTCCTAATCTACAGGTTGAATGAAAAATCAGTATAAAGCCCTTCTTTATTTATTTTTTAGGTAGTGTGCATGTCCAGGCCATATGTCAACTTCTTTGTTATTAAATGTCATTACCACATTACATGTAATAGTAAATGTAGTCCTTTTATATATATCTGGATGAAGGAAGGTTGTTTTTACAAATTTAGTAAAGCCATTGGCATTGTTTTTTTAACTATTTTGATGTACATTTATGCTTGAATTTGAAACTTGGCCTATTCTCATATAGGCGAAGTTCTTTAATAATGAAATTTGCAAATATTAAGAAGTCTCTTATGATAAAATTTTATATCAATGAGAAATACCTAAATTGATCTGTTCCTAACATTGATAAGGACACTATGTTTGAAATAAGAACCTTTTTTTTGAAACAAAAACCTTCCATTTAGTTTGTGGAGAATTCTATCACTTTTGATAGCATTGGTGGGGCAATTCATCTTCTTGAAGATACAAAGAATTATAAAGTCAGGCACATAGAATTGATTCTAATGGCTTAGATTAAAATTTTTAGTTCTAACTTTTCTACAAGATGCAATATGCTGAAATTGTGCATAATATTGTAGGTTTTTATTAAAACAAGACTTTGTTATGCGCCACTTTACTTTTTTATTTTTATTTTTTTTGGATTTAATATTAACTTTGATAGTTGTTAAAATATTTGAGGTCGCTAAATTTAACTTCAATTATATAGATATGATCTCTTATCAGATCTAAAACTATAATCATGTTTTGTAATATTCACTTTAGGATAATGAATTCTTTATTTCTTAATTTTAAAAGGATACATAATTTAAGAGAAAGGACAACTTAATGAAGGTATCTTGATGAAAATAAGTAGTTAACCACCTTCTTTGTAAAATTTTCATCTTTTCCCATGTGTCAATCTTTCCCTTACTTCGTGATTCTGGTTTCTTTTAAGGCTCTCTCACCAAATAGAATAATTATTTTTCAAGTTGATGACCACAAACTTGACCTTTTTATGAGTTGACACTTCTTTGTAATCAAAGATGTACTTTATGGTGTCCTACCGATTAATGAAATCATTCAGATTCAAGCTAAATATTGCAGAGATGAGGATTCTTAGGTGGATGAGTGGCTTTATACTTAGTTATAGAAAACAAAAAGAGTTTATATGTGGAAAGGTTGGAGTAGCTCCAGTGGCGAGTCGCCTTAGATGATTTAGTCACATAAAACGTCTGCCTTTCGATGGCCCTGTTGGGAGAGCAGATGCATTAGATTCGGCTTATGCTAAAAAAGGTAGATGTAAACCTAATAAGACTTAGGTGGAAAGTATTAAAAATGATATTTTCTTATTAGATTTAAATGAGAATTTAACTCTTAATAAGATACAATGGAGAAAAGTGATTCATAGTTGACCCTACATAGTAGGATAAATACTTGTTGTTGTAGTATTCGGATTCAAGCCACTTCCAAAATTTGGAAAATCTATCTTTGCTAAAAAATCTTGATAAACCATTTTTGGTTGCTTTCTTAGAAATTGTTGGTAGTTCTTGACTGCTTGTCCTCCTTTGATAATTCTTGTTGCATTTGGTGGTGAGGGTTCTCCATTTCTCAGCCTTCTTGGTTCTTATTTAAATCGAAGGAATGAGCTCTTGGCACCGCTTGCAAGTCATTGTTGCAATTCATTCATCGTGAATTCTTGGGTAGGGCATTAGCATTTCTTAATTTGAGGCATCTTTCTAGGTTCTAATACTACTTGATACTGAAAGAAAATAAAGAGGAGATTCCAAGAAACTAAAAGAATTTCAAGAACCTGGAGTTATAACTCAATTGGACAACTCAAGGATGTTTTTGCATTCCCGTTCATTTTCTTTGAGAAAAAGTTTACTTTGGCTATTGATTCCGTAGACCAGTGATCCCCTTGCACTGTAAGTTGTTTGCAACCATTTCTCCCTTGATGGGGACATCAGATCATCATGGAAAGTTTACCAGTGACGTGGCCGCCAATCTACGACCATGATCGATTCGTTATATTTTTGAGTCGATGTATTTTATTTTCATGCATTTTATTATTTGCTTATGTGTGTTTATTTATTTTCCCTTTGTACCCTTTTGTATGGGAGTGATCATGTGTAAGCCTAAGGGCATTTGTGTCATTTTTTATTTGGAGTCTTTTGTATGAGGCTATTTAAAGCCCCTTTGTATTATTTTGGAATGAATGAAGAAAATTTTCCTGCATTTGTCTTCTTGCATGAGCTCTTGTGAGAGTTTGAGTGTTTGATGGAGGGAGATCCCTAGGAGAGGGAAGCTTGCGCACTACCCACCAACCTTGGAGACGGTCGGGTTCGTGGTCTTTCTTTATCTTTGTCTTTCCTCCTCCCACCACCACCACCGGACACGTTCCCCCCCCCCCCCCCCCCCCCCCCCCATAACCCTTCCCCATCTCCAAGCCCTCGTCGCCTCCCAATCGAACTTCCCCACCTTCTCCACCATAAGCCGCCGGTCATCTCACCCGAGCCCTCACACCGCCGGCCTCCATCCACCTAGCCGCCGATCCAACCTCCTATTCCCCCATTCATGCTTGTTTCCTATTTTAGATTGAGTTGAATGAGGGTAGATTTGAAATTCAAATTTGATAATTGTGAATTTCAAAATTCCTTTCCTAATTTGGTAAATCTATTTTAGGAAAGTCTTTAATTGAAGCAATTTGAATTTTCAAATTCAAATGGATTTTCACTAATTGATTTCTTATTTTTCCAAACCTATCAGGTTCCCCAAATCAACTCCTCAAATCCCTCTTTGGCTCCATTAGTTGCCGGCCCAGGAAATAATTCCTGAAGGAAATGTTTCCTAAAAACCACACCACCCACCTCTTTGGAAACTATTTGAAACCTCACCCTCTTTGGCCGAATCCTCTGAAACGTTAATTCCTAAATTAATTCCTAAATCAATTAAGGGAATTAGGAATTAAATCCCACCTCAGCCCCCTAATCCCGCCAGCCACTTCTCCCACCCCCGTCCCCCCCCTCTCTCTCTCTCCCTCCCTCTTCCTCCTCCAAACTCTCTCCCCTCTCATGAAATCTGTTTGGGAATTATTTGCACAAGCTTTCCTCCAAGGAGTTCTACTTTTTTAGTAAAGGAATCTGAAATTTTTCCCTAAGAGTTTAGCTAGAAAATCTGAAACTTTTTTCAGATTTTTGGAGAGATTTGGAGTTGCTTCTTCAATGTACATGGACGAACACTTCGAAGGCCTTGAGTGAAGGATCTCCACGTCTCCTTAGACAAAGATTTCTTGAGGGAAAATTTGGAGTTTGCTCTCTCTTCAAAGCACAAGAGAAACTTCTTTCCTTTGATCTTTTCAAGTGGCTTTCCTCATACCTAGAAGACGTTGAAGGCATCAAGTGATAAATCTCCACGTCTCCTTAAACAAAGGTCTTTCTCTTTTCCACTTGTATTGAATTTCTTCTAACTCTAAATTCTCAATTGAATGATTGTAGTCACGAAAGCTCCTTCAAATTGCTCTTGCCAAGCTTAGTCATTTGTAGGGATTGAGTGTAATCTTCTATGCATCCTACGTCTCATTGTTAGATTAGGGATTAATTTGAAAGCTACTATTCTGTGTTGTTTTCATTGTCTTAATTATCTTGAAACGTTCAAAATTTGGCACATGTGATTTAACCTATGCAAGATTACTCCTTCATTGTTTTACTTGTCGTGGATAATTGCTAGTAATTTTATTCTGAATTTGTTCTAATTTAATAGTTGTGCAATGCCTAAATGAACCCATTAACATGTCTTCTAATTAGTCCTGCATCATCTGGTATCAGAGCATGGCTAGCATGCATTTCATGTGCTAGAATTCATCCTAGGCTATTACTTAGGATTGCATATTTAATTTGGCATGCATAACATCTATAAAAACATTTTAATCTTCACTTACTTTTGCTGTCCAGAAGTTTCTGCATACATTTAGTGAGCATTAAGTGTTGATTTTGGGCATTTAAGTGCTGCCATCTTTGTAATAACTCTTCTAGTTGTCTAGGAACACTTTGCACTTTGTTTTAGTGGCTGTCCAAGCAATTTCTGCACCATTTTAGTGTCATTCTAGGGAGTCTACTCTTGTGATAGGTGTTGTCCACTACTTTGTTTCACTCCCAAGTGACCCCTAGTGTCTAGCAATGGACCGATAGGACTTCAAAAGAAGTTAGATGACCTAGTTAATATAGTGGGCTCTATAACTAAAATAATGAAGGAGAAACATGTTGACATTCCCCACTGTAGGTATGTGCACCAGTCGGTCAATCATATCAGTCGGAAGGTTACCCATCCTATTTATCAACCTAGTCATGAATCCAAGCCGCAACGACCTCACTTAGAGTCACATGATCGTTTGCCCACTTTTAATGGTTCATCGGACCCTTACTACTTTAAGGAGTGGATTAGACGATTAGAAGATTATTTTGAATCTCATTGTATTCATGAGTCCAAACAAGCTAACATTGCTAGGTCTCTCCTGAGTGGTCATGCTTGTCAGTTTTGGATGAGGGTAGAAGATCATAGAGAGTTTCGTGGTGAATACCCTATTTCTGATTGGAAAAGCATGAGGCGAGAACTTGAGTTAAAATACCTCCCTCTCCCACCGCCCACTCACCTTACCCCAACACCCAGTAATCTAGAACACCATCCTGCCTCTTTTGTTGGGACACCGTGGACATCACTGTGGTCAAGACCACCCATACCTTAGTGACATCAGGGTTGCTGCCCCACCCTATAGGTCCTCACCAAGCCTTGATGGCCGACCCTCTATTGGGTCTTCTGTTGGATCGATCCCATGTGACTCCCCACTTGGGTCGACTCCTAGCCATCCCAGTCAGAAAACGTCCCTTGAACCTAAAATTGAGTGCATCCATTTCGTGGATACTAATGGTATCATTGATGATGAGGATTTCTTTGATGATGAAACTGAATTGATTGAATTAGACACTGATGTAGGAGATTTAGAACTTTTGAGCATTAATACCTTAGCCCATCCTAATCCTAGTCTCATCAAGGATATCCCGTTGGAAAAGGGCTGCCCGGATGATATTAATTTGATCCCGAAAGAAACTGATCTGACCTTGAGCATATTGAAAGTGAATTCGAAAGATAGTAATCTGAATCTGAATTATTCTGAGCCTAATTTGGAAGATGAACATCCTCTTGTTTTATTGGAATCTGTTTTAGGAGTTGCTCCTTTAGATTTATATTTGAAAAAGTGTGTCTATATTGGTGGGACTTATCTCACCATTCCTTGTACTAACTTTAATGTTAGAGAGAATATTAGCCTTCACTTTCATGTCACCTCTCTATCTGCTATGCTCACTTCTGTTCTAGACACTATACCCCATCTTTTGAGTCCCATACTGCTGGTGACTTCTTGGGCTATCCCATTATTGTTGAGAGTCAGGGACCCATCACCTGATCATGTTCATGATTCCTCCGTTAAGTCCTCCATAGTCTTGTCCTTCCCCCTGTTAAGAACCATCTCTCTCATAGTTGGACAATTTTGCTAGATTACCCTGCTGCCCCTAGGAGACTATCTAAGACCCTAACTGAAACTCTATACGGGAATACTCTTATAGCTAAGGATGTTTTCATTGCTCCTCCTACACCCGTTCCCTTAAACATGGAAATCTTGTGTCCTCTCATTTTGTGTTTGATCCACCTTTATTCATATCTATGTGCATTTGTGAGTCAATATGTGTGTGTGTCGGCTTCATCCAAAATTTTCCTTGTTTAAAAAAAAAAAAAAAACTTTGTGAGAGTCCACAATTCATGTCAATCATCATACATTCTGAGTCTCTTGCATTCTCATTTGCACTGCATCTGCATGACTTTCATGAGGACATTGCACAACAAATTGAAAAGAATAATCCGGAATACAAATTACATGCAGATTTAAAACGTCGATTTAAAACTTTTGAGGTTGGTGATTTTGTTATGGTACGGATTCGTCCGGAACGGTTCCCTCAGGAACAATTGAGAAATTGCATGCAAAGAGTGCTGAACATTTCAAAATACTTAAGAAAATTAATGACAATGCTTACATAGTAGATCTGCAAGCAGATTTCAATATAAATCCCTCTTTTAACATAGAAGACTTAGTGGCATATGAAGGTCCTGATTTTAACCCACAAAATCTACTATCAAAAAAGCCTTGTGTGAATCCATCCTGTGAGATCCCAAACCTACCTCCACTACCAAATATTTCCAAATGTCCTATAGCAGAGCAAGTGGAGGCAGTCTTAAGTGATGAGATCATATCCACAAGAGAAGGAGGAAGGAGAAGATATTTGATCAGGTGGAAAGGGAAGCCCGAGTCAGAGGATACGTGGCTAGATCGCGAGGAGTTGCAGCAGATCGACCCAGATGCACTAGAGATCAACGAGAGCACCAGAGATTCTTACTCGACGGAGTCGAGTTTTCTCCCACCCCGGGAGAATGATGGGGACATCAGATCATCATGGAAAGTTTACCAGTGACGTGGCCGCCAATCTACGACCATGATCGATTCGTTATATTTTTGAGTCGATGTATTTTATTTTCATGCATTTTATTATTTGCTTATGTGTGTTTATTTATTTTCCCTTTGTACCCTTTTGTATGGGAGTGATCATGTGTAAGCCTAAGGGCATTTGTGTCATTTTTTATTTGGAGTCTTTTGTATGAGGCTATTTAAAGCCCCTTTGTATTATTTTGGAATGAATGAAGAAAATTTTCCTGCATTTGTCTTCTTGCATGAGCTCTTGTGAGAGTTTGAGTGTTTGATGGAGGGAGATCCCTAGGAGAGGGAAGCTTGCGCACTACCCACCAACCTTGGAGACGGCCGGGTTCGTGGTCTTTCTTTATCTTTGTCTTTCCTCCTCCCACCACCACCACCCCACCCATCCCCCCCCCCCCCCCCCCCCCCCCCCCCCCCCCCCCCATACCCTTCCCCATCTCCAAGCCCTCGTCGCCTCCCAATCGAACTTCCCCACCTTCTCCACCATAAGCCGCCGGTCATCTCACCCGAGCCCTCACACCGCCGGCCTCCATCCACCTAGCCGCCGATCCAACCTCCTATTCCCCCATTCATGCTTGTTTCCTATTTTAGATTGAGTTGAATGAGGGTAGATTTGAAATTCAAATTTGATAATTGTGAATTTCAAAATTCCTTTCCTAATTTGGTAAATCTATTTTAGGAAAGTCTTTAATTGAAGCAATTTGAATTTTCAAATTCAAATGGATTTTCACTAATTGATTTCTTATTTTTCCAAACCTATCAGGTTCCCCAAATCAACTCCTCAAATCCCTCTTTGGCTCCATTAGTTGCCGGCCCAGGAAATAATTCCTGAAGGAAATGTTTCCTAAAAACCCCACCCCACCTCTTTGGAAACTATTTGAAACCTCACCCTCTTGGCCGAATCCTCTGAAACGTTAATTCCTAAATTAATTCCTAAATCAATTAAGGGAATTAGGAATTAAATCCCACCTCAGCCCCCTAATCCCGCCAGCCACTTCTCCCACCCGTCCCCCCCTCTCTCTCTCCCTCCCTCTTCCTCCAAACTCTCTCCCCTCTCATGAAATCTGTTTGGGAATTATTTGCACAAGCTTTCCTCCAAGGAGTTCTACTTTTTTAGTAAAGGAATCTGAAATTTTCCCTAAGAGTTTAGCTAGAAAATCTGAAACTTTTTTCAGATTTTTGGAGAGATTTGGAGTTGCTTCTTCAATGTACATGGACGAACACTTCGAAGGCCTTGAGTGAAGGATCTCCACGTCTCCTTAGACAAAGATTTCTTGAGGGAAAATTTGGAGTTTGCTCTCTCTTCAAAGCACAAGAGAAACTTCTTTCCTTTGATCTTTTCAAGTGGCTTTCCTCATACCTAGAAGACGTTGAAGGCATCAAGTGATAAATCTCCACGTCTCCTTAAACAAAGGTCTTTCTCTTTTCCACTTGTATTGAATTTCTTCTAACTCTAAATTCTCAATTGAATGATTGTAGTCACGAAAGCTCCTTCAAATTGCTCTTGCCAAGCTTAGTCATTTGTAGGGATTGAGTGTAATCTTCTATGCATCCTACGTCTCATTGTTAGATTAGGGATTAATTTGAAAGCTACTATTCTGTGTTGTTTTCATTGTCTTAATTATCTTGAAACGTTCAAAATTTGGCACATGTGATTTAACCTATGCAAGATTACTCCTTCATTGTTTTACTTGTCGTGGATAATTGCTAGTAATTTTATTCTGAATTTGTTCTAATTTAATAGTTGTGCAATGCCTAAATGAACCCATTAACATGTCTTCTAATTAGTCCTGCATCATCCCTTCCTTCGATGCTGTTATTGCATACCACCATCGCTCGGATAGCTTCCCAACCTTGCTTCGGGCATTGAAGATCTTGCTGTCATTACAGTGTTGTTGCAATGAATGTTTTTTCCTGAGTGTTCCTGCACTTTTCTGTTGATTGCATGCTGCAAGAGCTTCATAGTTTTGACTGGTCTACACTACAACCTCCTTCCAAGGACATGGGAATCCACCCTAAGAAATTGAATTATGAAATCTTATTGATCAATGAGAAAATTACAAGAACAAGAAGCTTTAAATAGACCCCAGGACCTCAATAACAAAGCAACAATTATAACAATAGCCTACAACACAAAGATAATAAGCACCCCTTTAACAAAAAGAAAATTATACAAATAACCCTTCTTATGAACTTGACATACCGGTAAATTAATAGCTTCATAGCTTTGATTGGTCAATTGCAGAGGCTATGACTCCACTACAACCTCCTTCCAAGGACATGATAATCCACCCCAAGAAATTGAATTATGAAATCTTATTGAAAAATTGGAAGGAGCAGCTTTAAATAGAATCCATGCTGTCAGTTACAAAGCAGCATTTGCAAAAAGCCCTACAGTACATAAAAATAGTAAATATCCCTGTAGAAAAAAGAAAATTATACAAATAAACCCTTTTTATAAACTTGATTATGTTAGTATGATTCTAGGAAATTCTTACTGCATGATATTTGTTACAAAAATATATTCAATATGGACCTATTCAAGAAAATTTTAAAAAGAATTGTATTTTTAAATTTATCATTGATCCTAAAGAAATTATCGTGAATGAAATTAGGAAAACAAATACTAAAAAAAAAAACAATTGAACTTCTTAATGGAAGAAGTTTATCTCATGATATACATGTGGTTGCTGTACACACAAACACATATAGATATAGAGTCAGACTACTATCTTCTTAGAAATTTAGAGTTCATTCTCCTTGCAAATCTTTTACTGTTCATCCAATCATTTGAATGAGAATTGAGTCTATTCTTAAAAAAGTGTATGCTTGTCTTGTAACTAGTTTTATCCAGCTTTATGATACCCTTAACTTGTATGTTGGTGCATTAATAATAAGGAATTTTGTTTTAGTCCTGACAATTAAATCTGTTTAATCTTATTGCCATAATATTCTGTTACAGTGCAAGTCTAACAAACCTACATCTCCAAAAGGATAAAGTAGTTACTGAAAGAAAAAATGTCTTAATAATCAAACGGTGATATCATTTTAAAATTCAGCATATTATGATTTATTTCGTGCATTTTAGGCTGCTAATTTGGTTTCTTGTTTTATATATGCTACTGGAAGGGCTGATTGCATGAGTTATAGGTGCTCTACGTCATCATTTGGAAATTAAGTATATTATGATATATTTGTTGCATTTTAGGCTTCTAATTTTGTATGTAGGATTCCTAATTTTATACATATTCCTGGTTTTGCTGATTGGAAGACTTATTCTTAACAGGTGTTCAATTTGTAAAGAAACACATTTATAAGATGGCAGGTGAACCTAGTGTTGAAGTTTCAAATGATCAAAAGGCCAATAGAACTAATAGGACGGGATCTTTATGGCTATCCTTGGTTGTCCTCCTGCTAAATGGCTCATGGGCAATCTATTATTTTCAATATAATAATCTTCCTATGCCCTTAACAGCTGAGCAGGCAGGGAAACGGGGTTTTTCAGAAGCTTTATCCTTGTTGCATGTCAAGAATTTGGCTGGATTTGGTCCTCATCCTGTTGGTTCTGACACTCTTGATCTTGCAATACAGGTAAGTGATTTGGTGTTTAGAAAAGTCTCATTTGTGAGTTCTCGATTTATTAGATTTTTATCATAATCACATCATCATCATCATCATCATCATCATCATCATCGTCATCATCATCGTTGTCATCATTAAAAACCACCTTACTTGTATGGGGCTGTTTTATGAATCTTCATTCTCCATTTGCCCTTGTTTAGTCCTATATTAGGTATTAAATCACTTTCATGCAAATTTTTTTTTTGCACAACTTCATCTTAGCTACCTTTGTTCTACTTTTTTTTTGTAGGGACTTTTTGTTTTGATGTATTAGTGGTTTTAAAAATTGTCAGGTGTGTGATAGGAACTGAAACAAACACAAAGTAGTTTTTAATGATTTTAGAACACTCCCAATAGCCTATGTTTGATGTATTCTAAATTCACTCAAATCATGCAAATTTGAAATATTTCATGCTTATCCGTGTTTCTCGAAGCCCTGTCATGAGACTCTACCATCATTGTGATAGCATTCCCAATGTCTACGTGTCCTTAGTTGTTGCGATCTCATTTCCATGACCTTATTAACTCTATCTTTTCCATTGCTATGAAATCGTTCCCATGACTTCTTGATTGTCTTATGTCCCCACATCACCTCCAACAAGTTAACTCAGACTCAGTCCTTTTCATCGCTGCCATCTCTATTGACCATCCATTTTTTTCGCCATCCCTATTGATCTCATTCCTATTGTCACTATCATGCCCAAATAAAATTTATAGATATATTTATAAAAACTTTTTATTCAATTTATATAGCCATTTAAACACAAAAAAATTTGTTTCCTAAATTTACATTAATATTAATTAAATAAACTTGAGTATCCAAATGCATTGTATTTAATAAACACTATGTTAGACCGGTCCCTTGTGGATTGGTCCAATCGGTCCTTCCTGGACTGGCTCTAGGCTCTATCATATTTGAGGTGGAACAGGCTTCATCCTATTTGAGGCGGAATAGGCTTCCGCCTTGGATGATTGCCTACCCTTTTGGGTGGGGCCCAAGAGCAATTTTGAATAAGAGAAAGGCGGAGGTTAGGAGGGAAAGCCAATATAGGAGGGATGTTTGGGGATTTCGAAAATTGTTGTTTGCTTTAAGTAGGTGGTTTCCTTAGGGTCAGGGTTATGTTTGGTTTGTTGAATTTAGATTGTTCTTAGGTTGATTGGGCTTGAGCAGGAGGCTAGGGATTTGGGAGAGCCGGATCTTCCTCTCCAATTGAAGATCCAATTGTATTTTGTGTTTTTCTTGTTGGTTGTATTAATAAAAAAGAGTTCTTGTGTGCTCTTCTTCCTTAATTTCTTGTGCTGTTTTTTGACTTTGTTGAAATTGCATCCACTTTCAATCAAATTGGTATTAGAGCCTTGTCCTGGATGGAAATAGGACTTCCTTGCTGATTTCTGCTGCGTTTTCTCCCCTTTATATTGCTAATTGTTACTGTTTGAAGACCAGATCCGCTGTTTTTTGGCCGTTTTTGATATTTAGAGCCTAGAATTGGGTATTCATGTCCGGAAGGAAGGTAAAAGTGTTGGAGGGGGAGATCAGACAATTGAAATATAAAATTTCGGATCTCCAAACTCAATTTTTAGATTTCAAAAGTCAAATTTCAGCTGTCCATGAGAAGATTGATGATAATTTTTTCATCCTGGAGGAGCTGTTGAAGAAGTTGCTCGAGGGTCAAACCAAGACGACATTGTTGGAGGTGAGGGAAGTCACCGGCAAGCAACGAAGAGGGGAAAAAATCCTAATCCGATAAGACAAATGGAAGATTAGGAGGTGGAGATTCTGGAGGGAGAAGGGACTAGAGTCTATTCCTAAGGAGTGGTCTGGTAGACGGTATGGGGAGAGGCGTGAGGAGGTCAGGCATGAATGAATGGGTGTTGAAGTTGAGAGGAGAGGGACATAATTTGAAAGGAAAGGGACTGATTATGATCGAAGGGGTACTGAATTTGAAAGAAGAGGGGTTGAATTTGAAAGGAAAAGGGCTAATTATGATCTAAGGGGTGTTGAATTTGAAAGAAGGTGCGGTTTTGACGAAAGGTTTGGGTATGAGCATAGAAGAGATGATTGGGAATCTTAGGGGGAACCACTTCCTTGGGGAATGAGAAATTATGGAGAAAACATTGGGTACATAGGAGATCCAAGGGTGAGGAAGTTGAAGATGTCTATTTTTGAGGAAGGTAATGCACGTGAGTGGATATACAAGGTGGAAATGTACTTTATCATCAATAGGTTGATGGAGGAGGAGAGTCTAACGTTGGCCGAGATGTGCTTGGAGGGAAAAGCATTGACATGATACTAGTGGAGGGATACGAGGCGACCCATACGTACCTAAAAGGAATTTAAGGACTGCTTGTTGGAACATTTCAAAACAAGTAGGGGAGGGGACTTCTATGAGCAGCTCTTTGCTCTGACGTAGGAGGGATAGTGGCGGAGTGCCGTGAGCAGTTTGAGCACCTGACCAGCCTAGAGGGAAACTTTATGAAAGAGCTTAGACTTGATATTTGGACTGCAGTTAGAGTGATGAGACCTCGTGATTTGGGAGAGGCTATGGAGCTAGCCCAGTTAGTGGAGGATTAGAAGCACCTGGAGAGATGGGATGTAGGTAGCAACACAGGAGGTTTGTATAGGATAACCGCCACCTTTTTGGCATTCTAGGAGCCGACACCGGGTATTCATAGGGAGATCTCGAAGGAAGGAGAAGACTGTTGGAGGGAGACTTGGAGAAAATTTCAAGAAGCTCACAGTAAATAAGTTACAAGAAAAGAGGGCGGAAGGGCCGTGTTTCAGATGTGAGGAGAGGTATACATCGAGACTTAAGTGTAAGGACCAAACTCTCCAGGTTCTCACCATTTGTGATGACGAGAAAATTGAGAAAGGTGCTGTCTTTCTACCTTGAGAACAAGTTGAGTCTTTGAAAGGGGGGGGGGGGGGGTATTGTTAGACCGGTCCCTTCTGGATCAGTCCAGCTAGTCCTTCCTGGACCAGCTCTAGCATATTTACAGCTCTAGCATATTTGAGGCAGAATATGCTTCCGCTTAGGATGATTGTCTGCCCCTTTGGGTGGGGCCAAGGGCAATTTTGAATAGGAGAAAGGGGGAAGTCAGGAGGGAAAGTCAATATAGGAGGGCTGTTTGGGGATTTGGAAAATTATTATTTGCTTTAAGTAGGTGGTTTCCCTTTGGTTAGGGTTATGTTTGGTTTGTTGAATGTAGATTGTTATTAGGTTCATCGGGCTCTAGTCAACGGCTAGGGATTTGAGAGAGGTGGATCTTCCTCTCCAATTGAAGATCTAACTGTATATTGTGTTTTTCTTCTTAGTTGTTTCAATAAAAAATAGTTATTGTGTGTTTTTCTTTCTGAATTTCTTGTGTCGTTATCTGATTTTGCTAAAATTGCATCCACTTCCTATCACAATACTTATAGAATACACATGCATTTGAAATACTTGCAACTTAATAACTCCTAATAATCTTTTCATAATTTTTATCAGATGAACTCTTAGTCGCAAGTTTTGTTGTTGTACCTTGAGAAGTAGAAACATATACCTAACTATAAGTTAAAAAAAGATGTTTAGGATTTTGCAATTGAGTGCTACTTAAAGAATAATATATTATCTTGAAAGGCAAAAATAAAATTGTATTACAAAGTTTAGAATAAAAATACTTATAAATTTAAAAATGAAGGTCTACATTTCTAGAGATCTTTCCCTATTTGATGTGATTGAATCAAATAGGTTTTATTTTAATATGGGTTTTAGGTTCTCCATCAGGGCAAACCCAAATAATTAATCATATTTTATGATTGTTTATCTCTTTAAAAAACTTTTGACTAAAGTGATGAAATATATTGTTATTATTTTGAGTTTGTTGGAAAAGATATGATCTTGGAATTTGTCGAGGGGTATACTTAAACGAAGAGAATTGTATAATGCTACTGAAAGAGAAAGAGTTGGAGCACTAGATATCTGAGAAATTTTGAAGTGCTCAAATATATCTTATATCGGGCTTTAAAATTTTAATGATTTAATTTGAGTTAAGTTGAACAATTTAGTTAGAATTTGAGGTACATTTAACCTAGAAAGTATTGAAAAAGGCCCAAAAAAGAGAAGTAATAATGTCACAATTAATGATATCTGATGTCACAATTAATGATATCTGCATTGAGTTCTAGTTCGTGGGTGAGAAGAGACACTGGTCTCACAATTCTGTACTCACCCAAGCATTTCAAAAGTCATCATGCAATACTCTCTATGATGTTAGGATATTTTAAATTTATGAATTGAATCTTATTTATTAGCCACTAAAGCAAAGCAACTCGACCATATGGGTGCCATTGTAGGCTCACCATTGAAAGTGTCTTTTGAGAAAGTCAATTATTCTTTGCATGTGACTCACAAGGCTAGCATATGAGGTCATTATCCTTAAATGGTTTTGATGATGATTATATATTAAGAACATTTATATGGGTGCCAATGCATACTCACCATTGCAACTTTCCTTAGTTATTTCTCCTTTTCATGTGAAGGGACATTATTTTAAGTGGCTGACAATACTTGCATATGAGGTCAGCAGTTGAAATAGATTTGTTGTTGATATTAGATTAAGCTCATCCTTATGGACATGACAATTAGTTAAATATTGACTGTACATTGATGTCCATAAGGAGGTTATTGTTTCTTTGAATTTTGAAATTTTGACTTAAATGAATAAATCATGTAAGATTTGAAATGAAAAGTTGATTGATTTTAAGCCGTATATATTTTTGGTAGAAAATTCAAGTCCTTAAGACTCTACCGACCCAACACAAATCCCGGTTAAATGCGATACAACAACGACAACATCGAGCCCTTATCCCACTACGTGGGGTCGACTACATGAATTCTTTTTTATGTTGTATTATATTAAGAGTCAAATTCTCATTTAAATCTAATAAATAAATGTCATTTCTAATTTTTTCTAACGAAGTCTTTTTAGGCCTATCTCTACATTTTTTAACATAAGCGAAATCTAATACATCTACTCTCCTAACCAGGTCATCAGAAGGCCGCCGTTTTTGTTACCAAACCATTTAAGATGTCTCTCTCTAATCTTATCTTCCACTGGAGCTACTCCAACCTTTTCACGTATTTGCTTGTTTTGTATCCTATCTCTAAGAGTAAAACCACTCATCCACCCAAGCATCCTCATCTCTGCAACACTTAACTTAATATTATGTTTCTCTTTTAATGGCCAACATTCTGCACCGTAAAGCATTGCAGGTCAACAATCTTATAGAGTTTTCCCTTAAGTTTAAGGGGGGCTTTTCTATCACACCATAAGCTTGATGCATTCCCCCATTTCAACCAACTTGAATTCTACTAATAATATCCCCATTTATTTCACCATCACTCTGAACAATAGAACCGATATATCTAAAACGTGTACACTTATTAATGACTTGATCGCCCAAACTCACAATCCCGCCACTAAATCCAAGGACAACGGGCTATTTTTGAATAGGGTTGTAAATGATCTGAGCTGAGTCGAGTAGGAGCTTGCTTGAACTTGTGCTCATTTGCCAAAACTCTATTTAAGCTTGATATAAAGCTCAATCTAGCATTTTTAGTTGTGCTCAATTTTGGTTCATTTAAAATTATGACTATTTAAGCCTGATTGGAACTTGGTTTATTAGATAACCAAATGAGCTCTATTGAGTCTATTAACTAGCAAGACTGCTGAGCAACTTGTTAACTCAAGGTTGTTCATTTATCAATCCTATGTTTATAATAGTTCTAGCTTGTTAGATTATTTAATTTAACGGTCACGACTGAGCTTTAACAGAGCCAAACTACTTGTAGATTGCCAAACATATTGGTTTATTTGCATCCCTATTTGTGAAACATTAATTAATTATTTATTCGCATTTTTTTAACACTAATGGGCCATAAATTACTAATTGAAATAAAATGTTTTTCATTTTAATTATGTTTTTTCGTTAGTAATTTTATATGCAGAGCATCCTCGAACTAACGTGTAAAAAACTGATTGCAAACTTAAAAAAATTGGTTCTGTACATTTGTACAACTTAATTAGTGACATGCTTGCTATTTTCTTTTTTAATTTACCTTATTGAAAAAGTTTCCCTGACATTTTTCTGCAATAGTATGTTTTGTCGGCTTCAGAAGTTATTAAGAAGTCAGCTCATTGGGAGGTCGATGTGCAAGTTGATCTTTTTTCTGCTAAAACTGGTGCAAATCGACTTGCTGGTGGTCTGTTCAAAGGGAAAACACTAGTTTATTCAGACCTGAAGCATGTGGTCCTGAGAATCTTGCCTAAGTATATTCCAGAGGCTGAAGAAAATGTCATTCTGGTGTCTTCTCATATTGATTCAGTTTTCTCAACGTATGCTTACTATCTCATCTTGCTTTTTGTTAAGAATGTTTAATTTATGCTTTCAGTTAATTGGAGAACATTAAAAAATAAATAAAAACGTACTGTATGATTTTGAATCTGGTCACTTGTAAATTGTAGGAATTATTACAAGCCCTAATATGTGATAATATAACTTCACCGAAAAGTAACACTCAATTTTCTGATGTTGACATCCTAGGATATGGTTAACAGAATTTCTAGGCATTGGCCAATTAGTTGAAGGCTAGAAATTGTCAAATGTCTTTGCTTTTAATGTCTCCTCTGGAAACTAAAACATCTGTCCTTTTTTTTTTTAATGAAGTAAATCATTTCTGGGAGCACAAGTAGGAGAGAACTATATGTTGGAGCAAAGTTTTCTGAATATTAAATTGCATGATATCTATATTAAATTCTGTAACATAGTATATTCTCTTTAGGAATTTTTAAAATCTATTAGTCATGAACTTGTAAGTCCCTCAAACTTAAGTTAATTGTGCACCTTTTTTGTTATAATGCATGATAATTTTAAAATGGCAATTGCATTAACATAATTTCCTTTGAGTGGTGTTTGTTTTGAGAAATTGTAGCGATGGCGGTTATTTACAATCAAAGAGAGGAAGGGAAATGCCATAAGGAAGGTTCACGAGAGAGACAGAGAGATGAGAGATTCATAAAAAGATTGAATAGAGCTAGATGAATTGTTAAGAGAGATAAGCTTAGGGAGGATGACTAGGAGTGAAAAATCAGGAATAGTGCTATTCATGAGGTGAGAGAGAGAGGAGAGGTGATGCAAAATGTATGGTGGGTCTTGAAATGGAGAATGATGGGGAGTAGTTTTGATGTGAAACGTACAGGCAAGGATGATTAAATTAAGCAAGTTTGCACGCTTAAATTTTAGAGCATAATAATTATAAGCTTAGTCTTGATGATAGACGACAAAATAGAAATAATAAGGTGATAACCTAGCTTAGGTCTAAGCACATGCGAGAGGTTGAGATCATTAATTAATCAAATAAATCTTACGTTGCATACATAGATGGTTTTCAACAAGATATCCCTAGATTAACAATAAGATAAGTTACTATGCAAGGATCCCTCACTAAACTCTCTAACTTACTAGGCTTTAGCGGATGAACATTAACAAGCTTCTTATGAATCGATTAAGCCACATAGTAGGATAACTAGGAAGATAAGAGATTGGGGAAATAATTGACCATTATCAGACCTTAGGCGGTAGTCGAAAGCTTCAAATCAACACCCTCCTTAGTCTT
Organism: Dendrobium officinale; assembly: GCA_019514585.1. Taxonomy (NCBI): domain Eukaryota; kingdom Viridiplantae; phylum Streptophyta; class Magnoliopsida; order Asparagales; family Orchidaceae; genus Dendrobium; species Dendrobium officinale. Next base: position 71,269,477 of record CM033687.1, on the reverse strand, counting down.
CGAAGTTAGAACAACAATCTCTCAGGGAAAGAGGCTCCAAACTTCTGGACAGCAACTAGAGAGGTGTAAACAGCAGCACGTGAAGTCTTGAGCAGCAGTTTGGCACTTGTGAGGTGCCAGATAGCGGCCTGAACAACTTTCAGAAGGCTCCACCAGCAGCTTACTAAATTGGAGTGGTTTGGGACAACAAAGTAAGCCTCTGGGAAATGCCAGACAGCAGGAAACCTGCTGTATTTCTTGGACAGCAGCGGATACACTGGGACAGCTCTTAGAAGTTCACGAGAGGAGGAAAAATGAGAGTAGTTTATTTGGTGTAAGGAAATAGGATGACTCCGAGATTTGAAACTTTGAAGACTTTGGGAAGAAGGGGTGCCAAAAGTGGTCAAGAGCTCCAAGGTGGGTATAGGATTTGGGTTTCCAAGTGAAGTCTGAGTTTATGTGGTGCTGAAGGTAACGCTTTGAGAGAGGGGGTGGGGTGGGGGGGAAACGATGGAATGAAGTGGTTTGTGTATAGCTTTAGAATGTGGGGTTGTTGATCCAAAACTTGTTTAGAGCTTAATTTGGAATTATTGGTATATGTAATTGAAGAAAGGGCGGATGGCTGTATTGAGGGCAGTTGGTTTATAAATTTTACTTGAATGTAAGAAACTATGGCGGTATGGCCAGAAGCTTGGGGAGGGGAAGCAAAGTAAATAAAAAGAAAAAGATAACTAGAGAACTCACAAAGTTAGAGAGAGGTTCCAGTTCACTTGTGGGTAATGTGAGAAAGAATATGAGCAAAAAAAAAAAAAATCCAACAAAATTTGGAATGAAGTGGTTTGTGTATAACTTTAGAATGTGGGGTTGTTGATCCAAAACTTGTTTAGAGCTTAATTTGGAATTATTGGTATATGGAATTGAAGAAAGAGCGGATGGCTGTATTGAGGGCAGTTGGTTTATAAAGTTTACTTGAATGTAAGAAACTATGGCGGTATGGCCAGAAGCGTGGGGAGTTAGAGAGAGGTTCCAGTTCACTTGTGGGTAATGTGAGAAAGAATATGAGCAAAAAAAAAAAAAAAAAGAAACTATGGCGGTATCAAGAAAATAAAGAATGACAAGAACACGAACATCCTCACCAAAGGAAGGTTGATCTAGTTACCAAGCCAAGAATCTTGGAGATGCCACCAAGCTTTCCCTTTAGTAGAGATTTCCTCCCAAAATTTTGAATTTTATTTCTTCCAAAAGATTATTATAGTTTAGGATTCTTGATATTTAAAGCATTATAGGTAAAATAGAATCAAAACATCACAATGAATTGAGGAGGTGGTCTTCCATACTGTGGGCTCCGAAAATTTGCACCCCGGCTTCTCCGCGACTCCTTTCTTTTTCGGGTCGTCAAGGAGAGTTCTAACGTTTAAGTTCTGAGGCAAATTTTCAGATGACATTGAGTTTTGGATAAGATATAACTAGAGATTTTGTCCTCATTTTGTGAGGACTTTCTTATATGAGTTCGTTTCCTATAGGCGTAAGTCCCCATAATTAATTATCCCTCCCGATAACAAAAGAGAACTTTCGATTAAGGGTAGTCATCAAAAATATATATAGTATCTAACGTATAGTAGGAGCAAAATTAGATATTGAAAATTGAAATTTATATCATCACACACTTAAAGCGAATGGTAGGGGAAATGATGATCAACCCGATCAAGGTTCCTTAGTTCCATCATCCCGGGTCATCATAATCCCTAGTCTACTTAGTCAGAGGAGATAATCGTCCGAACCTGATCAAAGGATGTTTGCATCATTCAAGGGTATCTTATAGACTTGGGGTGAATGTTTATTTAAGGGGAGATATTTTAGCCGACCTTAGCTAACAAAGGGCTTTGTGCCCTATTGATTCATTACTCAAGAATTTAGAGCCATTGGGGAACATACGGGCTCTAGCCATGATCGTAATTCAGTGGTACCATTTGACGGTAAAACCACCCAGTCAGAGGGTCTCAGTCATAACCATTTACCTGTGGTGTCATTTAGTGGTGAAACTACTGGTAGATGACACGTACCACGTATTTACTGACAGGAGATAATTTAAGAATGAATGCTAGTGATATTCTTGATTAGACATTTGTTCTTTGTGAGCTGAAGTGATTTTCAAATTTATTCATCTCGACAAATTGTTGCGGAGAGTGGATAAGTATTTTGCTTTTAAGTGTTAGATGATAAATTTCGATTTTTGAATGTATGTAGAGTTTTGAAGTTTTTTGTAGAATTTAAAGACTAATCCTACGGTTGATATTAGCTTTCAACACAGTCATCATCAGGGTGATGTTAAAGTTAATTTATATGTTTATATTTTATAAGTGTGGGAGGCATTTTAAAAGTTTGGGGTTTCCTCCTGTTGAGATTTTCTGCCAACACGTCCATCATCGGGTATATTTAAATAGGTCATGTATATGTCATTTAGACCGTGTTAACTCTGATTGCATGCTGACAGAGGATTGAGTTCAATTATTGGTGTTGTGAGTTATCATACGGATATTGAGAATCAAGAGTTGTATGCTTTTAGTAATGAACATTTCTTGTAATAGATCTCGAATGCCTAATATGAACGTATAAAATCAAATGCTCCGGTTGGCACTATGATCGTATATTTATTCAACGGCTCAAGTCGTATCGACTCTTAACCATTCACGAACAAGGATCAAACTTGAACTTAAGTCCATTTGTTGACTCGCGTAGCATTTTTAGGCGTCACGTGTGTGCATACATCATGCTTGCTAGGGCCCATGCGGGTAGGGGCGAAGCCATGGTTTTTTTGATTGGAGCCGCAAATCATTTAAGTAAAAAGAACAGCCTCTTTCATCCGGGCTTGAGACCTGCATTGGCGGGGGTTTTTTTTTTTTTCTTTCAATTTTTGTACTAGAAATCTTCTTTAAGAAGTAGTAAGAAAGTTGTCCCAAATGAAGCCTAAATTCAATTCAATTCTTTTACTCATTCATTTTCATTTTCTCTCTTTGAATTCCTACAAGCCAAGCAAAGCCTAAATAAATGAGCAGATACAAATATTTTCTCAAATAATAGATAGGCTTTTCTCAAGATTTGTTTTTAAATTTGAATTTATGGCATGAAATAGTGCTAATTTTGATATAACTATATAACTTTTTAAGAGCAAAATTCGTTGCTTAACAAATTAACAAAGGATTGATCAATGAAAAAAAAAATCAAGAAACAAATTAAAGTTGTGCGCCTTGGCTTCGCCTTCGCTGCTCTTTGAAGTTTAAATGCCTAAGTCCGCTATCTCCAGTCAGTGTGCCTTGTACAGGCAGGGAAAGAAAGTAAGAACAGAGAGAAGGAGAGAGGGAGAGAAAGGCAGAAGGAGAGTGGAAGAGTCTTGTGAGTTGAGAGAAGAGCTGTGACTGAATGGCTTCTTTGCGTGCGACTGGAAGGGGTTGGAAGGGGGAAACGGAGGAAGGGGGCTTCAGGTTGCTTGTGATCGAGATGAAATCGACCAAGGGCTTCAACTAGAGTGTGCTTCGTGATCCAAAGTAATATAGACGAGGGCCTGACAGCTCGGATTGGAGGTCAGCGTCGCCTCGACTACAGGTCAGACAGCTGAGTGTAGGGGCGGATGATTGTGCGACTGGCAAGAGCCGAGGGCGACTGTCGACTGGAAGGCGGATGCAATGAACAAGGCGAAGCAACGACATGGACGGAGCAACAAGGCGAGGGTGGAGCGACGAGGTGAGGGTGGTGACTAGGTGTTCGGTGTTCTGACTCACGCGCAGGCTGAACGAAGAAGACTTCTTGTTTCAGCTTCTGCCCGTGATTGTGAAGGATTGTTATTGGGCTGGAAAAAAACCTTTACCTACTTAACTTATTTGATTTAATCTGTAATTAATGCATCATAAATATATTTAATTAGGTGTTAATGATAAAGTCAGTGGGGACGGGCCTCCTACTGCATCCTCCCCTGCATGCGGGTATATGCTGTTGAATGCATTTTGCATGTTGTATTGATATGGAGTGTCTTGGCTTAATACACTAACATAGTGTATGATGTACTTGCATGATATGTATGCATAATGCATCCATGCATTATCTGCTTGTTTGCACAAGTACCTGGTGATTCAATTCTCTTGTATAGTGCATGATTGGTTTGCATGTCAGCGTAACACGTTACTGTTCAACAGTGCATTTTGCAAGTTGGATGGTATGCTTGCATGATTCATTTTACATATTGTGTAGTGTGCTTTCTTTACATGATGCATCTTGCATGTTGTAATGTGTGTGTAGTTTACATCCATTTCAAAGCATTTGCAAAATGCATATATATGTTCTGAATGTGTCAGTGTGTACTTCAATGCATGAGGGGGTATTTTTGCAATATTCAAATATAACTAGTCGTGTAAGTGACGATCATTTAGACTATGCATAAGTTTCCATTTAAAGGGCCTATAAAATGTATTTTGTCTGCTTGTATGAGTATTGCGAATTATGTGGCATGGTTTATCGCATTCATCTTCTGCAAGCTGTTATTTTCTTTAGTATTCAGCCCCTAGGAGTGTACATTTTCCTGCAAACATGCTGTGCGATGCATCGGGAGCCCTCCACCAATGTTTCATAGTTTTTACTACAATTTCTTTGCTTCTTCTTGCAGGTGAATCGTAGTGTTGAGTTATAGGTTGCTCATTGATTCTTGCGAACAAGCTGTGGCGTCATACAAGCTTTATCAAATTTGTTTGTGGGTTGTCAGTGGACATTCCAAAGTCACATGCTATTGCGTATAGGTAAACTATGCTCAACGTAGATTTTCCAGCATTGTCTGTACGGTACTGCTGTATGCATTTTAGGTCTTTGTCATTGCCCTTAGTTTCTTGCTTTTATTGCAGCTATTTTTGTATTTGCTTGCAGATAGTGTTTTGTGTACATGACATGTCTTCTACGATGGCTCGTAGGTGCTTGCATTTGTGATGCATATAAAGGGGGGGGGGGGGGGGGGTCAAAACAAGTTAGATTTTATTTTGGTGAATTTTGGGTTCTCTACTAAATTCAGCTCATTAATGTCTAGTAGAGAACCTTTTTTAGCTCATAAATTGATGTTTATTCCCCCATGTGTTGCCCCTTTGGTTCCCGTGGCTTGACCCTTTGGTTCCCGTGAATGGCTGCTGGGTTCCCCCGCCTTGGCATTTGGTTTCCTGCGGCTGGCTCTTGTTTTCCCGTTCCTTAACCCCTTGTTTCCTATGCTGTTTTCGGGTCCCTAGCTGGGCTATTTTCCCGAAGCAGCCAGGGGGCTCTTCCCGTGGATTTAATGCCCTGTTTCCTGTGCAATGTTGGGCTGCTGTTTGAAGATTTTTGGGCTGTTGTTTGAAGAGATTTTGGGGCTGTTTTTGGACAGAATTTGGACAGTTTTTGGGACTGATTTGGTGGCTGTTTTGGGAGGAATTCCAAGAGACTTTTGCTAATTTCTGTGCAGTTTTTTACTGCAGTTTTTAGGTGTCTTTTGGCCTTCTATCTTCCCATTTTAATTAGCTTTTAATTAAGTTTTAGTGGCTGTTTGTATTCCTTCTTTTGTGCCTATAAATAGGAGTTGTTTGTGGCTGTTTTAGATATGTTATGTGATGTGATTTTTGGAAATGTAAACCTGCGGGTTTCATTGGAAAAGCTTGCGAGCTTTGTCCACTTCTTCTTCTCATCCCCTCCGGAAATCTTGCGATCTCTTTCCAACCTTTCGTTTTGGCTTCTAACCTCTTTCGTCTCTCCTCAAGTTTACACCCCACCTGTATCCTTCGTCTCTTAAGTAAAGCAAGTTTAGGGTGTCTTGGTTGAGTCAAGTTTGTAAGGGTCAAATTTGTAAGTCTTTTATTTTATAATATTAAAGTTTATTTTGTTTAATTTGTCTAGTTTTTGTGAGTTTTTGTAAGTTTCTAGATCTTAGAAAGAGATTGTTTTTGTGACAAAAAATTTGGATCCTTTCCCAAATTTTTGGTTTCATCATTTGGTATCAGAGTTTTTTTTGTCATGAGCCTTTCCACCGTTTTCTATGCAATCTTCATACAGAATCCCTGCAGTCTTTTGGTCTTCTTCTTAGTGACTTATGGCCTCCTTGTCTCCCGCGGCTGTTGCTTAATTGTTGGGGGCAAGAAATATAGGGGAGGCCCACACGAATGATTGTTCCTTAACCAACGACCCACTAATTCACGAAAGATGAAGACTAAGATGAAGAAGAACAAACTCTTACATTTCAAATTAAACTAAAAAGAAGAAATTAAAAAAACATTACAAACAACGACGACTTGCAAACTTAAAATTAAAGACGACACCCTAAAGTTGCTGCACTTGGAAGAAAGATACAGATGGAGTGACACTTGCGGAGAGACGAAGAGATTAGAAGCCGAGACGAAAGGTTAAAAAGAGCTCGCAAGATTTCCGGAGGGGATGAGAAAGAAGACGGACAAAGCTCGCAAGCTTTTCCATGAAACCCGCATGTTTACATTTCCAAAAATCACATATCATTCACTATTTTAAAACCTTACAAATCCCCCATATATATAGGTATGAAAGGGAATATCAAAAGACACATAACATTAATTTGCACAAGAACCTAAGCACCATGAGCACGAAAATCCCCCCCATGCATCACGGAAAACAGCCCAAGCCCAGGAACCGAAGCAGCAGCCGCGGGAGACAAGGAGGCCGCACAGAACCAAGGAGCCACAGCCGCGGGAATCATCCTAGGCGCGGAAAACCAGCACCCGGCCGGATTCCCAATGGGCAAAGGCACAAAAAAAACTAAAGCCCATGGTGGAAGCCAAGGAGCCACACATGAGAAAACCAAACAACTTCTTGGGATTCCAAAAGCCCTTTTGGAAACCCAAAAGACAACTTAAATGAAGATATTAAAAACTATAATAAAAAGTACATTAAATAAAAGATAACTATGAACTAAAACTTAGCTAATAATGAGCTAACCCTTAGTTCAATAAATGAACTAAAAACCAGCTCATAAATGAGCTAAAATTTCAGCTCAAATTGATTGTGCTTGTAAACTCGAGGGAGGCCAAAATTGATTTATTTTGAACATGAATTGACCCTCCTCTTTGTCTACATCAATTCGTTACATATCGACCGCCTTCGTTTGTGGGGGATTAATGTATTTACCTGACACTGAATTGTTGTTGACTACAAGGAAGTCATAATATTCATTGCATGCTGGTTGGTAAGTTGTTATGCTCACTTGTATGTCTTTCATTGTCATCCATGATCACTCACAGGCTTCTTGTAGTGCTTGTAAACAAACCATTGTGTGTGTCATAAGTTCATGCTCATGCCCATAGGCGAATTATTATGTTCACTACATGTCTCCTGCATACGCTCATGAAAGCTCGTACTCACCGCAGGTTCTTTGTCCTTGCTTTTAGATTGACTAATTGAAAAGGAAATGTTACTTTAATCTCATCATTTATGGGCAAATTATCACATGCATTACGAGTTTGCTCGCCACTTGTCTAATGCTTATTCATTGATGTTTAGTTGAATGACCCAGCTTGTTAGTTAGTGTTTGTATTTGAATGTGATTGTCCATTTATTAGGCACTAATGAATGAGGTAAAAGAAAGGAAGGAAACATAAGAAAAGATGATTTAATCAGAGAGATTCTTCTCGCCAAAGAAAGGAATATGTTGCCCCAAGCATTTAATTTATCTAAAGTGTGAGATATGATACAATGAAAATCCGAAGCAACCAATCTTCTCAATACTATCTTCACTCCCAAATAAATAATCTCATTAACACATTTATATCCAAATAAAGAAGCAAGTTTATTCTCGTTTCTAGAAGTAACAAACTTTCCACAAATCAGCATCGATTTGTTCTTATTAATTGCTTGGCCTGTCAAAGAGCTATATTCAGCCAATATGGTCTTAATTTTACCTACCAAACTGGAAGAAGTTTCGGCAAAAACTAATACATCATCACCACACAAAGGTGAGAAATAAGATCAGCTTTGTGAGAGATTTTGATACCCAAATTATATCCTTTTTTATGAAAAGCTTTAGACAACAATTAAGCACACATAATGACCAAATAAGGTGATAACGGCCAACCCTGTCTGAAACCACTTTTTGCTTGTATCCATTCAGTTATACTACCATTTATTAGAATAGAAAATTTTGGATTCAACACACTACATTATCAAATTAGAGAACTAGTCTGCATTCCCATACATTTCAACAAATGAGATAAAGTAGGCTATCCCATACTGTCATTCGCTTGCTCCATATCAAGTTTTAAAGCCATCAAACCTTTTTTTGTTTAGAAAATCTGAATTTGCATAATATCTCTTGGGCTAAAAGGTAGTGATCAGACATGGATCTGCTAATCACAAAAGCAACTTGTTCTTCTGAAATAAGTTTAGGAATACATCTCTTCAACATGTTAAGAATCATAATACCAGCCACTTTATACAGTGTTTTACACAAGCTAAATTGTCTAAATTTAGATGGCTCCATAGCATTTTGATATCAATACTATCAAGTTTTCATGTCCTCTTCTATGTATCCACTCCTTTATATAATTGATCTAAGTGAGTTAAATTTATCAAAACTAAGTATCACTTCTCTAGTAATATTTTTTAATAATTATTAATATCACACCCACTAAAATTGCATTGTATATTTAGTTTTTGTTCTTGTAATTCTATGTCCTTTATCTTCTAATATATATTTTTTCTAAATATTAATTTTTTTGCATTGATCTAACTTTCCACTTATCACATCAAATGTTTAAACAATTAGAACTCTCATTTGCAAGAAGCATACACTAAGGCATCTCATTTTGATCATCTTTTGTTCATATTTTTATAATCAATACAAAAAGAATATATACTTAGTGACTATCTTTATAATAAATTGTAATATTAAGACTGTATTACCAAGACATGACAGGATGCCAATTATGAAATCTCATGACGATTCTTGCTTATGTTGCCTCATAATTTACTATCCTAGTTACAATATTCTGTAGCGACAAGGAATACAACAACAACAACAACAACAACAACAACAACAACAAACCTTTATCCTACTACATGGGCTCGGCTAAATGAATTCTTTTTCTCCATTGTGTCTTGTTAAGACTCAAAATTCCCATTTAAATCTAATAAAGAAATGTTATTTCTAACATTTTTTAAATAAGTCTTTTTAGGTCTATCTCTACCTTTCATAACATAAACCAAATCTAATACATCTACTCTCCTAACTGGGTAATTGGAAGGCCGAAATTTTATGTGACTTTCTCTAATCTTATCTTCCATTGGAGCTATTCCAACCTTTTCACGTATATACTCATTTCATATTCTGTTTCTAAGACTGAAGCCACTCATCCACCTGAGCATCCCCATCTCTGCAACACTATTTATTTTATGCTTCGTTTTTAATGGCCAACATTCTGCACCATAAAACATTTTAGGTCTTCCAACCATCTTATAGAATTTTTCCTTAAGTTTGAGGGGTACTTTTCTATCACACAATAGACCCGACGCATTCTTCAACTTCAACCACCAAACTTGAATTCTACTAATAATATCCCCGTCTATTTCACCATCACTTTGAAAAAAGATCTGAGATATTTAAAACATGTACTCTTATTAATGACTTGATCACCAAAAGTCACAATCTTGCAACTAAAATTACACTCCATGTATTCGGTTTTAGATCTACTCAAACAAAAACCTTTAGACTCTATGGTTGATATCCATGATTCAAGTTTACCTTCAACTCTCTCCAATCTTATCAACAAGAAGAATATCATCAGCAAAAAGCATACACCAGGGTACATTCTCTTGCAAATGTCTATTAAGAACATCAATGACTAAAGAAAAAATATATGGGCTAAATCTGATCGTTGATATAATCCAATTGAGATAGGAAAACACTTGGTCAAACCCCCTTGTGTTTAAACACAGGTAACAGCTATTGCATACATATCCTTAATGACTTGAAAATAAGTATTATTAACCCCTTTCTTTTCTAGAACTCTCCATAGCAATTCTCTTGGAACTTTATCATATACAACAACAATAACAATAACAAGCATTTATCCCACTATGTGAGGTCAGCTGCATGTTTTTCTTCATTGTGTCATGTTAAGCGTCAAATTCTCATCTAAATCTAATAAAGAAAGGTCATTTCTAATATTTTCTAACCATGTCTTTTTAGGTCTACCTCTACCTTTCTTAACATAAGTCAAATATGTCACATCTACTTTCCTAACCGGATCATCGGAAGGCCGCCGTTTTATGTGACCAAACCATCTAATGCGACTCTCTCTAATCTTATCTTCCACTGGAACTTTATCATATGTTTTCTGAAAATCAATAAATATCATATTTAGATCCTTCTTATTCTCTCTATACTTCTTCATCAAACCTTTCAATAAATGTATAGCACATAGTATACCTAGCATGCATCCAAATTGATTTTGAGAAACATTAGTATAATGTTATAACCTATGCTCAATAACTCTCTCCCATAGTGATAGAGAATACTAACTGAGAAATGTGACATATGTTTTGTCTCTGCAATGCCACACAATTCTTAAAATTTGTTAGCTATTGTTTGGATGAGAAGATCTAATTGAGATTGATACCCTTTTTACATGATTTTTCAGCATTGGAAACAGCCATAAAAGATACCCTTTCTTGTGAATCCTTTACTTCACAATCAAATGTAATAGATTTGTCAGTTCAGATGTAAAACGGAAACCTTTGTTTTTTAGCGGAGGAGCTGGCGACTGCAGTTCTTGTGTGGGTGTGATGCTGGAGCTTGCTCGTGGAATATCTCAATGGGCTCATGGTTTTAGGAACGGTGTCATTTTCTTATTTAACACTGGAGAAGAAGAGGGTCTTAATGGTGCACACAGTTTTATTACGCAGGTTTGAAAATACTAGATTACTCCACTTTTCATCTTTGATTACAGAAGCATGGACTTCCTTAAAGATACTTCGAAGTGTCATTTTATTTGTTTAAAACTTCCTCTAATTTTTAAGCCATGTTATTTTTCTGTTTATTTATTATTCTCTTATTGCATAGTTGGAAACACCTTCCATTCTTACCCAGATACATAATTCTATGTCAAGCTCTTGTTCGTAATATGGTTGAGAGATCCCTGTAAAGAGTAATTGGCTCTGTGGACGATTCTATGTTAATTATATCCATTATTTATTACATTAATACACAAAACATTCTTATTTGTGCAGCATCCATGGAGGAACACTATACGCTTCGCTATTGATTTGGAGGCCATGGGTGTAGGAGGGAAATCTAGCATTTTTCAGGTGGTGCGAGTTCCAATATCATCATTTGATAAGAGCTATTTTTACTCTTTCCTTTCTAATAGATATTTCTACTTCTTTTTGCAAATCTTTTTATTTGCTTTTCACCATGTTGACCATTGTGAAATTTCTAGAATGTACTCTTTTGTGGAAGGACTAATCTTGATTTATATAAGCAGACTAGTCAGTCATGGGGTGTTGAAACTTATGCAAATGTGGCAAAATACCCATCTGGTCAAATAGTTTCCCAGGTTAGTATATTCCTTCTAAGGTGCTTTGTGCATATGTTTTTCCTCATTCTTTTAGTATAATGTGATCCATTTCGTTTCCATGTAGTTCTATTTTTTCCCTAGTAACCAAATATGGCACTTCTCCAATTTTCTAGTATGTGAAATAAAAAAATAAATAAAATTAAAGGAATATATTTAGTTTGAAATGCTTCATGTTTACTCTGAATTCATTAGAATAACTTGACATTTTTCTATTGAAGAAAAAATTCTTCTTCTCTTCTTTGGAAAAGTAATACAGGCCTCTTTCCATCCATTTTTTTCTTTCACATTTTTCAATTTTCTCTTGCCATCATTTAAGATGAAATGGTTATGTTTCTTCAGGATCTGTTTCTTTCTGGAGCAATTAAGTCAGCTACAGACTTTCAAGTTTATAAAGAAATCGCTGGCCTTCCTGGACTTGATTTTGCATTTATAGATTCCAGTGCTGTATATCATACGAAGGTGCGTCACAGTGCTAAAAAGTTTAATGTAGAAACTAGAAATCAATAACTTGATTGCTAGGTAACTTTTCTTTTGCTTATTTCTTATTGTCATTTATCATTTATATAGACTGGAATGCTCGGAAAAAAAGTGCAATATTTCAATATAAATCGGATGTTTTAATGCATATAAGAATGAGTGTTGCACTTTGCTTCCTTTGGATTAAATATTAGCAATTCAAGTTGGGTTGCTGAAGTTGGACATCGTGCAGTCTAGAATTTTTAATGCAGATCAACTTTGAGATACACAACTTGACAAAATCATACAAGCGAACAAAAAGTTTTGCATATCACAAAAAGTTAATTTTAACATTTATTAGTTACTTTTGATTACACAACAACAACATCATCAAGCCTTTGTCCCACTATGTGAGGTCGGCTACATAAATCCTTTTTCGTCATTGTGTCCTGTTAAAAGTCAAATTCTCAACAATTTTTTTTTTTTGGAGAAATTCATCGCAAATGACAATTCAATAGTTTTTACTAGAAAGAACTCTTAGAAGTTCATAATCATGAAAATTATGCAACTAATTAAAAATTATGCTCTCATAAAACATGAATTATGTTAAACTTAGATAAAATTTATTACACATTCAAACTAACAAGAAGGTTTACAGAAAGAAAATAATTTAGAAGAAAAAATCACCTAAAGTAGAATAATTAAGCTTCAAATAGGCCTAAAAAGATAGCATATCTAATCAATCTTCACGTCTCTTGATTAATGATTCGGCTTCTGAAAGCAAAAGGAATAGTGCATCCAGCAAAAACTTTATTCATAAATAAAAAAATATTTTCTACAGAAGGTTATGACTCATATTTGTAATAAAATATCCCCCTTTTTTTACAATTAGAAAAAGTCATTTTGTCCACCAAAGATGAGAAATGTATCAATTACAATTAAATCTTAATCACATCTGCTATAAGTCCCTCACTCGATCATAAAAGATGGCAAAAGTTATATGCAAGTATTGTGATTGGTGACGTCATCCACAGAGGTCATCCACAAAGGTAATGCACTAGAATTCTTGCATTCTATTTCAATCAATGCTTCATGAAGTGGAACATAGGGTCATAGATGGATCACAAGAGGATGAAAATGTCACTGCTGGAGATGTATAACAACTTAAAAAAAAAAGAATAATTCCACTGTCAGAAGCAAAAGTTAGAGTAGTCACATCAGTTTGCTCTGCTTGAAAAAAAAAAAGAATTGATTTCATCAGATCATTTAGTCATTATTCTTCCAAGAGTTTTGGGTGTAACTCTTGGATTTCTTATAAAAATATCCAATATAATCACATGTAAGTCTCTCTCTTTTACTCAAAATATCTCTTATATTCATTTCAATAGAGGATGAAATTTCATCTCCAATAATATTTTAAATAACAAAATTAGAATGATTGTCTAAAAATTATTCATATGAAGTGTTGCATGTGAATCTTGATGGTAGAGGTGGAAAGAGATGAATTTAAGGCCTCGGTTTATGATTCGTGATATAATGGTTAAATACTTTAAAGACTAAATTAGTAAAAGTTTTTTTTTGGATTTGTGACTTATAAACATTCATCCCACTTTTTTGTATGATTTTACATAGTTTTTTATGTATTAGTTAATTTTGGAAGAATTTTTAGAAATAGTTTTAAGATTTTGAAATACCGTTATCTTAACACCCAATTTGAATCCAAATATCTTAAATTCACATTTTCATTAGAATTTTAACTGGCATGATTAACAGTAAGTTTCTTTGAATATTTCTTGCAAATAATACATTTGATTTAATGCAAAATGCAATATCAGATGATGCATATAATGGTTGTTCTAAAATGCTTATACATTTTTCAGTGAATATACAATAACTAATACTAATAGAAGAAGATGAAGAATATTTAAAATTTAAATTTATTAGGTTCCATAAAATTTTCTTTTTCTAATTATCAACAAATCACTGAAATAATATGCGCCTATCTTATCTGCAAATCTTTTTAAGAGAAAATAGTCTAAATTATTTAAAGATTTGTCTCCATGAATTATGCATTTTTAGTTTCAATCAAATAGATGGCATTTTGATTTTTAGATTTGTTGTTGGTACCTATAATTGATAAATCTTTTGATATTTCGGCATAGTTATTTAAGGTTATTTTGATGAATTTGTAAATCAAGAACCAAAAACCAGGAAAACATCAATATCTATTTGATTTTGTAGATGTAGATATGATTTTATTAAATATAATTTCTGGAGTTATATTATCAAGTCGTTATCAATCTCAACATACATGATTTATTTAATTTCACAATTAGGGATAAATTGAAATTTTAATTAAGATTTATGTTGTTATATGATTTTAGGTTTAATTTCATATTTGATCTTTAACTTCTGCACAATTTCAGGTTCAGATTCGTGAAATTGTTCTAGTGCATACCACAATGCAGATCAAAATGAAAATATCAAACGTGGAATCATTTTACAATTGTAACACTTTCTCTACTTCTAATCCATCAACTATAGAACTTTTCGAATTATAAGTTTGGAAGAGGTTCAAATTTGACCATATTTGATATTTTTGTTGGTGTATTTAGCTAGATTTATATGATATTTTAATGAGTTCTCCTTAAACATATTAAGCTCAGACAGGTGGATTGTAATATTTCTCAAAATCTAAAGCTTCATATAAATCCTCATATCCAACTAGAAACTTTTTCTTGATAAAATAAAATTTTTTTGGTCCTAGCTTAAAAGTTAAAACTCTTATTTATAAATAAATTGATTCACTTAAAAGTTTTGGCCCCTTGGGAGGGAAAAGGCAATAATCATGATCAACCTGCAGTCGCATAAGTGTCATTCATAATAGTGGACAACAGCCACTGCAAGCCCCATCACTTGAACACATGAAAGATCGATGTAAGCATAATAGACGGTCGCAGGAGGATTGCAAGCGGAGGAAAGTGCCACCAGTGAATGATAACGGCTAAAAAAAAAAAAAATCAGAAGAGGAAGAGCTGTAAAGCCTCTCATCAGTTGCTAATTAGGAAAATTAAGATTACAAAGTCTGCTAATATTTCATTCAAAATCCGAAGTTACCCTTCTGAAGGATGCTATCAGAGTCTAGACATGAATATCTAAATGCTGTTTTGCACTTCTGTAGTGTTGTAAGAAGTGATTTTATCAATTTGCTAGCTTCTGATTTATGTTTTGTATAAATTTCATATTTATAATAAGAAATATTAGCATTCTACAACAAATTGTACCCATGTCATTTTTTTTGAAGTGATAGCATTGAAAGAAGAGTGATACTTATTAAACTAAAAGATTAATAATTGATTAAGCTGACCTTGGATTATGGGAATAATTCATGATTATGTCTTGTTGGGAAATCTAAAATAAATGCAGAATGATATGTTGAAACTATTGAAGCCGGGATCTCTTCAGCATCTTGGGGAAAATATGCTAGCATTCCTGCTTCATGCTGCCAGGTCTCCAGATCTTTACAAAATGGCAGTAGGATCAGATGATGGAAAAGAAAGAAACAAGCCCATCTATTTTGATGTTCTGGTATGCAGATATTTGGCAACTTAATAATTGAGATTTTATTCTTCTTTTTCCATAAAAAATATTTAACATTACACAATTATATTTTTAAAATGTTGTCCTTGTTTGTTTCCTTTTTTATTTTTTCAATTTTCAGAACCATTGCATGTAACTTAAACTTGGAACCTTACAAAAGCATTGGTTGAAATGGTAGCTACTTTTTTTTAGCCTTAAGGATTTATGCATTGAAAGGATGTTATTTAGCAGTGGACTTGCTGATGACAATGACGCATGATATTCGCCTTTATAATTGTTAGATTATGGTTATTGTTATGCCATAAATGTCTCCACTTTTATATAAATAAAAGTGATGGGTAATATGAAAATAGAATTAATCATCTTTTGCTGAGGTTTTATTCTTCGATGAAGATATTTGCATTAACTGTCTCTTGAACGTTGTTTTGAAAATCGGACCAGACCGGCCGATTCAACCAGTTCAACCGTGAACCGGTCTGGTGGCCGGTCCGATCCAGCTTATAGAACCGGCTCTGCATCAGACTAGATCAAACCGGCGGTTCAACCGGTGAACCGGTCCGAGTTGGAAAGAATTGGTTCGGGTTGGAAAGAATCGGCCGGTTTATAAATTTTTTTATTTTTATTTTTATTAAATTTTAAACAATATATTTTAGTTTATTTAATTTTTTCAACTTTTTAAAATATTTTTATTAAATATGATGATTAATTTCACCATAATCTATGCAAGTTATCTTAAATACCTCACATAATTTGTTTTGCAAAAAGAGTGTACTTCACACTTTATAAAGGGTTCAAGGCAATATCCTCAAACTCCTCCTATGATGTGGGACTAAAAAAATTGCATGAATAATTTAGAATGTGAATTTGGGCTAGTTGAGCTTCAAATTTTGGCTTAGTTGGGCTACAAATTTGAGCAATATGTATTATAAATTTGCTATAATATATATTATAAGAATTATAATATAAAATATTAATATTATAAATTTATATATTATATTAAATATTATTCTTATAAATATATTTAATTATAAATATATAAATATATTATTCTTAAATGATATTTATATTTATAATTTATATATATATATATATATTAAATTTATAAATATTATTAAATGGTTATATATTTAATTATTTATATTATATTAATGATAATAAATTTTTTTATATTATAAATTTATATATTATATTAAATATTATTATTATAAATATATTATTCTTAAATGATATTATATGTATAAAATTTTATTATAAATTTTAAAATTTTATAAATATTATTAAATGCTCATGTACTTATATTAAATTATTTTAATTTTATTAATTTTTAATAATATTATTATTTATTGCATCATTTGATTCGACCCCAGTTCGACCGGTTTGAACGGTCGAACCGTGAACCTCTTCCTCTTCCGGTTCGTTGTCTGGTCCGGTTTTCAGAACCTCGCTCTTGAATATTAATTCTTAAAAAAAGTTGCGATTTTTTTTTTTTTAATTTTGGTATTTTTGCTGCATCAGTGTGTTTTGACTAATGTTTCCTATTTTTCCTTGTTTCCTTAATGTTCTCTCGGTTTCTTTTTTGTTAGCCAATTGTTTCTTGCTGTGAGAGTGCATTTGTCTTTAAAAGTGAAGGTCATTACTAAGTATGAATATCTCATGTCTTTTGAAATGATATTTGAGTGCTCTTTGTTCTCTCATTGAGATGCAGTAAGAACTTTTCATCTCCTGCACATTTGTGCACCGTGTTCCTTGTGTCTTCCTCCATGTACAATACACTTGTACATCGTGGAAGAGTTGTAAGCATGCATTTCTATTTCCTAAATGCATACTTGTACACTTATCTCTATTTCAATAATCCTTCACTTTTTTTATTTTCACTTTCTTTGTAGACAACTCGGTTTACTAATCTAATCTATGATTTCTAAGCTTGAAAACCATAAGTAATTTACACATCATGACAACAAACCAATTAACAGTAAGCCATTTATTTTTTCTTAAAGTCGAATGCTTAATTTAATGGAAGTTAAATCATGACAACAAACCAATTATCGTCAGCAAATTTACACATCACCTTATCCATCAGTTGTATTTAGCGTATTCTTTGTACCGCAGAGTGCCACTTGGAATTAATCTCCTTTGCAGAGTTTCTTCTCTAATTATTTTTTTTTTTATTTGGAATTTGAAGGGAATGTACATGATTGTGTACCCACAGCATCTTGCCAGCATGCTTTCCAATTCGGTGATTCTACAAGCTCTTTTACTATGGACAACATCCTTGGTTATGGGTGGTTATCCTGGTGTAATATCATTTGTATTATCCTTTGTTTGTATAATCCTAATGTGGCTGCTTTCTCTGGGGTTATCTGTGTTAGTTGCCTTTATCATACCTCTAATATCTTCCTCCCCGGTGCCATATATTGCAAACCCATGGTTAGTAGCTGGTTTATTTGGCGCACCAGCGGTACTCGGTGCTATTGGTGGTCAGCACATAGGTTTTCTGTTTCTTCAGAAACATCTAAGGAAGGTCATTTCGAAAAGGATGGAAAACCTCTCTATCACTCAGAAAGAAAATTTAGTGAAATGGGAGGCAGAAAGATGGGTTTTCAAATCAGGATTAATTCAGTGGCTTATACTTCTTTTTATTGGCAACTTTTATAAGGTTGGGTCTTCATATTTAGCCCTTGTTTGGTTGGTTTCTCCTTCTTTTGCTTGTAAGTTAACCTACTTCGCCATTTACTAGTTGATTATTTCTACTCGAGAAATTGTGATGTTTGTTCTACCATTTTCCCAGATGGACTCATGGAAGCAACCTTATCTCCAGTGAGGCCGCCAAAGCAGCTCAAAATTACTACATTATTTCTGGGTTTAACTGTACCCGTTCTGCTGTCTTCCGGTGTTGTTATTAAGTTGGTAGGGACAATAACGGGTTCTTTGGTTCGGTTTGATAGGTCATGATTTTCTCTTTACTTGTGATCTTTAATCTAAGGCTTTGTTTGAGACGGCTTTCTTACTGCTTCTTAAAAATACTTTTTAGTATAAAATTTAAAATTTTTTAACAAAAAAATTGCTTTAAGAAACAATAAGAAAGTCGTTCCAAACGAAGCCTAAATATCATGCTGATTTTTTCACATCCTGTTTTGCTAAACAGAGTTGAATTTCGCACCAGTGGCTAGTCATTTATCTAAGTTTTTTGTGGTAATCCTGAATCAATCTGCAGGAACCCTGGTAGTACCCCCGAGTGGCTTGGAAATGTAATACTTGCTGCATTCATTGCTTCAATTGTCTGTCTAATGCTGGTCTACCTTCTTTCATATGTTCACATTTCAGGTCGGCAGTTTATCACATTTTCTGTCTCCCATTGCATTATACTTAATGATTTCTGTAAAAGTGACAGCCCTGTGATATTTATCTGTTTTTTGTTCTCATATTGAATTTCAGTATTAGATTTTGTGCTCTTTTCATTATTAAACAAGTTAACTTGTCTATCTAATAATTTGAAGTAAAGCCACCCTATCATCTATTTTTTCTGGTGTACACAGTACTGTTGCTCTTAAACAAGCTAATAACGTTGTAAATTTTGTTTAGAAAACCTTTAAATGGACCTGTCATTCTATGAGCTTAAAATTGAGATGTGGATTATGATGCCAAAATTAACGCAGCATAGATTTACTACAGAATAGTAGTCAGCACAGTGTACAGGCTGAAAATGGGAAGATCTGATTTTCTCTTATTTATCTGATTACAACTAATGTACTAGGGCAGTTTGATTAGTTCTTTGTTCTTAATGTGTAAAACTATATTCAGCTCAGGTCGTTGCTATCTTTTCTTTAATTTGAATTTGGATTCTAGTTTGTGCACAACTGGTGCACAACTGGACCAACATCGGGTGTTGAATTCTTAAGATGTTGCAGGTTTAGTAATGATTATAAATTTATTATTTTGAGTACGAACAAATTCCAGTGCAGACGATCGGAGGTGCCATTTACATTAACTTTATTTCAATTTGAGAATCAATCTTTTCTTCTATTCACCAAATTTAGGCTCTTCTATATTCTTAATGATTATGGCCTTTGACTAACCTTTTACTCTTTTAGAGGCTGTGCTTGACGTCATAGTCAATTCTGTAAATATCGCAATATATTTTTTGCTGTCTGTTTTTATCCGTTCATTATGTTGCGTAGGAGTTTCTGATTGATGGCATCTTGTGCAGATATTAAGGGATCAATAATGCTTTCAGTTTGTGCACTGATGGTTCTAACATTGATTGCTATTGCAACTGGATTTTTCCCCACATTCACGGAGGATGTTGCTCGTACTGTTAATGTAAGTTTTAATATGCTTTTGTTACGCTTTAGTTCTGGAATGGTATTGCTATTTGTTTACACACTCTCTTAGAAGCTTGTGAAGAATTATAATTGTCTTTAATACTAGAAAATTGCCCTCTGCTTTTACATACTAAAAAAGTTTCAATTATGCAGGAAATGTTTGTTCAACAACCTATAAAAATGTTAAATGAAGTAGATGCAATGGTGGAGCAACTAGCAAAGTAAAATGATGATAAAGGAAAACTCTATGATGGATCCTAATACATGCATTAAGAGCATATCATGCTTTGATACTAGATGATGCAGGACTACGTATGCTTTAGATGAATATGAAAATAACTTGCACTAATTAGATAAGAGCAAATAGCGGTTAAGACGGTTAGCCATTAAATGATAGTAGAAAACGTAAGAGGGGTGACTACGTTTAGGCTAAATTACATGCTAGAAATTGAAAACATCCAAAGTAATTTAGAATTTCAAGAACATGCTAATTAAGTAGTGAGGGAGGGGCTGGCTGTTCTAGGTCTTGGGTGGAGCTTGAACCGCGGGTGGGGGAAGGGGAAGATAGGGTCGGCGGTGGTGGGAGGAGGAAGGGAAAGAGATAGAAAATTAAGACCACGAACCCGACTCTTCTAGGTTGGTGGGTGATGCGCGATTCTCCCTCTCCTAGGGATCCTTCTCCTTAGTCCTCAAGCTCTCACAAGAAAGTAACACGCAGAAATTTTTTTTGATAATCATTCATTAACTTTAGAAGAAGAACATAAGGGCTATAAATAGCCTCGTACACAGGACTCAAAATAAAAAAGACGACAATGCCCCTATGGCTTACATACTACCTCCCTTAAGAAATGGGTAAAACGGGAAAACAAATATAGCATAAATAATAAAATCTAAATAACATAATAAGAAGACAAATACATGAAATGACTCAAAAATACATAGACTCGATCGTGGCCGTAGATCGACGGCCACGCCTCTGATATACTTTCCATGCTCTGATGTCCCCATCAAATTCCCATCGAAAAAGAAGAGTTTGCTAGTCCCACTAGCGGTCATTTCTCTAAGAGATTCAAAAAAAGGGTTATCGGGACAGAGTTGAATAGGGTTTATGCCCTACGTATCCAAACAAATAGATTGAAAAAGTGTTTTGGTGGTTGTGCATCTCAGGGGCCTAAGGGATAGTCAAGTTTCTCATGAGGGGTACTGCACTGACGATAATTATGTTCCTGGATGTTGCAATCTAGAAAAAAATAAATACAACACAAACTAATATTGCAAACTAAAAACAACTTTCTTTCTTAAACCATTGATAAACATAAAACAATATAACCATGCTATTTTTAAATTAAAACACAACTCATTGATACCCTACCACTTAAAATAAAAACAACTTATCATAAATTTGAGAAGAAAGATACAGGTGAAAGGGAAACCGTGAGAGAAGATTAGATAGAAGAGGTTAGCTCCCAAGCCAAAGAACCCGCAGGTTTACTGTGATTACACCAACAACAATAATAACCCCCTCTTCTAGCAGTAAACAACTCATAAGTATAGGAGAAGAAGGGGAGAAATGGTTATAATTTGCTCACTTAATTATGCCACCCAAACAGCCAATAGAAGTCTCTCAAGTTAGCCCATATAATGAGGAGTTAATGCACTTAGTATAAGAAAATAGCAAAGTGGAAATTGAACAACCAGCAGCATGGGGAAAAAAGCCAACATAGGGAAAGCCAACAACAAGAGAAAACGGGACAGCATGGGGAACACCATGCAACTAGCCAAACAATTGGACCAAGCCCAATAAGGAGAAACAACCCAAAATTAAATACTCATTTAGCCACAAAGGAACAAGAAAGCAAATTCAACATAAGTGAAAAGCTAATTGAGAGAAATTATGTAAGAGCATCAAACCCAAGCATGATCATGTGTTGTTTTTCATCATAGGGTAATACAAATAAAAAGAAACATAGAATCCGAAACATAGAAAAACAAAAAACGTAGAAAAATAAAAATATAGGATGATAATTCTTGATTGCATCATCTATAAAATTTCTAAAGAGTTTCCCTCTATGTTGCACAGATACAGATACGACACGATACGGATACGGGACATGCCAATTCTTAAAAATACAGGATACGGATACGGCGCGGATACGACATTATAATATATAAATAATACATAAAAATTAAGAAAGTAATCAAAGTGTGATATTTGAAATGACAAAAAATTGAAATAAAAGTAAGCATTAAATATTTAAATGTCTAGTACATCAACACAAACAAGAAGATAAATTGTCCAGCACATGAAATTTCAACTATTCAATAGAAGGAATGATATGATTATCTTCTTCAGTGGTTTGTCTTTGAGTTTCTATATCATCTTCAATAAATATCATAGCTTCTAATTCAGGCTCATCAAGTGAAAGATTAGCAATTTCTAATATTCCCATATCCTCAAGAGATTCAAATCCATCTCCAGCAACATCCCACATCCTGTTGCCTCCTTCCATATAAGTTAGAGTTTTCCTTGAGAGAAGCCGAAGGTTTGTATGCACGTAAACTAAATCTTCAGCCCGTTGTGGAGTAATTTTATTTCTCTTCATTGATTGGATGAATAAGTATGTGCTCCAATTTCTTTCACAACAGGATGAGGATGAAACTTGGCCAAGCAATTTTATGGCGATTGTTTGAAGTAGAGGTGCTGAAGCTCCATGTATAATCCACCACATTTTCGGATCAATTCTCCACCTATCACGCAATGACTCTTGGTCACCAAAGTCCTCTAAATAACCAAAAAATTTAGCAAGCTCAATATTGATACTTCTTCTCTCCTCCTTATTTGGAAAATAACGCTTTAAACATGTCTTCCTCAGATTTGAAATTTCTAAATCTCTATGTGGAGAAACTCTTTGAGGATCCTCTTGAAGCCATTCTTTAATTGAATATCTTCAAATAACATTAAAATGAAATAATAAAAAAAAAGTTGAAATTATAAAACAACAAATTGTGAATTCATAATGAAAAAATATTGAAATTTACCTTGGATTTAGTGAGTGAGCCAAGCAATGTAAAGGTGTATTACTTTTGCTCCACCTATCTTCTAGAATAACATAAATAACATCCCAAAAGCTTGAGTCTTCATGAAGTGCCTTCCTCTCATGTCTATATATAATTTCTTTTACTTTGGCTAGCATTGAAAGTTTACATCTCATAAATGAGATGTAAACAAGACTTATCCGTATCAGCTACTCTCAACATCTCATAAATTGGGTCTGTGAAATTTATGATGTATTCAATCTCATCCCACCATAAATCATCTAAAAGCTTCTCTTTTACATACCTAGCCTTTCCAACATCATCTTCCCTATAACATGACCATTTGTCACTGATCACCATAGCTTGAAGAGCATTTTTTATTTTATAACTGAGGCAAACCGAGTTTCAGCAACTGCAAGCATCTTTAATTAGAGAAATCATTAAACATAGAGAGTCTCATGGAGTGATTCATAATAAAATTCCTAATTACAATTGCATCTCCAGCAATCACTGTGATCCAATGACATTCATTATAGGTGATTTCATTTGCCTCGGTATTCTTAGCTGCACAAATGTTTTTCAAAGCAAGATTAAGCGTATGCACAACACATGGTGTCCAAAAAATATGAGGATATGCTTGCTCTACAAGTAGACCTGCAGCTCTATAAACAGGTGCATTATCAGTAATGACCTGAATGATGTTTGAAGGCCCCACCATCATGATAACTTCTTTGATTAAATTAGAAATGAAAAATTTATCCTTGTACTATCCTTCACAGTTTATTGCTTTGATAAACATAGGATAGCTCTCTGTTACAGCCATGAAGTTGATAAGTGGTCTTCTTTGTGGATCTGTCCACCCATCACAAACCAAAGTAACTCCTTTTTCCTTCCAAACGCCTCTAGTAGGCTCGAGCAACTTCTCAATATTGTCCCTCTCTCTTTGCAACAACTTTGTTCTAATGACATTATATCCTGGTGGCACGTATCCTGCAAGATTGTTATTGCATGCATATGTAAAGGCATTCTTGTAATGTGGATTCCTTGCTAGGTTAAAAGGAAGTCTAGCTGAGTAAAACATTCTAGCTATTTCCCCGTCTAGTTGTTCTCTCATTTGTAAATTAAATTCTTTCTCCAAAGCACTATCTACAACATGTTTTCTTCTTTTTGGTTCAAATCCCTCCATTTGAAAAGGCCCTTTATTTACAGTATTGTCATCACATCTAATTGAAGAAGATGATGAAGGATATGAAGCATGAGTGCTTGGAAGTGGAATATGTTTTGGAAGCTCTTTTTTACTCCTTTGCTCAGCTTCACTGATTTTTCTTTGTAATTCAGCCATTTGTGATGAGCTTATCTTTGGGAAAACTTTAATTCCATGACCACTAATCTTCAACAAATGAGCTTTCACTATATAATATGATCCTTTGTATGTTGCATTACAAAATTGCATTTGAATGCAATATTGCCTCCCCCTTCTGATGTTTTACCTATTTTTGTAACATAACTCCATAGAGGTTTGTTATCTTCAATATTGATTTCTGATGGACCATCATTAAAACCAATTCCTACTCCACTAGAGATCATTATCCTAGAAAGGATTTATACAAATTAAAACATATGAATTTGAAACATGAAAAAATTTAAGTGAAAGTGTAGATATGTTGCGACTCTGCCGGGGGTCCAAGGGGGCGTTGCCCCCTGGTGGGCTTCGACCTGACCGGGCAGTACCGAGCATGTAAGAGTAATTTTGAAGTGCTGTTTATTTTTAAAGTTGTTTTTATGAAAAGATACCGAACAGTACCGAGCATGTTTTAGCTTCTCGGTGCCGCTTGGTATCATACTCTGAATGATCTACAGCATCAAGCTTGTTTGAATAAATATGCTTTTATTTTTACATATTGAATATTTTCGTGTTATAAGTGTAGTAGTAACATAATTTACTTACTGGCCATTCATTATTTATATGTTATATGGGATCCTGCATTCCTGCTCATCTTTACTACTTAATTCAATTGTTATGCCGTTCAGGTTGTGCATGTTGTGGAGACAAACAGAGGCTCTGCTCAGAGCCAGGAACCATCTTCATATATTTCTTTATTTTCTTTTACTCCTGGTAGCTTGGTGGAGGAATCTGTGAGATTGAAGGATGAGGGATTTGAATGCGGAAGGAAGAATACTCTTGATTTTGTTTCCTTCACTGTAAAATATGGTTGTTTTAGCTTTAAGGATACTGACGCTGGATGGAGTAAGTCGGAGATTCCTTCACTTGATGTCGAAAGTGACTCCAGTGCTGATTCTAGAATAACACGGGTTTTGGTTGATACTAAACACTCCAAGCGTTGGTCACTGGCCATCAACACCGAGTTAATCCGCGATTTTTCATTTGAAGGTAACATAATCCATTTGTTAAACAGCTTATCGTCATTCTTTATGATCTTATCTTAGTTGAACTAGAAAAATAGATGCAGCTTTTTCTTCTTAAAAAACTTCATGGGGTTGATTGATTAACTAAAGAAATATTAGTGCAGATCTAAATCTGGACATACAACAACAACAACAACATCAACATCAAGCCTTTGTCCCATTACGTGGGGTCGGCTACATGAATCCTTTTTCGCTATTGTGTGATGTTAAAGTAAAATTCTCTTTTAAATCTAATAAAGAAAGATCATTTCTAATATTTTCTAGCCAGATCTTTTTTGATCTACCTCTACCTTTCTTAACATAAGTCAAATCTAATTTCTCAACTTTCCTAACAGGGTCATCAGAAGCCCTCCGTTTAATGGTTGTTTAAGTTTACATATATGAATTTATCTTTCTTATTTGTCTAGAATTTTAACATGAGGCCAACTGTTTCTTATTCGAATGATTTTTTATTCTCTCTCTCTACCTCCCTTCCTCCCTCCTCCCCCCCTCTCTCTCTTCTCTAACATTGATCTGAATAAAAAGTATTACATTTTGCTTTCTAAAATTTTATTCTCTTCATTTCTTAAAATTTTGAAGTTCTGAATTTTCTTCATATTTAAAAGAAAATGATTCATCTGGCGCAGTATAATTTCATAGACTATATTATAAGTTTCCATATGTAGTATAGAAAGTGTTGTGAACTAGATTATTGGAATATGCTTTTCAAATAATGTAATTTCTTCAAGCACCATGTTCCCCACAACTTCATTATTCCACCTTAGTGATGAAACAAAGCACTTTTGATGCAATAATATTTTCATTCTATTCCCAACTCTCTTTCATCAAAGCAAAAGTTTATTGATCATAAGCAAAATCTTAATAATCATCTAGCTTTAACACTCCTTACGCTCATGTTTCCTTCAGTTAGATGCTCTTTATATTGGGAGACACTGGACATAGCTCTATGTCCGGAGGCGAATCAGAGCGCACCAATTTACCGTTATATAGCGGGTACATAGCCACGATACATAGCATGAAGGTGATGTGGCGTGTTCTGATTTACCTCCGAACGACGTCCGGTGTCGGCACAGATTAATTAATCTTATATTGGACATGTATTCTGTTATCAAAGCAGTGAACAAATTTGGTTTGAATTTGATCTGTGGATCTTATGCATAGCATTGTTTGAATATCATGTTTCTTATTGTTCTCAATGAATGGTTTGAACTTGCAAATCTAAAACTGATAAATAAGGCTTAGGCTTCATTTGGGACGGCTTTTTTATTGCTTCTTTAAGTAGTTTTCTAGTACAAAAATTTTAATTTTTGTTTTAAAAAGCCGTAAGAAAAACTGAAAGTCTTGGACGACTTTTTACTGCTTTATAAAATAACTTTCTGATACAAATTATTTGAACTAGAAATTTTTTATTAAAAAGCTGCTTTAGAATTACGAAAGCCTCATCATGGTTTTGTTTGGGACAGTTTTCTTACTGTTTCTTAAAACAGCTTTCTAGTACAACAAAAAGAATTTTTATACTAGAAAGCTGCTTTAAGAAGTAATAAGAAAGCCGTACCAAACGAAACTTTAATTCTTCTTTTCTCATCTCTTTTCTCCCTTTCTGTAAAGCAGTGGATTCAGAAGAACTGGTACCAACCGGCGAAAAGAGCAGTGTAGATGGAAGGCATATCATCCAATTTGCAGGAGGGAAGAATTCGCCGACAAGATTTCACTTTAACCTCATCTGGAGGAAGAACGGAACCCATCAGAATAATCTTGAGAGCTCTCCTCTCTTGTTGAAATTAAGAACGGATGTTAACAGAGTCACGCCGAAGGTCGCAAGAGTACTTGAAAAGCTTCCTCGCTGGTGCTCGCTCTTCGGCAAATCCACTTCCCCTTATACTTTAGCTTTCCTGACGAGTCTTTCAGCTGACTTCTAGGAGCATATTGTTTTAGAGTTCTGCACCTTTGTCATATTTATTTGAATCATATCTTGAAGGCTTCTTTTGGTCTTGTCTTTTTTGCTTCCTTCAAGGGCTTATACACCATCTTGTTATTGGGGCAATTATGTCTTCAACTTCATGTTATTGTATCTAAGGCATCGTTTGGGGCGGCTTTTTTAATGCTTTATAAAGCAGCTTTTTAATACAATTTTTTTGTTTAAGAAATTTTTGAACTAAAAAGTTGTTTTAGAAAGCAGTTAAAAACTGTTCCAAATGAAGCCTAATCATTTGAGATAATTTTTTCCATTTTCAAAAGTAATTTTTATTAAAAACTTTATAGTTCAAGAAATTTTTAACAAATAATCATTTATAATATGAATTAACAAGTAAGCATTTAATCATGTGAGAATGAATAAATGAACAATTAAATGAAGCTAATATTATAAGCAATCATCACACACATATTTTTATATTGTTTGGCAACCGGCTTGAATCGTTCTATATT
Source organism: Dendrobium officinale (assembly GCA_019514585.1). NCBI lineage: Eukaryota > Viridiplantae > Streptophyta > Magnoliopsida > Asparagales > Orchidaceae > Dendrobium > Dendrobium officinale. Next base: position 71,241,630 of record CM033687.1, on the reverse strand, counting down.
AATGTTTAAGACCTCATTAATCGAGGGTTCCATTTCCTTCACTTCAAGGCTTTGTTTGTGATGGCTTTCTTAATGCTTCTTAAAACAATTTTTAGTACAAAAATTTAAAATTTTGTATTAGAAAGCTGCTTTAAGAAGATATGAAAAAGCCGTCTGAAATGAAATCCAAGTTTGTGGAGAAATCATTTCAAAGTCTTCCTTAAAGGGGAAGATCACCCATTTCTTGATGAAAAGAGCATTAACAACTAAATTTTGCATTCAAACCTTATTCAATTCCTTCAAAATTTGACACTAAACCCACAATAAAAGGTTCAATCAATTTGTTTGAGATTAGAATTTACATATTTTTTAGTTGATTTTCTCTTCAACATAATATTATCATTAAAGCACACAAAAATAACACTTTTTTTATACCCATTTATGGGGTGGATTGAGGGGTTTACAAAAGCAAGAGAAAACAAGCTCCTAATAGCTCTTGACACATTGCAACATTTTTCCCAAAAGCCAAATTGTGTTAGTAAGAGCTTCTTAAATAAGTGGAAATTTAATATTTTTATGTTATAAATTATTTTTAAATACAAAATGTATGTAAATAACTCCAAAATCTAATAAAATAATAATTAAGCTCAATCTTATTCATAAAAATTATCATTATAAGTAATTCATTATTATAATTAATTAATAATTTGCTTATGAGTTAAACAATTAATTTGAAGTTAAAATAAAAGAATATATTTTCATATTTATGGCATGTGTTTAATTTCAATAAATTTGATTTTAATCTTCATAAATGTAAACCTTTTATATTTTAAGGTAAATGTAAATCTTCTCATATAAATATATTATTTCTAATATGATTAAAAAGTTTTTCATTAAAAGAATTCTCATATATTTTAATTAATTTCATTCAATATGAATTAAAATAAATCATTTCCTTATTTAACAAAGACTATTAAGTTTAAAATTACAAATTAATTTTTTTGGATAATATGTTTTTATTTAAGGCAAGTTGGAGAGAGAGAGAGAGAGAGAGAGAGAGAGGGACCTTTCCTATATAATTCATAGAAAGGGTTTTAGGCCTGGGATTGTCGTTGACATCGACTCGTCGAAATCGCCTGTCAGAAATTCCTTGATTGCAAATTCAATTGAGATCGGAGAAATTTTGGCGTCTTGATTGAGTGGGAGAAGATGATCGAGGTGGTGTTGAATGATCGATTGGGGAAGAAGGTGAGAGTGAAGTGCAACGAAGATGACACGATCGGCGATCTCAAGAAGCTGGTAGCCGCACAGACGGGGACGCGGGCTGACAAGATCCGCATACAGAAGTGGTACAACATCTATAAGGATCATATTACCCTCAAGGATTACGAGATCCACGACGGGATGGGCTTAGAGCTATATTACAATTAGCACCAGGTGTGGTTTCGCTTCCTTTATTATGAATTGAAGAGCCACTGGCTATCCTTATTAACTTTGTATTTGTCTGTAGGCTGAACTTTTTTGCTTTATAATTATTTACATGTTTTTGATATATTAAATTTCACTTGTGGATTCATTGTGTTTGTACTAGAGTCCGGTATGAAGTCAAAGCTCAATGCCTAAATTGCTGGCATTTTGCTTTTCGGATAATCAGTCTACGAAAAAGAGATTTCTTAGTAAAGTTATTTGTGTTGCGATTAAGAGCAATCGAAGTCACATCTTTGGAAGAAACTTTTGATTGGTTTAGTTCTAACAAGAGTCGTAATTCTTTTATGGTAAAATTCACGGCTGGCCCAATTAGCAATTCATAACATTGACATATATGTAAAACAACATTCTTTCAACTTGAATCCCCTATTTGATAATGTCTTATGGTTTCAAATATATGGATGTACGTTGCTCATTCATGATTTTTTTAATACTTTTTCATATTCGAAGCATAATGAAAGTGGGTGACAACAGCCAAAGGGAGTTGAATTAATGTTTTTGATTTAGCACAAAATTTTTAAATTTAATTTTGAAACACAAAGATATATATATATATATATATATATATATATATATAAAGCAAATTCTAGATTGTTAAATCAAATTAAGTAAGAGATAAAGAAGATTGAGCAAGCTAGAGAAAAACATGGGTTATCTTCTTGAGAATGAAAAGCACTTATTATATTCCTCTATTTTCACCCTCAATATAGAAGCTATTTTAGAATATCATTATAGACTATGACATCCCTCTCTCAAAATCATACAATGTAATATATATTTTTTTCTTTCTTTTTCTTAAATGTAAATATGGAATTTTCATTATGAGACTTTTGAAATTGTCAAATATCATAAAATTGTTTCTTTTGAAAGTGATTCTAAATCCTCTACTCATTTTTTAATTGTTCACTTTGACCATTTGGGGGCATTATGAAATCTTCGTCATTTTTGGAGCTATTAGATTTATCATCTTAATTAATGATTGAACTTGTATGATTGGTACATATTATCAAATAAAAATCTAATGTTAACATTATTCTCCCTATTTATACTGTCATGATATAAAATAATTTCATGTTAACATTAATGTATTTTAGACTAATAATGCTTGTGATTATTTTAATCACACATTATTATCTTTCTTTCAAAAAGAATGTATCATCCATCAATCCTCCTGTGTTGTCACTAGCCAATAAAATAGAGTGGAAGAAAGGAAAATTATTATGTTCTGGAAATTACCAGGACAATTATATTCCAGAATTAAGTGCCAAGAAGATATTGGGAAGAAATAATTATAATTGTCACATGTCTAATCAATAGAGTACTCTCAAGGATAATTGACTTCAAAATTTCTATAAATTATCTAACGGAATTCTTTTCCATAAATAACTTTCTCTAAAAAATTTCTCCAAATATTTGGGTATATTACTTATGTCCGTATTCACAAATAACATAGGGATAAATTTGATCTTAGAGCTTTCAAATATATCTTTATTGGATATTTCTCCACTAAAAAGGCTATAACTATTGTCATCCTATCACTAAAAAATTTCTTACTTTAAAAGATGGTTGCATTTGATGAGAAATAAATCTTTTTTTAATCAAACTCATATTCAAGAGAACTCTCAATTGGAAGAAAAATTTGATGAAGCTTACATTTTTCATCTTGACATTCCTAGAACTCAAACTCCAATACATCCAGACTTTGTACCATTCAAGTATGCATAAAAAGGAATAAGCCCAACCAAAATCTTCAACAAGCTCAAGACTTAAAATTGATATCAGATGATCTACCTATCACTATACATGCTCCTCTATATCTCATTTCCTCGTACACATCTTTTTAAAAACTTTCTTCTACCCATAAACTTTTACAAATATCAGCTTTAATTCTATTTCACATCGCAAACTTTTCTTTGAGATATTGAAAAATCAGAATTGAAAGATGCCATGAGAGAAGATATGAGTACTATAGAAAAAAATTTACTTAGGAGATCCTTGAACTATGAAAAGGAAAAAATAGTGGGATGCAAATGAATTTTTTCTATAAAATATAGAGCAAATTGAAGCATGGAATTGTATAAAGCGAAATTGGTAGACATGAGATTTATTGAAAAATATGAAATTAACTACCATGAAAATTTTGCTTATGTTATAAAAATGAATACAATAGACATTTTAACTTATCTTGCAGCTAATTATGGATAGCCCATGTAATAACATGATGTAAAAAATGCTTTCCTCTATGAGGATGCTAAAGAAAAGTCTATATGGATCTAACTAAATTTGACACTTAGAGCAAAGTGTGCAAATTAAAAAAAGGCTATGTTTGGCCTTAAACAATCTCCGATAGCATGGTTTGTCAGAATGACAAAGCTATGAATGAAACTAGATATAAATAAAGCTAACGAGATCATATTTTTTTATAAAACACTTATTTGATGATACAATCTCAATTCTTATCGTATATATTGACAATATAATTATGACAGGTGATAGAAAAAAGATCTCTTGACAATATAAAGACTAGTTGAAAAAATAATCCCTCTCACATCCATCTTGACATCACATTTGTAATTAGTCTCATCGGTCAATTCATATATAATCCCAAAGCGTTTCACTTTTAAGATGCTTATAGAATACTCAGATATCTTAAATCAAGTCTTGATAAAAAAATTATTTATAAAAATAAAATATTTTATAAATTAAAGGGTATGCTGATACAAATTATGTAGGATCATCAGTAGTTAAAAGATCCATGTGTGAATATTATATATTTTTATGAGGAAATCTCATAACATACAGGAGCAAGAACCCGCAGTTTTAAGATCTAGTGCTGAGTATGAGTTTAACGCCATTGCCCAAGCAATCTATGAGCTTCTGTGAATCTAAATCATCTTAGTAGATTTAAAATCAAAATAGGAATGATTGATGAAGATATATTGTAACAATTAATCTACCATCATTATTATTTATAATCTTGTACAACATGATTGTACTAAGTATGTGGAGGTTATAAATACTTCTATATTTTGTATATAATTGGGCAATAAAATTCAAAATAAATTTTTTTCAACTTTTTTATTTTTCTATAAAAACTAATGCATTCTCCAAAAGATCAATCACTGACGCTTGGTAGTGGAGACAATAGGGACAATGAAGATAAAAAGTTGGAAGTGGAGGACATAACTCACAACCACTTCAAGGTAGTGATGGTGGTGATAACGATGCTGGTAGCACAGTCCCATAATCACAACGATGACTATGGTATGGTGAGGATAGGAGAAAAAAGAGCTGGAGAAATGGTGGAAAGGTCACTTTTCCATGGGGAAGACAAGACTGGCAGAACACTTCCCTAACATCTTCCTGTCGCCTTTTGGGAAAATATTTTATATATTAGTGTAATAATGGTTATTAATAACTTTCAAGATAATGGGATGCTTTCACAGTCATCAAAATTCACTAAAGAAATAAATTATACGTGAACAGAAAACTCAAGTTATGTTTATGTATTATGTTGCAACTTAGTTTTTATAATTATGTTTTCATATTTTGTGTGTTTTTGATGATTCCAAATATTATTGTTTTGATTACTGTTTCTCCTAACATATATTGGATATATTACTTTTATTGTTTGTATGTATTAACATTTCAGGAAAATTATACTCCAGATTGTTAAATACTTCAAATCAAATTAGATTAGGGTTCATTGTAAATGGAGTATGTATTTTATATTTTTATTAAGTCTGTGAGAGTGTGATTATAATTAGGTAACCGTGCACACACACTGGGAGTGTTAAAACTTAACAATTTATTAAAACTAATCGTACTGTACGATGTCGTATCGTATGAGACGATTTGTTCAATTATTTTCTCCAGAAAGTAGTTAATCGAATCATGGACGGAAAAATTACTAAGTACTGTTCGTACTGTACAAAGTTGGCTTCATACAAACGACGTCCAAAGTACGAAATTGATACGAACATTTTCGTCCATACGAACAGGTAAATTTTTTGAACTGTTCGTTCGGGATGATCTGGAGTCCGTATAGACGATGTCCAGAGTACGAAATTGTGGGTATCTTTTCGTCCAGACGAATAGGAAATTTTTTATAACTGTTTGTACCGTACGATATAAATTTCGTACTGTACGATCAGCTTGTACGAAAATGTTTTGTCCAGGATTGTACGAGCAAATTTGGAACTGTTCTTACGGGACGATTGTCGATCGTACTGTACGATCGTGGATGCTCAAAATTGAAATTTTTAATTTTTCTAGACAGTTTTTCGTGCCTTTCATATATAAGATTCTTAAAACTGACTTAGGATGAATCAATCTTTATTTTTCTTGAGAGCAAAAGTGTGAGAGTGATTGGGAGTGTTTTGAGAGTGTGGAGAGAGATTTTTCAAGTGGTAATTGTGAAGGGTTCAGAAGGTTGCCCAAAGGTGAGAATCTCTTTGTAAGTCTTGTCAATCCTCTTTCCTACTTCTTCATAGTTGCTCGTTAGAAGATCTTTGAAGAATATCCGATTCTCTACCGACACCAAGAGGGTGTGAAAGGACGCCAGTTCTCTGCCAACACTTGGAGAAGTGTAAAAGGACAACAGTACCTGCCAACACTTGGAGAAGTGTGAAATGACGACTGTTCTCTGCCTACACTTGGAGAAGTGTTGACCTACACAGCATATCAGAACAAAAAAAATCAAATAAAAAAATTTTCTGCCATACATGTACAAGCCATCCCGATATCCTGCTCAAATCCAGTCACATCCCCGCCGCTTGCTACAGTGCTCACGTCTGCGATTCGGTGTCGTTGCAGTCACCCCACGCTCACCTCGATCGTTACCCCATTCGACTCTATAAAATGCGATCGAAACCCTCGTTCGTTCTACACACGATCTCCTTCGACTCCCCATTGCTCTCCCACGCACACAGCAAGCTCCCGTCACTGCTCAGCCCGATTCCTCCCCTCTTCCACCTCCGACCTATCAGCGACCGAACTCCCATCTCCTCTGCCCCTTTCGATCCTTGCCCGATCATTCACAGAGAGAGAGAGAGAGAGAGAGAGAGAGAGAGAGAGAGAGAGGAGAGCTCCTTACCTCCATTCTGTCTGAAGCCTCTCCTAGCCGAGCCTTACCCGTCGCCTCCTCCTCCTGAGACGACCTCCCTCTGTGAGCCAGCCGCCTCCTCTTAAGCCTCACCCGAAACCTCCTACCTGTCCGATCTGCCCTGACCCGAAGCCGCCTCCCTCCTTGCTGCCGACTTAGTCCACTTAGGTATATGCATATGCATTATTATTATTATTATTATTATTATTATTTGGGATTGATTATAATTAATTTATAATTAATCTCAAATCAAATTGAGTTAATCTGTAATTAATTATAAATTAAAATATAATTAGTTATAAATAAATATAGCTAATTATAACTAATTTATAATTAATTATATGTTAAATTCAATTAAATTATAATTAATCTTAAATTAAATATAATTAATTATATACTAAATGTGATTAATTATAATTAATTATAAATTATATCTCATTAATCTATAATTAATTTTAAATTTAACATAATTAATTGTAAATCAAACGCAACTAATTATAGTTAATTTATCACTAATTATAAATAAAATGTTTCTCTCCCTCGATTTTCGAGCCAACACTGACGACCCCATGCAGGTATAACCTTTCTAAACTCTAAAACCCCGAGATCCTGCTTTCGATGCTTGCAACGCGACCAAACGACCACCTATACACGCTTTTCTCTAGCGTGGTGGGAGGAAGTTCGTCGCGGTGTTTTCAACGAATCGGGTGATCACCTAAAATCTTGTTCTCGACGTGCGTGTCGAGCCGACAAACCGCCTATACACGCTTTTCTCTAGCGTGGTGGGATGGGAACCCGGTGCGACGCATACGATGAGATCGGGATATTCATAAGTACTCGCTCGCGGGGAAACAACTGCTTTTCATTCATAAGTACCCGCTCGCGGGGAAACCACTGTTTCTCTTTTGCAACAAGTACTGAAGACCCATACACGCCTTTCTCTGGCGTGGTGGGGACAAAAATTTTACACGGCCGCGGTGTCCTCGAAAGAGGGCACCTATCGTACACGCTTTTCTCTAGCGTGGCGGGAGGCCCAGTTTTTCGACGTTTTTCCCCTAAATGGGGGAGACGCCGGGAGGTTGCCAAAATTTCGGGTGAAAACATATTGTACTCGGACCTGTTTGAACTCAAAAGAATGTGAACGGTGGACTTGTGGGATCGGACTTGAACCAAAATTCGGACTTAAATGAACAATGAAATAAAATTGAACTAAAATCAATCCTGAACTTGCAAGAATTTTAAATGAATTTGGACTTGAACAAGACTATGAGAACTTGAACTTGCAAGCTTTTGAACATCAAAGGATTTAAAAAAAAAAAAAAAACTTGAACACTTGGACTCATATTTGAACTTGGTCTATACATCAAAGGAACTCACACTTGAATGAGCAAAGGACCAAAGATTATAAAGAAATGAACTAAGTACCGTGGACATAAACTCAAGCTTGGACTCTACAAAACAGCAAGGAACTTGATTTAAGCATCCAATGAACTTGAGCTTGCAAACATTTGACTCAAGTCCGAAGTGACTTTAATGAGACATAGAACTTGAAGGACTTGAATGAATATAAAAGACTCATATTGAATTTAAACTCAAGGAGGCACTGAACTTGGGTTCAAGCATATATACGAAATAGAATTTGAATCATATAACAAGGGACTTGTAAAGGAGGGCATCCAAGCATGATCAATGTTCAAGTAAGAGCCAAATGAAAATACAACCAGATAACAAATACCAAATGAACTCGGAGAGAGTATTGAAATGGAAATCAACAATCAAGCAAAACGACTCATGACGAACAAGCCTTCAGTGCACTCAGATAAACGTAGATGAACAAATGAAGTTGTGATACAACTTGCTTTCAAGCAAAGGTTCACACAAAGTCACTACAAGCTTTGGTATAAAGCCTATTCGAGCAATCATAGTTATCCTACAACGATCATCTCAATTTGAATGAAAGGATCGATATCTAATTCATTGTGTGTCTTGTAAACCATCTTGGAGGATAAAAAGTTTGCAGGTAGAGCTAAACTATTTTTGAGGACAGTGTAGGTGCAATAATTCAACAAAGGGTCTTCAACCTACACGGCAGTTTGATTCCAAGAAAATACATATTAAAATGATTTAAAAAAGAAACACAGAAGAGGAATAAATGAATTGAAATGACTTGGATCACTTAGTTAAAAAGATCTGCAATACATGCAATCTCCTCTACGAATACAAATGTATGTACAACATTCATTCATGGGTAGATGCATAGAGACTATAGTAAATGCAGTATCCTGTAGTCAACTTCAGTCTAAGGATGAATATCTACCTCCAACAGTAATGGTTGTATTGCAAAGACCAAAAATCACAACAAAATGCATGAAGAATATGACAAGTACGAGCTCATACGATCCTAATACAGGAGACTCGTTGGTGCACTACAATCCACCTGCAGAAAGCAACAAGCAGTGCACGATAATCTACCTGTACGAAGCAGCGAACAACTCTAGTCAAAAACTGCTACGCCACGCCACCGGATCTGTAACATTCGTACAAGCAAACAGAAGGCGTCTACGAATACTTTCAAAGTACCCCTGCACGTGCACCGTAGTTTGTGTACACGTAGATACACTAAAAGGAGGTAAAAGCAATCAAGAACCCGCATGGGCCCCAGCGAGCGTGTTATTGGTACACACGTGACGTCTAGGGATGCTGCGCGGGTTGACAAGTGAATTCAGGTTCGAAACCGATACTTCTATACGGGTCAATAGAAGTCGACAGGGTTCGAACCAACAGACAAATATTTGGTTATGACAACCATCATATTTGTCTTAATACATTTATATTAGGCCTTCAAGGCCTATAACAATCAAGAAAATTCACAAACAAAGGCATAAAACCTACAAAACCCGATCCTTTGTCGACAGCCAGACAGAGCCGACAAGGTTTAATCAAACAAATGGAAATGACCCCCAAACACCCCAATGATGGCCGTATTGATTGGTTATCTCAACCGGAGGGGTTCACAAATACTTTCAAATTTCATTCAAATGCCAGAAAATCTAAACTCTACAAAGTCCAAATCCAAAAACCCAAAAATTCCAAAAATGATCCAGAATCCAGAAAATTCCAAAAATATTTAAAGATGGAAATCTAACCATTAAACACTTAAAGCAAAATCCATCTATCCTCCGCAACAGTTTGCCGGGGCGGACAAATTAATATTTACTTCAGCTCACAAATAGCTAAATGCCTAGTCGAAAATATCACTAGGATCCATTCTCAAACAATCTCTTGCCAGTAACGACGTGGTACGCGTCCTCTAATCGGCAGTTTCGCCGCCAAATGACACTGCAGGTAAACGGTTATGACCCGGGGCCCTCTGAACCGAGTAGTTTTGCCGCCAAATGGCACCACAGATAGCAGTTATGGCCATAGTCAATACGCTCCTTAATGGCGTTAAATCCTTGAGATATGAATCAATAGGATATGATTGATAGGGCACAAAGCCCTCTGTTAGCTAAGGGATTCAAATTTGTCCCCTTAGACAAACATTTAACCCCGGTCTACAAGGTTCCCTTGGACGAAGCAACCCATGGCTGCCGACAAGGATCCTTCTGTCAGGTTGGGTCGACTACCTCCTCTGACTAAGTAGACCAGGGACCACGATGGCCCGGGACGACAGAACCATGGGATCTTGATCGGGCCCATCATCCATTCCCCCACCATCCGCTTTAAGTGCTAGGTAGTGAAATTTCACATTTTAAATATCAAACCATTCCAAATTCAAACCCAATTTTCAAATCCAAATCCATGCTGCTACTATATGCCAGATTACGCATATTTACGTAACTGATTGACGACTAGCCTTAATCAAAAGTTCTCTCTCGTGATCGAGAGGAGTAATTAACTATAGGGGCTTGCGCCTATAGGAAACCAGAACTCAGATCATAAAGTCCTCGCAAATGAGGGCGAAATCTCGGGGTAGTGTCTTATCTACAAACCCATCTGCCTTCCAAAATTTACCTCGGAACTTATTCAGTTAAAACTCCCTCGCTGAAGAATAAAAGAAAAGTAAGTGGAGGCCGAGGCCGAATTTTCGGAGCCCGAAAAGTGTGAAAGGACAATGATACTCTGCCGACACTTGGAGGGTGTGAAAGGACGACGGTATTTTGCAGCACCAGGGATTGGTGGAAGAGAGGAAAATTGTAAAGGGTTCTCCGTCTTGTTGTGGGGGCAAAAGGAGTGTCACTTGGTAATAGTGCAATACCTGAAGAGGGAGTCTTTAGAGAGTAGATGTAGGTCTTGTTAGACCGAACCACTATAAATTATTGTATTCTTTTTAAATTTCCGCATTTTATTTTCAGCAATTTGTTGTTGTATTTGAAAAGTTTATTTTTAAAGAAACTCAAATTGTGAAATAAAAAAAAAACGGTTTTTTATTCAAGAGGGATTTTTTTTTTTTAAATTATCAATTCATATCCCTCTTGGTTAGCCTTGGGACAATTGCGTAGGTCGAACAACCTATACGGTTTTTTCATGTTATATAATCACATCTCTTGAATGTCTTATAATAATTGTGTACTTGTTATACCTTGAAGGGTAAAAAACAACAACAAAATAACGAATATGATTGTAGGAGATGAGAATTGCAATATGAATTATATTATCGAAATAAACACTGAAAATAGATGCTAGAGCACCACAAGATACAAGTGATCCACTATTAGAGAAGTGGATCGGCTCTCCCACAGCTAGGAACCCATAATACAACAACTCTCTAAAAACAACAATCAGCACATACATAAAGAAATTAGCTCTATTTATACCCCAATCGTTACTTCCTTCTATGGTAGGTAATTAAAGGTGTGTAGGGTTCCAAGTGTGGTTTTTCATGTTTTAAAGGGTGAATTTTCATATCCCAAGGGTGGCTTTTTCATGTTTCAAGGATGGCTCTTCATATCCCAAGGGAGGCTTTTCATGTTCCGAGGATGATTTTTCATATCTCAAGGGGAGTGGACCCAAGGGTGCTAATTATGTAACAATACTCCCCTCCCAAACAAGCACCTTGCCCTCAAGGTGGAAGGATGAAAATTGCTTCTTGGTCACCTCATACGATTCCCGCATAGCTTCATAATAAGTTAGATCCCTCCATCGAACTAGTACTTCCTTTGCTCCTGTTGTCCCTTGTTGTATTCCAACGACGACTCCATCGGTTCTAGAATCACCTCCATGTCCTCAGTCAATGTTCTAGGTAGTGAGGAAGAGGGTGTGTGATCTCTGATAGCACGCCTCAATTGTGATCGGGTGTATTGATGATGATGCTGGTAACCTCAGATGATAAGCTATTGTCTCAATGTGGTCCATCACCTGATAAGGCCCAAAAGTAATGTGGTGATAGCTTTTCATTCTTCCTCATGGCTAATTTCTTCTGCTGGTATGACCTCAGTTTCAAATAAACTATCTCCAGGCTTGAACTGCACTTCTCGTCTATGTTCATCTGCCTTCTTTTGAGTAAGTTGAGTTCTCAGCAGATGCCCTTTGAGTTTTGCTAGTATCCCGTCTCTCCTCCAAGTATTGATCTATAATGGATATTGGTGTAGTGCTCTGCCTGTAATGTATCATCTGAGGTAGATCCCTTCCATGCAGAATCCTGACAAGGGTAGTCCGTGTGTGGCTATGTGGAAAGATGTATTATACTAATACCCTGCCCATGCTAATTATTTGGCCCATGGCAATGTTTAAAATTGCGCAATTAAGGTATTGAGGTATTTTTTGTTCATGAGGCGAGGCGCAAGTCTCAAGGCGTTTTGAAGCGTAAGCCTCAAAATCAAAAAATTGCATTAAGTGATAATAAAAGTCAAAAAATGATTTTTTATATAACTTCCAATTGAATTATGAATTAACAAATTTGCATACATATAAAACAAAAAATTGCACAAAATATAAAGTGACAAGTGATAAATTGTATGAAATAGAATTAAAAACCAAATATTATAAGAGTAAAATAATATTAAATCTAAAAATTGTATAAAAATATCATATAACATTAAGTTCAACTCCAATTTTCTTTTTTATCAATTCTCTACTCATTTATATTTAATTCCTAATGAAAGCTGAAGTAGTTGGCAACAACTTATGAATCATCTGCACTGTCATCACTGAGGTGGTCTTTATTTTAGTTGTTGCCATAACAAATTGGTCTATCCCCTGCCTCATTCGGTAGAGTCAAATGCCTCCCAATATGCTTCTTTTTAATTTATTTCAATCATGTTCATCTTTTAAAAATATTTTCATCAACATAAATATGAACTCCAAAATTTTTAGGGTTGTGGTATGCAACTTTCAAGTAATTGTCGGTGACAGGCTGACAGCTACGACGGTGTTGGCTACGGCCTTCCAAGCTGGAGGTAGAAGCAATCGAGAGGAAGTTGTTGTGTTCGAATTTACATGAAGGCGTGATTTATGTTAGTTTTAAGAAAAGAATATGTACAAATTGGGTGAGGCGTAAGCCTCACGCTAGCGAGATGAGGAGTACCTCAAGGCGGGCCTTAGCCAAGCTGAGGCGCAAGCTTCACAATAAAGCTAGAGGCGTAAGCCTCGAGACGTTTTTCAATAGAATTGCGCTGAGGCGGGCCTCATATTGCGTAATTTTAAACAATGGCCCATAGTTTTGCGTATGTCAGTTACAAAACAATGCAAGTATGTCTCCACACTTCTGTTGATCACTTCTATTTGGCCACCCATTTGTGGGTGATATGCTGTGCTCTTTTTCAAGACCATTTCTTGCATCTTGAATAACGCCTTGCAGAAATGGCTGAGGAACACTTTGTCTCTATTTGATACTATAGATTCAAGAATGCCATGTAAGCGCACTATCTCCCAAACAAAGACCGTGGCGACTGAGATGGCGGTGTAGGGATGTCTCAGCAAAAGTCCATCGTCACTTCCTCCCAGACCTTCTCAGGCAAAGTTAATGGTTGTAGTAACCCCCCAGTGCTATAGTCAAGTATTTCTGTCGTTGACACACATCACACATTGCTATTATATCTTCTACATACCAATGCATTTCTGCCCAATATAACTCAACTGATAATCAGTTGTATGTCTTTTGTACTCCTGAATGTCCCCCTATCTCACTGCTATGAAACTCCTGTAGTAGCTTAGGAATGTAACCTAAGGTTCATGGTAATACAAACCTCCCTTGGTATAGTAGCTGCTCCCCCCTCAGAGCATAACTTGGGTGATTGTCCAGGTCCTTCAACAACTCTTCTTTGATCTTCCTCAACTCTCCATTCTGCTTGCTCTCCAGACTCAATGCTTCCCATTCTAAGATGATTGGTACTGACAAGGCTACCAATTAGGGTTTCTCAACCCTCCTAGATAAGGCGTTTGTTGCCTTATTTTTCAAACCTGATCAGTACTGGATCTCAAAATTATATCCAAATAACTTGGATAGCCATCATTGCTACTCCTCAATGATTATTTATTGTTCCAACAAATATTTTAGACTCCTTTGATTTGTCTTGATTATGAAATGTCTCCCCAACAATTAGGGTCATTACTTCTAAATAACTAAGGCAATCGCTATCATCTCCCATTCATACATAGATTTGAACCCTGCCCTAGTTGTGAGCACCTGGCTGAAATATGCAATAGGCCTCTAGTCTTGCATGTTTGTTGCTCCCAGCCCATAACCTGACACATTTGTCTCAACTACAAATGGTCTCCTAAAATCTAGGAGCGCCAATATCGATACATTGATCATAGCTTTCTTAAACTCTTGGAAAACTCGTGCCGCTCCCCCTTGGCCTCCATCCCGCCACGAAGCTATCCTTCTTTAATTGTTCTTTCATAGGTCCCGTAATGGCGCTGTATCCCTTCACAAATTTTCGATAGAACTTGTGAGCCCTTAGAACCCACACAACTCCTACACGTTCTTAGGAAAAGGCCAATCCGCCATGGCATGAACCTTGGGCTGGTCAGCTGACACCCCTTCTCTGAACACCACATATCCTAAATATTCCTCCTGTGGCTGATTGAACGAGCACTTTTTCCATCTGACAAATAATTGAGGCTCCCTCAAGGTATTCAGGATTATCTTCAAGTGTTCTATTTTTGTCCTGGTGTATATCAAGATGTCATCAAAGAATACCTAGACAAACCTTCTGAGATACGGCTGTAATACTTGGTTTATGAGGGACTGGAAGGTGGCAAGGGCATTGGTGAGACCATAGGGCATCACTAGGAACTTGTAGTGCCCCTCATATGTCCTAAAGGCCTCTTGTGCACATCAGTTGCCTTTATCCTGATTTGATGGTATCCCAATTTTAAATCAATCTTGGAGAAGATCACTGTTCCAAATAACTTATCCATGAGTTCATCAGTCACTAGAATGAGAAGCTTATCTAGCACTGTTTTCTTGTTCAAAGTTCTGTAATCCACACAAAAACTCTAATTGTCATATTTCTTCTTCACCAGCAGAACTAGACTAGAGAAAGGGCTCACACTAGGTCTAATGATCCTTGCTTAAAGCATCTCCTGGACTATGTTGCACTGATACGGATACGGCGACACGGATGCGACACGATACGGATACGAGATACGTCAATTCTTAAAAATACAGGATACGGGTACGACGGACACGGCATTATAATTTATAATCATACATAAAAATTAAGAAATCAATCAAAGCATAATATTTGAACAAAAAAAATGACGACAACAACATCATTTGTAGCCTTGTAGCTTATAATATCAAAATATAAGTAAGCATTAAATGTCTAGTACAACAACAAAAGCATAAACATAAATTATCTAGCACATGGAGTTTCAACTATTCAATAGAATGAATGATATAATTATCTTCTTCATTGGTTTGTCTTTAAACTTCTATATCATCTTTAATAAATATCATAGCTTCTAATTCAAGCTCATCAAGTGAAAGATTAATAATTTTTAATATTTTTATATCATCAAGAGACTCAAATCCATCTCAGAAATGAGAGAATCTTGCTCGTAACAGCGGAAGTAAATACGACACGTCTTTTTTCTTCAGATTTCTTTTTGTTTTTCAACGGACACGCGTATCGGATATGTGTGTCCTTTTGAAATTATATAGTATTTTAATTGGATACGGCTTACGGCTTTGGCGTATCCGACACGTATTGGTGGAGTATCGAAGGCGTATCCGTGTATCGGTGTATCGATACAGCACGCCTTCATAAATAGGTGTATCGGTGCAACATAGCTCCCGGATTAGCCTCTCTATTTTATTTTTATTTTTTAATTTGAGGATAACGTTATGGTCTGACCCCTGTAGGATAGGTACCCTCCTTTATGGTGATGGCGTGCTCATGCTCTCGTGGTGATGGTAACCCGTCTACATTTCCTTAAATCCCCTCTATACTCTGTAACTCCACCAAGTATCCCAGGCTCGCACCTTGGATTGTCCTGAATATGGTTTTAAGTGACACCATGATTTTGCATAAGTTAGCATCCCCATATAGCACTACCATTTTTCCCTCTACCTGAACCTCCATGGTTAGAGATTTCCAATCCACTTTTATTTCTCCCAAGCCACATCATCCCCAAAATCACATCCGTACTTCCCAAGTCCAAGGGAAGGAAGTCTTCAACCACCTGAATATCCTGCAAAGTCATCACCACCCCCTTACATACCCCCCAACTCCTCTCTATCTTACCCGTCCCCATCATACCTCACATCCTTCCGTCTCCACCAACTACAACCTCAATCGGTCCACGACCTGATTCGAGATGAAGTTATGTATAGCCCCACTGTCCACCAAAAGCACCTCTGGTTGTTCCCCAATTTGCCCCCATGCATTTATGGTGTGATTTGGGGTGAATCCCACTGCCAAGTTTAGGGACACCTCTGCCATGTCTAAATGTAATTGTGATGTTTTCTCTACGACCTCCTCTACGTCGTCCCTGCTTTCCTCTCCCTCGCACACCATCAAGAATTGAACGGCTCTATTTTTGCACCTATGTCCCAGTATAAGTCTCTCCTCAAACCTGAAGCATAACCCTTTTACCCGCCTATCCTACACCTTCGTGTCTATGAGGTGCTTGAAATTGCTTCCATGTTGAACTCCAATGCTCTTCCCCTTCAATGCTTCCCGCTATAATGACAATGTCTGGGTTTTCGGTGCCAGAGTCATAGAGGTACTCCCGTAAGCCCCTCTCATAGTGTTACTTTGGCTGCCTTCTCCCTTTGATATTTTTCTTCCACTCTCTGAGCTAGCTCCATCGTTTCCCTCAGTTCTTTGGGTCTCAACACCTTGAGTTTTGATCGTATGTCTTCCTTAAGGCCCTTCATGAAATTCCTTTCCAACTCTTCCTCGAAAATCCCCCTCTCTAACTGACAGCAGCTCAAATTTCTCCTGATACTCCATGACTGTCCCTTCCTGAGTTAAAGCATAAAATTGCTTGTGGAGGTCTCCATCCCGAATGGATACGTTCCAACAAACAATCCTTAAATTCCCCCTATGAATAAATCGGATACCTAGACTCCCTCCATTAAAATTAAGCTAGCACTTTTCTCTCCAAACATAATCCCGCCATGAGCTTCTCCCCTTTTGTTAGCCCATTGATAGCAAAATAACGCTCCACCTAATACACCCAACTCTGAGCATCTTCCCCTTAAAAAATTGGCACCTTCAACTTCATCGATCTCACATCCATACCCCCATGGCTTTATCATCTATTAGTTCCCCCTATGTAGTGATGGTGCGATTCTCTCCCTTCCTCCTTTCCCTTTGGCTGATTTGGCTCCCATGACTCAGCCCAGCCACTACCTCTGCCGATCCACCAACCACCATGCCTGGGTGGTCTCCCAAAAGGTTCAGCCTCCCAACTTCTTGTTGTACTTTCTTCCAGAAACCCCGATCCACCAACCATTAGAGCCCCCCGTGGTGGTCCTTGAGGGTAAACACTCTCCACTTTATCATCATCTTCCTGAATTTTCATTCCCTTTGGTTCAGCCCTAGGAACTGTCGGTGAGGCTTTTGACTGCATCTCAACATCTTCTTTATCATGTCTTCCAAGTTTTCAAAGCGGTTTTCTAAGGATGAGAGCTTTCCTTCCATGCCGAAATATCTTTCTTACATTCCAGCCTTTATTTGTTCCATCTCTCATTCCAATGCATCCATCTTCTTTATTGCCATTCACCTCGCTCTGATACCAATTTGGTACACCTTGAAGGGTAAAAAATAGCGAGAAAGCAAGGAATCGATTCGTAGGAGATGAGATCTGAAATTTGAAATTATATTATTGAAATAAACACTGAAAATAGATGCTAGAGCACCACAAGATACAAGTGATCCACTATTGGCGATGTGGATCGGCTCTCCCATAGCAAGGCGCAGCTAGGAACCCAGAATACAACAACTCCTCTCTAAAAACAGCAATCAGCGGATACATAACTTAAAGAAAATTGCCCTATTTATACCGCACTTAGCACTTCTATGGTACGTAATTAAAGGTGTGGAGGGTCCCAAGTGTGACTTTTCTGTTCCAAGGGTAACTTTTCATATCCCAAGGGTGGCTTTTCATATTCTGAGAATGGATTCTCATATCCCAAGGGTGGCTTTTCATGTCTCAAGAGGGGCGGGCCCAAGGGTGCTATTTCTGTCGCAGTAACACCTGTTTATGATGAAGATTTCTATCCGTAGGTATTCTTGCACTATATGTAGTTTTTTAGTTTGTCATCTTGAGTAGAGATATATAGAACTTTATGCACAATAATTTCATAACTTGATATACCTATCCTTTTTCTTTGAGAGGGGACGGCTGAAGCAAAAAATGGCAATCGGGAGGATTGACTCCGTAATTTCATCTGCTTATATTTTTATTGGATCTTAATGGTGGTTTTATATCATAGAAATCATGGATGCGGTGATTTCAAATAGGGATTAGACCTTTAAATTGTGATGAGGATGCCAAGTCGTCCTATATTATTGGGCATCGAGAAATATTTGACAATTTGGAGTTGGAAACAAAGGAGGATTAGCATGCCATCACTCTCTTGTATTGAATTTCATGTATTGTTCAAACAGAAAATTTCGTTGCTAGATTTTGCTGGAGAGGATGTTGAAACATTTAATTTGGTATTGCTTCTTCCTCTGCTGTTCTATTTTCCTGTTTGTGTGATTATTATCATGTATAACCTCGAGTTTGATAATATAGAATTATAAGACTTAACTTTTGTCCCGTTGCCCCTCTGTCACGCACCACATCAGTGTATCCTATCCAGGCAAGAGTGTCTCATAAGAATATTTCTAGAAATTCTTTTTTTTTAACACTTAAATAGAATTTCCTTTTTATCTCTTTTGGTATAGAAGAAGGTCAAGTTTAAGAAATTTTAAATTGTTTTCCCTATATGTTCCTTGTGCATGTTAAAGTAGTCTGTTTGAGAAAATGACAAGTGCACATGATAAACTTCAATTTTTGTGTTTGTTTTCCTAATAACAGTCTATATACTTGGGTTGAGATGCAGCATGCGTACTGTTGTTGTTATAGAAGCATACTATTTATGTACCACCTGCCCTATCTATTAGCATGTGAAACGTGATTTAAGGGATGATGGATGAGTGTCAACATTGAATCATAGCTTAGCATGATGTGAGGATGACTAAGGGTTCGTTTAGGACGACTTTTTTATTGCTTCTTAAAATAACTTTTTAGTTAAAAAATTAAAATTTTTATATTAAAAAACTGTTTTAAATGTGAATAAAAAAGTCGTCCCAAATGAAGCCTAAATTTATAGCTCTTGTCAAAGTGTGTGTAGATGGATGTCTCTTTAGTTTTCATCGGGGCAGTGATATACATTCTGTTAAAATCATTCTTGGAAAATAAGTTCTTTGCATATATTTCAAAACTTATAAAACTCTGTAGGCCATACACAAATTATCCAATTCATCCATAAGTTGACAGTATGTTCTTCATCCTACAAACTGCCATTTTGTTTGCCACTCCGTTAACTATCTTACCTCATGGTGGGTGCAGTCAAACCAAGTGGTCATGGCACTCATTAATCCCATCTTATTGTATTATAAAAGCATTTAAGGTCGTTATTATTTGATTATTGTATTCAGCACATATGTTAATTAATATTACTACTATCACTTTAGGATATTTAGAAATGATTGTAAGTTCCCCACGTCTAAATATGTCTAATATCCTAGCGTATCTTCTACTTAATACCGTGCATTTATAGAATTTCTTATTTTACATGTGAAATGTCATTGCAGAATCCAAGATTTCGGGTGAGGTGGAATATTTAAACAAATCTAACTTTTTATAAGCCTTTTCCACGTTAACCTGAGGTCTGAGCAAATGAGTTTTTGCTCCAAGCCTCAAAACTTAAGCTTAAAAATGTATAGTGTATGTCAATGACATTTGTTCCGACTATTTGGGTTTTTGGCATAATTTGCACTCATTTTAATTGCGGTAGGCCAATTTGAATATCATTCAAAACTCCATAGCCAATATAAAGAACTAAGATTTGATATTGATCTTTGATATAATTTTATTGTTAAAAAAACTCTTTGGTTATTCTACTATCACTTATAGTACTAGAAATACTCCATAGATATTCGTATTGTCAACATTTATTTGGCACATTTCATTCATTAAATACGTCAAAATTATTTCTCAAATTACATGGTCATAAAACATCACAAAAATGATCTGAAGATTCTTTCTCTACTTTCTATATTTATTTCATTAATTATCTTGATGCAAAAAATCGCTTTCATTGTGAATCTTGTTGTTGGCATAGTATTTTTAAGTCTCCATTCCCTTTATCTCACCCATAACTTCATTTTACGTTTCATATGTTTTAGTTTTGAACTTTTTTAATTTTTAAATACTGATGTTAAAATATTTTCTCCTTAGCCATTTAATATTTGTTTAATCTTTAATTTTTTATCAATTGAACCACTGCTAAATCGCTTCTGATGACCCGATTAGGAGAGTAGATTTTTTGAATTTGAGTTATGTTAATAAGAAAGGTAGAGGTAGACCTAAAAAGGCTTGATTAGAAAATATTAGAAATATATATTTTTTATTAAATCTAAAGGAGAATTTGGCTCTTAACAAGGAGAAACTATTATGTGCGGATGCCAAACGGCGTCCTGAGGCCAATCAGTGCGTGCCACATCATCAATACACAACTGATACAGAGCTGTGTACTGGACCAATATACAATTGTGTATTGGTGATGTGACGCGTTCTGATTAGCCTCCGGAGTTCGGCGCTCGCACGTAATAATTTATAATTCCTCCTTACATGACATAATGGAGAAGAAGATTCATGCAGCAGACCCCACATAGTGGGATAAAGGCTTAGTTTCTTGTTGTTTTTGTCATCAAACCATTGCAATATCATCCTCAACTCCAACTCAATTGTAATTACACGAACTACAAGATTTATGCATCATTTTTAAAGTTGTTCCCATTTTTTATTATTCTATAATATAAAAACAACTTCTCACCAAAATAAATATATTAACTGATCCTGCATCACATATTGAGGAGAAGTAAAACCACGCACGAAACAAACAAGAAATAGAAAATTCCGCGAAAAAGAAAGAATGCTAGGATTTAATGTGGGAAAACCTGAAAACGGGAAAAATCTACGGAGCCACATCACATCAAGAAATTCACTATGAAAATTGGGAGAAATAATACATATCTCACTTATGTCTCACTCTCTCATTCTCTCTTCTCTCTAGCACCATTTTTATGCAAGAACAAACCAAGATATACAAAACAACTACCAAGAGATGCAACCCTTAATGAAAAATGAGAGAAAAAACAGTTTTGTCCGCCTCATAGCACTGCGATGCCAAGTTGGTGCATCATGGCCCGCAAATCTCTGTCTCATGTTTGTATGACAGCGTCGCTGCGCTCCATTCTCTGTCTTTTTTGACCAAATTATATAGTGCTAGAGCGCTCAGGTACACTGCCAATTTGCTATATGAAATTTTTTTTCTAGTACAAAACACCCGAACACTAGTCAGGGAAAATCCCCTACAACTCCCAACGAGCCTGATAGATTGAATTGAGGTCTGAGGCAATATTACAACCCGGTTGATCGATACAATCAGATTCCACACAAAACTAACATCACACTCATTATTTTTCTGCAATTTTACCAAGCATTAGTCTTGCCTTTTTTTCTCTTTGGTGTCAGCTTGATCTTGTAGTTGACTCACCTAGGTTGTTAGGTTGTGATCATGACCATCTTTGGCTAAGACAGATCATGTAAGCATCGTTCGCTATCAAATTTTGCTGCTTTTTGAACCTAATATCACTTAAAAAATGCTTGAAACAGAGTCGGGGTTCATTAGAAGAACAAAGTATGCAAGCAATTACCCTAATTTAACATGTTCTTAAAAATCTTAATTATCCATTACTGATTACACTTTGAGAATTCTAAGAACAAATTGTTGTTAATTATCTGTTTCAAAAGATTTTTAAAGTTTCTGAATCTCTGGTGTTGGATTTTAAAAAAATGTATCGTAGCTGTTAGCAGAATTCAGCTATGCAAATTTTCTCGTCTTTGATATGATTCAATGATCTTTCTATGCTAAAAAGAGGTAGGGATCGAGGAACATATGAAGAAAGGGAATGGCCTACGTTGATAGGAGTTTCTGCTAATTCTTGGAAAGGGAAAATGAAATGCCTGGCTAGTTGTTGTTATTTATTTATTTATTTAAATTTAAGTGCAAAATCATAAATTGATTTAGGCTTCGTTTGACACGACTTTTTTACTATTTCTTAAAGCAGCTTTCGAGTATAAAAATTTTAATTTTTTACTAAATAGCTGCTTTAAAAAACCGTAAGAAAGCCAACCCAAACGTAATCTTAGTTGGGATTCGAAGATTTGGCAAAACTTGCAAAACCCCTCATAGTTGCTAGACCATTTAGGGTAGCAAAAAAAAACTTTTTGTCTGTGTTTGATTGTATTCATCTCGATACCAACTCATTGATATAACAACAATAAATCTTTATCTCACTACAACTCATTGATATTTATATATATTTGTATGAATAAACAAACATTTGAGGTGATATAAATTTTTAATTTAAAATCTTTTACATTGGCTTTATATTTGAAAACAACTTTTGTTTTTCTTGATAACTAAACGAGTCAAATATAATAAACAAATTTTGGTTCGTTTATTTATTTAGTTGAGTTGAACAAAAGTTGAGCTCCCTCATCTTGGCTCATTTATACGATAGATTATTTTGTGTGAACGCCGAACGCAGTTCACTGTCCGGAGGCTAACAAGAATGCGCTATGTCAGCGGTATCGAGCTCAGCATCGAGTAGGGGGCGACGTGACGTATTCTGGTTGGTCTCCGGATGGCGTCCGCACAGAATAATTTCACCATTTTTATACCCCTCTCTAAGCCAATTTCATCTTTAGTATTTTCTGCTTCTGCCAGGCATGCCGATTGAAGAAGACGACGCTTCAGCTGATAAAAGCAGCAGGTTAGTAGTTTGTGGTAAGTACAGTAAAATTCTCATCATGCTATGCTGGCATTACGCACCAGTAATGAATGTTTAGCAAACATTACCAATCTGATTATGCTGCTGTAATATATATTCATATTGTCACATCATTATCACACTGTCTGCTCATTGTTTAGGAGAAAAGATAGCTGCCTTGTATTATTTTCCTTTACGTGCTGTCTATTACTAAAAACTTTAAATCAGCTTTCACCATTTAAACAGGTGAAAATTTGCCTTTATGGTACTGGAAAGCACTGTTTACAGCCTAAAGGTACTCTTCTTCTTAGGCCTGGTCTTTTCCATGGTGGTGTCTTTTCCTGTCCACTTTTATTTAATTTGGGTGAAGGAATAGTATATTTGATAAATGTATAGGGTTTAATCAGTTTGTTAAACTTTATTTTGATGGTTTATATAATTCTTCACTATTTTCATTATGTTAGTTGGTATGTCCGGCCTCTATGTAATGCTATGAAATTCAAATTTGACTAAGTCTTAAAACAGAATAAAAACTATATATACAATTGTATTTCAATTTAGTCATGTATAACTCAAAACATTTAGAATTTTACTAAAATTTATAGAATTAATTATAAATGTATAGGGTGTAATCATTTTTTTATAATTAGAGTTGGCATAATATGTGGGCATGCTGCAACTATATGACAGACGCGTATCTCTACTCATCTGATTGACGATTAGTCTTAATCGAAAGTTCTCTCTCGTTATAGAGAGGGGTAATTAACTATAGGGATTGTGTCTATAGGAAATCAGAACTTAGATCATAAAGTCTTTGTAAAATGAGGGTGAAATCTTTGGGTGGAATTAGTTTTTTTTTTTTTAGGGTTTAGAGTGGACACAATAGGATTGAGACGTACATAATTTTAGGGGTGATATAAAAAGAAAAATGTTTCATAGAATTTCAACAAATGCATTTATTATATTAATAAAAAAATTTAGTATGGCTATTTGTCCATTCCAAGCTTTTTCTAGATCCGCCTCAAAATTTGCTCAAAATTTAACAAAAATTTGGATATTGCATTCACTCAACTCTTCTTATTATCACAAGTTAGATGAGTAAAATAATCTTAAAGTTAAGTCTTGATATGTTCTTGAAGATGTAATGATCTTAGGCTTTGTTTAGTGCAGTTTTTATAATGTTTGAAGAAGTAATTTTTTAGTACAAAAGAATTTAGTTCAAAAAATTTTGTGTGCTAAAAAACTGTTTTAGAAAATACTTGTCTCAAATTAATACTTAATATTGATCAAATTGATTTAATTATTAGATCGTGTGTAACTTATTGTGGGAAAGTTAAATTGAAATATTGAACTTGATTTGATTGATATACATATGTCAATGTCTCGTGGGTTCTTTGATTTTTTGATTTTTTTTTTTATTGGAACGACTGTATCCGCTTTGACTCCAAATGAAGTATTTGGCGGTTTAACTAATTCATCGACAGAATCTAGCGAGACAACTCACTGGCATCGAACTCACACTCGCTTTGCCCCACTAAAGAGACGATGCTATAGTAGAGGGGGTTTGAATCTGGGATGAGAGGGTTCCCAACCATATTCACTAGGGTTGTCAATTCGGGTCGAACCCGGAACTGACCCGACACTGTTCGGGTCAACCCGAACTCGACCCGTTTTTAAAAACAGGTCAGGTTTCCGGACTCAAATCCGACTCGATTCGGGTCCGGGTCAACTCGACCCGACACGAATGACCCGAATTTGACATAAAATTGCTAGTTTTAGGGTCAATATTCGATTTTTCGGGTTTAAATTGGGTCAAAATCGTGTCAATCTCGGGTTTTCAGGTCAAATATGAGTTTTTGTGTCACTTTCGGGTCAATTTCGGGTTGCTGGGTCAACCCGAACCCGACCCGATTTTTAAAACGGGTTGATTTGTTCAACCTGAACCCGACCCGTTTCGGGTTCGGGTTGACTCGAATCCGAATTTTTCCGGGTCGGGTTCGGGTCATGTCAAAAATTGACAACACTAATATTCACCCATCAACCATACTAAACCTCCGATGAGTGTTCTTTGATTTTCATATCCCTATTCAATCCACAAATTAATACTAGTTCATTTTATAAATATTAATATGTTAAGATGAGTTAAGATGTCTCACTAAGATTAATGTGCTAACACATAGAAGAAGTAGAAAACAAATAGAGAAAGCCACTTGTTATTGATTTTTTTTTTCCAATAATTTGGATATTCTTACTGACATATAGTTAAATTATAATATATATATATATATTTGTGAGAAATTGGGGCTTATCATTTATATTTGAACACGTCAAAGACAAGCATGCGTGGAAATGATAAATGTCTGTCCGCCACCCACTGAACACATCAATCAATCAAATCAACTCTATCGTTTAGAATGTCTGCCCTACCGCTCATTTTATAACATGCTAATCCATTCCAAAATAAAAATTCTACTCAACCCTTTAAAATTAATATATGAAAATATTAATGCTGTGCTTGCAATGCTAAATATAAATGAATTGAAAAATAATATAAATAAAAATATTTGAAATTATTTTTATGAGTATTAAATAACTGTATATTATTATTATTAATTTAATTTAAAATAAAATAAATACAATTTAAACTATAAAGTCTAAAAACAATGGTGACTAATAGGCAATACAGATGGCCATCAGGAGATTATTATGTTGGTGATGAAAAATATTATAATATATTAAAAAATGTGTCAAATTTAATAATTTTCAAAGGCATCAAAATTTGAGCTAAGAAAGAATTCTAAATATTTTAAAATTTTATTTTATTTTTTTAATATGAGGCCAAGCACCAATACTTTTAAAACAAATACATTTGGAATATTTACACCTCTTTTATTTCAAGTCAAAGAACACCTAAATCTTAAAATTCTAAACATTATTATATTTTTTATACTATGGTGTGGACTTAAATAAATAAATAAAATAATGCTACAATAATTATCTAAAATACTGAAGAATGAGGCTATTTATTTTGTAATAAAATTCATTGTGACATTGAAATGAAGTAATGGGAATGAGTAAAATGAATATAATAATTTTTTATTTGAATATAATTTGATATTTCATTTATAGTTTAGGGTAATAATTGAATAAAATAATTAGATAATTAAATAATAAAAATGAATTCATCATATAGATTGACGTATAATTTTACATTTTACTTTTTAATTGGTTCTTATGCCTAATAAACAGAATCGAATAAATTCTGTTCGGTTCATGTCTAAACTTTGTAAAATAGTTGAGTGATTAAAATGCTGGATGGCAAGATCGTAATAATCAATTGCTTTTAGGTCAAATCGATGGGCAAAACCTAAATGTATAGTTTGTTGTTAAGCAAATCAATTAATTAATTATTTAATTTCGTTGTTAACTAAATTGATTAATTAAAAATCACATGGAAGGTACCACAGCCAACAATACAAAACAGGCTACAATTAATTAATTTCTCGTTTGTTGTGTGCTTTAAATTTCTCCCCAAAACCATTAGCTTCCTTTTTCCATCCACCGATTTCAAAGCTTTCATGATTTTATGACTGTTCATATGATTTGAAAATTGAAAATTTTTAATGTATCTTAGCTAATATTTTTGGTTAATATGGAGAATAATAGAAAGAAGACAGTCAAGTTAAGTAGACATTTATTGAAAAAATGGAGCAAGAAATTGATGGTTCAAAGAGGTATTTTGTTTGAAGGTTTCATAAATCTTATATACAATGTTGTAAAAATTAATAAGGATTGTTGCATCCTGGAATATTCGCGGCGGCAAAGAGATATAAAATTTAGTGTTTTGGCTTTATACGAAGATCCAGTATATAGACATAAATGAGTAGGAGTGCAGCATTCATAAGCGACAATAGAGTTTTTATGTAAAAACTCCTAAAGGGGGGACCATGGGGTCTTGCCCATCCCAGTTTAAATGAATCCAGTAGGGTTTGCAGTTGATTACAAATGAGGCATTTCTTTGGGGAAGGCCTTAGCTTGATGTAACAAATATACATCATATAGAATGTATTACATGTTGGGAGTTGGAAGAATCAATGTTGGCCAGTTTGTTTGGTTGGCTGGTTCATAGTCAACGGGCAATGTTGGTCGGAGGGATTGTAATCAGTGGACGATAGAGATCGAAAGGATCACAATCGGTTATGACAGTAGTCAGAGTGAATGTAGTAGGCGGATGACGAAGGTCGGAGAGACTGCAGTCGGTGGGTGACGGAGATTGGAAGGATCGTTATTGGTGGACGACGATGGTCAGAGTTAATGTAGTAGGTGGATAGCGGAGGTTGGAGGGACCATAGTCGAGCAACGATGGTCGGAGAGATCGTACTAGGGTGATGGTAGTCGATAGGACTGTAGTTAGCGAGTTATGGAGGTTGAAAGGATCATTGTCGGGCGAGGGTGGTCAGAGAGACTGTAGTCTGGCAACATTATGGAGAGATAGTAGTCAGGACGCAACGATGGTAGAAAGAATCGTAGACGGCGGGTGATGGATGTTAGAAAGATAGTAGTCGACAAGCGACTGTATTTGGGAGGAGATCCATAGTTGATATCATCCATGAAGAGTTTTGACGATAGTCGGAGAACTGACAGAAGTCCGGCGACAACTGGTGGTCAGGAAGAGATCTGGAGGTACTCGAGGAATAGGCAGAAGTCCAACGATAATCGGTGGTCGGGGAGAGATCCAACGATGGTCAACGACAAGGGAGCTCCCCAAAATTTCTCCTTTTTTTCCTCCCCCCATGTGAAAAATGAGAGGCTATTTATAATTTTTTGGGAGTGGCATGCCCTAGTAAATATGAAGAAGATCAATGACAAGAGTGTTCCATCGGACGACTCATAGTAATTCTCTTGATCATGGAGCGTTTATCAAATATTTAGAGATGTCAGAATTGAGTGATCTTCGGCTCGTTATATTCTTCTCGTCGATATGCTCATTTCGACTGTAAGCATGTCATATTTAAATATCATTTGGCCATCCAACTAATGATTTTTTGTAACATATCAAGAATTAAATTAGGTTGAAGTTAGAGATGCCTAACTTTACCAACAGAAATGACAACAAAATTTGATCTTACTATTTTTTGGAATGAGACATCCATATCTACATAATGTAGATGAAAGCGATGATGTGGATATACATGATATAGATGAAGGTGATTATATGGATATATTGGATATAAATGAAGGTGTTGTTGTGGATATATAGGATGTAGGTGATAATGACTTTATGGATGCTTCAATACTAAACAAAGCAATAAATATTATAAACCCAATTTATGATAAACCTAAAACTAATAAATGTGTGAGGTCTTTTGATTCTTCATATTTCATGAGATTAAATAAAAATTTATAATATGGAGAACATAGATAACTCCCATCCCCTTAGGATCAACTCCTTAAACTCCTACTCAATGATTTTTATATAATGATCTTATGCTAGAGTTTGTCCTCATTGCATTAAAAAGTTGGATAATTTTTATAGTGACTTAAGCAATCTATCACATATGTAAGAGGATCCATTGAAGGTTCCATTCAAAAGTTAAATATAATAGTTGTCATGAGAAATATCACTTAGCTTTTAATGCTTATAGAAGAGTTGAATTCTTATGACACTTTGAAAAACTATGGATGAAGAACGTAGTCATAGTTGCCTGCCTAAATAATAAAGTTGACTTAAAAAGATGTGCTTATTTTTTCCTTGAGAACTAATACAACTTGATGGCAATCGGTATTTCAAAGAACTGTAACAATGTTATCAAAGGTGCACATTTTATCTAGTGATCATGATATCTTTGTTTGAGTTCTCAAGGCACACATTATAGAACTGGTTTTCTGATAGATGCACAATTATTCTAATTATTTATTTGATCAGTTACCTGAAATTACATGTTCTTAATGGGGATCTTAACAGTGACGTTAATTTATATAAGGGGGCATACACTTATAGAAAGTTATATGTTATAGGCCTCCTATATGAATATACAATG
The DNA here is from genome assembly GCA_019514585.1 of Dendrobium officinale. Taxonomy (NCBI): domain Eukaryota; kingdom Viridiplantae; phylum Streptophyta; class Magnoliopsida; order Asparagales; family Orchidaceae; genus Dendrobium; species Dendrobium officinale. The sequence goes on along the minus strand of CM033687.1, from coordinate 71,212,513 downwards.
GCTATAACCTGAGATCGGGGCATTAGTTACTATAGCTTATACTCAAAATTTTATGTGCAAGAATTATGATTAAGCGCGTATATAAATTATATATCCAATTAGAAATGAGAACATCCAAGTGATTTCATATCAAAAAGAGTTGTAATGCTATCTCTAATGATGAAATCAACAAATAGGCATTCAAAAAAGAACGAAAGTTCTTCAAAGGGAAGGAATGTTGTGTTGCAAAATAACTGTGAAAGGCTATAACATAATTATTGGTAGAGCTAAGTGTTTGACACCTTCATAATAGTGTTTACTTTCTTTTCTTTATCATAATTGCAACATCATAATTATTTTTCATGTTAGAAGGATCCAATTGTCTTCTCCTTTTTCATTAAAATCATGCACCATGAAGTTCTCTTGACCAAGTGTTGAACATTAAGGGAGAGAACACCTTAATGCTCGCAAGCTCATCAGATTCACTGAAGCCACTCCTCCTTTACATCATTCATTCTACTTCGAATGTTCAGGCACTAACCCTCAAATGTCATTGAGTCTCATTTTCATCCCCTATGAAATGAGCAGGCATGGTGAAATTTACAATTCAGAGGCAGGACAGGAGCTGTCCTTTGCTCCTTGCTCGCGAGCTGACAAAGTCAAACAGACTAAAACAGTAAGAAAGAGGCTCGGGCGCTAAAGAAGAAGGAACTCTAATAGTGAGAAGGCTCTTTTCTTTAAATTTTTTTATGATCTACGTAGAATCCTTATATAATATGATTTCTTGAGTGATTTCATTTAATACAATTCATGGAGAAACCTTACTGATTAGCTCTTCTTAATATTGTAATACTTATTATTATGATGATATTTACTTAACTAAAACAAAAATAAAAATTCAAATATATTTCTTAAATAAAACAAATAACATGATTATTTCTTCCATTACAATAACCCTTTTAACCTCACCTATAAATTAAGCTAAATAAAGTAAGCCTCAATCTCAATTTTTATATAAATTTATTGATATGTGAAGCTTCCAATTTAATCTATGTCACATTTAAATATTTAATTTTATAACAATATTTCTTAATTAATCCCGAAAAAAAAATTTGTTTGATCTAAGCTTGCGCCGCATGGAATGGAAATTTGTCTTTACATCCGACATAAAAGCGCAACACGTGGCACTCACATGCGCACTAACAAACAATTATTATTTTTTCTGCCATTATTTATTATTTACATTATTATTATTTTTTTTTTTTGCAAGTCTGGCAATCTTAATTGTTGATAATGAAGTAAAGCCTAACTATCAAAACTCTAATTTTGTTTTATTTGCAATTAGATTAAGTAATTATTATATTGATTTTTAATAGTATCATTTACTCTTTAAAAAATAATTAACTTATGATAACATTAGCACATAAATATATAAACATTTGATTAAGATAGAAGAAAAACAAAATGGGTAATTTAGAAAATTGGATGCTATAAAACAAAATCCTTTGATGTATTTGATTGTTTTTAAATATATGCATTTTAGAAATGTTGTAGTTATTTCATTCAATGCAAGAAAAATAAATTTTTATATTTATTAAAATATATTTTAAAGATATTAAAATCTCACATCTTAGTTTTCATTTGGAGCAACTTTTTTATTTCTTTCTGAACTATCTTTTAAGTATAAATTTTTTTACTAAAGAAAATCATCTCAAATGAAACCTAATGTTTTATTCAGCTTTATAGTAATTGATAATTCCATCACATTCTTCATTGTGCAAATGCCTCACAGTACATTATCTTTGAAATGGTCAGATTAAGGTTTTGTTTGGGACGACTTTCTTACTGTTTCTTAAAGCAGCTTTCTAGTACAAAAAATTGTACTAGAAAGTTGCTTTAAGAAGCATTAATTTTTTGTACTAGAAAGTTAAAGTCGTCCCAAACGGGGCCTAAGTGGGAATAAGAAAGGATAAGACAAGCTTTTAGACACAAGTTAAGAGAGGTAGCAAACAAACACCAACAATGAAGACTAATCTTCTTTTTTTTTTCTTTTCTCTTTTTTGAAGTTAAAAGAAACATTAAAAGGAAACAAATCCTTAAGAGCTATAAAAAAGATATTCCTGAGAGGAAATGAATAGTAGAAGATTAGAACTATTTACAAGCATGGAATGGAAACTAAATACTGAGCTAACTTTAGAAGCTCAAAATAACATCAATGCCCAAAGAACAGATTTATGGTATCTCCTACTAAAGATAACTTACTACAAACTTGGAAGAAACTGCTTCTTCAGCTGTCCTTCTAACAAGAGATTTCTCCTATTACTTGCCAATGTTGTTGCACCTCGCATCCATTGATATTGTGAGTCTCCTTGCAACCTTCATGAATTTTCTACGCATGAACAAAAGAAATCAGGATTGGAATGAACTCTGGACTCATTTATTTGCTTGAAATTTTCAAAAACAATTAGTTTACTGAATTCTGTTCTTCATTTGCTTTGATATTTGATGTAGTTAGAAATTACTTTACAAATAGCCTCAACTCTCAAGAACAATACATAAAGAAGTAAAATATTGAGTTTTTAACAATCATTTAAATTCAGTAGAACTTATTCATGGCAGCTTAAGAGCAACTTACGCAAAAGGTTCATCTTCTGGGTGTTTAACTGCGCCGGCTGTATCTCTGTAAATAATACGGCTGGTTAGCTCTGAAATCTCGATTCCAAACATGTTTGTCAATCTCCTGTACATCTCCTCATATGAATCGAAAGCGGAGAGATCGAGGGTGCGGCCGATATCTTCGGACTCCATGAACACCTTGCACTGAACAATCTCTGGACTAATATCATTTGCTTTTAAATCCCAATGCCAAGGTGAACCGTCCCCCTTGCCGTTTCGATGAATGCCTGAATCAGATCTATCTGAATTCATATCCAATGAGCTGTTTAAGCTGAGAGAGAGCTGTGGTTCAGTGAAGATCTGTTTTCCAAAGAGTATGATGTGAGGTTTGTTTGCTTTGGATTCTTTGTTACATTCATTCCCCACAATTTGAGGAGGGCAACCAATTTTTAACAAGTTAGAGTCATCTTCATAGATAGGAGATTTAGGAGGAATGAGGCCTGTGGGGATTATGGGAGGCCGTGCGAAGCAATGAATTCCAGAATAGAACAGCCCAGGCTGCAACTTTCTGAAGTGGAGTTCTGGTAGAGATGTGCCATGTTGAATATGCCTGGCTCCCTGTATGCTAGCTGCAGGGGTAGTGCCATCTAGGAGACTGGGAATGAGAGGGCTTCCGACAAACGATTGGCTTGAAATTTGAAGATCGAATGGGGAATCCAGATGCTGGGCGATCCGATGCTTTTTTCGTGGAGGTGAGAATGGTTCTAAATGGATGGCAGACATGGTTGATACAAGTTCCACCAACCAAGGGTTCACACGTTTTACATTCTGCAAAAGATCAGGCTCATCCCATGTCACCTGCAAAGCCATTTTCAAGAAAGAATAACTTATGGCTTAGATGGTTGGTCAACAACAAAAACACTTTGTGCAAGTATAATCTACTAATGATGTAGATGTCACAAAATGTCATTCACATTATGCATTTAGGGAATACTATAGAGGGTTTTATGTTGTGGAACCTAATTTGTTACGCCATGAAGAAAACACGCTAGGCAGATTTAGGCTTCGTTTGGGATAACTTTTTTAGTGCTTCTTAAAGCAGCTTTCATGCATAAAAATTTACATAAAAGTTGCTTTATGAAGTAGTAAGAAAACAGTCCCAAACAAAGCCTTAATAAGTGAGCAAGGAACTGGGGCTGTAAAACTCCTCGATCAAATCATAGTGAAATATGTAGCGGCAGTAATAGGATATAGTTATCAATTGGGTGAATCTATATAAAATTCTTTCCTATTCAATTTCTAATTTTTGTCACTCTTGATGACTGACTTAGGTTTCATCTATTTCCCAATAGGAGGAATAACATTCATACATTACATCCCATGACTAATGCAATTCAGACATAATTTGTAACTCACCAAAATTAACAAAGCAAAAATGTCACCAGTGAAGCACCAAGAAATGATGAATAAGTTAATTGTTACACTACCAATAGCCTAATTTGTAAATCCTCAGTGTAATTAACAAAGGAAAACCAAGTTAAAAAGAAAAAGAGGGCCGAAGAAGCAACAATACCATACACTAAACTATAAACAGATATTGTGAAAACAAGACAGTAAATAAGTAAATATATACAATCAAATGCACTAGTAGATCCATAATAAGAACAGAAAATTTGTGTATTATAATGCAGGCAACAAACCTCTAGTAATCTCCAAGGAGACCCAGGCCATCTTATAGGATCAGCAACCTGAACTGATGATATTGTCCCCATGAACCAACTTATTCTTGAGGAGTCCTCAGTTTCAAAAGCCATCTTAAACCTCATTCCTGAACACCATTGGACTCTCATGGCAGCTCTCACTACTGATGCTTTTACGACGAACTCCGGTGCAGCAGCCCTCGGATAGTAAACAACCTCGAAAGGAAGCCCACTAGCTGCAAGAGTTGCTGCATCCATAACAGAATCTACCTTCAATTTCCCCTTTCCCTTACTGTTTGGATCAGAATTTATACCACTTATGTTATCATTGTCCCTAATTAACCTTTTATCTCCATCCATCATGTAAACACCAAATCCCCCAAAGGTACAATTTTTACGATTCCATCCTTCAGATAAATCATGACCAACCTTTGCTCGTCTAATCCCCACACAAAGATCACCATTATCAGTTCTCAAGAACACAACTGAATCACCAGCCACAAGCTTCTTCGCACCCACAAAATTGCTCCAACCAGTTGTGAGCAAATGTCTCCGAGGTGTCCCTCTATAAATATGCCTAAATTTCCAAATCTTTCCATGTAAATCCTTTACTAGAACAATTTGAACAGGTGGAGTGGCCGAGTAATCCAATCTTGGGAATATAGTCTCAGCACAATATCTTGGAACAGAGAAACCACCACCATTATTAGCATCAGATTGGGTTAATGTCTTTACAAAATATAGAGGTTTTTCCTCTATCTCTGACCGGTTGATCCCTAATGAAATTCCTTCATCTTCATCATAATCCAACTCATGAGGCTTTAAAGGAACCAATTTTATCTCAGTGAATACCTCATCAGTGACAGAATCAGCCTTGTATTTTACAGATTTTACACGGCAAAGAATCATAGGGGGAATTTGCATAGAATTATCAAATTCCACAGAGCTTTTTGCATGCTCAGAATGACCTTGAGGTGAGTAATAGACTAAAGAATTTACCAGCGGCATCTGCACCATACCTCCAGCGCAAGCATGCCATAATTGGGAATCCAAGCAATTTTCAATGTTCTTCATTCTTTCTTCTGCAAATCCTGTCAATAATAGAAATAAATACATAAAACTCATGAATTTAATCATTTAGGGGATATTTACTTGCAAGATACAACCAAGATTTAGCCAAGATTTATGATAAACCTTAAATCTTACTGATAGCTAAATCCCATTTCCTCCCGTTTGGTTTTTAAGTCTGCAATTTGATGAATCCTACCAGTCGGATTTTTCCGATTTAAAGACGATCGCTGCCTCTTCTCCTTCTCGCCATGATCTCCTTTTGCGCTTAGTTCAGAACATAGATTGCGTCTTCTGCGCTCACGGCGATTGAATCTCCTTTCGCAGCGGTTCCCGTCCTCGTCCCGGCCTCCTCCGACGAGCTCAACTGTGCGGTGGCTGGAGAAGAAGTGAGGAAGGAGGAGAATGCTGAGAGAGATCAAGAGGACTGAAGAGGAAGCCAGGAGAGAAAGAGAACGCCAAGAAAGAGAGAGAGAGAGAGAGAAAAGACGGTATTAGTGTTTTTAAAAGTAAGAATTAATATAATTTTTTTGAGAAAGATAATTAATTATTTATATAAATAATTATAATTTAATTTATGTAAAAATGATTTCTAATAATAATTAAAAATTTTAGTTGGCTCATTATTTATTAGTTAATAACTATTAAAATTAAAGTAAGATGCTTACTTGTTGATGGAATTAAGAAAATTATTTAAAATAATAAAAAATTATCAAAAATGAAAAACAATTGATTATTTATAATTAACAACTTAATTATTGACTAAATAGTTGTAATTTAATTCATGCAAAAATAATTTATAATAATAATTAAAATTTTATTTAGCACATAATTTATATAAAAAATTAAAATACCAAATCAAAATTCACAGAATTTTCTGAAGTAAATTTGTTTATAAAATGTTTGAGAAGAATTCTGAGCTATTGTTTTAAAATAAGAGGAGGAAGCTCTTAAAAAATAAGAGATTGCTACGGCAAAAGTATGAAAAATCGGAGCTTTGTACTCTTTTGCCCAAAAAATAGGCGAAGCCGTTAGAAAATAAGATTCCTTCAAAACAAATATTTGAAATTTCAGCGCAATTATCTGAAACAGCGCAGAAATAAATAAAATAAAAATACAAAATATAGCTCTGACTCTTGGTTTTTCTCTCTCTTCTATGAATTAATTTTTATGAAAAATGATATTGAATAAATGGAAAAAAATCAATAATGTATTTTTATTTGTTTTTAAATAATAATAATAATATTTTTAAATGACACAATCATAATAATTATGCAACTTATCTTGATATATTGGTTAAGGAGATTTGGCTATCAATCTAAAGGTCTTGAGCTCGGAGGGGAATAGAGTAAATCAGCCTTGATAAGCTCAATGATAATAAATTAATAACAAAAATATTGAAGGCAATTTTTTTAAAAAAAATTTCTTCATGTATTTTTATTATCTCATGCGTGCATTTATGTTATTGTTATGCGGTAGAAAATTCATGACAGCATAGATTTTTATGTCTTAACTTTGCATGAAAAGACAACATGCATACACATAAAAAGAAAAAATGCATAAGACTCTAAGAGTTTTATGTGAAAATTCAGGAAAGAAAAATCATATGGTATATTCTAGTTGAAATAATCTATTATGTACTTGAACTTGTAGAAGTTCACTCATCTACATGACTTGAGATAATGAGATAATAAAATTGGGAACATTTGATTGATCTTTTGTAGTTATAGTAGTGATTGTTAGAGTAATTGATGGATGATAGTTGAACTATATAGGTTAGATGACATCAATCGAATGACATTGATTAAGTGATGGTGGTTGGACGACAATAGTCAGATCATGATAATTGAATGAGGGTGAATGGACTATGACAATCAGGTATTGGCGGTCAGACAAAGATAATTGGGTGATAGTGGTTTGACAACGATTAACATACCATAATATTGGCTATTAGTGATTGTTGTTGTTAAACATATGATAGAGATTACTAGGGTTCTATAGATATACAAGCTATATCCAATCTCAAGTCTATCAACTTTGTAACAATATCTTTTATAAAAATGCAGTTGAGTATACTTTTGTAAGTTTAGGTACATAGTTGATTTTTTTTTCTTGGGTTTCCGAATAAAATCTTTTGTATATTGTACATTCTTCTTTTTTATTTGTGAATGTATTGAATTTTCATGGAGAACTAAGATGCAAGACTCTCTCTCTCTCTCTCTCTCTCTCTCTCTCTCTCTCTAAATTGTCGTAATTTGCCATAATTTTTTTGGCACATAATAGTTTGGAGTTATCTATGAAAAACTTTCTCAACATACTATAAATACTTTTTAATGGCTATAAAAATCAATCCCTCAATTATGAAAATCATAATCAAGTTTGTAAAGGCCACTAAGGCCTCAATTTAAATGGTCATATGCATAGCATGGAAGAATTCCAAGTTCAAATCTTTCAACTCATAAAAAGGATATTGGATAAGAAAGAGCATAATTACATCATTATAGAGTTCTACCACAAAACCACAATAATTTAATGACACTATTGCAGTGCCTCATCAATATGTGTCAGCTGATCCTCAGTCTTTCCCTCATTAAGTTTTCTTAGACTATGCTAGTTCAACTCATCATTTCCACATTGCTTGACCAATATGTAATTTTTTGGTAGTATTAATAGACTTAAATCAACCTTATCTTATTGATTTCTTTTTTGATGTTATAAAACATGAACTTTTATGCCTTACTTAGAAGAAATTCCTTTTGACGGAAAGAAAATTACCATATCTTCAAAGGATCGATCTTGACCTTTAATTGATGCAATTCTCCAACATTTATAAACGTGCGGTTCAAGTTGAATGCAATTTTTCCTTGTAATGGGACCTCAAATCCTTATGAGCTTATCAACCACCATAAGACCACATGCACATTCAATAAACTTCTGATATAGCCATTTGTCAGGTCTTTCTCACAACCCTCAAGGAACAAACTCGCTCCTAGTTTATCACTTTCTTCTAGAAACGTTCATACTTCTATCAATCTAGAAAAGCTTTTTTTTTTTTTTTTTTGAATAATTTATTATTAATTAGAAGATCATAAAGAAATCATTATATCTATTTAAGATTTACTTAAATGATGAAGAGATCTTTAAAGAGCATTTCATAATATTTCAAGAGTGGATTCAGAGTTATTATGAAGTACATTTATTAGAGATCTCCATCCTAAACCTTTTTGCTCCTCATTGATGTGAAAAATAATATGCTCCTATATTGATCTTATTCCTTGAATTGAAGCATACAAAATTATTAATGAGGCCATGAGTATTCTTCAGAAGTAATTTGAATAATATTCATGTAAATATAAAAATTTATAGTGAAATAATATTCCTTGTACCATATTGGGGTTATGCTTGGTTATAGCTGTACATCATGTTTATGTTTATCATATGCATTATATCATTATCATGTAAACTAGTGTTATGTATCTTATGAAATCATCATATATGTGCATCAAATATATGCAAGAAAGAATGAATGAAAAAATCATGTATGATCATATAGAGTGTTCTTTATATATATTATTATATGAAATAGATCGTATCAAAATCATATCAGTGCATGTTGTATCAGAAATTATATCACTATGTGTTAATCGTAAGTCATAATTCTAGCTAATTATATTATATCACCTACTATACAATATCAGTCTTATATCACTCAAGACCAATGTGCTCCCAAGGATTTTCTATCTCTAGAAATTTTTATAACAAGAGACCTTAGTGTCGAAGCACTCCAATACACATTCACCAAATAGAGAAAGATAATGTTGTAGCGCCGCATTGCCACCTAGCTAATAGCCTTGATTTTCTTATGTTGTACAATGGGCTTAGTGTCACATTGCTTCCCACGTCAAAGTTGCAGTGCCCTTAAGTGCAATTCTATCCTTATCAAAATTTCAAACTAATTTTAATTTCTAAATCTCTTTTTAAACATTCCAAAAATCAAATAAGCCCATCATATTTAGAATTTTTATGGGGCCCTATTTAGGCCAATAGGTATTCGAATTACTGTACATGTGTGTATTACACTTTACCTCATTGGAATTTTTAAAATAATGTATACCATATAAAAAATATATTGAATTTTTGAAGAAACCAATGGTCCAAGAAATGACAAAAATGCTCAGAGAAAGTGTATTAATTTTGTTGAACATTACAGCAGCTTTTCGTTTCTTTTTTAGAGACAGAGAATATATGGAAAGAGTAAAGTAGTAAATAACAGATTTACACATATGTCCTCAGCTTTCTTGTAAACCGAAACTTATATTACTTGATCATGTTTATCTGGTTCTAATACTCCCCCGCAAACTGACGGGTCTTGAATGACTGTCAGTTTGTGTCTAAGCTTGACGAACCTGGGAGTCGAGAGAGCTTTGGTGAAAATGTCAGCTACCTGGTCGGTGGTGCTAATTGGTAGAATGGAGATGTTGTTGTTTTGTATGTGATCGCGTATGAACTTTTGGTCAATTTCGATGTGCTTCGTGCGAGCATGAAAGACCGGATTGTTTGCTAGTGCTATGGCTGATGTGTTGTCGCAGTATATAGGTGTAGGACCTATCTGAGGTGTCCCGAATTCGGACAATAGCCTTCGGATCCATATGATGTCCGCTATTAGGGCCGCCAACGCCCTGTATTCTGATTCTGTGGACGAGCGCGCTATCGTGTGTTGCTTCTTTACCGTCCACGAGATGATTGTTGAGCCTAAGAATGAGCAGTAACCTGACGTTGATTTTCTGGTCTCCGAATCACCCGCCCAGTCGGCATCTGAAAAGGATTGTAACCTGAGATCAGAATCCAAAACTGGAATTCCAAAAGTCGACGTACCTTTGAGATAGCGTAATAGACGTTTGAGTAGGTAGACATGTTTTGGTTGCGGATCGTACATGTGCTGGGATAGTTGGTTGACACTGTATGAGATGTCGGGACGTGTTATTGTTAAGTATTGTAACGACCCAGTTAGGCTGCGGTAGAGCTGGGCGTCCTGAATGTCATCCATGTTTTGAAAATTGTCCGGGAGTTTGGTACAGGTGTGGTTCGCCAATGCCTTGCATTCGGTTAGCCATGCTTGAGCTAGAATTTGATGGACGTACTTTTCCTGTGATAAGAAATAGCCGTTAGCTTGCTTTGAGATTTTAATACCAATGAATTCTGATACATCCCCCAAGTGTTTCATGTTAAACGTATGATTGAGTTTGGTAATGATTTCGGAGACCGCATGTTGATCATTTCCAGATATGAGAATATCGTCGACGTAGATGAGGAGGTATGTCACGACCCGACCCGACGGGGACGGATCCCGCCCGAGCCGGACCGCGACCAAACCTTTTATCCAGGATCTGGCTTTGGAATTTGGTTCTGAACTGAATCTTCCAAATAATTAACTCAAAACAACACACAAACACAGAACAACAGAGCTACTATAAGTCACCAAATGCAGCGGAACAAACATCTATATTTTCATTTTCCTCAAAACAATCATCTACAGATACAGTACATGGCTTTTGAACAGAAAGAAAGACAGAACAGAAAAGCCATGACTGTACAAAAATCAAAAGGTAAAAACAATACCTATACTGATCAGAACTCAGAAATCTACTCTTGGACTTCCTTCCCTTTTCCAGAACCTGAAAACCACCAGAAAACAAGAGTGAGCTCAACAGCTCAGCAAAGCAACAATCCTCCAATCAAAACTCTCAGAATCCAAAACCAAACTCATCAGACAGAAATCAGATCAGAAATAGGAACAGAATCGTACAGATATCAAATCGGACATATTAGAACGAAACAGAACAAATCAGAATAGATACGGACAGATCACATCAGAATCAGAGTCGTACAGATCAGAATCAGAACGGATTAAATCAACAGAGTCAAAATCGTACAAAAATCAAAAATCAGAATTGATCGTAGCAGAATCACAATTTCTTACAGAACAGATACAGAAAACAGAACAGATACAGAAATCCGAATCATATCAAATCAGATATCAGATAATATTTCATTCATAGCTAAATGCCCTGACACTGACGGAATCTCTACGGATTCCGGCCCCTTATGCCTCCCTTCCCAGACACTGACTGAATCTCATAGGATCCAGGCCCCTTATGCCTCCCTTTGTGCTCACGGCACCAGAACAAATGTGCTTATAGCACCAGAACAGAATTCATCGGATCCGGAATAGAACAGATTTCAGAATTTCAGATTGAGCTCATTTCAGATTTCCCTGACACTTACTGAATCTCATAGGATTCAGGCCCCTTATAACTCCCTTTTTATAGCACATACAGATAGCATTTCAATTCAGAAGAAATCCGGACAAATCCGAAATCAGACAAAAATCGGGCAGCACAACGGCAGTAGATGAAATTTACACAAAATTTCCTGCAAATAAAATTTCACCAAATTCGCACAGAATATAGATAATCACATTCCAGAACAGTTATTCTACTGCACAGACAATTTACAATTTCACAGAAAAATGTAGTCAACGAAAAACGCCGTCGAATCAAAAATACCCGAACAAAAATCTTCGGAAAATAATCAAAATGTGCACACTCGGCACGTCAACGATATACACAAAGTTACGCGGTAAAAACTGAACCGATCAAAAGATACGGACGAAAAACAGTAACGGAAACGAAATCCGGACAGAAAATACCGCCAAACGCGACGGTTCTGAAAATTGAGAAAGGCGGAATGTGCCTTACCTTGCGTACAGCAATATCTGGAACAGTCTCCTCGGACGAAAACGGCTCCGCGTCGTCCGAAAATCAACTTTTGCCAAAATGCCCTCGACTTTCTCTCTCCTCAGATATTTATTTTGATATTTTTTATTTTTCTCTCTCTTCAAAACGACTGAAACCAGTTTTATAATACACAGATCGTCCCGGGACGATCAGACCAAAAATCGATCGTCCCGATCGTCCTGGACGGTTCCCAGAACTATTCTCAGGCCGATATTTTCTACAGTGCCGATCGGCCTGGACGATGTCCAAATCGGCCTGGACGATATGTACAGAAAATCACCTGGAGCAAAACTGGGCAAATTCTGGAGCAAAATTTTCACTGATCGTCCCAGGACGATCCAGATCGTCCTGGACGATCCTGGAGCAGATTTTTGATATTACAAGGTAGACCCGAGTGAGGTTGTTATTGTAGATGAAGAGAGATGGATCCGATTGGCTTTGAGCGAAACCAAGATCTGTTAGCTTGGTGGAGAACGTGTTGTACCACTGTAATCCGGTGTTAGGAGTAGACAAACATCATTTTTCGTGTGCTTCTTGTAATAGTTCTAAATGCCATAAAATTGTGTTTGATAAAATAGAACGTAGTAATCAAACATTGGTCAATTTCGATGTGCTTCGTGCGAGCGTGAAAGACCGAATTGTTTGCTAGTGCTATGGCTGATGTGTTGTCGCAGTATATAGGTGTAGGACCTATTTGAGGTGTCTCGAATTCGGATAATAGCCTTCGGATCCATATGATGTCCGTTGTTAGGGCCGCCAACGCCCTGTATTCTGATTCTGTGGACGAGTGCGCTATCGTGTGTTGCTTCTTTACCGTCCACGAGATGATTGTTGAGCCTAAGAATGAGCAGTAACCTGACGTTGATTTTCTGATCTCAGGTTGCTCCTGCAGCCGCGATCTGATCCACAACATCGAAATTGCCTTATTCAGATGGAAAACAAAGTCTGGATGTGTGTTGTCCTCGAACCCACGTGGTTGAGCCATGTATACCGTCTCCGAGAGATGTCCGTGTAGAAACGCATTAGCCACGTCTAGTTGTTGAACTGGCCATTTGTTGTGTAGAGCGGTGGCCAGGAGAATTCTGATCGTCAGGAGTTTAGCCACAGGACTAAAGGTTTGTAGGTAGTCTATACCGTGTTGTTGGTGATTCCCTTGAGCCACCAACCTGGCCTTGTAGGTAGCCACAATGACATCAGACTGGAGCTTAGTCTTGTAGGTCCATTTGCATCCAAGAATGGATGTATGTGGAGGTGGTTTGACCAAGTGACATGTGCCTTGACGTTGTAGAGCTAAGAATTCAGTGGCCATGGCTTGATGCCACTCAAATTTCTTGGCTGCTTCTGTGTAAGTAGTTGGGTCTGGTGGACGCATGTCTTTCTTGTGATCATGAATTAGATTTAGCCTGGCATTGGACGGAGATTACCCGTCTTGCTCCGAATTACCATTTGATGGTGCTGAGGTATAGAGGAAGTGTGTGTGGGTATACAACCGTGATTGTTGTCTGAGGCAGCAGGAATTGATTGTTGTTGCGAACGGACACAATGTTCCGGTGCTGTCTGAACTGGAACAGCCTGCCTGGACGAGGTAACCGGAAGTTTGTCAGGAATTGAGATGGGCGTGAGGAGTGTAGGAGGTGTGTGCACCGGGATGCAGTTAGGTGGAGGATTGATGGCTGCACAAAAAGGAAAAGAGTTTTCTTGAAAAATTATGTGACGGGAAATTGTTATCTTATTAGTGTGGATATTTAAACACTTATAGCCTTTATGCACTTCTGAATAGCTAAGAAACACATGTTGTTGTGCTTTTGGCTGAAATTTGTTGCGAAGTTGTTGTGGTATGAGCGGGTAACATTCACATCCGAACACCTTGAGGTGATCATATTTTGGTGCTCATTTGTGAACTGTTTCGTATGGAGTCAGTTTGTTCGTTGTTAATGACGGGAATCTATTGATAAGATAGATTGCCGTTATGATTGCATCCGGCCAGTGCTTATACGAAACCGAAGCAGTGGCTAGTAGCGTGCGTGTTGTTTCGAAAATGTGACGGTGCTTGCGTTCTGCCACTCCATTTTGTTCGGATGTGTATGTGCATGATATCTGATGATCGATGTCGTGTTTCTTTAGGAACGAGGAGAACGAATGATTAACGAATTCAGTTCCCCCGTCCGTCCGTAGTATCTTAATTTTCTGAGAGGTGTAGTTTTCTACCTGAGATTTAAAATTAACAAAAGTGTCAAAAACCTCATATTTAAAATGAAGCGGAAATAGCCACGTGAATCTTGAATAATCGTCAACAAAAATCACATAATATCTAAAACCTTGATTGGACTCAACCGGTGCTGGTCCCCAAACATCATAATGAATTAGCGATAGCAATGTTTGATTACTACGTTCTATTTTATCAAACACAATTTTATGGCATTTAGAACTATTACAAGAAGCACACGAAAAATGATGTTTGTCTACTCCTAACACCGGATTACAGTGAGCGATCATATCAAGAATCCGTTTATTTGGGTGTCCAAGACGTTGATGCCAACGAGCTGTCGACGAGTGGTTGATGGCTAGAGCGGAGTGGGTTTTCTGTTGCTGGTAGATAGGGATCTTATACAGACCTCTTTTACATGGTCCTCGAAGAAGAACTTCTTGTGTCTTCATGTCCTTCAAAATGAAGCCATTAGGATCAAATATAATAGATATGTTATTGTCTTTGGTTAGTTGAGATATGGTTAGTTGAGATATGGACAATAAATTATAATGGATGGAAGGTGAGTGGAGTATATGAGTTAGATGTAGCTTACGAGACAGGGTCGGGAGAATGCCCGACCCTGTGTGAGAAATGTTTACGGAACTACCATCACCTATTGTTACCGTGTCCTCTCCTTGATATGGTGTGGATAGTGACAAGTTATCCATTGAATTGGTAAGATGGGAGGATGCCCCGGAGTCCAAGAACCAGTTTGGTTATGTAGTTTCGTTTCCCGTAAGAAGAGCGGTGTTGGAATTTCTTGATGGAGGAGTGTACTGGATATTCAACCTATGCTAGCAAGATTGAGCCGAATGGCCCTTCTTGAAGCAGATCTGGCATATGAGCGTGGTTGACGATGGCTGTCTTGGTGCATTGGACGAATTCGATGTATTTCTGCCTCTCGATCTTCTTCCGCGGCCACGATAGGTGAACATTGCGGTGGATGGATCTGTTCGGCCTATTGCTTTGGCAGCATCCGACGCAAGATTCACTTCCTCGCTAAGAAGAAGTGGGTAAAGTTGGTCTAGGGATATTGGTGTAAGCATCGTTCTGATTGCTGTTTTAAAAGATTGATAGTTTGAAGGTAAACCATTTAGAATGTATAAAATGATATCCTCTGTATCAACAGTTGCTCCTGCAGCCGCGATCTGATCCACAAGAGCCTTAATCTCTGTGAGATATTGGGTCATTGTGGAGTTTTTGAACGAGATGTTGTGTAGCTCATTCTTTAATTGAATGACTTTGGATCGGTTAGTAGATTGAAACCGATTTTGTAGAGACAGCCAGATCAGCGCCGTGGATTCTAGGTAGATCACATAAGGAAGAACCTGTGAAGAAATCGTTGAACAGATGGCAGCCGAGATGTTTTGATCTGTGAGTTTCCATTTTGAGAACGAAGGATTTTTAACCTTTCGATCCGTCATCATTGGTGATCATCTCCGACGGAGGACTTACTTGCGAATCCAGAAAGTTTGGAATCCGTTAGCGCACACAATCTTGAGAACTTGCGACCTCCATAGGGAGTAGTTGTCTGCAACAAGCGGGATCATGACGACGTTCTTTATATTTGAGACCAGGAACTTGAGATTTGACGGGATGATCGGATCCGCCTCGTCCGCCATTGTTGACGACGAGCGAGCTTCCGTCTGAGAAGATGCGGAATGGGCCATGACCAAGATACTATCCTACTCTTGATACCATAAAGAAACCAATGGTCCAAGAAATGACAGAAATGCTCAGAGAAAGTAAAGAGAAAGTGTATTAATTTTGTTGAACATTACAGCAGCTTTTCGTTTCTTTTATAGAGACAGAGAATATACGGAAAGAGTAAAGTAGTAAATAACATATTTACACATATGTCCTCAGCTTTCTTGTAAACCGAAACTTATATTACTTGATCCTGTTTATCTGGTTCTAATAATATTTATCTTTCAAGTAAGTTTCTATTTAAATTATGAACAAATTTTTTTATATAAATAATGTTGCATTTAATAAAAATATTTAGAAGCCATGTCCATGAGATAGCCTTAATGGGACATAATTCTCACTAAAAATAGCTCATGGGACATCTGACAGACAGAGTCTCTGCTCACAATTTTTGAAAGGGATATATATGAGGCAATTTTGAAGGGAAGTTAATGGTGGATATGATCATCTCTAAAAAGACTCCATGAGAGTAATCAATTGATATAGATATTATCTCCATCCGGTGTCTTTGTTGACTGTCCAAACCTACTGACCTGCCTGCTTTCTCCGCACTACTCGCTATCATCCACAATTTTTGGATGAGTCTATCCTCATTGCATTTCGATGCACATGAAATATATCATAACAAATTAAAAAAAATATTATATTTAATTTTCATCAAAATAAATAACTCCTATTAAAAAAAACATTTAACTAAATACTGGTATTTTAAGGTCGAGAGTTTAAAAATTAAGTTGTATTTATATATATTCAAAAAATATAATATAAATATATTAAATATTCCACATGACAATGATCTCATGAGAATTATTATTTTAGAAATGCGGACCCCACTTAATATAGTGGTTGGATGGATAAAATAATAATGATAATAAAATCAATATATATAATCAAAATAGTAATTCAAAATGTATTTATTATTATTTTTTCTCTCTTTTATTTGTCTTTAATTTTTTTTCAAAAAAGTCCAATAATTTTTTTTTTTTTTTTTTGTGAAGAGAATGCTATGCGTCATGTGTGTGGTGGACCGGTGAGATGAGAGTGCGACGTGCGGTTTGTCGTCTAAAGAATAATAATAATAATAAAATAAATAAATGAATGAAGAGAGAGAAAGCGGGGAGGACAAAGATTCCAGGATCCGGTTCCGAGTCGACCTGAGATGTGGAACCCACAATTTATACCGCTTGCACGTGACCTCCCATCCTGTTTGGGCCCACGTGATAGGCCTGACGTCCTTTCCCGGGCCCATCTCAATACTCAGTCCAATATAGGTGGGCCGTGCCTAGCGTTGTCACGGGCCAACAGGAGAAAGCAAGAGGCCCAACTAGCTACTACAAAAGCGCACCTTAAATCCAATATGTGATTTTTGTTATAAAAGAAACATAATTAATTTCCCCACTAAACAAATTTAATTAGAAGTCTATAAAGTAAAAATTTCAAGAACTTAATGCTTTTATCTTTGATAAGGATCTTTCCTACTCTATTATGAGGTTTAATGTATGAAATTAGCTTTATTTTTCTTTAATTAGGAAATAAAAAATCTAGTAATAGTCAAATTTATCATAAAAAAAATTAGATGGTTAAGTTAATTACAAAAAATCAAAGAGGTCTAAAGTTGGTAAAAAATAATTTATGCTCAATAGTTTAAGATTATTAGTAAAGCCTCTGATAATATATTAATGCTATTTATCATCCTTATGTGTCTTTTAATAATTTCTTTTTTACATAAACTTTTTTTTTTTTAAGTAGATATAAATCATATGGAATATTTTTTTAAGTTTACTCATTAACTCTTATAGCAATAGCTAGGGATTGTGGACCTTAAGTAGACAAAAGTTCGCCTTGAAACACTTGGGATCAAACTCATTTTTCAAACAAAACTTTTGGATGAAGATCATTTAAGTATACTAGGAACTCAACTCTCATTTTTCATTATTTATATGAGATTTTTATATTTATGTGTATCTAATTAAATATGACAATGATGGAAATTATGCAAGAAAGTTTATGTGACTCTACATAACCTTACATGACTAAGATAAGGTTGATGAAGATAGTGATAATGATATACACCTACATCATACATATAAGTCACACACACACTCTCTCTCTCTCTCTCTCACTATATATATATAAGCATAGTTCACTTTTTTTTTAATAAGCACATTTTATTCCATCAAAAAAAAAAAAAGGTTACAACCAAGACCTCGGAACAGAAACAAAGATTACAAAAACTAGAATTGAAGAGAAAGCAAAAAAAAAAGGCAAAGAAGCTAGCCGAGCTCAATAATTGACACAAGCTTCCAACCACCACCCAGACGCCAGGCCCGAACCATCCAAAGGAAGGAAAACCAACAATCAACATAAAGGACAAGAAGCATCCAGCACCCGAAATAAGGCCACAAAAAAAAAAAAAGATTTACCACCAATAGCTGCCAAAAGCCACAAAAGTCAAGGTGATAAGTAAAAAGCCAGATCATAGCCCACCAAAAAAATTGTTACAACTGTATCGCTAACCCTGAGTGTTGCGTTAGGTAGTCGATAGATAGCGTAAAACTTGTCAAATTATCAAGACATGAATGTTAAGTGTTTCGGAGATGAGGATGCTCAGGTGGATGAGTGGCTTTACCCTTAGAGATAGGATATGAAATGAGCATCTATGGGAAAAAGGTTGGAGTAGCTCTAGTGGAAGATAAGATTAGAGAGAGCCACCTTAGATGGTTTGGTCACATAAAATTGCGGCCTTTCGATGACCGGTAAGGAAAGTGGAGGTATTAGATTTGACTTATGTTAAGAAATGTAGAGGTGGACCTAAAAAAACTTTGTTAGAAAATATTAGGCATGATTTTTCTTTATTAGATTTAAATGAGAATTTGACTTTTAACAAACACAATGGAGAAAAAAGGATTCATATTGCCGACCCCACATAGTGGTATAAAAGCTTGATATTGTTGTTGTTATTGATTTAGAGATTATAGCATGTGATATAGTGGACACTGGTATCAAAAATGAATGTGATGATGTGATATGAATAATGAAATTATTTTGCTTTTAATCTTGTATGCAAGTTGCGAAAGTAATTAATGTGTAGAATCGTAAGAAATTCTTAGAAGAAGATTAACTAAAAAACCTCTTCTCATACTCAACATGATACCAATCACTTAAAAGAAGATTACTTACAAGTTATTCATCATCTTTAGAAGCAATAAATTTTTATCCTAGTATAAGCTCATTGTACAATTATACTTAGCTTTCCTTTATTTCTTTGGCTTAGGCTTTCATTTAATTATAAAGGCAACAACTTCTGCTAATGCTTCTTAGGCTTCATTTGGGACGACTTTCTTACTTCTTAAAGCAGCTTTCTAGTACAAAAATTAAAATTTTTGTACTAGAAAGCTGCTTTAAAAAGTAGTAAGAAAGCTATCCCAAACGAAGCCTTAATTACCATCAAAATTATATGAAATCTCATCATATGAGAACACAACATAAAAAAGCATGCACCATACAAAAAACATGTCCTCCACTTCAATTTTTGTTGCTCAAATGTTTTTGATTTCTATGCATATCCTTCTCATTGAAAAATTAACAGGCACACAAATACATAATCCAATTTAAATGTGAGTTAGGTCAATGCATATACAAATTAGGACCTTTTTTCTAATGGCATTATAACTCACCACCATGCAACAATGTCATGCTCAATATTTCAAACTTTTGCTTGATCTCCAACACTACAATTATTTTATCTCAGTTGAATACATATAGATATCTACAACACTATACAACTCATCTTGATCTATTGGTTGGGAGCTTTGGCTACCAATCAAGAGGTCTTGTGTTTGAGTCTTGCATACATGATGTATGTGTGAATTTGCTTTAATTGGCCTAGTATCATATTGACTAAGTACTCTACTCTATCTCAAATCCAAATGCCATAATGATTCAAAGAATACCGAGCAAATTCTTTCATTCATATGATCCAATCTGCTAGCTTATCGACATTCCAATAGAGAACTTCATATTCTCCCTATAACTTGAAATAGCTACACATCCCTAACAAAGTTTATCATCCTAAATGTCTCATATATTCTCAATATATCACTTTCATGGATTAGTCAATCTTATCAATTAAATAAATTCAATGACCAACCAAATCAAATTATAAACATTATGCATTACAAAAATTATTAAAAGGAGGCATTTAGTGAGCCTCTATATAAATATAACACACAATTTTAATTGTTAACAAATATGATAACTAATTTGTCATTAATAATTAGCAAAAAGCTATCAGCTATCTAACTCATTTTAGTATCATTTGGGATAATTTTATTACTGTTTTATACAATAATTTTTTAGTGTAATTTCTTTTGAAATTAACAAAAAAAAGTCAAAAGCTATGTCAAATGAGATTAATTATTTTTTGCAGATGCCGAACGTCATCTGGAGACCAATCAGAATGCGCCATGTAGCCCCTGCCTTAAGTACGGTGGCTTGGTACCACCGACGTGACGCATTCTGATTAGTCTCCAAACGACTACATCTGACCTCCACGTAGAATAATTTCTAATCAAATGAAGTCAATCATTGATAAAAAGCTTTAAGCTTCAAAAGTTTCAAAATTACTAGAAAATTTCATAAGTTTAATTATAAATTTATTTTAGCAAGTTTTCATTAAAAATTATCTATAATTTTATTTTCTTAAAATAACAAATAATAATTTATAATTTCAATCACCAAGACAGTAACATAATATTAAATTTTACTCGAATTTACCAAAAAAAAAAAAAAAAAAATCTTATGCCATTTTATCTTCACTTCGATCGTGCTTAGCCGACCCCATTCTCTTCCTCTCAAGTCGCTCTTCGCAGCCCTTTTTCCCTCTTCAGATTCCCAGACTTCGATCGTACTTCGCCTTCTTCGATCCTTCCCACTCAATTTGCTCTTAGACTGCGACGCTAATTGAGCACAAAAAGGTAGGGTTTCGAGGTGAAGGCAAAAGCTTCTCACTTTTTTCTTTGGTCCGTATTTCAGTGCGCCTCCCTCGTACTACTCTGCCGTCCTCGATCGACCGAGGGGAGCAATCTCAAGTTTGGTTTTTTTATCCTAGCGGTGGACCCATCATCATCTAGGGTTCCTAGTCATCATCCGGCCATATCTTCCTTCATCGATCAGCTTCAGCGCAGTCTACATCTCTGGCGAAGTTGGTTTTCGTTCTCATTTTCATTTCCTCGAGTTTGGTTTGTTGCTTAATTTTGTATTATATGGTTTACGAACAAACATTTATTTTCTGACATGTTATTTTTTTCGTTGTTAGGTTTCATTGTTAGTTTGTAATTTCTAAGCTACCTTTTTTTTTTTCTAAGCTACCATTATGAAGGTATGGTGGGTTGATTGTTAGGGTTTGGGGAGAAGGGGTTAAATAACACTGGGTTTAATCTTGGCCTTTTTGGATTGAAATCATGATCCAGACCAAAGCTTATTACTGCAAATTTTAAACTTAAAAAAAAATGACCAGGTTGAATTCGATCAGATTTTAGAAGAAGGTTTTTTAAGACCTCAATTCTCGGAAAAAGAGGAGCCAAATCTGGTGAGGTTGGATTTAAATGAAGATGACATCAGTGGACCTTTGACATTTAAGGGTTTGACATACTTTTTTATGCTAGATTATTTATGTGATAGCAAGAATCTTTACCCATACAAATGAAATCCACATAGTTCGCTTAAAAACTGGAAATAGACCTAACAGTTAAAAAAGAGTTTTTGTTAGAGCTTAAAATTTTATCTAATAAGAATGTATGTATAGTTTATTCTTTTTTGAGCCTTATAACTTCATATGTTATTTGATGTTGCGAAATGAAATAAGTTAATAACTATTTGCGCTACTATTAGTGTTAAGATTGCACGGTAACAT
Source organism: Dendrobium officinale (assembly GCA_019514585.1). NCBI lineage: Eukaryota > Viridiplantae > Streptophyta > Magnoliopsida > Asparagales > Orchidaceae > Dendrobium > Dendrobium officinale. The sequence continues at coordinate 71,190,484 of CM033687.1, read as the reverse complement.
CTCACAATTAAATCCTTGTTCTACTCTTTCTTAGTCTCTCTTCATTCACCAAATGAAGCGTTTGAGATGATTTACGAACTTCCATAATTTTCAGTATTGCAAAGAGGTTCACAATATAATTTAGTTGACTTTTTCTTTGAAATTTTGTTCTTGATAGATTATCAACAATAACAGCTAAGGATTGTTAGGTACAAGAGTTGCAGAGTTCTGCACAGATTCATACATTTCTGGACACTTAATCTTTTAAAAATGATCATTTTATTCTTTTCAGTGTAGTTTTGATTTAAATGGAGAAGAATTTATTCTTGCAATTGGTAGTTGTCCATATAAAAGGCTGCATGATCTTTGAAAATACTAAGATGCTATTTGCTTTAGGATGAAGCATAAAATTATATTTCTAATTAAGTTGAATATGCCATAATTATGATAATCATATTATTGTCTGCTATTCAAACTTTTATCATTTAAGTTTAATATTGTAAAGGAAAAAAAGATGCACGGGCTATCCGAGAGCTAATCATAAGTGTAAAGGTTTACTTAGTTTCTTGAGTTTGCATTACATACTAAATCTAAAGTTGGAAAAAATTACATCTCCATGCAAAAATTGTGTTAATTGTTTCATGATGACACATGTAGTTAAAGAGCACTTAATGTGTGATAGCATTGTCAGAGATTACATAATGGATTTTCCTTGGGATGTTTACTTCATCACACATTTAGTAGAGTCTACTGTAGTACATAGATCTTAACCTCTTATGTACAAAGAGGTTATACACGACAAAACTCTAATTAAAATCAAATTACTATAAAAAGGCTGTATGATATAGAAAGTGTGTTTCATGATATGATGGAAATTTTTTACCAAGTTTATGATCACATTAATGAGGTAACTTACATGCTAGATAACATGGATAGTATTAATGAAGAACATGGGGTCGAAGGATTGATTCATCATAACGATCTGTCATTGCTGATAAAATATATGGACCAGGAGTTTTATCCTGGTTGGGGATGCAACCATCTTGTGATGATTGTAAGTATTATAGTTTTGCAAAGCTAGATTGAGAATATTAGATTAAAAAATATATTTTGTACTTGTATTTTAAATTTTTTCTTATGGGATTTAAACTTTTCAAATGACTATGATTACGAATAATATTTTGTGTAGATCTTTTATTTCTTATAACTATGTTGCTTCATAACTATATGTCATGAAGCGAGCCAAAAATATATTGGCTTGATAATAAACATAAAATCGTAGTGGCTTAATAATAACATAAAATCGTAGTTGAGTAAATGAAGGCCACAATAAACATAATCTTGAATAAAAAGATTTTATGTTGTCAATCAAGTTGGGTCTACTAATATCCGAAGCTAATTTTTTTTCCTAATAAGCATAAACTTAAATGACTAAATTCAATCTAAATAAGTTATCCCTGTCCTCCTTGTATGCATTGTTCTTATTCACATGATTCTTGTCCTACCTCTTCTCTTTTACTTCCTTTTTTTTTCACTAAGATTTTTTCTATAAATGCTAAGACATGGAAAGCCATTCATATGAAATAAAAAAGAGAGGATTTATTCTTCCTACTAACATTGAGCTCATTAGTATACAATGATATTGGAAATGCTAAGAGATCATCATTATTAAGTATGCCACTGGATCATTAATGAATTAGAGAATTTGAATGGGGATAATTAGTTGGGTTTTGGAAAGTGAAGAGCAACGAAATGTTTTGAGCTTTAGTAAGACTATGGTTTGATGTTTGTCAAAGATGGCTAAGTGACTTATAAGCCGTTGAGATAGCCAAACGCTTGCTATAGAAACAAGAAGTTGAATCATTATTGCAAACAAATTTTTTTCCTTCAGAATTTAATCATTTTGAGGGCTATGATTAAAGAGAGAATTGTTGCCTTTCTTTTCTTTTCCCTTGAAATATGAGGAATATTTTTCTTTGTATGGTGATAGACACGTGAGTTAGCTGAACTTGTAGATCCACATAATTTCCATGTCTTCTTTGTAAACTTATTAGCTGCAATATTTTTTGCTCTTGCTATTCCTTTTTTTTATTATTTTTTTTTTTTTTTTTTTTTTATTTTTATTTTTTATTTGTTCCTTTCAATTGATATGATAGTCAATTATGAGGTTCCATATAAAAAGTTTGAGCCATATTTGTTGATGATAGGAAAATGAAGATAGATTAGTTTTTTGAAAATGATTTTGAATATTGAAATATGTAGATTGAAGATTAAATAGAATATAATAATATTAATTTGCCTCTTTTTTGGGAGAAAAATAATAAGTTGAGTTAGGAAGGTTGGGATCATCTTAACATGTAGGTGTTGAGAGTTACATGCCTATCAATTATCATTATCATCATCTTTAACATTTGTAGAGAAAGATCATAAGTGGAGTGATGGAAATTCTAGTAGATATTTATATAAAATTATTTGTTTTAAACAATGTATACATTTTATTCTCAATGTATATGATAGTGTTAAGTGCCTCTGCAACCAAACTTATAAATTAATTTAATGTGATTATTAGTCATTTGAGTAATGATATTGAATATGATGAAATTTGTACCTTGAGTTTATTGTCGTCACTATCTTTGAGTTGCATTGCCATAATTTCCATAGATGTATGAAATGAAACTCAACTATATTATAACTCTTATTGGCATCAAATATTCTAGATTTTCTGCTTTATACTCTTGAGTATTAGGCATTTGATTGTTGGTTCATCTTTATCTATGGACACCAGTTGATTGACTTTTTAATCTCAGAGGTGTGATATGAAAATCAACTCTATTCTTAATCTACATCAAGAAATCAAACTGTTAAAATTTCAACGATAATGATTTTTTTTAATCTTTTCATGATTTGATGTCCAACTTGTGATTATAGTTGATTTGACTGATCATCTACTAGATCTTATCCTAAACCATTAAAGAGAATTTCACTCTTGGGAAATTATAGCTCTATGTGAGGAAGGTTGCTTTTCTGACCTCCTTGGTGTGCCAATTTGTTGCACTGCGTTATTGACCCTTCTTGCCAATGTGTAAGTCTACTTTTATCATGGCTTGTAATGGTTGTGCTCTTCTCGAGAGGATGTGCAACTCCAATAGTACGCAGTGCTTCATCATCAAATGTTCCATGGCAGGCAAAACTTATCCAGGCTCAATGTAAATCATAAAAGACTTAATGGCTTGAAGTTATCCACCTTTAGGCAGCTCCAATTGGCAGGCATGCATTGTAATCTTTTAAGTAATTGGGTAGGGCCAATACTAAATTGACTTCAACTTCTTTCCTTCTCTCATGAGTTGATCTTTGCCCAAGTGCAGCTATCAAGGATCACCCATTTGGAAGTTAGCACTCACACAATGCCAATCATGCCTTTCCTTTTACTTGAGTTTTTTTACAATAAATTCTGCAACATCCTTGAATTACTTTTAAGGAACTTTTGTATTTTCTTTGATCGATTTTATTCTCATCTTTAGTAGTGGGGATGATGGAGAACTAGAGGTTAAATGGTATTTGAGGCAAGTAACCCAAACAAATCTTGAAAGGACTCTTCATCAGTGAAGAGCGCACAACTTGATTGAAGATAGAATATAAGTAGGGTTGGATATCACACCAAGTGTTGCCATTCTTATTGTTTTAGCCTTGTAAGAGATACAACTTTGTTATGTTCATCACATATGTTTGGCAATCTATTTGTGGATGGAAGGAAGTGCTCCTCTTCGACTATATGCCATTATGGCCGACCAGGGCTCCTAGAAATGGTTGAGGAATCATTTATTTCCACCACACACAATTGTGCAGGGAAGTACAAAGTGTGTTTACTCATACTGAAAGAATAATTGTAGCACTTCCTCATTGGTGATGGTCTTTTTGTAGAGTATCAAGGTTACCATATTTGAAAAGCGATCCATGACTACAAACAGGATGTTGTATTTTATTTTTTTTATTATTATTTTTTGTATTGAGCGGTCCTTCTAGGAAGTCTATGGACATGCTTTCCTATTGGGGGCTTGGCTTGGGTACTAATTTATACAATGTAAGCTCTTAGTTTGCAAGCTTGGAGGTACTGCATGGAATGCACCCTTTCACAAACTTACCCCATCTTGTTGCATTTTGGGCCCGTAGATATAGCATTGCGAAAATATCTAGTTCACTTCGAAGTGTTTAGCCACTTTGAAAGAGTACCTCTCACATCCACCATTAGGTATGCACAATTACCCTCCTTTAAAGGAGGTCATCTGTTAGACCGGTCCATTGGATCGGTCCAGCCAGTCTGCCGGGACCGACTTACGCAAAACAGGCGGAACTCTCCGCCTTTTTGTACGTGCCGAACGCATGTCGCAAGCTTTCAGGGGCTGTTTTGGAAGGATTTTTTAGGGTTTTGGGTAGGAAGTTTGAATGTAGGGACTGTTTAGAGAATTTCTTTTGAATTTTATGCATTAAATAGCTTGTTTTTCTAGGGTTAAGGCATCTTGAATTTGGCTGAAATGTGAGATCTCCTAGATTTAGGTTTTCCTTTGGGCTCTAGCGGCTTCTAGAGATTGGGAGAGATCAATCCTCCTCTCGAATAGAGGATCAATTATATCTCGGTATTTTCTATTTCCTTTTCATCAAATAATACAAATTATCTACTGTTTTCATGATTTTGTGTGGATTTTTGTGGAGAAATCTCGCTGTTTTTCGAAGATTGATAGAAAAAACTTGAGATCTACAAGTGTTTCCTATCATCATCACGCCATGTTAACTCCAAAGGAGGTATTTATCTCTAGCTTTTCAGGTTCCTTTTAGGAAAGAAATCAACTACTACTTATATCTCTTATATGCACGAGCACAACAACAATCCAAGAGTTCTAAAATTTTAAAATGGAAGTTAGAGGTATTTTTATGGATAATAGTATATCATAACATGTATTGCTAATATTAACAAGATTTCTAAAAGTTTAATAGCCAGTTGCTTTATGGTAAAACTTAAGACTCTAAAACGATTACCCGCAAGTTAACATAAAATGAAGTTAATACCTTGATTTACATATACTAAACTTGCTAATAATTTTTTTTTGGGATTAAGGTTTGAAGCCGGAGGGATGGACAGGCTGAGAGCGAAGGCTGGGTGAGTAACTTCCTATAGTATCTTACTACTGTTAAAGACATGTTAAGATCGCCTGATGAAAGGGGTTGATCATGTTGTGCAATAAACGCATAGCTGACATATGTGATTAGAATGGTTATCTCAAGCCTTTTTTTAAGGGTTGTCCTGTGTCATGTATGAAATTCATTGTATTCTGCTCCTTTACCTATCAAAGAGTTGGGATTATTATGTTTTATGATTGATTAGCATATCTTCTACTATGTTTTAATCTTATATGAATTTTCATACTATGATTTGCTTTGATAAGCTTGCTATTGACCTATTATCCTATTTTTGTATTTTTAGATTTGAAGTTTACTTCAAAGCTAGGGAAAGAGAGAGCAGGTGAGATGTCATACATGAGGGGAGATCTTTTGACAAGGATGAGGAAGCTTGTGAAGGGTCTTGCGAGGCCAACTCCCGTTTGGCTCAAGGCCATGGAAGAGTAATGCATCTACCCTCATATCTATCACTGGTTAAGTTTACTTAATTATAATCTCTGTCTGTTGCTGTAAACTTTAGAACTAGAGTAGTGGGAAATTTCATTGAAAACCATCAATCATAACTTCTACCCAGGAGTTAAACCTTTCTCCATTCTTTCAACTTAGTAGTTAGGAGTTTATTTGCTGGGCCTTTCTTCAAGTTATCATTTAGTATCATACAAACCAAATTTAGTGGATTCTATGGCTGAAATTGTTGAAAGCTATAGTTAGAAGTGAGGTTTCTTCAAACAATCATTCTTCTGGAGAGTCTTTAATCTGTAATATTAATATCATTTATATTTTCTTAATGAAATGTAAAAGTCTGAAATACTCTTTCTTGATTTGATGCTTATTCTGGACTTTGCTGGTTAGGGCTCCTCCGGTAACCTTACCACGATCCGATGGAAAAATTAAGAATATTGAGATGCCTGAGGATGTTTATGTGAAGAGGTTCTTCAAAAAGTATCCTGATTCTTTATATCACGATGCTGTAAGGTATTATTTTATTTGAAACTTTTCTGATTTACTTGTTCATTTTGCCTCTGCGGCTGACTTGCCCTTCTTTTAGGGGTTTTAACAGATTTGTTTTTCTTTGTGTGATAGAAAAGTCCCCTTCAAACTTAAGAGAAAATTCTATAAGATGGTGGTGAGACCTGCAATGCTTTATGGTGCCAAATGTTGGCCATTAAAAGTGAAGTATAATTCTAAGTTAAGTGTTGCAGAGATGAGAATGCTCAGGTGGATGAGTAGCTTTAACCTTAGAGATAGGATATGAAATGAGCATATACATGAATGGGTTGGAGTAGCTTCAGTGGAAGATAAGATTAGAGAGAGTCGCTTTAGATGGTTTGGTCATATAAAACGGCGGCCTTTCGATGACACGGTTAAGAAAGTAGAGGTATTAGATTTGACTTATGTTAAGAAAGATAGATGTAAACCTAAAAAGACATGATTATTAAATGTTAGAAATGATCTTTCTTTATTAGATTTAAACGAGAATTTGACTTTTGACAGGACACAATGGAGAAAAAGGATTCATGTAGCCAACCCCACATAGTGGGACAAAGGCTTGATGTTGTCGTCATCGTCTTTTAATTTTAAAAGACTCCAAAAGATGTGGCAAAGAATAACATAAAAGTCTCCTTGAAATTCTAAAAAAATTGAATTGAATTCCTCATATATGACGGTAGGTATCCCTTAAATATCTCACTTATTGGATTTATTTTCTTAGTAAATTTATGAACTTAATAGTTTTACTAGCACATAATGAACAATAGTAGAGATTTCTCGGCAATGGAGCGCCAAATGATCTTAGGACTGATACAATTCTAATTATTATTCTGTTATTAGATTCTGATTTTTTTGGATTATGGCAAAAGTGTGAAAAATATAACATTGTTGAGAATGATCAGGTTTAACGGATTTAGCCCCCCTCCTGCTCGTGTCTTTGCTTGGCGAGTTCTTGAACTGAAAGAGCAGGGAGTTACTGAAGAGGAAGCCATGGCAGTGGCTGATGTATGCCATCCTCTCTCTCTCTCTCTCTCTCTCTCTCTCTTCCTTTTTTATTCCTTATAAATCATGTGATTTAGAAAATGAGTTGGTTCTCCCAAGAAATAAATTTTATTTTACATTATCCAAACATTTATCCCAATTTCTACAATAAATTCAACAGGTAAAAAAATTTGGTTTAGCATATGATTTTGATCCAAACATTCTTCCTTTCATTATTTTGAAAAGAAAGATTTTGGGTCAGGCTATCAAAAGTTGTTTGATTTGCTTTAAGATATGTTCCACCTTTTTTTTGGTGGAAATGTTAAAATTTAGAAAGGTAGAGGCAGACCTAAAAAGACTTGGTTAGAAAATATTAGGAACGACCTTTCTTTATTAGATTTAAATGAGAATTTGACTTTTAATAGGACACAATGGAGGAAAAGGATTCATGTAGCCGACCCCACGTACACGTAGTGGGATAAAGGCTTGATGTTGTTGTTGTTGTTGCTTCTATGTAGATGGAATACATGACCGAGAAGAAAGCTAAGAAGAAGGCTTACTCTGAATTGAAGAAGATTTGTCGCCTCCAAGGGAAAAAGCCACCTCCAAACCCCTATCCTAGTCCCATCAAAGAGATACAAGCAGAGGAGAAAAAATACGTTAAGGATCGTTTCTTTAATCCCAAAATTCTTGAAATTGTGAAGAAAATGAAGGCAGAGAAGGCTGCTGAAATGCAAGAACGAATGGCCAATGCTTCTGGTCAGCCTTCTACTGGAAATACACCCTGGTGATTTACATTTTCAAGCAACAATAAATCAAATTTACAGTTTCTGCAAAGAACACATCGCCATCCTACAAATTTCTAGGTTTGCTTTTACTAAAATCTCTCTATTTTCTTACATATTTACATGAAATTTTGGTTGCCTTAATGCTTAATTAACATGTCTGGAGTCACTCCAAATCCCCCCTGCATTGTGTTGGCGTTGCATTCCTGGAATGAGAAATTTTAAGGTCGATTGATTATCCTTTGGATGCATAAAAAATTGCACAACATATGATTCTTATTGTATAATGATATGATTGTGATTTTAAGATATTTAATCAAACATGAGTTGCTGTTCTTTTGTATTTATCCTTTTTAATGATGGGATCTATGTTAAAATTAAAAATTTAGGAGTTTTTATGTTTTGTTTAATTGTCTTCTTTAATTTTTATATATTTGATGAATGATGAAATTATTATAAAAATAATGAAACTTGATCATTATATGAATTCAATGTTGTAGATCATAATAAATAGTATAAACATGAATTTGAAGACTATATTGAGTTATAGATGTAGGAAAAGGGGGCAAATAGGATTTTCTATATATGGGAAACAACACAATATTGTAACAAATAACTTAGTATATTTTAATTATATTAGAGTTGTGTTCTTGAACATTCACAACAGTAGAGATATAAAGAGCTTAATATTTTAGATTTGAACGAAGATTCAACACATATATGAGAGAGAGACGTGCAAAAGTAATAAGAGAAACATTTTTATGTGGAAAGCCCTGAAAAGGGGGAAAAAATCATGGGGTCTGACCTAGTTAAAAATGATTTCACTAATGTTTGTAGTTGATTACAAATGATGTCCTACTCAGGGGGAGGGCTTTGGCTCAATGTAGTAAGTATCATCATATAGAGCATATTATATGGTGAGAGTTAGGAAAACTTCAATGATATGATAAATATTCTCAAAAGAATGTAGTTCTGTTCATTTGGTCAGTAGGACTATAGTCGACGAGTGACAGCGGTTTGAGAGACTGTAGTCGACAGACCACGGTTGTTGGAGGGACAGTAGTCGGCGGGCGACGAAGGTCGGAGGGACTGTAGTCGACGGGCGATGATGGTCAGAGGGGACGTAATCAATGGGCGACAGAAGTTGGAAGGATCGTAGTAGGTGGGCAATAGTGGTGGGAGGGATCATATTTTGCGTGCAATGAAGGTCAGAGGGACTGTAATCAGGCGATAATGGTTGGAAAAATCATAGTCTGGCGACGGTGGTTTGAGTCACTGTAATTGGGCGACGGTGGCCGGAATGACCTTAGTCGAGCGACAATGGTTAGGATAACAGTAGTCGGGCGACAGTGGTCGGAATGACCATAATCGGTCGACGGCGGTCAGAGGAAAGCTCATTAGTGGATTTCATATGGAGGTTAGACGATCATTGTCGGCCAGAGGTTCATCAGTGGATTTCATAAGGAGAAGATCATTGACATGTTTGGAGTGTTTCAATGGACTGCCGATATTAACTCCCTCGATCATAGAGCATTTGTCAAGCATTTATGTGCCCAAGTGATGTCAAAATTAGGTGATCTTGGGCTCGTTGGATTATTCTTGTCGATCCGCTTAATTCGTTTATAAGCATGTTATATTTGAATATCATTTGATTATCCAATTTATGCTTTGAACCTTCCAAATGCATTTTCACCCTTTGGTTTGAGGCTTTGAGCCCATTTAGGCTCAGATTGGATCAAATTTGGTGTCATTGTGTTCGTCTCCTTGAGATGTTGATTTCAACTATAAACTTGTTGAAATCAGAGTTCGGATGATCCCGAATTTAATTTGGAAAGTTTCTAATTCATGTTTGCATTAAGACTCGTTTTAGGCGATTTTTGATGATGTATCAAGAGTAATGTTAATATATGAAATATTTGACTACATTATAAAATCTTAAATACTTGACTATTTTCAAGCATTTCAACTTTTTTCTTGCATCAACAGGTCTTATTTTACTCTTTGGTGATCCAAAGTTGTTGTGAGTACCATGAGTTTGTAAAATGGTTAGTGAAGAAGGTGATTGAATTATATTCTTTGTTTGTTGGATGATGCCAAAACTATATTTTTGAGGATAAAACATGATTAAGTTTGGCATTAATAAGAGTTAATTTAATAGAATGGCAAACTTAATTAAAACATTAAAATATTGAGTGTTATAAAAGAAAATACAAATATTTAGATGGATGCAATTGTGAAATTTTCTAAAGTTATATATTTATCATAATGTTGATTGTATGAGAGAAATTATTGATTTGAAATAGGTAATATGATCAACTGGATATTTTTTTTAAGGAATCTAGAGAGGAGTCCATGGCCAGGACAACAAGTTGAACAACTTTAATTAATAAAGTACATCAACTCAAGGGAGCTTTTATCTACCTAAAGTTTTAGTGTAGTTGGTGAGATTGCTAACCACATTTAGGTAAAACTTCAGTTAACTTTGATCCTTTCACAATGTCATTTATTACTCCTTTCATCATTTCATTTATTGCTTCACTGCTTTCTCCACCTTAGCTTCATTTAATACTACTACTCAAAACACTTCTTCTCTTTGAAGTTCAACACTGTAATTAGTTTCTCATTATTCTGCACAATGATGTTTTGAAAGTCAATAAAGAACTGATCTTTTTCACTCAAATATGACAGTAAAAGTCATCCAGTTAAGCTTACAGCACCATACAGAAATTTACTTCCAGAATGCTAAAAACTTTATATAATGTGATTTATCTTTTGGTAGAAAGAATGCTGCAATAAATAAATTTTGTCCATGCATACACATACTATAATATTATGTGGTCATGCCAGAAATAGTATGGCTTGAGAAAACAAATGGAGAAAGAAGTTGTTGGACAAATATTAAATAATATAAATTCAGCATGTAATGTAGCAACCTATGAAAAAAATTATACAACTTTGGTTCTCACTTTCCATATTCAGATATAATTAAACCTGTAAAGAAAAAGTTGCATAAATTTAGTGTAAATAATGCTATGCTTATATTCTATAAAAAATCTTGCATAATTAAAATATAGAGACGAACAAGGAGCAATAGAAAGATACTTCTTACTGTCAACATAAGCGTACGTGGATAGCTTTGGTGGCATCAAGATAGTTCAGTCGACAGGTTCCCAGGAGGAATTCTGGAAGTTCCTCTTGGCTATTTCCCTACAATTTTGCAAGAACTGACACATACTTGAACCCAAAATAGTAAAGATAACAGTTTCGTTAAGCTTTCGATTGGTATCTAAAAGCATTTCTACTGGTATTTGATTCTTTTCAACACTTCAGTTAATGAAATCTTAGGCTTCGTTTGGGGCGGCTTTCTTCTTACTTCTTAAAGCAGCTTTCAAATACAAAATTAGAACTTTTGTACCATAAAGTTGTTTTAAGAAGCAGTAAGAAAGCTGTCCCAAACGAAATCTTAGTCAGCGGAAATCATTCGCTGTCTCACCTGTATTAAAAAAGCCATTTCTATCACCAGTTTGCTTAGGTAGCTGAGCACAAGGCTTGCAACACCCCTGGCAACAGTAGATGAGCCGACATCCACGCAAAGCTGAAAATAAATTATGATTCAAAAAGAGAAAAAATATATAAGATGACTAGGTTATCTCTAATATAAAGAGCTATTTCATGAAAGTAACGTCAATAGAAGCTGTTAGACCGGTCCTCCTTGGACCGGTCCAGCCGGCCCAATCCAATGGGCCGGTTCAGTTTTATCGAAGGAGAAGGGCGGGCGGACATGAGGCGGAAGCCGCATGAGGCTAGAGGCGGGGTCCACGTGAATTTCAAATTGCTTCTTGGAGCCAAAATGAGGGGAAGTGAGGGCAATTAGGTCCTTTTGTATCTATTTTGAATTGTATGCATTAAGTAGGGAGTAAAGGGGAGGTTTAGGGTTATGTGATTTTGTTTTGAAGTTTCTCTTGTTCTTCTTGTTGATTTGGGCTCTAGATCGTATTCTAGAGATTTGGGAGAGTGCGATCCTCCTCTCGAATAGAGGATCCTTGTATCTTTGCTATTTTCCTTGCATCTATTAGTAAAAATACAAGATTCTTCTCAAGTTTTTCCCAGATTTTTCTCTGTTTTCGCTGTTTTTCTGCTGTGAGCAGCAGTTTTTGCTTGGATAATTGCTAGAAAGTGAATAGGAATCAAGTATTTCCTATCAAATTGGTATCAGAGCAAGTCTTGGGACAAATCGTGGGCTGTTTTGATAAATTTTAGCGGCTGAAATTGCTCCGGAAAGGGAGAAAATCGCTGAAATTTTTTCCAATTCTTGAGATCTTCTCCTAAATTGCAAGCCATAGGAGATGGCGACTAAGAAGGTGGATGCTTTGGAGGAGAGGATTGAAGGAGAGATAAATCAAATCAAGGAAACCGTAGAAGAAAGAATGTCCTCCATGGAAGGACAAGTGGCCGATCTACGGGATATGATGAAAAAGATGTTGGAGTTTCAAACCCAATCGGCAGCGTCTGATGCAAAAGGGCCCGCAGCGAAGAACGCCAACTCTGAAATCCATCGGGAGGAAGAGGAAGTGGAAATCGTGGAAGGGAGTAGGGGAAGACCTCATATGGAGCCTTTCCAGAGAGAGGAGAGAGGAGGAAGGTATATGGAAAGACAAGGCTATGGAGGTGGGGAACCCAGAGGGGCTGGTTGGGAGCATCGGGGGGGTTTTCAGGGGCGCCGAGAAGCAATTTTTGAAGATCGGAGAGGAGATTTTGAAGAGGGATTGGGACAGGGCAGAGCAAGGGAAGATCGGGATACGTAGGGGGGTCCAGGCACATGGGAGAGGGGAAACTATGGAGGATTAAGGGGGAATGGCGGGGATCGGAAGGTGAGAAAATTGAAAATGCCAATTTTTGAAGGGGAGGATGCCTATGGGTGGATCTACAAAGTGGAGAGGTACTTTGCTGTTAACGGATTGATAGAGGAGGAGAAGTTGTCGGCAGCGGGTTTGTGTCTGGAAGGGAAGGCACTCTCTTGGTACCAGTGGAGAGATCAGAGGAGACCTATCAGGAGCTGGGGAGAATTCAAGGACAGTTTCTTAGAGCGTTTCCAAACCGATCGGGGAGGAAACTTCTACGAGCAGTTCTTTGCCCTAGTTCAGGAGGGGTCTGTGGCAGAATATCGAGAGAGGTTTGAGCATCTGGCCAGCAGAGTGGAGCGCTTGTCCGAAACGGTGCTGGAGGGGAATTTTATGAAAGGGTTAAAGGCCGAGGTGCGAGCAGTGGTGAAGGTCCTGATGCCCAGGGACCTAGGGGAGGCCATGAAGCTTGCACAGTTGGTTGAAAATCAAAAGAATCTGGAAAAGGGAGCGAGGAGTAGTAGTAGCTCAGGAGGCACTTATAGGTGGACAACTACCCACTTATCCACCAAGGGAGCTTCCACAGGAGGGATGAAAGAAGTTCCAAAGGAAAAAGCAACAGGAGGAGGAAATGGGGGACAATTTAAGAGGCTCACTGACAAAGAAATGCAAGAGAAAAGAACAAAAGGGCTGTGTTTCCGATGTGATGAGAAATACATGCCAGGGCACAAATGCAAGGATCGAACTCTTCAAGTTCTCCTCGTTTGTGAAGACGAGGAAGACGAAGAGGGTGGGGGAAACGATTCAGAGATGGAGGAGGAAAAGATGCATCTGGATGTGGCAGAAGTCTCTCTCAACTCTGTAGTGGGATTCACTCCGAGTCACACTATGAAGGTGAAGGGAGAGATAGCTGACCATGGGGTTGACAAGGAATATTCATATGAATATTAAAGTGTGAGTAATATCAAGCATTTGACAATTTTTGCATTCAAACATATCATTTTGTCGAGATGTATATGAGTAAGAACTTAATGAATAATTTGAAATTGAGACTGAATAAATTCTAGAGTGTTGTCCATGCTTAAGGTTTTGATCAATACAAATAACTTTCTTTTATTTGTTCATATAAGGGTTAAAATACATGTAGGACTATTAACTAACATGAGTTAATAGAACCAAATAAACCCTGTTAATGAAAGTGGCAAAATACAAGAATTCTAATTGAGTGAGAACTAAACTGGGACCCCAAATGTTTGAGTGGACAAGATCCAAAAGATATGTCGACGACCCGCATAAAAAGAAAGGAAGGACGTAGAATGATCTTTACCCAATTAACTGTCATGATTTTCGAACTGGTAGAGAAAAGAAGAAACATAATTCTAGAGTCTAAGGGAGGAGGAGCCAACTGATAGCGCCAATGATATAGAGTAGCAGTGGATGAGAGATTGGAAGGAGCATTAATAGTTAAGTACTATATCTCGTCAGCTTCAACACCTTCAATGAGAAGAATAAAAGGTTATTAAATAATTATGAGCTTTAATAAGGCAGTGAACAAAAAGTGAATTGATAGAAAAGTGGGGGATAGATATAACCTTTAAAAGGGTATTTAGAGAGATGTATAATGCTCTTTCCAGAAATGATAGAGGGGTGACCATCAACAACAATGATAAGTGGTAGAAATGACGTGAAGAGATAAAAGTAGTTGGCGATTTCTTGGTATATAAGTAGAAGTATCTGAATCTAAAACCCAAGACATACATAAATAATAATTATAATAGATCAAGAAAAAAAGAAGAGAGAGAGAGAGAGAGAGAGAGAGAGAGAGAGAGATGCTAAAAGATTGTTGAGGTTATAATGTTCCTACTTCCTATCAAATAATAATTGATTTGGAAGATAGTACTGGATTGAATGTAAGAAGGGGAGGGATAACAAGAATCCTCTTAACAATGTTGATGAGATGATTGGTGCTCTTGCAATGTGGGCAAGAGGGAAAAGTATTTCACCTACAACTATGGCCACCATTAGTTGTGCCACCTCAAAAACAACTTCCCCTAATTTGATTGTTTGATAGAGTCTATCATTGAATGGTGGAGAGTTCAGTGACATAAAGAACTCAGGAGAGAGCCATAAAAATATTAGCTATAATGGAGTTCCCTTTATTAGCTAAGACTGTACACCATGCAATTAAGGGTGTTGACCAAAAATAAATTTGGCATCCAGAAATTATTTGTTTTGTTTCTACCAAGCAGCCGTGTCAGTCATGAAGGACTAGAATTGGATTAACTCTTTCCATTTTTCATGTACTGTTATATTATTTCTGGATCTGCATGCAATCTTGTTGGGGAAAGATCTCATAGCAAAGACTAAGCATGAGAAATATTATTCTCCTAAAGGTGGAATGAAGAAAGTCTCACATCGTCTTATTAGCATAACTTCAAACATGACTAAAGATAATAAATGGTTTCAAGAATGTTGAGTAATCAAATATGGATGGTGTAATCATATGCTTTTCATCATAGTTATTAATGAAGCAAAATGATGCATGCTATGGCACATGATGTTGTGAGGTGCACTCTTTTTACTATAACCATGTTGTGGCACATAACTTCAAAATGGGGCGTCCCATTTCATTATTATGCATACCATGGCACTAGACGTGCAAAGCATCTCATTTGTGCCATCTTAAAGGTTGTTGTTGTTGTCTAGAGAAGTTGCATCAAGATGGTGAGTTTGTCAATGAGTACAGACAAGGAAGCAAAGGGATCTTGAACACATAAGATACTAGGCACTATTAAATTTAATAGTGAAAATGATGGTCGAGGAGGATTTCATCTTAGTAAGAGGAGAGACATGAACCATGACATCATGAGGAGAGAGACAGACGTAGAAAAGCGAAGAGAAATTGCAATCATGAAAATTGAAAGTTTCGGCCTTAATAACTCGTGTATGAACAACACTGTATGTGATTGGGAATAGGCGGCAGCTAGGATATGAGGCATAAAATAAGGCACACATACATATGATGAGTGGGACAATGTGTAAGCATGAAGGAAGCGCATGCGAGTTATAGGTAGGATAGTGTAGAACAAGTGATAGAGATAGCTAATGGTTGAATGTGGCTATGGGATGGGAGCAAGGAGAGCATCATGACACCATGAAGAGAGAACATCAGGGAAGAGAGAGAGAGAGAGAGAGAGAGAGAGAGAGAGAGAGAGAGAGAGAGAGAGAGAGAGAGAGAGAATGGATGAGGCTTAACTATAATAGTATGATACATGTTGAGATGAAAATTTTTAGTGTAGTCTATTGACTAGATATAGGTGCTTTATAAATAGACAAACAAGATGAATGCAATGATAAATAATTAATTAGGAGAATATTTATATTTATGAGGATATAAAAATATTACCATAATAAGATATTCTTCAAAAATGATAATTCCCAATATTACTTTCTTAATATGCTAACAAAGTACAAATCATCTTTGACTAAGGGATAGCTCAGGATCGAAGCTTCAAGTAAATCCCTTTACCAAACAGTGGAAAGATAGCAATGATAAAATTAACTCAACAATTAGGCCTTGTGGTCTTGGTTTACTATTGGAAATGTGAATATGCTTGTCATGGGATTGGAAAGGCAACAATGATAACATTATCATTAAGCCTGGTATTCTTGTTGGATTGCTAGTTATTTTGGCTTGAAGTGTTTGGCTTGTGCAAAGATGAAGATTTCCATGTACTAGAACAAACTGGCATGCTTACCACTAATAATCCATCCAAAAAAAAAAAAACTTGCAGCTTACTAAGTGCAAATAATTTTGCCAAAAACTATGCTTGTACAATAAAACAAAGTTACTTTTCCTGGCTTCGTCAGTACCAATAAACATGTGATTGTATACTGTAAAAGGCCTTTACATACTCTATTAATCACTAAATTATAACATTAAATCTCTTAGCCCAAAAACTCAAATCAGAAAGATCCTAAGGATACATAGTTTTTTTCAATTCGAGGCCTATCTGCATGTATCTTAATATGAGTCTTGCCTGGTTCTCTTGAAGGAAAAAAATATAACATTTTCAACACCTATATTGAGTTGATAAAAATAATGAGTTCAAGTTAGAGCGTGAGCATGAAGCAATGATTAAGTTTCCTCCATTGGTTTGAAATGCAACGTGTAAGGTCGAGTAAATAAACTGTAGGAACTAGTAGCCAGGCATACTTGATGATGAGGACATCCATAGGAGATTTCGACACACCTACCATCGGAGGGGTCGTCGAGCGACGACCATGATTCATAGTTTTTATTTTTGATGTTTTATTTTATTCATGTCATTTATATTTTATGTTTTCCATTTGTACCCCTATGAGGGAGTTAGTGCTTTTTGTAGCCCAAGGGCAATGTCGTCTTTATATATATATATATATATATATATATATATATATATATATATATATTCGAATGACCTATATATAAGCTTAGTCATTGTATTTGAGGTAGTTTTTGATGAATGAAAAATTTGCTCATTTGTTCTCTTTGTGAGTTCATTCCTCCTAGATCTCTTAATGAGTTCGTCGGAGAAAATAGATCTCTTGTGAGTTCTAGATATTCGTCCAAACTATCTTTGTGGAAATTCGGATTGAAGATAATTAAGGTGAGTGAATTCCGTGGCCAATCGAATCCCTAAAAATTTTCCCTTTCTTCCTTTCCCCTTGCTCCTTGCCGCCGCCCATCCTTGGACCGTCCAGGCCGCCAGCTCGCTCCCTAGCAGCCACCACCCGCCGGGCTCCCCACCACCCCTCAGCCCCCCTCTTTCCCTTTTAGCCGCCGGCCTCCCCTTGGTGAATTTCAAATTTGAAATTCAAATTTGTTCTGAGAGCCATTAAAGGCCTTCCTAAAATATCTCCATGATTTAAGGCCATGGTTTAAAATTGCGCAATATGAGGCCCGCCTTTGCGCAATTCCAGTAAAAAACGCCTCGATGCTTACGCCTCGAGTTTTTTTTTATGAGGCTTGCGCCTCAACTTGGTTGAGGCCCGCCTCGCCTCACTGGCATGAGGCTTATGCCTCACGCTATATATATTAAAACTTACATAAATCTTGAAGTAAATGCCCAACATTGGACTCTATAGGAGAGGAGGAATGAGAGAGAGCAGTTCATCATAATAATGATTCAAATGAAGAACCCCTTAGTGATGAAAGTGCTGATGACTTATGAGTTCTTATGTGATATGTCATTGCTATTTATTTTTGGAAATTTGAATTATATGTTAATGAAAAGAATAATGGGATTTGGGAAAGATAGAATTTTAAGTTGAATTATATTTCATGTTGTCTTATTAATGAGTTATTTTGATTTCACTTCATATCTCATATTTTTTTTAATGTTTTATATTATTCACTCATTAGTATATAAAAAAATTATCATTTTATATTTTCGCAATCTTTTCATTTTGAGGCTTACGCCTCGCCTCACGAATGAAAAACGCCTCAATACCCGAATACACAATTTTAAACATCGTTTAAGGCTATCAAATTAATTGGATTTCAATTTGAATTTGAAATTCAAATTAATCCTAGTTAATAGCCTTTTATTTGGAAACTTTCCTTCCTCATAAAATCTGAAATTTAAATTTAGTTTTTACTAAAACCTTGAGTAGTGACGTGGACCCCACTCACTAATTACAATTACTCTCTCCCCTCTATGGTGGCCGGCCCCCCTCTCTTGGGGATTCTCTCTCTCCTCAATTAACTCCCTAATCCCCTCTCCTTATGGGATTTAATAATTTGAAAACTCTCAATTAATCCCTTCCCTCTCACCCAAAACTTGAAATAATTTCAGGTTTCCTGAAATTTTCTTGTGGTCTCTCAACCTAGCCGCCCCCTTCAAACCCTTACGCCGGCCCAACCCCTTCTCCTCTCTTGCCACCACCGCCTATCTTCTTTTCCCTCGTAGTGCTAATTGTTTTCCGGCAAGGATGCATTGCGGATCTCGAGATTGATAGCAGATTGGTTTTCGACATCTACGGAGACATTCACATCACCCGTTCACCGTTCTTCGACGTCGAATTTGGCTCCGACGACACTGTTGAAGATTATTTGAACCGCATCCTTCCCACTGTCGTGGACGTCATAGACGATCAATTCCAAGACTATGATTGGACCATCAACGGACATCCACCCGCTTCCCCACCTTCACCGCTGCCGCTTCCCTCGCCATCACTACGGATCGTCTGCGCCGTCTACCTTGGAGTGATTTCGTTTCTTGTATGGTTTTTCTTCCTCCAACAACCCTATACGTAGAAGAGTGACTTTGAGCCTCAAGGTGAGACGATCGCTTTGTTAACCGCCGGATTCTAATTGACTAATCATTTCATTACTTTTGTTTAAGTTGTTATTTTAAAGAACTTACAAATTTAGTTGTAACGGATTGCCTAAGCATTATTGACTTCTAAGATCTCTCTTGAGTTTTCAGTTTTGAGAAGCTTTAAAATTATTTTTATCATTGCTCCAACAAACTTTATTAATCTCTAAGAAAACAATTCCTGGTTTCACATCACCTGATATCCAGAAATAGAATTTTAACAACATTTGTAATCATGCACGTCACCTCCAACAACAACAACATCATCATCAAGCCTTTGTCCCACTACGTGGGGTCGGCTACATGAATCCTTTTTTCTCCATTGTGTCATGTTAAAAGTCAAATTTTCGTTTAAATCTAATAAAGAAAGATCATTTCAAATATTTTCTAACCATGTCTTTTTAGATCTACCTCTACCTTTCTTAATAAAAGTCAAATCTAATACCTCTACTTTCCTGACCGGTCATCGAAAGGCTGTCGTTTTATGTGACCAAACCATCTACGACAACTCTCTCTAATCTTATCTTCCATTGGAGCTACTCCAAACTTTTCACATATATGCTCATTTCTTATTCTGTCTTTAAGGGTAAAGCCACTCATCCATCTGAGCATCCTCATCTCTGCAACACTTAACTTAGTATTATGCTTCTCTTTTAATGGCCAACAATCTGCACCATATAACATTGCAGGTCTCACCACCATCTTATAAAATTTTCCCTTAAATTTGAGAGGGACTTTTCTATCACACAACTAGCCCGATGCATTCCTCCACTTCAACCATCCAACTTGAATTCTACTGAGGAAATGCATGCGTGCCATAGTTGTTAGGATATGAAATATGAAAGAAAGCTGCACAGAAAAGCAGAGAAAAGCATATGGATTTTACATGATTCAATGAATTTTAATTACAAAAAGGGTAGGGCAACAAACAGAAAATCTACAAAAATAAGGCAACACTCTTAGTAGAGATCATGCACCACAAACCATCGACAATTTATGCATGGATAACAATTTGATATGCAATGGTTGAATTTTAAATAGAATATGTATCTACTATACCTCAAGGTAGTTTCGCCCACTAAAATAATTGATTTCCAGAGCTTGACCCAACAAACATGCTTTCTTTCCCACACTTTGCTTCACTATCCAGGATCCCTAGATGGCAAACAAAAGACATCCAGCATAAAAATCATTCACCTCGCTACAGAAAAACATTTGAGAAACAGAACATTGTAGCAAGCACCCTTACTTTAGATATATATGGTATGAGCTTAAACCTTGAATTCTTGTATGCATCATCGCCCTTGACAAAGTTTGCTAGTATAGGAACATTCTCCAATGGTGTATCCAGCATGTAATAGAGAGCAAGACTATAAGCAGTCAAACCTGGAACCTGATTTGAGAAGCAATATTAGATCTCTCGATCTCGAAGGTTTGTGTTGTAGGAAATATTTGCTACTTTTACTGCATGTATGCATTAAAATATTGGCTCACCTGTATGTTTATGATAAAGAAAAAATTTCTGCTTCCTTGATCTGCGTATCTCTGCTAGAACAAAATTTTGTTCCATGAGAAAAGATATTCAAAATATGAGCTTTCATGTCCATGTTGTGGGTACAGATAAAAGATAACAGCACCTGAACTATGCCCCCAGCTCGACTAGCTAGATCATCCTCACGCTTATCAGATTTAAGCCAATCAGCAGCCACCATTTTCATCAAAGTAGTGCTTCCTTTAATCTATTAAAAAAATATCAGTTTGTAAACAAAAAATATGTTTTTCATATTAGTTCAATAGGCATATAAAACTGCGTAATTCTTATCCACCATCTATTTCTGTTTTGCCTGTTGAGCCACACGTCATATAAGATTGATCAGTTCGAATAGTGACTTGCCATGACTCTCTTAACATCTTACATATATAAGCTTTTACGGGACAGCCCGAACCGGCTCAGGAGGGGCTGGTTCAGACATATAGGAGACAGGTTAAGCTGCCTTCTTTAGGGGCCACCGCCTAAGCAAAGTGCATCCCCCCCCCCCCCCCCCCCCCCCCCCCTCTCGGCAGCAAGTAGAGAGAGAGGGCGGTTTGCATGAGGAGGCTATTTTGAATTTATTTTATATTAGGAATCTTTTATTAGGCGGGGTATTTAAAAGCATGAGAAGGTAGGGTTAGAGTTTATGTTTTGATTATTGTTTCTCTTGGAGTTTTCTTAGGAGGCTTTGGGCTCCAGATTCATCATCTAGAGATTGAGAGAAAACGATCCTCCTCTCGAATTGAGGATCAATTTTATCTTTGCTTGTTTTTGCCTTTGGTTTTATTCCTATAATACAATCTACTGTTTTTTATTGTTTTCAATCTTGAAGTTTTCTTATTGTTTTCACCAATTATTGTTAGGGTTGCTTGCAAACTCAAGTATTTTCCATTAGGGTTACTTGCGAACTCAAGTATTTTCTATTATAAGCCTCTAAAAGGAACATACAAATAGTAAAAGTACTTAACAAATCTTGTTAAAGTTTAAAATATAGTCATACATGGGTCAGAAAATGGTACCTTCTTATGATCTTTCAAGTAGGATTCACTACGAACTAGAAATGTTGAAGGATCTGCAGTGGTCCAACTACAATTAGTGGTACAGGTTGAGTCGCTTGGAAGAGTAGTCCCATAGCTATAAAGTTCTGTACCATTAATCGAAGCTTCTTTCAGATCAAAATAACCCTTCCTTTGACCTACAAAGTAATAGAGGAATTTGGCTTATATTTACAAATGAGAAAGGTAAAGCACATCATGTTTGTGAAATTTATGATAGTAAAGACAGACCTGAAAGATCTTGTAACTTTTTCACTAGAACTGCTGCTGTTGATAACATGGTATGGCGTTGGTCCTTTGTCAATTGACATGTTAAAGAAACATGTCAATGCTTTATTTTGTTGTTCATAAATGAAATATGTAGATGTAACGACTAAGCTTTCGTTTGAGATAATTTTCTTATTGATTTTTAAAATAGTTTTTTAGTAAAGAAATTTCTATTTAATTTTTTTTTTAAACTAAAAAACTACTCTAGAAAGTAGTAAGAAAGATATCACAATCAAAGCACAAGTTAACAGGTTGTCTAATGTGTTCCTAGGGAACTTGAGAGACTAGAATCAATGACAACTAATGAAATATGAAAGATTATGAATAACTGAAAAAATCTTACGAGCAAGAAATTTTTCTAGCTTTCTTAAGAAATACTATTCGAGTGATTCAAATGTCAACTTTAGGCTAATTATATATATATATATATATATATATATATATATATATATATATATTTACTCATCTAATATGGTTGTTTATTTACGTTCTAATAATTTCTAGCTTGCCTTATTAAGGTCCAAAAGATATGGTTAACAAGAATCATCACAAAGTGATAACTATAATTATGAATGAATGCCAATGAAGGTATGAAAAGACATTACCAATGTGAGCTCTGGAATTTTGTACTCAGACTCTTTTGAGAAAATTTTGGTGTTTCGAGTCAAATTTTAAGAAGTCATATTGAATTGTAAATAAGATGCTATTTAAAGATTTTCCCTCATTATTTGAGGACTTTATGATCTAGTTTTAAATTTTTTATAGGCGCAACCCACTATGGTTAATTACCTTTACCGATTATGAGAGTGAATTTTCGTTAATATTAGTTGTTAGAAGCTAAAAGCTTAGCGTATAGTAGTAGTGAATTTGGTTTTAGATTGAAAAAATTTTCCACCATAAACCTAAACTAGATGGTGGGGCAATGAAGGTGAACTCAATCAAAATCTCATTGTTTCAACATCCCGGGTTTTTATGGACCACAATCTACTTAGTCAAAAAAATTAGTTGACCCAACATCGCCAAATGATCATTATCAGCAACCATGAGTCACTTTATCCAAAGGAATCTTATAAACCTGGTGTGGTTGTTTATCTAAGGGCATATATTTATATTGACCTTAGCTAACAACTAACTTTATGCTTTATTAAGTGAACAATATAATTTATTACTCAAGGGGTTTTTATTCATCGGAGAAATCTAGCCTTGACCATAATTTAATATTGTCATTTTACAGCAAAATCACCCAGTCATAGGGGTTTGGCTATAACCCTTTATCTATGGTGTCATTTAATGACAAAACAATCGATTAGAGAACATGTGTCATATCTTTAGTGGCTTGAGATATTTGAGAGTGAACATATCAATATAGTTGTTCTTTGTTGGCTAAGGTTGTTGTCAAATTTGTCACCCTTGACAAACACTTGCAGAGGAAGAATACATTTTTGCTTTAAATTTTAAAGAAATAAATTTTATTTATGAATTTCAACATTTTGTAATCTTTTTTGAGATTTTTATATTTTTGTATGAATGTGGCCCTAAAATGATCTCTATTAACATTTAGGAGCATTTTGAAAGGCGTAATACCCCTAGGATAATATTTTTTTGTCAACGTGGCTATCATTGGTGTAGTTGAATGATTTTATTTTGAACTTTAGCAACTTTGTCTGCTTACTCACAAGGGAGTGTTCAAAATTGGTTGTAAAAGGATTTACTCAAATATACGAGATTGATTTTCGAGCATGAATTGCTGAGATTAACATTGCCCGAGTTATTCTCTCTTATTGCTAAGGTTGGTTGGCCACTTTATTAATTATATGTCAACAATACTATTAAATCCTAGCATCCCTTGGCATTTTGATCTCATGACTAGGATAGGAATCTGTGGGAGGCTCACCTATTAAATCATACCAGTCCCCTAGCATTTTGATCGCACGGCTAGGATGGGAATCAGCCATGCCTTGGCATTTTAATTCCATGGCTAGGATGGGAATCTGTAGGAGGCTCACTTGGATCACGCTGATCTCCTTCTTATTAGTTATAGTTATTTTCTTTCAGATATGAAGTATAATAAAGCTCAATGACAGTTAAAAAAGTATGAACAAAAAGTTAAGTCATTGAAAAGCATTCAAAACCTATTGGCCCTTTCTTTATGACTTAAAATCTTCCGCCTTCACCATTATATATGTCCATTTGAAATCAGAATAAGCCATGAAATTTATTCAAGTAAATACCTGGGATTCGGCATCCTCTTTGGGAGGCCACACAATCTCTGATTCATCACAATCAGATTCATCAGGTAAGTCAAAAAATTCATCAGCAGCATCATTAAGTTGAACAATTGATCCACCCATGTTGGCATGTTTGGGAGCAAGGACTTCCAAATCGTCCTCAGAATCATCACCCTTAATACTATCAGCACCCATCTTGACTTCCTCCTTGATGTATTCCTTTTCTTGAGCAGATAAACGTTTCTCTCTTGTTCTTTCTCTTGATGAGAAATTGGAGAACAAGTAATTTCCATGTTTTGCTTGGAAAAATTCTCTCAAAGCTGCCCAAAAAATAAATAAATTATGTATTGAATTCACAGTTGCAATTTCAAGATAAAGGTTGTGATACAAATATAATTAGATAATATCCTATCTGCACCTGCAACTCTTGCAAGCATCTTGATTGTTATATATTTTGATGAAGAGGTCAATGAGTAAGGCTTCCAGATTCTCCAATCAATAGCAAGAATGTGCTTGACAACAGCTTGTTTTCCTGGATTTGATGGAGATATTACATATCCTCCACCTATGTAAAAATACAGAAACTTATTAATTATGAAGAACTTTGCAGGTTTTGGATAACTCTACAGTCAGTTTCAATAAAAAGTTTTAATTGCTTAATTTAAGCACAAATTACTTTTAAGGGAGACACGAATATAGCCTCTCTTCGGTTGACAGTCTGGATGGTAAACAGAGTGGTATACTATAACTGCAACAACATCCAAAATTTTTTAATGCGCAAGAAAGCTTGAATATTTAAAAAATCCATCATTTTTTCTAGAGGCAGTACCATATGTTCCATCATCTTCTCTCCTCCAGTAACGTCTTAGCAGTAGATCCCTTCTTTTCATTCCCCTGAAAACCTCTTGGTGTTTATGGTGAAGGTCCACAATGTGAGAGAAAATAAATTGGGGAAAAGTTTACAATCTAACCAGGGCAACCAATCTCCACTTAATTTCTTGTGGATAATATCAGTGTGACCATCAAGATGTTCAACCACGCTGCCATAGGCTAAACAGAAATCCCATCTGCAAATACTTCCTTAGACTTGTGTGGGAAACAGGAAAAACTTAATTCAAATAGAGCGAAATAGAAAAAGAAGATCGACGCATAAAAACATACAAAAGATTTATACATGTTTATTCAATTGATGCTATGTTATGTTATAATCATTGTAGATTTCAATATGGTTTGAATGTAGAGAATTACAATCCTAATTTTTTGACAGGATATAAAGATAGCATCCCTCGCTTTAGAAAGAAGGCCAATTCACAATTAACGAATGGTTTATGGTGCTGAATGTATATACAATGCTTTATGGTGCCGAATGATGGCCATTAAAAGAGAAGCATAATGCTAATTTAAGTGTTGCAGAGATGAGGATGCTCAGGTGGATGAGTGGCTTTACCCTTAGAGATAAGATACGAAATGAGCATATACGCGAAAAGGTTGGAGTAGCTCCAGTGGAAGATAAGATTAGAGAGAGTTGCCTTAGATAGTTTGGTCACATAAAACGACGGCCTTCTGATGACTCGGTTAGGAAAGTAGAGGTATTATATTTGATTTATATTAATAAAGCTAGAGGTAGACCTAAAAAGACTTGTTTAGAAAATATTAGAAATGATCTTTTTTTATTAGATTTAAACAAGAATTTGAAAAAATATTCATGTAGCCGACACCACGTAATGCGACAAAGGCTTGATGTTGTTGTTGTATCAAAATGCTAGCATAATTTTCAAATATCATTTCTTATTATTTCTATACAAAAAAAATCAAGGAAAGTTTAGTAAACTGATATTTTCAAACGTTTGTCTTACTCAGATCTTGACGGACCAAAAGACATCAATGTCTGAAAAATGGCTTCTGACGGTCCATCGACCACACCTACAGCCATTATAGCTGGATGATCATCCCAATGCTGTGAGGAATGAGAATTCATTAGTGCTACAGAAATATGAAAAATTAGTGGCCCTGTTACTTGAGTCCAATAGTTACCATCCTAAGAAACTGTGCATTTTTTGCCTCTTTAAAGAGCCTCAAGCCTGCAAAGGAAGCAATAATTTTGAATCCTACTTGGGTCATGTCTAGATAGAAAATAAGGACCAAGGTTATCACTCTTACCATTTTTACAGTCAAAAATTTTCCATGGTGATGGTGCAATAACATCAGAGGCCATCCTCTTAGTGTGCCCAGTTGAGAAAACTGTCCAATCTATGATGATAATGAATTCAATTTTAGAACCAAAATAGGCACCTTAAACTTTGAATGATAGCTTGGACTTCACTCAAAACATAATTGAACCTCTGAATTCTCCCCACTTAATGAGCTAAGAGAGGGAGATAGCTCACAGAACAAAGAGTTGTGTAGAAGTAAGAGTAGTGTACCTATGGAATGCAGACGAGTTCTACCTCTAGCTTGGACTAACCTGCATTAATCACAAGCCAGAAAACAGTAAGAACATTGAATAGCAGACTTCTCGTTAATGCCCAGAAAAAAAAAAAAAAATAATTAGTATCATTAGTAAAGGGTAATTAGATAAAGATTTGCTTCAGTGAATAGAAAAGTAATATGTTAAGTTGGTTCAAGTGGAACCGGCTCAACCGGCCCAGCAAGGACCGGTCCAAGTCTACAGGAGGCGGATTCATGCCGCCTCCCACTTAGCCGCCTAAAGCATTGGGGCCCACAGCCCTTACTGGTTTCTGCCCTAAACAAATATTTAAAATAATCTATTTTTAGTAAGAAGGGGGGGGGGGGGGGTGGGGGGGGGGGTAAGGCATAAAGAAAATTTTTATTAGAATATTAATGCTATAAATAGGGATGAGAGGGGAGGGTTAGGGTACGCTTGATTATTGTTCTCTTGAAATTTTCCTTTAGATCTTGGGCTCTAGATTCATCTAGAGATTGGGAGAGAACGCTCCTCCTCTCGAATAGAGTATCACTTGTATCTTTGCTTGTGCTTGTTTTGATTTGATTTCTATAAAAAT
Source organism: Dendrobium officinale (assembly GCA_019514585.1). NCBI lineage: Eukaryota > Viridiplantae > Streptophyta > Magnoliopsida > Asparagales > Orchidaceae > Dendrobium > Dendrobium officinale. The sequence goes on along the minus strand of CM033687.1, from coordinate 71,163,270 downwards.
ATCTACTGTTTTTGGGATTATTTTCATCAAAGGTCTTGAATATTTCTCGCTGGTTAAGGCATAAAGGAATTTTTTAATAGAATATTAATGCTATAAATAGGGATGAGAGGTGAGGGTTAGGGTATGATTGATTATTGTTCTCTTGAAATTTTCCTTGGGATCTTGGGCTCTAGATTCATCTAGAGATTGGGAGAGAACAATCCTCCTCTCGAATTGATGATCACTTATATCTTTTCTTGTGCTTGTTTTGATTTGATTTCTATAAAAATATCTACTATTTTTGGGATTACTTTCATCAAAGCTCTTGAATATTTCTCCTTGTTTTACTGATTATTGTTAGGATTGCTTGCGAACTCAAGTACTTCCCTTTAGGGTTACTTGTGAACTAAAGTATTTTTTATCATAATATCAAGTGGAACTATTGTTCTCAGCAACCTAAATTGAAAATAAGGTTTTAAATCATTTAAAAAATGGCAATACACAACCTGAATGATTGGCGTCTACTCTTCGAGCAATGAACATGTTTGGTTCCATTGCTTGGGCTTTCCTGCAGCTAGAAAAAATAAATGTTTAGCACTAGAGACCAGATACGATGATTTGGAACAAATTTAGCAAAGCATGGGAGACAAAACCTTCATTGCTGCATCTTTTAACGATTGAATCCACTTAGCTGCTTCTTCTGAGCTTCGAGCACCCAGCTGCAGAGTTTGAAGCAAATCTCAAGCAATAAGTTGAGGATTATATATATTTTTTTTACCCCCCTCATTTGTGGAGATATCAGGTTAGTAACAGTAAGGAATTATTATCACATAGAAAAATCACCTTTAGTTGATCATTGTGATCAGAAGAATTGTAAACTGTAAAAATGTAGAAAACCTGAAATTGCGAGCCAAATGTAAAGTAAATAGCATAAGTTCATTAAATAAATTAATATGAAGCTCCTAAAAACGAAAAATTATTAGGTGCGGAGATCGGACGTATCTCTATGCCTGGACATCCACTTAAAATTTGACACGTGGAGTGCACTTTGGTTGCGCTTTTTTGTGCGCTTTACCTGCACTTTAGTTGCGCTTTGACTACGTTGTTGCGCTTTAACTGTACTTTTGTTGCACTTTTTTATTGTGCTTCACCTGTGCTTTGGCTGCGCTTTTGGTGCGTTTGGCTTAAAGTTCCACGGACACTTTAAATATATAAAGTAAAAAAATAAATCCAACACGTTCACTCCACGTGTCAACATTTTATTGGAGTCCGGACGTACCTCTACATCCGGTCTCCCCGCCTGATAATTTTCCCCTAAAAACAGACAAAACATAAGACAACAAATATCTGGATGAGGAAATTACAATAGGGTGTACTCTTACATTTCTATGGAAGCTCTCTCTTCCATTATCAGCGACCCGTATATAGGAATCAATCAATGCGGTTTTTAGAGGTTCCTGAGAAAGAGAAAAATTGCAAATGAAGCACAAAATGAACTGAGAGTCGAAGCAAAGAGGATAATAGAAATAATGATTTTATATAAGGTAAATAATAATTACAAGACAGGCAGACCAAAAGAAAAAAAAGGTAGGGAAACTCCATTTCTTGCGCTTTCACAGATTATTTCCATTCCTATTCTCCATCAAATACTCCAAAAAAGAAAACCGAGCTCTCGTAATCAAAGCAAAACCAACCGACCAAGTAAAACGAGCAGATAGAAAAATCTACCTCCCTATTTGATTTGGGTATGTTCTTATAGCAATTGAGAAGGTTCTCCTTCAGAGCAAAGTATCTTTTCCTGGAAGACTGCAGACCGAATCGATTGGACCTGATTAGATACAACCAGCCCTCCATTCTCGATCTTCCTGCAAGCCGCTCAGATAAAGCCTTTCCTTCCTCTCACCGCAGCTCCGAATCCATTAACCAAGCTTTCTGATTTCCTGGGTTCTTCTTCTGTTGAGAATCTCTCTCAGCAGAAGAAGAAGAAGAAGACAGCGACAATGAATTGATCGGAATCGAAACAATGTCGACCTAAAAAATGCAATATTTGAAAAGGATTCAACACGGATTCTCGGAAAGAAAGGGAACGGGCGACCACCTGATCCCAATGGTTGGAATCAGAGGTATCCGAGCTATCCCCCTTCTCCCTTGTCCTTGCAGGTCGCCCTGATGAAAAAGGAAAATAAGAAAAAAATAGAACCCCAAAATCTCTCTCCCCGATGTTTCCTCTCCATCGAATTCGTTTCGCTCTCTCTCTCTCTCTCTCTCTTAGCTGTTCGATCGAAGGAGGGTTTTGAGAGAGCCAGCGAGAGCAGAGCTCGGAGAAGAGGTTGTTGATAGCTCTAACAGTAAATAAATATTTTTTAAGCAAATATTTTTATGAAAAAAAGGGATAAAAGATTAAAAGTACTAAATTTTTTATCAAATAAATCTTAAAGTCCTTATAAAATATATATTATATATACATTTTAATAAATATAACAATTTCATAAATTACGAACTTTTTATTTTTATTTTTATTAATATGTTTGAAATTTTGGAGTTTTATTTACAAAAACGGAATTAGAGAACCGTTATTACAGTTTTGCAGGCTCCCTACAAGATATCGGGTTGGATTCGGAAGAAGGAAAATTTAATGAAAAAATTTCACTTAATTTTTTTTTAAAATATTTTCTCTAAAAAAAATTTATTGAGATATATTGATATATAATATATTGGAATATGATTAATTTTATTATATTTATTATGATGTATAATTCTAGTCACACAAATAAATTATTAGATGATACAAATAAATTAAAAAGATAAATATAATTAAAATATTAGATAATTTAATTAAATTATTAGACATTCACAAATATAATTTTGATGTACAAAAGTATGAGATAAAATTAATGAATGATTATATGAAATTTCTAAGAATTTAGTTAATTTATAGGATTGTATGAAATTTGGGGAAAATATTTCCATAATCTCTATCAGATTGAAAATAAATATAACTAAATCATTAGACAATAAATTAAATAAAAAAGGAATAGAGAATATAACACAAATCAAAATAAAAACCTTTATAAAAAATCCTAAAAACACCTAAAAGTTAGGAGGAAAAATATTATAGAAAATAAGGCATAATTATTCATAAAAACTAATATTAAATACAAATTCTTTACAAAAAGTACTTATAATAATAAAAAAACATCAAAACATCTTATATTGTATTTTTTTTTTTCTATTTCAAATATGTTCACAACATTTATTTTTATATTCTTAGATAAAATCGTCTTCTACCATCCCAATTAGAGCCAAGTTTTGTCGTGTACAAATGATTGGACCTAAAATTTTTAAGATTGAAGATTTAATTCTTGTATTTTTTGTTCTTAGATAAAATCAAACTTATGTTTGGAGATTTTAATAATTCTTCTTATTGATTTATGGATTAGATAATTGCACAAATTTTGAAGTTCAAAGTAATATAGGCTTCGTTTGGGACGACTTTCTTTTTTGCTTCTTAAAGCCGCTTTCTAGTTAAAAAAATTAACTTTTGTACTAGAAAGCTGCTTTAAGAAGCGGTTAAAAAGCTGTCCCAAACGAACCCATTAACACAAAAAAACTAATGATCAAGAAAGTTATATCATGAGATTTAGGCTTCGTTTGGGACGACTTTTTTACTGCTTTCTAAAATGGAGTTTTAGTACAATTTTTTTTTATTTTTGTACTAAAACTCCGTTTTAGTACAAAAATTTTTATTTTTGTACTAAAACTCCATTTTAGAAAGCAATAAAAAAGCTGTTTGGTGGCTTCGTTTGGGACGATTTTTTTCATGCTTTCTTAAACAACTGTCTAGCATAATAATTTTTTGAATTTGAAATTTGTGCTAAAAAATTATTTTAAAAAGTAGTATAAAAGCTGTCCCAAACAAAACCTTAAAGGATGCTCAAAGACATATTTATAGTCATTAGTTGCTTAAGAAGCTAAATGTAAGTAGGCTGACTATAACTCAAGATTTAATTAACAAAATTTATAAAGGTAAAAAAAATTAAAAAAAGAGTTAAATCAAATCCATAATTTTTGTATATAATTTTTTATCATGAATTTCTAAAACTTTAGGTTGAAGTATCAATAAATGACCCAACCCTCTAATCTAACCTTGACTCGACCAAAAAAATTCAGATTTGAGTTAACCCTTCAATAACTGGGTCAAATTTGGGTTCAAAATTCCAACCCACTTATTAAATGCGTCCAATTTTAGGTTCACCCACAAACACGATTAACCTGAAAGGGACCCATTTAATTAATATTTATTTACTTAAATTACTTATTAGCATGATCTTCTCATTTTCGATCAAAAAATATGACCTAGAAGCTCATTTTGACATCCTAATTTTATTGGAGGGCTGCAAATTGAAGAATGTCATGGCTAATTTAAATAAAACAGTTCGATTATTAAAAAAAAAAAAAAAAATCGAATAGGACATCAATGCTAGCACATAATCCAAGCAGAAATGGCTGCATTGAAGCAGCTAAAATTAATATTTTTTTTTTTCAAAGTAACATTTCAGTAGCTAATTATTCAAAGAATCAAAACCATATACATTGGATCAAACAATAAAAAATAACATGAATTTATGTAAAATTGAAGCTTCAAAGCTTCCAGGCTCTACTAATTAGACAAGTTCAGGCAAGAGAGTTCTTGTTGGCTGAGAGAACCCCATTAGCTTTCTTGGCCTCATTGTTCTCTTTGTCATTAGATCCCAAAAGTGGAAATTCTTCATCCTTCATCTGTAACTATAAAAGGAAGCTATTGTCATTATGTGATACATTTGAGAAATTATGATTGTAAATTATAAGAAACTCTGTCATTATAGTAAAACATGCAGTGGTAGCAATAAGATAATTGGGCCAACTCATAAATTTTTTGATGTGCTTTGTGTGTTTATCTTTTTTTTTTTTTTTGCTTTATTTGCTCCCAATGATTTGAATTAAATCTCACTTAATTCTCTAAATTAACGTATTCTAGCTTGCAACTTAGGAGAAATTATTCTGTGCGGAGACCAGATGCAGAACGCCATCCGGAGACCAACCAAAACGTGCCACATCAGCAGTACTGAGTTGCGGTACCGAGGGGTACCGAGCCGCGGTACCGAGCACATGGGTTACGTGGTGCATTCTGGTTGGTCTCCGAATGGCGTTCGGCGTCCGCACATAATAATTAATCGCAACGAAAGGGTTCGTTTGGGATGGCTTTCTTATTGCTTCTTAAAGCAGTTTTTTAGTACGAAAATTAAATTTTTTTGTACTAAAAAGTCACTTTAAAAAGTAATAAAAAAACTGTCCCAAATAAAACTTTAGTATTGCCTTTACAAGTAATGCTTAATAAACAACATTGAGCTAGGCGGAATTGGTGAATCCATTACTGATTCAAAGTATGTTGTATTTAGATGGAAGCAAAAAGTATATTGAATATGTCTACCTGTGACACAGGCAGTGCGTTGGCTAGCAGCTTCTTCTTGCTCTCGTGGACACAAAAGTAAGAGTAGAGAGCCATGCCAAAGATGGCTACAAGAATTCCAATGATGTTCCTGGTCGTGAAAGGATCATGGAGGAGGGTGTAGCCAAAGGAGAGAACAAGGCATGTTTTCAGATGGCCAAGCACCTGATAAGTTACAGGAGAAGTAGTCCCAATAACAAGGAATGTGCTGAAGTTCACTGACACAGCAATCAAACAAGACATTATGATGAATCCCTGCACATCAAACACATTATACTTAGTAGTCGTGGAATAGCACAACTAAGTTTTATTATTATTACTATTTTAAATATGCTAGTGTTAGACCGGTCCATTGGACCAGTCCAGCTTATGATTTTGAAGTCTCTGCCTCCTGTACACAGGATCCGACCGCCCGGTCTTAACAGAACTGTTTAGGAAGGATTTTGAAGGGAGTTGGGTGGAAAATTTGAATGTAGGGACTGTTTAGAGATTTCCTTTTTGATTGTATGCATGCAATAATTTGTTTTCCTAGGATTATGGCATCTTGAATTTGGCTGAAATTTGAGAATTCTTAGGTTTAGGTTTCCTTTGGGCTCTAGTGGCATCTAGAGAATCGGGAGAGATCGATCCTCCTCTCGAATTGAGGATCACTTGTATCTTGTTTGTTTTTCTTCTTCTATTAGTAAATTTCAAGCGTTTTCTCTCAGATTTCCTACAGTTCCGTGGGAAAAACTGCGGTTCACTGTAGATTTTTGCTCTGTTTTCCATTATTTTGGGTTGTTTCCTATAGTTAGATTTGTGTTTTTAAATTATTTTTTTAAAAAATAAATCAAATTATTATTTTTTAAATAAATCAAATTACTTTTTTAAAGACTTAATGATGAGGTCATCGATCAACGGTTCAAACACGTTTATCGCCGGAAGCATCGCCGATCGATGGCCACGATTCAGAGCTTATATTTTTAGTTATTTATGCATTTTCAGTTTTCATTATTCCTGTTTTACCCTTGTGTGTGAGTGAGTTATGTTGGGGCCCCGAGGGCGATGTAGTCATTATTTTATGCTTTTATTTTTTCTTGTATCTCATGACCTATATATATAGGGTCATGTATCATTGTATGAGGCTAATGAATTATTGAATGAAAGTTATCTTTGTTTCCACTTTCTTAGCATGAGTGCTTGAGAGGGAAGAGAGCTCAAGGGGAGCATTTCGCAAGGCCCACCAATCGTCGGAAGAGTCCGCGATTCGTGGTTAGTTTTATTTTATCTTCTTGATCGTGTTTCCATCCACTTCCTTCTCCCTCCCCTCCCGCAAGAAATTCCCCTCCTCATATTGCCGCCGCCCCCCCTGTGAGAGATCCGCAGCCGGCCTCCTCCAAATTTCCGACCGGCCATCTTGCCGGCGCCACCACCATCATCATCCACCCGACCACCCACCACCACCGGCCACTTTCAACTTTTCCCCCCCATGCTCAAATTTTTGAATTTCAAAATTATTTGAGTTCCTAAACTTTCCAAATTTGTCAAAACGCTATATTAGGAAAGTATGACATGTCATTCAATCTAAATTTAAATTAGATTGGATCACTTTATTTTCATCCTAAATTGGATTTCTCTAATTTGGAAACTTGATAACTCACCACATCACCCCCTCCCCTCTTAGCATGCCGCCGGCCCCATTATTGGGGGAGCCAATTGATGTCTCCATTAAGGCATTAATGACACCTCAATTTGAAACAAAATTTCAAATTCTTTCCCTCTTAATTTCCTCCAAAACTGAAATCAATTTCAGTTTTCCTTTGCTTAATTTCTCCCTCCCCTCTCTATAAGCCGCCGGCCCCCTCTATTAATGGGCTCCATTAAGGGCTCATTAATTCCCATTAATTGCCTTTGAAATTCGAAATCCTCTTCAAGTTATTCCCTCCAAATACACTTAGATCTGAAATTTATTTCAGATTTAGGAAGGATTTGAAGAAGATTAAAATTTCCCTAACCCTAGTCCCTCCCTTGGAGCCCGCCGCCCCACCCCTGTGGAATCCCGCCGACCTCCCACTGATTTTCCTCCATCTTGGCCGAGACTCTCCCCTTCCTTGGAGATCTCGCCTTCTACCCCTCTTCTCCTCGAAGAAACCTCCACGCCAAGCATGTATGGCGGATCCGGAGTTTGAGTGGGGGATAGTTTTCCAAGCCGACGGAAGCGTCGACGTCCTACGATCACCTTGCTTTGACGTCGGATTCGAAGACGAAACCACTGTGGAGGAATACTTGGATAGAGTCGTGCCAATACTTGCAAGCATCTACGACCGGAGATTTGCAAAGCACACTTGGAGTCTCGAAAGCTCTGCATTCACGCCTTCCTCATCATCGTCGACTCCTCCGTGGCTCAAGACTCTTGGTATCGCAACCTTCCTCGTGGCATCGTTTGGTGTGCTGAAATTCTTCTCCCGCAAAGCCTAGTCTAGTTGAGTGATTATTTTCCCCAAGGTGAACTTCTCGTTATTAAATGACGGATTTTTGTACTAGCTTTTAGTGTTGCTTTTATTGTTGGTTGTCCGAAGGTTTTGGGTTAATCTACATGCTTCTTCGCCTAAGCTAGTTGACAACTACGAAAGTTTATTGATTTTCTTGCTATCGCCACGAGTTATTAATTGTAATTTCTTTGCCAACTCAATTTTAATTTCTCACGCAGCTCCTTGCATTTAGTTTCACATCATATTTGGTATCAGAGCATGGCTAGCATGCTTTGATCATGCTAGATGCATCCTAGGAAGTTTCCTTTAGCTTTGCGATAGTTGTTGCATGCATAACATCTTTTAAATAAATTTTATTTACTGTTTTTCCTTGCTGTCCAGAAATTTCTGCAGAAATATTTGCATTTTACATGCTCATATATAGGTGTTTAAACTGCTGTCCACATTGCATTTGCATCCATATTAGTGTAGAACATTAAACCCTTTGCTGCCATCTACTTTCCTGCACTAGTTTGTGACATTGGGCTGACTTCCAAGTGTTGTAGTTTGCTGTCCTCTGTTTCCTGCAGCTGTTTAGTAGCCGTTAGCGACCCTAGAGTCATTATTTAGGTGCTGCCTAGACCCGGGAACCTAGCCGAAACACTTAGGTGACTGCCCCCATCGACTGTGTTTGCTGTCCAGCGATTTTCGGCTGCTGTAGACTCGAGTTCAGCAAGTATTTTGGTAGAGTTAGCTGCTGTCCTTGACCTAGGAAGTCTTCCTAGTGACCACTAACACCCAACCATGGATCCTACCCATTTGCAAACCACTTTAGACATGATTATGGGTCAATTAGGAACACTTACACAACAAATGAAGGATACCCAAACGAGTGTAGCTGAACTTAGACGCCACACAGGAGAAAGACTAGATAACATTGAGAGAATAGGTCACACCACTCTCTACACACTCCCTCCCGTCCACAATCTCCTTACGGCGATGAGAATCGAACGGATTACGGACACCATCGAGAGTTTTACCGACCTAACCCCCGACCCAACCATGATCAGGTAGGAAGAGAAGCCCCTTGGAGAGACAACGATGCCCAACTCCTCAAAAGTATTAAGGTAGATGCCCCGACGTTTGACGGTACGTTAGAGCCTCAACTCTTTCTTGACTGGATTAAGGGAATGGATAGCTACTTCAAGTGGTACAATATCTCGGAAGATAAGAAAGTTAAATTCGCTGAGATGAAGTTGACTGGTAGGGCAAATCAGTACTGGACTAATGTAGAGCACATGAGGGAAACGAGAGGCGAGTACCCCATCGCTGATTGGGGAACAATGAAGCAGGAGCTGAAAAGAAAATACCTCCCCCCCTCATACTACCCAAGACTCCTAGATCGATGGAATAGGTTAACCCAAGGGAGCAAGACCGTCAAGGAATATATCTCGACCTTCGATGATTTCCTGATTCGTTGTAACGGAGAGGAGACTACCACTCCTACACAACTCCTGTCAATGTTCAGAGCTGGATTAAGGGAAGATCTTCGAAATGAACTTTTTGCTAGAGGAGTGAACACTTACGAAGCCGCCTGTAGTCTTGTTTTGGACTTAGAAGAATCTAGGAGCCACGCCCCTAGAACCCAAGACTCTAGACCTAACCCCTACAAGTCGTCCTCTAGCCAACCGTCCAACAAACCCACTGGACCCTCAGGTAGTCGGCCTGCTGCTCCTAACCAAACCCAACTTCGATCTGATGCTAAAGGGAAAGCACCAGGCCAAGAGACACCCAAGACCACAGCCGGCACTAAGTGTTTTAGGTGCCATGGGTATGGACACATTGCGTCTCAGTGTTCCAGCCCGTTTAAAGTCACGATAATTGAGGAAGTGACGGAGGAAGAAGGCGAACCTGACGTTGAGCTTGTCCACCACATGGACGACGAGGAGGAATATTTCGATGAGGACGATACTCCCGGGGTCCACTGTCTCCAGAAGGTGGATCGCCTAGATCTGCAAGTTGTAAGGTGTGCCTTCTCTCAACCCAAACTTAGTGATGACTGGAGAAGAACTACAATCTTTTACACTTTCACTAAGATCAGCGACAAGAACTGTAAGGTTATAATAGATAGTGGGAGTTGTATTAACGCCGTATCCTCAGCCATGATCTCTAGACTTCAGCTGAAGACCACACCCCACCCCCAACCCTTATAAAGTCGCCTGGATTAATTCAACGACTCTGGAAGTGAAAGATAGGAGTCTCATTCCTATTGAATTCATCGGATATAAGGACAAAATCTGGTGCGATGTGTTGACTATGGATGTGGGCCAAATCATCCTTGGCCGCCCCTGGCTTTTTGACAATGATGTACACATCTATGGCCGTTCAAACACCTGCGTGTTTGAACACGAGGGCAAGAAGATCAAGCTCCTCCCCACCCAACCCAAGTCTACAAGGGACAACGTCAAACCAAATTCTCTTAAACCCAACACGGGCCTGAACCTACTAACTGCCAAAGACTTGGACACTGAGCTAGGATCTGGAACACCTCTTTACGCGTTAGTAGCTCGGGAAGTAAGTGTAGATCACGATGAACCTATCCCCGAGAAAGTGAAACCTCTGCTTGAAACTTTCGCCGATGTCTTCCCTGATGATTTGCCATACCAACTGCCACCCCTTAGGGACATCCAACACGCCATCGACTTAGTCCCTGGAGCCTCCTTACCCAACCTGCCTCATTACCGTATGAACCCAACTGAGCACGCAGAACTCAAGAAACAAGTGGACGAGTTGCTTCAACGAGGGTTCATCAAGGAGAGTCTCAGTCCGTGTGCGGTTCCTGCCCTTCTTACCCCTAAGAAGGATGGATCGTGGAGAATGTGTGTCGATAGCCGCGCTATCAACAAAATCACGGTCAAATATCGGTTCCCAATCCCCCGCCTAGATGACATGTTAGATATGATGACGGGAGCCACTCTTTTCTCTAAGATCGACCTCAAAAGCGGGTACCACCAAATCAGGATCCGCCCGGGAGACGAGTGGAAAACGGCTTTCAAAACCAAAGACGGTTTATACGAATGGACAGTGATGCCCTTTGGTTTAAGCAATGCCCCGAGCACGTTTATGAGAGTTATGACCCAAATCCTCCGACCTTTTCTAGGAAAGTTTGTGGTTGTATACTTTGACGATATCCTAATTTACAGCAACTCGGAAGAACAACATTTGGATCACTTAAGGCAAGTCTGTGAAACGTTGAGGAAAGAACAAATGTTTGCCAACCCCAAGAAGTGTACCTTTTTGACTGATCACGTCTTTTTTCTTGGATTTATCATATCTTCCCATGGAATCTCGGCAGACCCTGAGAAAGTGCGAGCGATCATCAATGAGTGGCCCGAACCCAAAAATATTCGAGATGTTAGGAGTTTTCATGGACTGGCCACGTTTTATAGAAGATTCATTCGGAACTTTAGCACCATAGTGGGACCGATAACCGATTGTCTCAAGAAAGGTGAATTTCTTTGGACGGCGTCTGCTTCTAAGGCTTTTGATGATATAAAAAGGAAAATGATTGAAGCACCCGTCATGAGACTGCCTGATTTTTCTAAGGTTTTTGAAGTGACTTGTGACGCGTCAGGCATAGGAATAGGAGGAGTCTTATCTCAAGAAGGCCACCCCGTGGCCTACTTCAGCGAAAAACTAAATGACGTCCGGCAACGCTATTCCACCTATGACAAAGAATTCTATGCTATAATTCAATCCCTTAGATATTGGAGGCATTACCTGCTGCCTCAGGAATTTGTCATATTCTCGGACCATGAAGCACTTAGATACATTAACTCCCAAAAGAAGCTTAACGCCCGACATGGTAGATGGGTTGAATTCCTGCAAGAATACACGTATACCATTCGACATAAAGCAGGTTCGGAAAATAAAGCTGCGGATGCACTTAGCCGACGTCTGATGGTAGCTCGTGAAATGAGGATGGAAGTGATAGGGTTCGAGCAACTTAAAGAAAACTACTTGGATTGCCCTGACTTTAAGGACACATATTCTAGACTCACTACGGGGGGCGAACGAATTATCGATGACTTTATTGTGGAAGATGGATATTTATTCAAGGCACAAAAACTATGTATCCCCAAGACTTCCCTTCGAGAATATCTAGTATGGGAGTTACATGCGGGAGGTTTGGCCGGACACTTTGGCCAGACCAAGACAATTGCTGCTCTCGAAAAATCGATTTTTCTGGCCTAGCCTTAAGCGAGATGTCAGTCAGTTAGTGAGACGATGCCACACCTGCCAACTTGCCAAACAGAGAAAACAAAACACTGGTTTGTACACCCCGCTACCCCTGTACCTAGCTCTCCCTGGGTAGATGTAAGCATGGACTTCGTACTTGGACTACCTAAAACCGTTAAGAAACACGATTCTGTATTTGTGGTAGTTGACCGATTTTCTAAGATGGCTCACTTCGTACCTTGCTCTAAGACTTTCGACGCCTCCCACGTCGCAAAACTTTATTTTAACGAGATAGTTAAACTTCACGGCCTTCCCAAGACCATAGTATCCGATAGGGACGTTAAATTCACTAGCTATTTCTGGAAGACACTATGGCACTACATGGGCACCAAATTACAATTTTCCACAGCCTTCCACCCGCAGACTGATGGTCAAACTGAGGTAGTAAATAGAAGCCTAGGCAACCTCCTAAGGACACTGGTAGGAGAAAACATTCGAGATTGGGATTCTAAGTTACCCATAGCAGAATTTGCCTACAACAACTCTGTAAACAGAACTACAAACTTGAGCCCAGCTGAAATTGTGTATGGATACCCGCTTAGGCAGCCAATTGACCTCATCCCCATGAGTCCCTTAGGTAGAACATCTGAGTCAGCATATACATTTGCATCTCAAATACAGGAGCTTCACAAAGAAATTAAAAAAAAAAGAATTGAACAAAGTAATTCCAATTATAAACTTATTGCAGATCACAAGAAAAGATTTAAAAGAATTCGCAGTTGGAGACTTTGTGATGGTACGGATCCGTCCGGAACGTTTTTCCGCCGGGCTCCGTGAAGAAGCTACATGCTAGAAGCGCCGGACCCTTTAGGATAATTTCAAAAATAAATAGCAATGCTTATGTGCTGGACCTCCCCAAAGGTTTTTAACATCAATCCAACCTTTAATATAGAAGATTTAGTAGCCTTTGAGGGACCTGAGCTAAACCCTGAAAATCCACTTCAAATTGAACCTTGTGAGAACCCAACCAGTGAGATCCCCAGCCTACCTCCACTCCCCAATTTACCCCATTTACCCAATGCGGAGAAGATCGATGCTATACTGGACGATGAAATCATTTCCACGAAGGAAGGTGGGCGCCATAGGTACTTGGTTCATTGGAGAGGGAAACCGGTGACAGAGGATACGTGGATCGATCGAGAGGAGTTGCAGCGACTGGATCCAGATCTTTTAGAGATGTACGAGAGCTCTAGAGATTCCCACTCGACGGGGTCGAGTTTTCTCCCACCCGGGGGGAATGATGAGGTCATCGATCAACGGTTCAAACACGTTTATCGCCGGAAGCATCGCCGATCGATGGCCACGATTCAGAGCTTATATTTTTAGTTATTTATGCATTTTCAGTTTTCATTATTCCTGTTTTACCCTTGTGTGTGAGTGAGTTATGTTGGGGCCCCCGAGGGCGATGTAGTCATTATTTATGCTTTTATTTTCTTGTATCTCATGACCTATATATAGGGGTCATGTATCATTGTATGAGGCTAATGAATTATTGAATGAAAGTTATCTTTGTTTCCACTTTCTTAGCATGAGTGCTTGAGAGGGAAGAGAGCTCAAGGGGAGCATTTCGCAAGGCCCACCAATCGTCGGAAGAGTCCGCGATTCGTGGTTAGTTTTATTTTATCTTCTTGATCGTGTTTCCATCCACTTCCTTCTCCCTCCCTCCCGCAAGAAATTCCCCTCCTCATATTGCCGCCGCCCCTGTGAGAGAGATCCGCAGCCGGCCTCCTCCAAATTTCCCGACCGGCCATCTTGCCGGCGCCACCACCATCATCCACCCGACCACCCACCCACCACCACCGGCCACTTTCAACTTTTCCCCCCCATGCTCAAATTTTGAATTTCAAAATTATTTGAGTTCCTAAACTTTCCAAATTTGTCAAAACGCTATATTAGGAAAGTATGACATGTCATTCAATCTAAATTTAAATTAGATTGGATCACTTTATTTTCATCCTAAATTGGATTTCTCTAATTTGGAAACTTGATAACTCACCACATCACCCCTCCCCTCTTAGCATGCCGCCGGCCCCATTATTGGGGGAGCCAATTGATGTCTCCATTAAGGCATTAATGACACCTCAATTTGAAACAAATTTCAAATTCTTTCCCTCTTAATTTCCTCCAAAACTGAAATCAATTTCAGTTTTCCTTTGCTTAATTTCTCCCTCCCCTCTCTATAAGCCGCCGGCCCCCTCTATTAATGGGCTCCATTAAGGGCTCATTAATTCCCATTAATTGCCTTTGAAATTCGAAATCCTCTTCAAGTTATTCCCTCCAAATACACTTAGATCTGAAATTTATTTCAGATTTAGGAAGGATTTGAAGAAGATTAAAATTTCCCTAACCCTAGTCCCTCCCTTGGAGCCCGCCGCCCCACCCCTGTGGAATCCCGCCGACCTCCCACTGATTTTCCTCCATCTTGGCCGAGACTCTCCCCTTCCTTGGAGATCTCGCCTTCTACCCCTCTTCTCCTCGAAGAAACCTCCACGCCAAGCATGTATGGCGGATCCGGAGTTTGAGTGGGGGATAGTTTTCCAAGCCGACGGAAGCGTCGACGTCCTACGATCACCTTGCTTTGACGTCGGATTCGAAGACGAAACCACTGTGGAGGAATACTTGGATAGAGTCGTGCCAATACTTGCAAGCATCTACGACCGGAGATTTGCAAAGCACACTTGGAGTCTCGAAAGCTCTGCATTCACGCCTTCCTCATCATCGTCGACTCCTCCGTGGCTCAAGACTCTTGGTATCGCAACCTTCCTCGTGGCATCGTTTGGTGTGCTGAAATTCTTCTCCCGCAAAGCCTAGTCTAGTTGAGTGATTATTTTCCCCAAGGTGAACTTCTCGTTATTAAATGACGGATTTTTGTACTAGCTTTTAGTGTTGCTTTTATTGTTGGTTGTCCGAAGGTTTTGGGTTAATCTACATGCTTCTTCGCCTAAGCTAGTTGACAACTACGAAAGTTTATTGATTTTCTTGCTATCGCCACGAGTTATTAATTGTAATTTCTTTGCCAACTCAATTTTAATTTCTCACGCAGCTCCTTGCATTTAGTTTCACATCACTTAAAATAATTTTTAGGCCCTTTTTATTATTTCCAAAAGAAAACAAAAATAAACAGTTATCCCAAACAACTCCTAAATTTTTTTTTTTTTCAAATGCTACAAAGTCATATGTAAGTATGTGCAGTAGGATATGAAAATTGAAAGGCTGAGGTTAGCAAAACTTGTACCACGACTACTGAAGAGTAACTGTGGGAAAAAACATTCTTGTTGGTGAGGCACTTGTCTACAAAAGGGCCGGTAGCAAATAGGATAGCTGCTTGGTAAGGTGAGGACTGGTACAGCAGCTGGGTGGATGAGACCTTCAGTTTCTTTTGTATTGTGTTTGTCATCTTTGTATAAAGTTAAAGATAAAAGCAAGCTACAGTGCCCTTTAAACAAAATAATCATTATAGCCTTCATATTGTAAAAAATGAAATAAGGACAACAAAGGATACAATTTGCCCAACGCATGTTGTTGCTATTGCAAGGAGAGACAGAATGGATCCCAGGAGATTCAGCTTAAGATCAGTGATGGATGCAATACCAACACCAAGGAGTAGGATGAGAAGGGATATCTTTATGCTCCGGCTACAAACAAAACCATAATGTGAGATTTTTGTACTAAAAAACTGCTTTAAGAAACAGTAAGAAAGCCGTATCAAACGAAACCTTAGTATTTAGATTTGAGCACAAAACACTCACACTCTTTGTTTTATCATAGCATACTTAAAGTCCATTGTATCAAATTCATGTTAGCACAATGTTGATTCTTCAGCATTAAAAGCTTATAAATGCAATACCCATCCTATATAGCATATAAAATGCAAATGCATTTCTACGACAGATATCTTGTAAAAGAGGACGTTTGCCATTTAATAAGTCTCACTGTGCGCTCTGATACAATTCAAATTCACTGCATATCCTTAAACTAAGGCTTAGTTTGGGATGGCTTTCTTACTGCCTCTTAAAGCAGTTTTTCAGTACAAAAATTTTAATTTTTAAAATTTTTATACTGAAAGGCTGCTATAAGAAGCAGGAAGAAAGCCGTTCCAAACAAAGCCTAAATTTCATGCAACAATTCTCATGCCACTTAAGAACCGAGCAAGCATTAAATGTTGTGTTAATGAACACGAAGCTTTATCACGATCACCTGAACTTCTTGTTGAGGAAAACTGTTTCCAGCATGACAGTGAAAGGAATGATGGCCAGTTTTGTCATCTGCAGGAAAATGGTACTGAAGATCATATAGATAAAAACTCAGAAAGGAGGGCTATTTGATCAGGATTTGGCTGTTGATCAAACCTGGTAGAAACCAATAGAATTGAAGCCAAGACTGAGGTTGAGGAGGCCAATGGAGGTGCCATTGAGGAAGCCAAAGAGGACAATCGTGCGACCGTCAATGGCTTTCGGCTCAAAAAACTGCAGCCTCTGTGCTACATGAAGAGTGCAGAATGTCACCATCAAGTGCCAGCTTGTCAAGGTCGTCGCTGTTCCATCCACACACCAGATAGTCTCTTAGATGAAAAAACAAAATCTCAATTTGAATCAGACAAGTTTGATTGAAGGGAAATATGATAAAAAAGGAATTTCACTTTTTCCTACCCCATCAGGGCTCCAACCTGAGTCCTACAGTCTAACGCAAAATGCACAAGTTAATTATTATTTAAATGTGTTTCATGTGACAACTAGTTAGCTACAATAAACCCATAAGATATATGTTGATGGTTCAAATTTATTTGCCACATTAAGGATTTGATTATTCTGAACTCTTTGAAGTAACCATGACCGTCTAAAAAGAGAATATTCCAGGGTTGCTCCGATCATTTTTGAATAGTTTTGATCAGGCCTTACATTCATTGTAACTCAACCCAATTCAAATAAAATTTTGAGGTTAGGCGCCTAACAATCTAAAACAAATATAGTTAACTAAGCCTTCGTTTGCGATGACTTTCTTACTGCTTCTTAAAGCAGCTTTTTAGTACAAAATTAAAAATTTTGTACTAAAAAGCTGCTTTAAGAAGCAGTAAGAAAGCCGTCCCAAATGAAGCCTAAGTGGTTTGATTCATTGTTGATCCAAACCATAGCTGTCCTGAAGTGAAATGTAGCAAACCTAAATACAAAACTCTCCTAAAGCTCCATGCACCTTAAAAGATTGAAATATATAAAAGCTTAACACAAACATATGCTTCTATCATGCATATGAGAACAATAACTATTTGATGAATGATATAATGAGAAAAGAAACATTACATTTTAATTCACCAATGAATTACTAATCTAGTAGGAGAGACAAACCAAAAGGAAAGCCGAGGGAGCTCATAAGCGCCTTGTTGCAGATAACAATAGCAACTGATGATGCTACTGAGAGAGCCAGCGACCCAACCACGCCCAGCTGAAACCCAGATCCCTCCACCATCTTTACCTCGCTATTTTTTGTTCTTAATTTTCCAATATAAAAACAAAACCCTGAAGTAACCAAACATCTAAAAGTCAAAATTAAATATCATTTACTCTACTTAACATATACCATAAAGCAATTAGGTGGTATTACCTACCACTTCCAGGATCAAAAATAAGGTAGTTGGTTCAAACCCCTCTACAAATATAACTATTTAACCACGGTTGGTGCAATGCTGTTCTAAGAAAACTTACAAGGCAATGAACTCCTTAATTAATTCATAAATCGTTTGAAAAGTACACAGCTATATTTCAGTTTTAGGCATGATAAAGCAGATCCAAGTAAATGGATATGCAAGACAATGCAACAAGCTATCGTCTTTGAATGGAATTATTGCAATCAAGAGTTGTCATATTAGGGATTTAAACTGAAAACACAAAATCAAGATTGTTTAGACGAAGAAAGAAATATAAATACAATCAATCAAAGGTTAAATAGAGCAAGGGCCTGATTAATTATAGGAAAATTTTAGCTTAGAAATACAAAGATTTGATTGCTGTTCAGTATATAATTTCCTAAATCAGAACTATGTAATGGATCTTTTACTGAGCTATAAAGCCACGATTCAGTGTCCATCTAGCTATAAAAGAAACAGTCAAAAGTACTGTTTAAGAAGCGAAAATCATGAAAACGACTTTCCGGAATTCATAAAATCTGCAAAAAAAATTAAAAAAAGTTGCGGAATTCTTCAATCAAAGCTTACCTCGATACTCCCTCCGAGCACTCCCTCACTCTTTATCGACTGCAAAGGTAGAGAGAGAGAGGGGGGGGGGGGGGGGGGGGGGGGGCGCAGAGGTAGAGAGAGAGAGAAGCTCTTGCCGGAGAAGAGATTGCGCCCATTTTATGTTCGATTGGGGAGGCGCGTAGCACTTAACGGCGTTAGTGAGAGTACAGAGACCGTCCATTGTTGGGGTCAATTTAACGGTGACGGAAGAAATAGACGGAATCTTATGAATATTGTCAAAGAAGTCCATTATATCTTGTAAATTACACTCTTTTTAATCATTAACTGCCAATTATTAGAAGTTTTTTTTTATGAGCCCTTTTTTTTTCCATTGAAAGGAAAAGATCAGGAGTCAAATTTAGTTAATTGGATGATTTGACTCCTCTTAATCATTTCTCTTATTTTTATTATTGTGTAATTTTACATTATTAATATAATTGTGATTGATAGGAAGCTTAATTTTACATTTAAAACCTCCATTTTTAGTTAAAATTTGCAAAATATTTATGGTTTGATAAAAGAACGATCACATCTTCATCATCTTAAGTGATTCCTCTCAGCTCCATAAAATGTTCACTCTTCTAACTGTCGTACTACCGAGTAACTCTTTCCTCTCCTTTATGCCAAAATGTTCTTTATGATTGTTCATTACTTAGGAGCTCACCTTTGCCACGAGCCCATGAGTATTTCTCTAACTTATTATCCTTCGTTCTTCATGTCCTTGTATTCTACCTTCCTAAAAAAATCGTCTTTAGGGGCTATTTGGTAGCAGGATTTAGGCCGGATTTGAGGCAGATTTGAGCGAAATCCAGCTAAATAGCCTAAAATGCAAAACCAAATCTCAATGCAAATGAAAGCCGCCGTAGATGGAAAATTCCACCTTTTCGCGCTAAATCCCGTATTTCCTAAATCCTGTTTTTTTTGTAAGATTTACGAAATCCGTTGGCTCGATCCACTCGTTAAATCCGTCCTATAGTCAAACAATCACACGGGATTTAATAAGATTTTTCATGAATGTTACCAAACAGTTTTAATCATTTAGGCCCCTCAGGATTTCTGAAATCCGGATGTAGCGGATGTACGAAATCCTACTTAAATCAAATCCTGGGTGCTACCAAACAACCCCTTAAAATTTCATTTGTGTCATCGAGGTGGTAGGGATAACTTGATCAATTAGATTTTGATCAATGCTTAATGAATATGGATGTGGTATTATTTAGATTCAAACCAATTAGCAATTCCTTCATCCCTTGTAGTACAATTCATCTTAAACATTTAAGCTAATTATCATTCTAACTTGCTCTATCCTTCAATGAAAAGGCTTCTACATGAAGCTCTTCTTGACTTCTGATCTGCAATCAGTTATCTTCTCATGATGAAATCATCAGACAAAAATATTTTCACCGAAAATTTATCGGAAAATTATTAAATCCGTCAGAAAATAAAAAAATTTTCGCCGAAAAATCTATCGATAATACATGATTTTTCTATAATGTCAGGATCAGATAGACCACTTCTAACTTCTGAGCACTTCTTCAGTCAATCAAATTATCTTCTTTAGCCACTCTCTGAACTATCAGGATAAAGTTTCAGGCAATTTGTAAGGTTCACTCAAAACTCCATAGTTCACCAATACTTTAAGGTGGAAGATAACTACATTCCACCATGCATATAATGAAAGAACAGTAACAGTAACAGTTCAGTTCATTTGGGAAGGAAAGGATAGCTCAGATCTGTTGTTTTTATGGCTTTTAAGGATATTTTCTTTTAGTTTAAGTTAGGAAGGAGGTTGGAATGGTTGTTTATGTTTGAAATAACTGGGAATGCAAGCAAAGTAATGTGCCACCAGCTTCAGCAGCCCATGCTGTTTGCTACAGACATGAGACCTACTCAGAAAAAGGGAAAACACTGAGTGCAGTAATTGCTCTATTATCAAATAATTAAGACTTCGTTTGGGACGGTTTTATTAATGCTTCTTAAAACAATTTTTTTTTTTGTACAAGAAAATTGCTTTAAAAAACAGTAAGAAAATTATCTCAAACGAAGCCTAAGGTTTCATTGGAACAGCTTTCTTACTGCTTCTTAAAACTTATAAAGCTGCTTTAAGAAGAAATAAGAAAGCTGTTTGGTCCCAAACGAAGCCTAAATCTTCATATATTTCATTATTGCTTATAAATCACAGCTTCTTTTTCAAGATACTAAAGGTTTGTTTAGGATTACTTTAATATATATTTTAATTTTTTAAAACATTTGCAAATCAAATTAATTTTAAAAATGTTAAGAGTAATTTTGAGGTGTTTTGAATGCTTTTAAGAATAACTATTATCTTCGGGTACAAAGTATGTATTTATCGTTGCCGGCGATCATCATCGTTTTGTTGGTCACAACTATTGCACCATCGACAATCACCGTCATTATTATATAGATCAACATCTTCATATCAAAAATATTTTAGCTTATATTAAAATATAAACACAATAAAAATAAAATAAAAAACATAAAATGAATGTGGTACCAACTAGGCTCCAAAATTAATATTTTTTTTTTCTCTCAGAGGAAGATCTTTTCTCCTCTTATTTGGTGGTGTTCTCTCTAGCTTTCTTTAATAAGCACTACATATATTTGAGTAGGCATTATTTACTTAACTGAGCTCTTGATGTGTGATATTTAATGATGCTAACAAGCATTGTTAGAGGAGTTATACAGGATGTGAGGGCATATCCAACAGAACTGGATATGGTCATTTGCAGTTCTATGAGTTGTCCATCCGAAACACATTTGTGTTGTATTTTTTCATCTGTGAACAGTGCGTGACGTCAATATTGACATTGAATTGTTCATACACGTATTTTTTTAATTATAAAATTATCCTAAAATTATCATATTTTAAGATTTTGATATTAAATATAGTAGTTTAATTTATGTTATTAATTTTTCAATTTTAATATGTTTATACGTAATTAATTTATTTAAATATGAGAAAGGATATACAAAGAATTTTTTTTTTTGTGTTAGAAAAGGAGTTCGATTGTAGATGAATTAGTGTTTGATATGATTATTTCTTTTTTTTTTGTTTTTTTTTTTTACAAAAGATAAAATTTCATTAATAAAAGAAGGATACAAATAAGACCAACAAAGGACAAAGTAAAAAAGTATGGTGCTACAACATAAAGAAGAGAACAAAAAATATATGAAGGAGAAAAGCCAGTCGAGCTCAATCATTGGCAAGAAGCTTTCTGCAATCACCCAAAAGCTAGGCAAGGACCATCGAGAGGAGGAAGCAAGCAACAACCCATACCAATGAAGATGCAAAAGGACAAGCATAATCACACATCCCACATAAATGACACCAAACAGAGTAGAGGAACCACCACCAATGGTTGACAATAAGCCAGAATTGTCCAGACGGTGAGCAAAAAGCTGCCACATCATTACTCAGACCATCAAAAACCGCAAAGGCAAGCCACCAACCAAAGCTACCAAACCTATCCACCAAAACGGCCAGAAAACTCCAACAAATCAAACTAGCCTCAACAAAGAGACCACAACAGTAAAAAGACATCCAAATCCAAAAAGAAAACTCATTTCTATTTGAATTTACGACGTCTGCGCCTATCAATCTCTTTAAAAAATTATTGACAGCAACTTGAATAATATTTAAATCAAAGTTATCTCAAGAATCCAAAACATTCTCATTAGCTCCCTCCCCACCAGCTGAAGAAATATCATCATCAAACCAGTCATCATGATCTCCCAAATTACTAGCAAGGTGACCTAACAAAGCATTATTGGAAATAACGGATATATGCACATCAATAAGAGGCACATCCTCATCACCATCAAGAAAATAATCACGATAACAAACGGGAGAGTCCAAATGAACCTCACTCGCAGCAGTAGGACAATCAATCTCACGGTCCCCAGTATGAAAAACTGCAACTTCACCATCACTGACAACATTCGAATTAGGAGAGGCATTAGGACTAGCTACCAAATTGACTAAGCAAGGGTTCGGCTCAGGAACCATAACAACATTAGAAACATGAGAGGCATTAGGACTAGCTACTAAATTGACTAAGCAAGGGTTCGACTCAGGAACCACAAGAACACACTCATTAATTCCAAAAAAATGAGCCACATGCAAGACATCAGACGACAAATAACCTGTCTCCGCAACAAGAACAACATCCTCAGAGTTACCATTGCCATTATCCACAGCAAGAGAACCATGCACAAAAATCTCCCCATTAACCACAACCTCAATAGGACTAACCAGTGTTTCAACCACAACATTAACCTTTACACCATAATTATTATGATTAACCGAATCAAACACCGGAATAGAAGAACGACACTCACTAGGCAAATGACCTATTGATTTACATTGCACACAAAAATGGGGAAACTCTTCCATCACAACATTGATGAACGTAACCAAGCTTTTTAGGACCAATCCAAACTTTATATGACTATTTTTTAGCAATGTCAAGCTTGACTAATACTCACGCAATAGAGGGGCGGGAGCCAACAGAGGTTGCATGATCCACCTTTAATGAATGGTCAATTAAAGAACCCAAACCATAAATAATACGGGGTGAAAAAATGTGGCCGCAAGTTGAAGAAAGAAATCCAGATAGGTATGACAGGGGACTCCACACCAATATCAAGAAGAGGAGATGATTTGGTTAACTTCATGTAAAATTGTTAACAAAATAGGACATATGAAAGAAAACTCAGCTATAGTCTGAGTCATTCACAAACTTAATCAGCACATGGGACTGATCCATTAGAGTTACAAAAAAATCGCCATTAAGCTTAAGAGCAAAGAAAAACTTCCGAATAACATTGAGAATCTGATGCCGAGAGGGAAAAAAACCAACAAATGGGAAACTGCATAGGAGCCGCAAGCGCGAGAACCATTTCGTCTGAAATCCAAAGAGATGGCGAACTACGAAACGAAGAGGGGGTTTGATATTAGAAAAGCGAGTATCCGAGGAAAAACTAGACAAAGCATCAACAAAAGATCGGGATTTAGTCGACCCGTCCAAAAAACCAGAGTCAGCCCAAGGTTTCACCACCATTCCGACCACAAGGGCTAGAGGAAGGAAAAACGAGAAAGCGTAAAGAGAAAAACACATAAAACTAAACAGATGATGCGGAGGCTTCCTTGAGAACGTTGGCACCAAGTGGATGCGGAACCCTAGCAAAGCGGAGAGAGAAACGTATGGAGCGGCAGGAGAAACATATGACGGTGTATTGATTAACTGATTGTGTTTTTATATGATTGTTACTGCATTTTGAAGTGAAAAATATGTTGTTCAGTTGAATATATCATGAGGGGCTCTCATGCATAAAAAAAGTTGTTAAGATCTATATAAAGATATAAATTAGTCTTATATTAATATTTAATCTTTATAGACACCCATAAATAATATATTATCTATATAAGCAATTTGTTCATAATCATAGAAATTATCCAAAGGGAAGATAATTTTATCATACCACTAAAACATCTGATCTAATCATCCAATCGCCCAATGGAGCATTTAAATCATTTTTTTTATATGGTATTTATTCAGATTTGATATTTTAAGTACTGTCAATTATGATTTTATATTGCTTATGCATTTTATATGTAAATCTTTTAGAATATCGAATAAAAAAAAACTAAATGAGATGATTTTGTGAGCAAAATATTTAAATTATAAATTAGTAGCGGTTGTTAAATTAAATTCAAAATTATATGAACTTTTTTCAACAAATTTATAGTTAAATTGAATATCTCAATGAAAATAATACATTGATACTAAACATAATTTGATCAAGATCCAAATGATAATCTATATCAAACACTTGAAATTTAATTAGAAACATAAAGATATTAATCAATGAAAATAATACATTTGCAAAAGTCATAATTTAATTTATTTATTTTGTATAAGAAAATAAAAATATTGCACCAAAAGGGTTTAGAGGAATTTGTTAAGTTTAAAAATAATACTAATGTATAAATACATCCAATTAATTTAATAAATTTATATGAGAGTGTAGAAGTTGGAAAGTTCATGAATGTACCCAAATAAGTCATATATTACAACAATACCCCTTCTTAAAGGGAAAGAATGTATTACATCAATAACCACAAGAAATACAATTTAATGAATAAATAATAAAGCCCATAGTTCACAAAAAACACCTCACCATTCCACATTTTCTCAATTTTGCCCAAACTCAACTGATTTTATTCTTTCGAAGTAGTATATCTAGTTGAAATTAGAGCAGTTGGGGCTGCCTTTCATCCTCTTAAAATTAAGGAAATCCTACGTAATTATGTAAAATTTTATATTTAAATTTTCTTGTAATTATTTATGTTTATAAAAGCTTCATCTCTATCAAATTTTGAGAGATTTTTTCATCCTCTCATTTGAAATCATAATTCCACAAGGCACTTGTGACGATTTTTTTGTTGCTTCTTAAAACAACTTTATAGTTTAAAAATTTTTAATTTTTATAACTAAAAAGCTGCTTTAAGAACCAATAAGAAAGCCGTCCCAAGCGAAACCTCAGTATACCCCCATGAAGTGAAGCCATTGACTTCTTTTAGCTCCAAGCTTTCCTTCTCCTATACCCACAACAGTAGAAAAAAATAGAAGCAGAAATGCAGAAATTACCTTGAATTTGGCCTGGAAGAAAAGGAGTAAGTAGGCCGGATGACTGGCCGTGGATGCCTAGGTGATAGCTGTAATGTCTGTGAACGCTGAAGCATGTCAGCCATCAAAGGCGTCTGGTAGGAATGAGTAAGACCAGAACTATCAGTGGAGGTTCCTCTGGTAGTGGCTCTCTGCCATGAATGAGAGCTCAGCCCTGAAAGCATATAAGCCCTTCCTGATTCTTCATACCTCTGCCTGCTTTCCATCCTCTCCTGCATTTCCCTCAGCTCAGCATCAAGAGAAAGACAAAGCCTATCGCCTGATCGTCTGGCGGCCGACATCGAAAGTACGGAACGCTGAGCTTCAAGAATCGACACAGCTTCAGAAAGAGCGCCCCGCTCGGCCGCCATCCTTGCCTCTGCCATTGCCTTGGCTGCCCAAACCCGAATCCTTTCGCGGTCTACTTCAATAGATGTCACTCTTTCTGCTAAATATTCTGGCCTTTGGATTCTAACATCTTTGCCTTTTACATTCACTTTCTCATTAGACAATGGATCTCTGTAGGAGCAACAAACCTTTAACAGCACAATTTCTTCATCATTCACTGGTGGAACACTGACAGAAACCAGAAAATCCCTCTCTTCATCTGCATACAGATCTCCAACACTGATTGAACCTTTCATTCCATCAATGACTCTGTTGGCATAGCTGCCTGATTGTATCGAAGAAAGGTGCATAGCAGGGTGTACACACTCGATCTCAACAATCAATTCTTGCACCAAGACACTTAGAAGCCCACCAATGCACTGTGCGAAAGCATCCTGGATTGCAAGCTCAGACTCAATAAATGAGAAGGTGCCACCTGAAGTCTCTGAAATTGAATGCATGGAAACAGGATCATGGTCTGCACCAAAGCCAAAAACGTGAACAGGAATTTGATGCCCGGTGTCGCAACGAATGGAGGAAGGCAGGAGAGATTGGTAGTCTGAGAATGTAAGATTTGCCCGGCTACCAGCTGGGGAAACAGTGTATGTGTCTTGACCATCTGAAAGGAGTATAATGCTGCTTACAGGATTTTTCTCCTTCCTCTCTTCAATCACCTTGGCACCTTTCCTCAGTCCCTCAGCAATATTGGTACCACCACTTGAAACCAAAGAATTTATAGCCTGAAATGCATAGAGACGGCCAGGCTCGGTCATACGGCGAAGAGGGAAAAGGCGGTGTGCAGTGGAAGAGAAGGCGATGACCGAAAGTCGATCGGAAGGGCTAAGATTCTGGATGACAAAGCCCATGGCACGTTTCAGTAGAGCAAGCTTTGTGCCAGCCATGCTGCCACTGATATCAAGCACGGTTACTAGATCAATGGGGGCACGAGAAGGCTGTAATGCTGTCAGGCTTGCATTCTGGTTTCCATAAGACTGGGGAGGTCTTGCAACAGCACAAGGGGCCTTTAAGTGGATCAGTACAGAGAAGGATTCTTCAGAAGCCATTTTTGGTATGGCACTGAACTCGGGGTATGCCCTGACATCAATTGTCCTGGTTGATCTACGTTGAGAATCCTTGACTGTTTCTAACAGAAACTCTACAGGTTCATCATCGTCGTAATCATTTGGCTCAGAGATGTTAGAAAGAGAGGCCAGATGATGTTGCCTGTTGAATGAACCTGAATGAATGGATCTACGCAAAAGCATTACTGTCCCAACTTCTTGCGGCCAATTAACTGGGTTTACTCTGGCTCTCCCAAGAGGAAGGTCAGAAGATGGACTTAGGAAAGGAACCTCCTTCCATTTAGCTCTGCAAATTGGACAAACACGATTTCCATGCTTAACGTTTGACGCGATACAGGTGAAATGGAATACGTGCGAACATTCAGCAGTGAAGAGGGCGCCATGGCCTGTTTTCATATTGCCCAAACATATAGCACATGTTTTCTGGAAGAAGAGAAGTTGGGAGAATAACAAAGTTATGAAAGTATATTTCTCATAATTTTAAGTTCAAAAAGAACCAGTTCGAAAAGTGCGCAGAATAAAAGAAATCAAGTCACAGAAAACCTATTCAGGCCTTCTCCAGCATGAAGAAAGATTATTCTTTGCAAAAAATACCATGTTGCACCAATACGGATACCGGACACATCAATTCTTAAAAATACAGGATACATGTATGACGCGAACACCACATTATAATTTATAAATCATACATAAAAATTAAGAAAGCAATTAAAGCATCATATTTTAAATGACAAAAAAAATGAAAGCAACATCAATTGTAGCCTTGTAGCTTATAATATCAAAATAAAAGTAAGCATTAAATGTCTAGTAGCTTCTTTTTCCTTCCATACTATGATTGGCTCGAGCACGTTTCTAGAAAATTTTTCATTTTTAAACGGGACACGCGTATCCAAAACGAGCGTCCTTTGAAATTAAATATTATTTTAATTGGATATAGCTTTGCCGTATCCGACAAGTATCAGTGTCGTATCAGACGTGTATCCGTGTCCGACACATATCCGATACAGCGCGCCTTCATAAATAGATATATCGGCGCATCATAGAAAAAATAAGAGGAGCATCTTCATTCTAGCATTTATCTTTCATGAAGTTGGAACTAGGACATCTCTTGTTGTAGCAATGAACTCAATCTCAATACTGTTGAATATCCAAACACCTTATTTGCAAGAATTATGGAATCAAATAACAGGCCACAAGACTTCATAGTATTGTTCAGCAAATATTGCGATGCAACCACTAAATTCTAGACTGGCCCTCAAAGGCCCATCTTATTTATTTTGAAAAAGTGAAAACATTAAAGTGGTGGCTAATAAAAATTCCCAACATTAGAACCGTTCATATTGACACCTTTGCTGCTTCAAACTTTATAAGCAAGCCACAAAGATCAGAGCTTTGATCTCTATAAGCAAGCCTATAAGATAAAGATTTGGATCAAGTATGATGGCTATGATGCAAGTCTTGTGAGAGATGGTCATGGCGTAGGTCATGATGGAGATGGGCTATGAAGGTCATGCTAAAGGCAATTATGGCATGTCATGTTGGAGAAAGCTGCAACGTAAGTCTTGTTGGAGATGGCTATAGTGGACGTCTTGCGAGGGACAATTATAATGATGTTAGTGATATAGGCAACTTATGTCATTTAGGAAGATGTTAATGAGGTACCTGATATCAAGTTGTGAACAATAGATGAGTTGTATGATGTTTTGCCCTTTAAAAGCTAATGGCGAAGGCATGAGTGCAAATCATTATTGAAAATAAAGGATGTATAATAAGATAATAGACCATCATTATGACCTTGGAGTTGTGACTGATATTAGTTGGAGTTACACCAACATAATATTTGGATTTAGTGGAGGAAATTATGCTGTTTGATATTATGCAAATAAATTGGTTTCTCATGAAATAAAGGGAGTCTACTACAAAATGAAGGGATTTTGCACTACATGAAAATAGGGGTGTAAGTTAGTCTGAGCTAATTTGTGAACTAGCTCAGGCTCAAGCTCAGCTCAATAAATGGCTCGTGAGGTGAGCTCGATGAGCTAATGGGTCAAGCTTGAGCCATCCCTAACTCGACTTATTAGCTCGTAAGCCGACTCGTTTAAAAAATATATTAGAATTCATGATTTTAAATATAAAATTATTTTAAAATGCTTTAAAATTATATCTCACTTTATTAAATTAAGTTATTATTTTTTTATTTTTTTCTTATTTTGTATTATTTTAATCATTTTATTATAATAATTGCTTAAATCATAATTATTTCTTATCTTTCATAGTAAATGCGCCGGCTTGAACTTGTAGAATAAAGTCTGAGCTGGAGCTCGAACTCAATTAATTAATTAAGCTCAAGCTCAAGCGAGGGGTGGCTCGAGCTCGAGCTCGACTCGACTCAATTACATCTCTAAATGAAAATATTGACTGCACCAAGTTATTTGGAAAAAACATTTGCATTTGATGGCCAAAACCTACTACTTAAGCGCTTTGGAATTATTGCTTCTTATATATTGTGGATTTTAATATATAGGACATTTTACTTTGAATCTAATAAAAAAACTTTATAAAAGCATATTCTACCTCTCCAAATTCTTCTGTGAAATCATTCAAAATAGCTCACTTAAACTGACATGCAAAATGCTTGGGGATTTCCATAAGCAACACAAATCTACATAAGCAACTTTGAAGGATTCTTCCATTTGAGGCCTTGCTGGATGTATTTACCTTCGAAAGTAGACTCAAAACACCAGAAAGCATGTCAAGTTTGCATTTTTTTCATTCCTCTTTGCCTGAGTTTCAAAGGCTTTCGGCTTTCCAGAGATCGATTACAGATGTTCTTAGCAAGCTTATGTTCAATCATTAGGATGTTAGGAAAGGGAGATTCTTTGGTCAAACGACTTCCATTATGAGTTTCTTTCTTCTATAGAAAGCAACCTTCTTCTATAAATAGATGAAATTTACTTGATTTGAATTTAAATTTAATTTTTTGGCAAGCATGGTTAAATTTAAAACTTATCAAAGTATTATCTTATTAGTTAATTATCAGTAATAAGAAGCAAGTTAGAAGGACTTCTTGGCACAATCAACCTTATTTTTTCTGATGGAATGAACAAATTTGTAAATGAGATGGTCGGTCCTTACATGACAATGTGTGTTGATGTACAACGTAATATTGATACATATACCCACTATAACTATAGGGTACCGCTTAATGATAATCATATCATGATGACGACAAGAACATTCTTTTGAGGTTAGATCCTGAATTTCCCTCGATTTTAACTTGTTTCATAATGAGGGATCGTCACTTATTTTTATGATGTGCATGAAAGAGTATCATTTAGTCATTCTTCATTGATGGTTGATTGGGACTTCCCAAGTAGTGTTTTTGACATAATTATTGCTTACCATGAATAAGGTATATGGATGAAGGATGCTAAAGTCCTTGCACTTGAACAATCTTGGATGAAATAGTTAATCAACGAGAGCGAGATGATTTTTCACATATCACATCAAATTATTGTATAAGAGAGATGATTTTCCACATCACATCAAATTATTGTATAAAAGAAATTGAACTAGTAAAGTGAGGGTCGATCCCAATTGACTAAGCCTTTTTAGGTCATATACACGCAACCAATTAAGAGAATTGGAATGTAGGAATTGTGAATTTTTATGCGTAAAATCAAAGAAAAGAAAAACCTGTGATGCCTTACTTTGTTAAACAATTTTACTAGTCTAAAAAATATAAAATGAACCAGTTTTCTCCATATGCTGCAAAAGAGTCAATACACTGTAAAAGAATTGTCGTCTAAGTTGATATGAGAACTATGATGCACCGACACTTCTCCTCAAAGAGGCGTGCAGTGTCCGACACCGTGTCCGACACGACACTCGTCCGACACGTGTCGGACACGCCAAAAATGTGTCCGATTAAAAAAATATTAAAAACTAATTGGACATGCATGTCCGACACGCGTATCTTAAATATTTTATAATTTTTTTAAAAATATAATTTCTTATGTTTGGCGAGATTTAAACTAAATTTCTTATTTCCTATCCACAACACCAAATCAACGTCTACATTTAATACCCATTCATCAAATATTTTCATTTTCATTTCTTTGGCAGTGAAGGTATTTTCATCTCCTCTCTTTTTGTACAATTACAAATCTTTCTCTTGTTGAATCAGAGTTGAAAGCAGTGATATTCAATGATGATGATATTGAAGGCCAAAAACAAACCTCTAAAGCTAATCCTAGTAGTTGAAGCTTGAATGCTTGTTGTTGTAGTAAGTGATTATTTGCTTATATTTTTGTGGTTGTATTAGATATTTTATACTAAATATTTTATATTATAAGCTAGACAAGTTATCATGTCATTCATTTATTATTGTTTGTCATTTTTAATATGATATTACATTAATATATATACACTATATAAAAAAAATGTATTGCCGTGTCCGCGCCGTACCCGTGTCCTATATTTAAAAAAAAAAATGTCCCGTGTCCGTGTCGTGTCGTGTCCGTGTCGCCGTGTCCGTTTCCATGCATCATAGTATGAGAACAATACATCAATCATTACAGCATCAAATGTTTATGGCTGCAGCACAGGTTCTGTTGGAGACTACTGGGCATAGATCTTACCAGAGATAATTATGGCAAAGGTTTTGAAAGATATAATTATGGTACTAGCATTAACAAAGATGGTTGGGGTTCATATTTGATGAGAAGAGGCTATAGTGCAAGTCTTATGAGAGACTATTGAAGCGCAAGTCTTGAAGAAGATGATTGTGGCAAAAGTTTAATAAGACAGTGATGAAAGCCATAAAAGATTATAGTGTAGGTCGTGCTACATAAAACTACACTGCAAGTCTGGCTAGAGACTGAGACAATAGCAATGAAGGTTTAGCAAGAGATGGCTATGGGGTAGCAGCAACTTTGAGGAAGACAGCTACAACACAATACAGGCCTTGAGAAAGATGGCTGCAGTGGAGGTCTTATAAGAGATGGTGACACGAGTTTAGAGACACATCAATGGCACATGTCTTGAAGAAGGCTGTTGTGGCGCAGCTCTTATAAGAGACAGTGACATAAAACTTGAGAGAGGCATCACTGAAGCAAGTCTTAAAGGAGACGGCCGCAGTAGAGATGAGATGATCGCAGTGAAAATATGGCGACAAATGGATAAAGAACAGGCCTTGAAAGAGAACTACAATGCAAATCTTATGGGAGACCATCACAGTGAAGGTCATGGTAAAAAAAAAAAATATGACACAAGTTTTGTTAGAGATAATCGAGGTACAAGATTTTTGAGAGATAATCACAGTGTGATATGGCACATGCCTTATGGCAGGCGACTTTGATGTAAGACTTGTGATGGATGGACATAACATTGGCCAATGGGCATAGGCGAAACCCACGATGGTTGAGCATGGACAATTGCCCACCTCTAATTTTCTTCTCTTTATGATCCAATTCATGCATATAATTGCTAAGCCGCCCTTCTCTTCCTTTCTATCGTTCACGTCATTTGTATATACCCTCACTATGACGCTACACATACTGCCTGTACCATGTCCACCACTTGCACACTACGTCGATGCCGCCTGTAAAGTTTGCCTGCGCATGATACCATCGCTACACCTGGTGTTTGTATGCAGTAGCGGCTATATTTATCCACCCTCAAAAGAAAAGCTAGTTTTACCCTTGATTGGCCCACTGAGATCAAAGGAAAATATACCTCATAAAATCAACAACGAAAATCAAAGAATGGTGCATCTAGACTAACATGAATGGCCTATCGAGACAAAACTCACTCGTGAGGTAGATAACAGTGGTTTAGTAGTGGTCTCACAACATTCATCACTATAGATATATTATAAACTATCTAAATACACCATATCGTAGGCCTCAACATCAACAACACACCATGGTAAAAAGATTGAAATTTTGTCAATCAGCTTGACAAGAATAATCTTGAGAATATTCATAATCTCAAAATTGAGATTATAAAAAAAGGATAAAAATGTGTTGTCATTTTTACATGGTTAAGATCCTCTCCTTGAGAAGCCATGTTGTTATAAGCAATTTATTAAACAATGGCTTGTGGAGATCATAGTGACTTTGACAAACCCAAATCTCTGCAGGATGAATCACAAGATCAATGAGTTGATCAATTTGAATAAAATGGTAATCGATTCCATTTTTCAAGTTGTTTTGAGATATATGCTCCACATCAAGATTAGTGCTTAATCATATAGGAATTTTAATGATCCCAATAATCATAATTAATCCAGAGCTAGATACTTCAAACTGGTTGGTAGTAAAATCTTAATGAATCCTCTTCACTTCTCTTAATTAATAGAGGCTTGATAGTTTCCATGAAACCTTCATCAATCTTAATACACAAAACTAATCTTGGCCCGCTGGTTAGATATTTCGATTACAGCCACAAAGTCTTGGGTATATTATTGTGTGTGAGTTTGTGATTAAAGCTTTATTTGGGACAGCTTTTTTATTACTTCTTAAAGCAACTTTCTAGTACAAAATTAAAAATTTTATACTAAAAAACTGCTTTAAAAAAGCAGTAAGAAATCCATCCCAAACGAAGTCTAAATTTAGCTCAAAGTCCCCAATAAAATCTTAATTGACATCATCCAAGAATAGGAAAATAGGTGGCAGGCAAATGAGGAAAAGAATAACAAAAGGAGAGGACAAAACACGCTAAAGACATTACTAGTTGAATAGCATTGCTGCCAACCAAAGAAGGAACTACCATTTTTGTCCAAGCGTTAGAGTAACGTATTCTCAACATTTCTTAGGTAAGACAAATCGCAACCACTCACAAACAACCAACTGATCGACCACACCCTATTGAAAGGAAAAATTAAAAGAAGGAAGGAAAACCAATGTGGTTAGAAAAATCAATTTTTGCAGTGATAATCCTTCAAGCCAAATCAGGTCTCTAAAGACAAAAACTAGCGTGCAAAGTTGCAGAAAAATATTTGTTCCTTATTTAGGCAGGATTTATGCACCATTTAGTTCAAATAAAATTTTGGTACAACCTTAATATTTTTATAATCTCATTTTAACGTCATTATTGATTAAATCCAAATTTTATTAAATATTATTATTCATAAAATTTAACAGATTAAAGTAATCACTCTCGTAAATTTTAAAGCTTGAAAGAAAAAAGTCCAACAATCTATCAGGATTTAGCAAAAAAAATTTTCATATTTTAATCCTTCCAAGAATTACTTAAAGGTTTGTTTGGTATCCTATTTTAAGCAGAATTTAAGCAAATTTTCCTCTCAATCAGAAATTTTAGGACTTTAAATCCTCCAATTTTAGCCTAGTTCATAATTAAATCCCACTATTCATAAAATTGAACAGATCTAAAAATTTCTCTCTCGCATAAAATTTTAGATCCAGAATGAATAGTCAAACTAATTACTAAAAGTAAGCAAACATTGTTTAAAACAGTTTTCAATTTAATCCTAAATTTACAAAATTTGAAACAGTATTTTCTATCCTAATATACTTGATATATCATCAAAAAAATTATCTTGATTGGGCGCGAATCTTGAGGCAAAATTAAGTTGAAAACTTCCGAAATTAAATTCGAAACCATATGAACTCTAATCTCAATAAACTTACAGTCGAACTAAACATCTTGAAAAAACGAACCTAACGACACCAAATTTGACTCAATCCGAGCCCAAATGGGTCCAAATCGAAGACCCGAAACGCCTTTATCTAGTTCAAACCATAAATTGGATGACCAAACGATCTCAAAACATGACATGCTTATAGTAGAATTGAGCGGGTTGACGAGACGAATCCAAGGAGCCCAAGATCGTCAAATTCTGATATCATTAAGATATTCAAATGTCCAGTAAACATACCACAATCAAGGGGAACCCAAGCAAAGAAAAGAAAGGAGACAGAAAAACTAGAGTTCTCTTGCCACCAGACTCCTACTTGAACACCGTCAGACCACCGACCATCGTCGGGCTTCTGCCCGATCACCAACAGATGCCGGATTTTTGTCGAGCCACCAACTGACACCGGACTTCCACCCGGCCATTGACTGGCCCCGGACTTCTGCTCGGCCACAAACTGACGTCAGACTTCCACCTCGCCGCCAACTGACGATGAATTTTTGCCCGACCATCGAATGTCACCGGATTTCCATCCAATCTCCGTTCGTCAATAGATTTTAACCCGTAATGTTGACTATTTAATCTGATCATCCTCAATTTCAAGGACAAACCAATCATTTGTAATATATTCAAACACTAGTGGAATCATTTGTCCATTTTATAGGATTTTTCAAGTTAAAAATCTTGTGTTTTTGAATTTACTGTTTGTGTGTTGGATATCAGTAGCTTTGTAGCGTTGTAGGGAGAAAAGATGAAAAATTCTAACTCTATAGCAAATGTCATTGAGAATAAATTGCTCGCCGGTGGCGGTACCCAAAAACAAAAGCACAAAAATATCTCCAAAAACATCAGAACCCCAAAAGCAAAACAGAAGATCATAACCAACCGCGAATCATGAAAAAGTATAAAGATTTTACCTTGCAAGATCTGCTACCAGATTCCGACATCAGACGTCTGGAAGAGTTTGGGGTCGGCTTAATCGGCCTCAACAAGCCGTGATCCAAGCGAGAACTACGACCAGAAGAAGCCAGCGAGGCAGCAGCATCTCCGGTAGAAGTTTGCGATTTCTTGCCCGTTTCCGGCTGAAGGATTTCCTCCTCGTCCTGAACCGTCGGCACAAAAACGCAAGTGCTCAACCCCAGCGCCACCTTCGCCTTCTTCCACAAGCTCCCCATTTCAACCCCAGCGCCACCTCGGCGTTAGGGTTTCGGAGATCAAGGCGGCTGTATTACCCTTCAAATCTACTCTCTCTTCACCGAGATCGTAGTTTTAAGGGCTTTAAGGTAGAGAGAGAGCCGGGTCAGAACTGAATGGCATTGATTTTCTCTTTGTGAGCCGACATTGGAGAGAGCGAGAGAGACTAATAACTTCTTTGGGTAGAGTAGACCTTATTGCACCTTCTCCATTCCCTCTCTCTCTCTCTCTCTCTCTTTCTGGTTTTATGTTTTGACCAAGTGGTGTGCAGCCTTTGTAGAAATTGGATTTTCAAAATTTAAAGCTTTTTGTATTCCAGAAATGTCACTAGAGTTGTGGCTTGAAGAATCAGAAAGAAGATGGTTTTTTGGTAATTTATCTAATGTGAAGGGGTAGAGTAGGAATCTGATATGAACTGGTTGGTCGCTATGGCGAGGGAGTTAGAGATAAAGAGTGGACTTTTACGTGAAAACGAAATGGGCGAGATAAAGATTTTATTTTTTATTATTGTTATTTATTTTAGTTTGTAACATCTTTGCTTATTTATTTATTTATTTATTAGGATTTAAAGGGCAAAATTATGATTCAACTAACCAAAGGAATTCTTCAAGTCAAATAATATTTAGAATTATCATTTCTGGTTAGAAAATTTATATCGATAAAAACGAGGATTTTCTGTCTTAAGAAGGATCCGATATATAAAAAAATATATAAAAAAATTGTGAATGTGAAATTATAATCTTTACCTGAAAATTATGAGAAGGAGAAAAATCTCGAGCCTTTGCCTAACTTAAACAATTCTATAATATTAGCGTTAATTATAAAGATATGGCCATCCAACAAGATTATAAGAGTTTGAAAATTTGACAAAAATATTACACAGTCGATGAGAGGGTAAAAGGTGTTCGAATGATTGTGGTCGATTGAGAACGATATGATAGTCTTGATAGTTTG
The DNA here is from genome assembly GCA_019514585.1 of Dendrobium officinale. Classification (NCBI taxonomy): domain Eukaryota; kingdom Viridiplantae; phylum Streptophyta; class Magnoliopsida; order Asparagales; family Orchidaceae; genus Dendrobium; species Dendrobium officinale. The sequence continues at coordinate 71,126,862 of CM033687.1, read as the reverse complement.
GCAAAAGTGTAATGGCAATGATTGAGCGGCAATGGCTTAGTGATTGAGGTGGTCAGACATTGATTGTACAATGCAATCATGGAGTTTGAGTGACAATGGGCTAACAATGGCGGTCGAGCGGCGAAATGTCAACATTAGTGGTCTTTATGATGGCAGTGGTCCGATGATTGTGTTTATGCAGTGGAAGTCCAATGATAGTGGTTGGGCGGCAAAGGTTTGACAATCGCTTTCGGGTGGTGACAATCTAATGTTAGTGGTTTGAAGATTGTATTGGTTCGGCAATTGTGGTCAGGTAGTGAAGGTCCGATGGCAGCGATCAAATGTTGGTTTGATGATTGCAGTCAATCGATGAATGTTTGATGGCAACGGTGCTCCGGTGGAGCTCTAAGATTTTTTAAGCATTTGACATCTCTTAAATCTCAAGCAAAGAGTCTCCTTTATATAAAGATAGCGATCTATTTATAGATTTTCTTAGAATGACATGTCCAATAAATTTAAGGAAATCCATTATAATCCGTTAAACTACTCGTATTTTTTTCAATGTCCATAGAGCTTTTGTTCAACATTTGAGTGCCTTAATGCTGTTGAAATTTAGCGATCTTACGCACTTTGGATTCGCCTTGTTAAGTCGGCGTGCACGTGATAATTTAAAGTATTAATTATAAAATTATTGCAAATTATTGCATGTTATCATATTCAAGTCAGTAGTAAATAAATATTTAATAAATTAGTTTAATATAAAGATTCAACACACATATAAGTAAGATAAGAACTACAAGTTACATAAAATTTCTTACATAATTTTTTTTGAAAAAATTATAAGGCATAGCCCCGTTAAACTAATTTTACTATAATTTATGATTGGTTATAAATAGTGTATATCCTCATAATTATGAAAGATTATGATATAATTTAGGGGTGTAATGATACTTTGCAGTATTAAAGAGATGTCATGCGCAAATATTTTATTTTAATACAAAAAAAAAGTATTGATAAGAATTAATGTTCAATCAACAATCTTTTTTAAAATATATTTATTTATTTTAAAATACATTGAATCAGAAGATTCTAATTTTATTTTTTTTTCTATTGAAATATTTACAAAAATAAGTATGTGATAGCTATTGTTATTATAATTAAATAGCTTTAATTATCATATATAAATATTTTTTATTATAATTAAATTTATTAAGTATCTTTTTACATTTAATTATTATTACTAACTAATAATGAATGTTAATAAGCATTATTTAAGTTTCATTAATATTTAATTAGTTTAATAAAAAGTAATAAGAGTTATTTTCATTAATTAGCAAATAAACTAATTATATATATAATTACAAAAAGTTTCAAACATTTAATAATATTTGTTATCTTTCTTTGTAAGGTAGGCCAAAAATTTTAAATTTAACCTTGTTTTCATAGAAAATGTACACAAGTAATTTTATGCAAATATTTTAATAATTTTGACTATAAACTATTGTAAATATAAATTAAATTTCTAACATTTAATAAATTATAAAATAAAAATGCTTTTAAAATTATTTGTTCAATGAAAATATATATTAAACAAACAATTATTTTATTTGTTCCAACAACTTTGGGTGTCATATAGACAACCTAGTTGCCTATGTCACACCCCAAATTGCTTAAAAGCTAAACTTCTAACAACTTTTTAAATTATTTTAAAAGCATGATATTTTGATTAATTGAAATAAAAGTAAAGCTCATATTAATTTTTTTTTTTAATATTATGCTCTCAAGAAAATATACTAACATTTTTTTGATTTATTAAAGGCTATTCCTCATACTATTTAAAGTGGCTCAATTAAAAAATATAGCTTTTATGTAATTTAATATTTAATATCTAAATCTTTTATATTTACCTCTATATCATTTTGATATCTAAATCACACCAAAATATATACATGAAAATATGACATATATGTTTTACTTGAAATAACTTAATATATGTCGTATTTTTATGTGATTTAGAAAGTTTTATTATGTAAATAAATATAAATATTTAGCTGTTAAATATGTAAATACATAAAAATTTTGTGTGTGTGACATAAAATGATATATATATATATATATACATATAATTTTAAATTAAAGTTTACAAGTTTTTCTTTGGGCCCAATTGTTGTGCCATTTTTTCTTTGAAAAATTGAGAGCCACACCTAGCCAATTTCATTCAAGCAATCAAAATTACAATAAATAAATGATTAATGTAATGACATATGCTATTGATCAGTTTTAATATAGATAGCATTGATATTTCAATATAATAACACCTAATTAAATATATAATATTTGTTAGATAACACTGGCATTTAATGGCATAGGGTCTTAATAACACAAACATCCCAATACCAATGAATAAAAACTTGGGCGGAACCAGCTTCGATTTTGACTGGGGGCAAATATATCATAAAAATAATTAAATATTTTAAAAAATAATATTATATATCTATATATTACGAAAAGTTTTTTAAGGGAGGCCAAAAGTAATTTTTTAGGACAAATTAGGTCAAAAGAATTTTTTAGAGGGGGGCAAAAGTAAATTTTTAGGAGGGGCAAAAAAAATTTTTTTACTCTCCTATAAAAAAAATTACTCTCTTATAAAAAAAAAAAATTTTTTTTTTTTTTGAGGGGGGAGGGGGGGCATATGCCCCCCCAGCCTTTATCTGATTCTGCCAGTGAATATAAACATCCTACAATAAAAGAAAATGCAAATTTTTGCTATTGGATCCTCTTCTCCACCTGAGATTGCCACCCCTTGTGCATCTCTTGTGTCTAAGATTTTGTTTGAGACAAATTTTTTTATTATTTTCTAAAATAATTTTTTAGTATAAAAATATTTTGAATTTGAAATTTTTTTACTAGAAAGTTGTTTTAGAAAATAGCAAGAAAGTTCTTAGGCATGTGGAATTGAGCTGTGTTTGTTTCCTCAAGTAAATCTTATTTAATTTCTCGCTGCTATATTACATGAAAAATGATATCAAACAAGTATAGATATTATATATATATATATATATATATATATATATATATATATATATATATATATATATATATATATATATATATATATATATATATATATATATAAAAACATTCACTACTATTAAAATAGGCTTTCAAAGCATTATATTTAACTTCTAGTTGTTTAAAAGCATTTTTTAAATGAAAAGATGAGCGAAAGAGCGACTAAATGGCGATCGGGAATTCGATTAGGGCAGATGAGAGATGAGTCTGAAAACACCTATGGACCAAGAATTGAATGGCGACCGGGAATTTGTGAGTGATGACTGATTCGACTACGGCAATGGATCGATTCAACGTCAGGACCGACAGATTCGGTCGTGGATGGGACGAAGATTCAACTGGCTGCACGTGAAGGGTTATGTCGTCGATGAAGGGAACTGCACGCGAAGGGTTGACGACGACATATTTGACAGTGACTGGGGATTTGGTGGTGACGGTTGTTTCAACGGTGTTGGAGGAATCGATGCCAAGCAAATGCAGGTAGGAAATGGGGGAATCACAAACGAAGCTGAGCACAGGTCGAATGGCTCGATTATGGCATGAAGAGGGTAAATATGCCCATTTCTAGCATTGGCAAAAATTACTCCGAATACTTATCTATAGCACCGATTTGCTAACTGCCGCTAATAAAGACTGAGAAAACCTCATATTTTTAGTAGTGATTGTACGTAGTAGCCATCATATTTGAGGGATTCAACATATATATATATATATATATATATATATATATATATATATGTATATATATATATATATATATATATAAGATCATAAAGCATACAAGAACGACCATAATAAAAACTAATAGATTTTGAAGACTACAACAGCATACTTTTTTTTTAATCTTAATAAAAAATACAACTGGTCGAAAGAAATCTTACATATGATTTACTTTTACATACCTAATAGGAAAGAAATGATCTTACAAACTGTTACGTCCTGGAATATTTACGGCGGCAGAGAAATATAGAATTTAGTATCTGAGCTTTGTACGAAGATCCGGCACGCACACATATAGGAGAGAGTGTGTACCATTCATATGATACATAAAGATTTTTACGTGAAAAATTCCTGAAAATGAGGAAAACCACAGAGCCTAGCACAGTTTGAATGAATCCACTAATATTGCAGTTGATTACAAATGATGCCCTTCATTGGGGGAAGGCCTTAGCTTGATGTACATCTTATAGAGTACATTACATGATGTGAATACAAAGAATCATTGTTGATGTATTTGTTAGGTCGGAATGATTGTAGTCGATGGGCGACATAAGTCGGAAGGACCGTAGTCGGCGGGCGACAGAGGTTGGAAAGATTGTAGTCGGCGGGCGACGGAGGTTGGAAGGACTGTAGTTGGTGGGCGACGTAAGTCAGAAGTACCGTAGTCGGCGGGCAACGGAGGTCGGAAGTACAGTTGTCTGACGACAGATGTTAGAAGGATGGCGTCAAGTAGAAGTCCAACAATGGACATAAATCCAACATCGGATATATGTCCGGCAAAAATCCGACAACAGGCATAAGTCCGGCGTCGGGTAGAAATCTAGCGACGAGCGGAAGTCTGGCATCGGGTAGAAGTCCGACGTAAGTCGGCGGCCGGGGAGAACTGCGACGTTAGATGGTATTCGGGCAAAAACTCCATAGTCACTTGGAGATCGGGCAGAGTTCCGACGTCACTGGAAAGTCGGGCGGATTCCGGTGTCACTGTGGAAGTCGGATATAATTCCGGCGTTCCGTGGAACTTGGACAGAATTCCGGCGTCCCGTGGAAGTCAAGCAGAATTCCGGAGATGGTCGAGGAGGAGTTTATTCTCTTCTTCTTATGCTCTTCTTATTCTTGCTTGGGTCCCCTCTCAAGAGAAATGAGAGACTATTAATTTATAGTTTTTTGAGGATGTCATGACCCGTAAATAGGGGGAGGACCATGCTCAAATGTGGAGTTGATTAGATGGACAGTTGATATTGAATCCCTTGATCATGGATCATTCATTAGACATTTGAAGGTCTTAATGATATTGGAATTTGACGATCTTAGGCTCATTGGATTCGTCTCGTCGAGTCGCTCGATTTGACTATAAGCATGTCATATTTAAAAACTGTTTGGTAATCCAAATTATGGATTGAACCTTACGAATGTGCTTCTAGTCTTCAATTTGGACCCATTTGGGCTCGGATTGAGTTGAATTTGGTGGCGTTGGGTTCGTATTTCCGAGACGCTCAGTTCGACAATAAGTTTGCTAAAATCAGAGTCAAGATGATCCTAGATTTAATTTTTGAAGTCTCCAACTTGATTTTTGTCTCAAGATTCGTGTCCGATCAAGATAATTTTTTGATGACATATCACAAACCTATTTTGGGAGTTCATCAGAGCAACTCAAAGGCATGAAAATAGGAGTATGAGTCTGAATTAGTTGTTTCACCCTTCCAACTTACTGTAGATTAATTAACCAAGCAGCCTTAAAAATTTAAACTAAACAAAGCAAAGCCTTCTTTCCCTAAACCTAATATGACAACCATCATGAAAATGAAAGGCAAGCACAAATACTACAAGACAATGGACTAAATCATCTTTAGAACGGGTTAGAGGATTAAGGGGTGTATACCTACTCAAGCTCAACTTACCTAGACAACACAATGCCATTAGTCTAATATAGATATAACTTGAATAAGTCAGACCTAAGCATCTAGTTGAAAATTGAATATGTTTATAATTTAGATGCCAACATAAGCCTTTTAGATAAAATTGATTAAGTTCATTCTTAAAGCTAATAAAGCCAAATTGATGAAACTTAACCCAACTGACTATGTAAGGAAACCACTTAGCTAATTTAAACCAAATATAAATTTGTTCAAATTAAATAAGAAATATTGGATGTGTTCTAACGGTTCAAATCATTTAAGAATAAAAATGAGTAAAGAAAAATAGTTTTACCTATCAAATATTGAAGAAATGGAAAAGAAAAAAGCTATACATCACCTGGAACGGCGATGAGTGATGGAGAGGGCAAGAGTTTTGGTTTGGGGGAGAAGAATGTCGAAAATTAAGTAAATTTCATGGCAAAACAATCTGACTGAAAACTCGCAGCATGAACTAATTGTCGTGAAAATTCTGGCGGAAAAATTTCGCAGGAATTTCCCACTATAATTCATGATTTTCATGTAGTGAAACAACATTATAAATATTAAAATAAAATGAGGAAGAACAGTTTTAGAGAGGAGCTGAGAGGGAGAGACTAAGCACGACAAGCTATCGAGATTATTTGAATGATCTGGAGAGAGGGAACTCATATATACCTTGCACACGATGCATGGGAGAGAGGTAGAGTGGTAACCGCAAAATGTGTGAGTTACCAAATCAAACGTCAAACGAGATCTTACATCGCTAAATTGAAAATCCTAAAAGGCAAGTGAAGTTGCAGCGAGCTCCAGGCGAAGAAGCTTCTTTAGTGATTCTTCATACGAAGCACGAGAGGTCGAATAAGAAAGTTGAAGTAGCCAAGCGAGATGTTAATAGCACGAGAAATTGAATTAGAAAGGTGAGTGGGATCCGAAGAGGCGTGAATCATACAGTGGATATTTATTGTAATTTTAAAAAAGAATAGCTAGGATTATGCTTGAGAAGAATCATATGCCACACTTTAATACTACTAGTATAGATATAAAAAAAAAATTTTTTTGCCTAACAAAAAAATATTTCTTCAAATCACAAAGTCAAAGACTTAGAACCAAAATTTTTCTTCTTCAATAGAAATAAGAGAACAAATTCACAACAAGACAAATTAAGTTGCGTTAATTCAATAATTTTTCTTCATCAATGAGATTTTAAAGAGTTTTTTTTAGTCTAAGAGTAGTTAATTTGTCATTAAAACCGCTGATTCTGATGCTAGAAATTTTAATAGACTTATCAGACCTATGTTAATTAATGCTTAAACAACTAATATTTCCCTGTTTGGTGAGATTGGGTCTTTGAAATTAGACTTATTAATTCGACTGGAAATTGATAGCCATGTTCATATTCTTAAGTGTAGCTTTAAATTATGAGTTTTAAATGATTTCAAATGGAGTCTTCTGCCCATAGTCCAATTCTGCAATAATGCTCTTCTTCTTTAAACAAAAATTGTGAAATCAAATTTAATTGAAAGTTTGCTTGTGGAAATACCTAATAGTGTTGTTGGTTCTCATTTGAATCTCGAGAGAATTGGGCTTGTTTTGTCTCATCTTTTTTGCCAGATTCTTCTTGATCTAGAAAGTATTGAACAAAGGCTAAATCGAAGTGGCGAAAAAGGAACGACAACGGATGCAAAGGAACGACAGCGGATGCGAAGGGTTGACGGTAGGATTTACGGGATTTAGCTGTTGAAGCGCACAAGGAGAAAAAGTTCTTACTTTCTTTAATGGGCACAATTCACAAGCGCCATTTTATTATTAGTATAGATTAAGAAAAACTCACACACAACAAATACTATATAAGCTTTGAATACAAGACCTCTTACTTGGAGCCACCCAACCAATATATCAAAGTGAGCTGCATAGAAAACGAGCTCAAAACAGCTAGATTAATCTAAAATAGCCAGCCCAACAGAAGAGTTGATGAAGAGAGAGAACTTCTAGTGCATATCTTGATCCAATACCCTCCAAATGTAGAAAAGCAAGTATGCAAGTAACCAAGAAAAATAACGTATTATTAATCTTAAAGTTATGATATATATAATAATATGGAGCTATTATTGTGCAGACACTCGGTCCGGTTACACGCTAGGCACCAAGCAGTATCAAGCACGGGTACCGAGCGTGATACATTTTTTGGATGACGTGGCATATTTTTATTGGTCTCAGGACTCCACACAATAATAAATCAATAATATGACAGCTTATGCACCAACACAACCTGGTAGATCATTTTTGAGCCAAATGTAGTAAACAAGCATATATAAGCGGCCAAGAGAAAGAGCTTATTAAGAATCTTACCATGTTATATATGAACATATATGATGCAACTTTAGTTTACAATAAGCCGCCAGGATGACTTATGCGCCTGGATAGTATTGGCTCCACAGCTAGCACATGACCACTACCTTAATTTCAGTTTTTGTTATTAGTTGCTTTTACAGCTTTTCCTTTATTTCTCCATATATAGATACATGGAAATTACATATAGGAGGAAGATAGAAACAAAACACAGATGTTAATTTTGACACTTTTTCACACCGAAACAGAGAATACAGAGAATATCGAGGTATTCATCTTCCCCATTCCTGCTTTGTTCTTGCAATCTCTTGTCTTCTGTCTTATCCAGGTTGCCGATCCTGCACAAGGGAGCATCAGTCTGGTATCAGAGCCACTAACCTGGAGGCGGAATGGCTGATAGAGGGAAGGAACCTGCAGTTGAGGGAACCCGAACACTTGAGATGCTGTGGGCAAATCAAGACATCGTCAATCGCCGCATTGACGAGGTCGCGGCTGAAGTGCAAAAACTAGCCGCCGAATTTCGCCGAGAGTTCAATCTTCTCCGCGCAAGACCAATGAACCAGGAGCAGTATCGGGAGGAGGCCAGAGCACATCGAACCCTTCCCAGAAGAAGAGGAGAGACCGAACAGCACGGAAGACTGCTACACGTCAATCCGCATGGTGTATCGGATTCAGAGGAGGATTTCATCCCTGCCCGTGGCGAACATCACTTGTATTCTAGTGAAGAAGAAGTTGATAACCGGTACGGCGTGAATCCTATCAGGAACCGACGAAACCCACAATACAGACGTCATTCCGGTGAATTCAAGGTGAAGATGGACATTCCGTTCTTCGACGGACACCTACACATTGAAGACTTCCTTGATTGGGAGAAGGCGGTAGAAATTTTTTTCGATTACTTGGACATTGACCCGGATAAACAAGTAAAATACGTGGCATGCTGTTTGAAGGGAGGAGCTAGTGCCTGGTGGGAGCAAACCGTGCAATCACGACGGTGAGACGGCAGAGGCCAGGTCCGATCGTGGGCTCGTATGAAGCAATTACTACGTTCACAATTCCTCCCCACCGATTATGAACAGATATTGTATATGAGGTACCAGCATTGCAGCCAAGGTGCAAGATCGGTGAGTGAATACACCGAGGAGTTTAACAGATTGAGTGCCAGAAATGATCTCAACGAGTCTACCAATCAATTGGTGGCTCGTTACATCGGGGGCCTCAAGGACAGCATTCAGGATCAGCTCGAGCTCAATTCCGTATGGTCTATGCCACAAGCTGTCAACCTTGCCTTGAAAATTGAGATGCAACAGAGCCGGAAAACCAGACCCCCTTATTCGCGGCGACATTGGCAAGAACCAGTTACTACAGTTAACAAAGGTCCTTCTCCATCAACACCAAAGACGTCGCCTAATACCCCACCGCCAAACCCTGCAGCTGGGTCGTCGAACGTGGCCGCGGACGGGAAGCTTGTGCCCAAGCCGAAGAGTGGCCCCATTACAAACCCGTATGCCAGACCATCCACTTTAAAGTGTTTCCGGTGTTTTCAGTCCGGGCACAAATCTAACGAGTGTCCTCAGAGACAGCAAATCCATATAGCGGAGCCAGAAGAAAATGCCGATCTAGATGAATCTGATGAGGACAGAGAGGCTGTTGAAGAAGAAGTTCCAGCCGACGAGGGGGAGCCTTTTATTGGAGTTATGGAGAAGCTGTTATTGGCACCTCGACAACCGAATGTGTCGCAGCGACACGCCATTTTTAAGACCCTATGCACCATAAGCGGCAAGGTATGTGACCTGCTCATAGATAGCGGTTGCACTGAAAATATAATCTCTAAAGCGGTGGTTCAAGGGCTACAATTGAAAACTACTAAACTGACCCACCCCTACAAGATTAGTTGGGTCAAGAAAGGGTTGGAAATCCTCGTCACGGATTCATGCCGCGTACTTTTTACAATTGGCAAACATTATTCATGTGAAGTTTTATGTGATGTATTGGAGATGGATGTATGCCATTTAATCTTGGGCAGACCATGGCAATTCGATGTAGGGGTGCATTATGATGGTCGCGCAAATGTTTATTCTCTAGACTGGAAAGGACGGAAGCTTCGTCTATTACCTGGTATGCCCAGTACCACGTCCCGGGAGAAAGACTTGTCCAAACAGGCTGCTATCCAGTTAGTTTCGGGAGCCAATTTAGTTCGAGAATGGCAAGATAGAGCCCCTATGTTTGCACTCCTTATTACCGAGCCGAACTCTAATTCTTCACTGCAGAAAATTCCAGCTGAAGTCTCCGATCTCCTGAATGAGTATTGTGACCTTATACCCGAAGAATTACCTGCTGAATTACCACCGTTACGGGACATCCAACACAGAATCGACTTCACGCCGGGTGCGGTGCTGCCTAACCTTCCTCACTATAGACTAAGCCCCAAGGAGCAGGGTATTTTACAGGGGTTGATCGATGATTTGCTTAGAAAACAGCTCATACAAGTCAGTCTTAGTCCTTGCGCAGTGCCGGCCTTATTGGTGCCTAAGAAGGATGGTAACTGGCGGATGTGTATTGACAGTCGCGCAGTTAATAAAATCACAACTAAATATAGGTTTCCAATGCCCCGCATTGACGAACTCCTCGATCAGCTCACAGGGTCTACAATTTTTTCCAAACTTGATTTGCGCAGCGGGTACCGTCAAATTCGTATTCGGCCGGGAGATGAATGGAAGACGGCATTCAAAACACCGCAGGGCTTATTCGAATGGAAGGTCATGCCGTTCGGGCTGTGCAACGCGCCGTCGACATTCATGAGGATGATGAATGAAATACTTAAACCATTCTTGGGGCATTTCTGCATCGTATATTTCGATGATATATTGGTTTATAGTTTGGACAAACTTAATCATTTGCAACATCTCAAAGCCCTGTTTGCGGTGCTGAGGGAGCAGAAGTTATATATTAACCTACCAAAATGTGAGCTTTTTGTGGCACAAGTTAAATTCCTTGGCTTCATCATTTCAGGTCCTGGAATTCAGATGGATCCTATGAAAATTTCAGCCATCTGTGACTGGCCTATACCCAAGTCATTCTTCGACGTGCGGAGCTTCCATGGCCTAGCCAATTTTTACAGGCGGTTCATTCGACATTTCAGCATTATCATGGCACCTATTACGGAGTGCCTTAAGCTTAAATCATTTCAATGGGGAAGTGAACAACAACAGAGCTTTGACGCCATTAAGGATGCACTGACCGCCGCCCCAGTCCTAACACTTCCCAACTTTGATCAGCCCTTTTCTGTCGACACCGACGCCTCTTCGATTGGCATTGGAGCCGTGCTATCACAATCGGGCAAGCCTGTCGCTTTCTTTAGCGAAAAATTATCACCGGCGAGCCGGAAGTGGGCCGCGTATGAGCAAGAATTATACGCTATTGCGTGGGCACTCAAACAATGGGAAACCTACTTATTACATCAAGAATTTATACTCTGCAGCGATAATCAGGCACTGCAATACATCAACTCTCAGAAGAGCATCAACAGGATGCATGCACGGTGGCTTGTCTTTTTACAGCGATTTACATTCACCATCCGGCACAAACCGGGGGTAGAGAACAAAGTGGCTGATGCCCTCAGCCGAAGGATGACACTACTCACACAGATGAAGGCGGACGTTCTAGGACTCGAACATATCAAGGACTTATATGATGAGGATGCAGATTTTGGCTCAATCTGGAAGCTATGCCAAGGAAAGAAAGTGCCTGAAGGTTATTCAATCGCCTAGGGATTTTTATTCAAACAGAATCTGCTTTGCATTTCGGTCTCTTCATGGAGGCAGCATCTGATTCGCGAGATACACGGGGGGTGGGGACTGGCTGCCCACCTAGGCCGAGACAATACACTTCATCAAATCCAAGCTCGCTTTTTCTGGCCGAGGATCCGTCGAGACACCATTCGGTTTGTGGGCAGTTGCCTTGTATGTCAGACATATAAAGGCAGAGCTCAAAATACCGGCCTATATATGCCACTTTCGGTGCCCAATTCCATATGGGAGGAGTTAAGCATGGACTTCATCCTCAGCTTACCGCGAACTAGACGCGGCAACGACTCCATTTTTGTAGTCGTTGACAGATTTTCAAAAATGAGCCATTTCATCCCGTGCAAGAAAACCTCCAAAGCCTTGAACATTGCGACACTTTTCTTTAATGACGTCATTCGTTTACATGGAGTGCCGAGAAGTATTACTTCAGACAGGGATGTGAAGTTTGTGAGCCATTTTTGGCGCGAGGTTTGGAAGAGATTAGGAACCGAATTACGATTCAGTTCAGCTTATCATCCCCAATCCGATGGGCAAACAGAAGTAGTAAACCGAACGCTTGGTAATATGCTTAGATGCTTAGTGCAAGAACAGCCCAAGCAATGGGAAGACATCTTGGCCAGGGCAGAATTTGCCTATAATGCAATGCCCAACCGCTCCACCGGTAAGGCTCCATTCGAGATAGTATATACCAAAGCTCCAAACTCCGCCGTTGATATTGCTGCAATCCCAAGAAGTGCGTCCAAGGCTGTTACCCACTTCACAGAGGATTATTCTCATATGTTGGAGGAAATACGACAACAGCTCGTGAACTCGAATCAGCGTTATAAGGCTGCTGCAGACACACACCGTCGGGAAAAGGTATTCCAGGTGGGCGATTTGGTCATGGTGCGCCTCCGACGTGAAAGGTTTCCGCCCGGAACCTACTCTAAGTTAGCCAAACGCAAGCTTGGTCCCGTACCCATTGTGGCTAAAATCAATGATAACGCTTATCGTGTTGATCTTCCTCCGGACAGCCACACGTCCCCTACGTTCAACGTGTCCGATATCTCTCAATACAAACCTGCAGACGGAGCCACTGTTTCAATCAGCTCGTCGGAGTCGAGCTCTGACGAAGCCGGGGAGGACTGATGCAACTTTAGTTTACAATAAGCCGCCATGATGACTTATGCGCCTGGATAGTATTGGCTCCACAGCTAGCACATGACCACTACCTTAATTTCTGTTTTTGTTATTAGTTGCTTTTACAGCTTTTCCCGATCCTTTATTTCTCCATATATAGATACATGGAAATTACATATAGGAGGAAGATAGAAACAAAACACAGATGTTAATTTTGACACTTTTTCACACCGAAACAGAGAATACAGAGAATATCGAGGTATTCATCTTCCCCATTCATGCTTTGTTCTTGCAATCTCTTGTCTTCTGTCTTATCCAGGTTGCCGATCCTGCACAAGGGAGCATCAATATATATGGCAGTTTCTGCAGCAGTTGTTCTACTCTTTGATCAGGCAGCCGCGTCTTCTTCTTTATCTACCTCTCGGACTAGCAGTAATATGTCAAGTGCTCTCCTCTGAACGGATAAGCGCTGAAACTGCCAAACTTTGAAGTTTTTCGAGGTCTTTTTTTTTTTTTTGGGACATTTAGTCCAATTAAGGCAAACTCACACACACAACGCATACACATAGACTCTGAACCTTGGACCTCTTGGTTGGAAGCCTAAGCTCTCAACCAACAGGCCAAGGAGAGGTCTTCTTCCTACTTCGTACTATCCTACTATACCTTTGCTCTCTCTCTCTCTCTCTCTCACTCTCTCTCTCTCTATCTATCTATCTATATAATAGCAGTCGTGTAGCTCTCCTCCTACCAAATTAATCTCGCTCTCTCTTATTCCATCTGCACCTTTCTCTCCATAAGGATTAGTGGGATCTGTAAAGAGAGGAAGGATGAACTTTGTTAGCAGGAAGATCTACCTCTACAACGTCACCACGGGACTCTACGCGCTGGATTGGTGGGAGAGATACCTCTTCAGTATCCTTGTACTTTCTACCTGTTGAGATCTCGTTCATTTTTTTGACTGTAATGCCGATCTTATCGTGTTTGTTTAAAAGATTTTTTGATATTATTCCTGTTATATTCAACTTGGCTGTGGAAACTATTTTGTTTTGTTTTGATAATAGGAAAATTTGTTAAGGCTTTTAGGCATATATAGGAAGTCTTAACTCTCGAACAAGACACACTGATCATAGTTCTGCTCTGGTTCATCTGCTACAATGGAATTCGATCGGCCACCCAACTCTTCAACAGGTAATTTGGAGTGCTTTGTAGAACAAACATGCATAGTATTAATTCTGTGGAATTGTGAGATGTTGAATTCTGGGTGTAATAGAGGAGAAATTATTCTGCTCGGAGTCTGGGCGGGAAGTTTTCGTTCGGATGCGAGTGTATACAGTGTATACACGGTGTACAATTTTATATACAATTTGATTTTTTTACACACAGTATGTATAAATACCGTATACACTCACAGTCCGCACAGAATAATTTCTCCTAGTTAATAGAGATGGAGCTGCTTTCTTTTACGGTAATTATTGCTTTGAAGGTTCTTCATTATTTAGACAGTGCAACACTGACGCTTCAGCACAATTAAAATAAAAATAGTATTCCTTTTTAACTTCGATAATGAGAAGCAGATCGATATTTACGATTCCTATACTTCGCTGCAGTTTTGCTTCATGGCCAGCTTCATTTTGGAAGTTTGGCAATTTCCTTTTTAATTATTTAGAGAGTTTTTGGATTAATGACCTATTTGTCGTTTATTTATCTTGATAAGATGTGATTGTTTGGCTTAGGCTGTGTTTGGGACTATTTTTTCTCTACTTTACTTTATGAAACATAACTTATAAAGAGTTGTTTGGGGTACGAGTTTGTACTCCATTCTAAAAAATTTTGCGTCTCGCCGTTACGTTTCGCAACCTAAGAAAGCATCATGTGTTATCCTTCTTCCTGTTGTTCACGTTTCCAAAAAGACCTAAAGGGCCTGTCACAATCTGACCCAATATAACCTGATACCATACATATCACATCGTGTCCGATTATGGCAAGAATCAAACCCCAAGATCCAGTTGAAGAAGTACTGAAATAAAATTTTCAATTTAAACACATCACATAGCCACTACTGAATATTAATAAATCGAAAGACTAATGAATCTCAAAATAATTTTCTATTTATCATCTAAAAATACATATATAATATGAGATATCTACAATAGTACTTAGCAGCATATAACATAATAAAATAAAAGTCAAACATGTAAAAATCAAAACATACCTGCAACACAGATCTAAGCATGCTATCCAAAACTACTTAGCTTGCTCATTACCCGTTCACTGGCTTGAAAACAAAAGTAAAAATATAAGTGAGTTAACACGACTCATTAAGTTATCACAGTCCAAAATATAAATCAATAGCTGAAACTAAAACAAAACTAAAAATATTGTGCTATAAAAATAAACTGAAGTGTCCTACAAAAATATGACATTGAAGCGTATACTAAAATTGAATACATTTAATTAACCATTGAAATATGTTTTTTTATTTAACCATTGAACTATACTCAAATTGAAATATAAATAAATGTCTTATTGTAATTTTTAGAATAACCATTAGGTTCCATCATCATAATATATCTTATATCAAAATCCAACCTCGATAGCTCATTGGCTATGACAAAATATCACATATCATAGCAAAATTCTACCTTGATAACCCACTGGTTCCACATAATATCACATGTCATATCAAAATCTCACCTCCGCAGCCCATCGATTCCAGCATAACAAAATCCTACCTTGATGGCTCACTAGCATCGACATATAACAGAATTTCTCATCGGTCGCCCACTACCATCAACATAACATCACATCATATTTCTTTATATTTTTGATGAATTTCATTAATTAAATAATAATTAGACTAAATTCAGAAATTGCCAAAATTCCTCAACGGTTGGCAACATAAATATTGTTGAGCAAAAATTCAATGTTTCAAAATATAGCCAAATTATCAAAACTATATATAACAATATTCTGAAACTTTAATTGAATTAGAAAAAATCACCTTCTCAATAAATAAATTATTTATATTTTAATAAAAAAATCACATAAATCTTTTTATATCTTTAAATTCATGAATAAAAAAATAACGTAAAAATATTTATAAATTAGTTAAACATGTCTAAAAAATTTAAACAAATTGATTTGCAAAACATACACCTAACGATATGAAAAACTCCACTCTTACTGAAATTTGTCAAGTAGAGGAGTTAATAGTGATGGATAATGTTTTAGCTGCCCATAATGGCGGACCATCACCAATTAATTTTCTTAAATTGGTTGTTCACATTTTATTTTAATCTGCGTTGCTTCTTGACATATTACAGGATTTTTAGCCTGTAAATGAAGTTTGTTGTTTTCTATTTAATTGAAAGTTTATCAATTTATTGCAAAAAAATTCAAAATGCTTGGATGTTATATTTCCAAAAATTTTTAATGTCGAATAAAGATATCAAAGTAATTTATTCTCATACAGTTGTAGCACAACAACTTGACAGTTATGCTTCACAAACAAAATATATTGACTTTTGTACATCAACTTCAAAATGCAACTTTATGTATAACAACTATGCAACATATTTTATCGATAGCCGTAGCCATTCCAAACACACCCTTAGTAAAGAATTTTTATTAGGTCTGGACACCTGACGTAGCTCTACATCTGGACGCCAATAAAATGTCGCTTCGTGCTCTTACTCTTTACCTCGCGGCCCGACGACCCGACGACCGGACCCGGACCGGAACCCAATATTGCTATGTATTAGCTGATTTGTACATACCATGATATTGCTAGCTAGGTTTGCTCGGTATTGCTCGGTGACGAGAAATACCATTTTATCAAGAGCAATACCGAGCAATACCCCGATTTTGTTAGGTATTGTTCGGTATTGGTCTTGACAGAGCGGTATTTCTTGTTATTGTCAAGCAATACCGAGCAATATCTAGCAATACACGAACATAGCAATACCGGGTTTCCGTTCCGGGTATGGTCGTCGGGCAGCGTGGTAAAGAGTAAGAGCACGCGATGACATTTTATTAGCGTCCGGATATAGAACTACGTTAGGTGTCCGGACCTAATAAAAATTCCTTAGTAACATCCTCATACTTGAGCTTTTCACATGCCCCTTTATCCAATATTACTATATGGATTAACTAATTTGACGAACATCTTCCAATTCAAAAACCTATGTGTACAAGGAGTTGGTTCTGCCAACTTTTGGATCGATATGTGAGTCAACCATAGTTAAGATTCATGATCCCTTTTCATACTATTTTTCCTCCTATTTTCCCACCTTCCCAATTCTTCTTCAAACCTCACAAAAATTGAACTACATCCCTCCTTCAAAATCATAACTGTTGCGTCCAGGAGTATTCGCGGCGATAGAGAAATATAAAGTTTATCGTCTTAGTGTTGTACGAAAATCCGGCATGCAATCAGATAAGGAGAGAAGGTCTAGCATTTATGAGACACCAAGATTTTTACGTGGAAAACCCCTGAAAAAGGGGGAAAAACCACGGGGCCTAGCCCAGTTTGAACGAATCCACTAGTATTTGCAGTCGATTACAAATGAGGCCCTTTCTTGGGAGAAGGCCTTAGCTTGATGTACATCTTATAGAGTACATTACATGATGTAAATACAAAGAGTTACTATTGACGTATTTGTTTTGTTGGAAGGACTATAGTCGGCGGGCGACGGAAGTCAGGAGGACCATAGTCAGCTGGCAACGGAGGTCGGAAGGACTGTAGTCAGCGGGCGACGTAAGTCAGGAGGACCGTAGTCGGCGGGCGACGGAAATCAGGAGGACTGTAGTCGGCTGGCGACGGAGATCGGAAGGACTGTAGTTGGCGGGCGACGTAAGCTAGGAGGACCGTAGTCGGAGGGCGACAGAGGTCGGAAAGACTGTAGTCAGCGGGCGACATAGGTCAGGAGGACCGTAGTCGACGGGCGACGGAGGTCGAAAGGACTGTAGTCGGCGGGCGACGTAAGCTAGGAGGACCGTAGTCGACGGGCGACGTAGGTCGGAAAGATTGTAGTCTGACGACGAAGATCAGAAGGACAGCGTCAGGTAGAAGTCCAACAATGGAAAGAAATGCATCTTCGCATAGACGTTCAGCGAAGTCTGATAACCTGTAGAAGTCCAGCGTCGGGTAGAAACTTGGCGAAGAGTGAAGGTCTGACGCCGGGTAGAAGTCTGACGTTTGTTGGTGGCAGAGAAGAGCTCCGGCTTCACTTGGGCGGAGTTTTGGCGTCAGGAGGGAACTCTGTTGTAAATTGAGAAGAATTTCAGCATCACGTGGAAGTTGGGCAGAATTCCTGCATTCTCCCGAATATCACGCAGAATCCCGGCGTGTTCGGGAGGCAGGACGAACTCCGGCGGTGGTCGAGGAGGAGAGGATTCTTCTTTTCCCCTTTCTCCTCTTCTTCTTCTCTCTCTTCACTTGAGTCCCTTTGGTGTAGAATGAGGGCTCTATTTATAGTTTTTCTGGAGTGGCATAGCCCGTAAATAGGCGTGAGATCAGGGGCGAATTGGGAGTGTTTTGAATGGACGACCGATATCAAATCCTTTGATCATGAACCATTTGTTGGGAATTTGAAGGCCTTAATGATGTCGGAATTTGGTGATCTTGGGCTCGTTGGATTTGTCTCGTCGAGCCGTTCGATTCGAGTATAAGCTCGTCAAAATCGGAGACCGTTTCGTAACTCAAATTGTGGTTTGAACCTTCTAACAGTGCTTTGAGCCCTTGATTCGGACTCATTTGGGCTCGGATTGGGTTGATCTTGGTGTCGTTGGATTCGTACTTCCGAGACGCTCAATTTGAGTATAATCTTTGCTGAAATCGGAGTTCGGGGGCTCCCAAAATTAATTTTTGAAGTTTCCAACTAGCTTTTGCCTCGAGATTCGTGCCCGATCAAGATAGTTTTTGGAGTATGTATCAATAACCTATGTTATCCACTAATTATAATTAGTCCACATAAAAAATTCATAACTTCGTAACGACACATTCAATTGACATTCATTTATCTTCATTAGTTAGCTAACATTTCAAACATTTGACATAAAGCTTCAATAAGACATTTGTCCATAAATTCTAAACTAGTCAACAATTTCTCTTAACCTTACATCTACCCTAAACTTTCCAACTCGACTTTAACAAATTAATCCTCAAATCTTGTACTAGCATCCCCATGATTTAGTATTAGAGACAAAAAATAAAAATAAAAATCCAAAATCCATTAGCTTTTATCCCAAAAGAGAGGAAACTTAATTGATCAATCTAATGAAGTACCAATATCACCAAAGTATTAGGCTTCATTTGAGACGGCTGTCTTCCTGCTTCTTAAAGTGGCTTTCTAGTACAAAAATTTTAATTTTTGTATTAGAAAGCCGCTTTAAGAAGCATGAAGAAAGCTGTCCCAAACAAAACCTTAATCTTGCCTTATAGCTTCACCACCAAGATTTTCCAACACGAAGTCACTTTTTTTTTTCAAGAGGAGGTGATCAATAAGGTATTTTGAAATTCATCAATAAGGTATTTTGAAATCAAGTGGTATATTTATTTCTCTTTTATTATTGCATTCCTTTACTTTGTTAGAAATATATGCTTAAGAAATACATAATATTGGCATGTTATGTTGATAATTCTAAGATTAAAACTTAGAATTAATGTAGAACAAATAAGGAGACTTCTAATTAAATCAATTTTAAAGTACTTTTATCTTGATAATTAATTCTATTCTATTTTATTTTATTTTCTACATTAGGGGGCTATGATATATTATTTGAAGGGAATATTATATTAAAATATATTTTGGAAGCATATAATTTCAAGCAAATTAAATTTTTAATAAAATAAATTAAGTATTTAATTAATTCTATTAAATTGGACTGGAGTTATTTATTTTTTAAGCATGAAGAAAAAAGGTAGCCATTATAGCCTATGAACAAATTTTCAATAAAAATGTTTTTGGTATTTTCTTATGAGTTTTAATATTTTTCTATAACACTTCATATACTATTTATACCACTATTGATTAAATAAAAAAATGTTATATCTTTTAAGAGCTTTTTCAATAAAGAGTTGATTCTACTAGCTTTCATATATTGTTAATGTTTGTGAACCTTGACAAAATCTTCTTTTTCCTTATTTATTTCTTATTCTCCTGCATCTCTTGCACCTTCCTAATTTCTTAATCCACTTCAAATCTCACAAAAATTTTTCTACACTTATTTCATAAAATCTTAACTCTTGTTATTCAATTATTATGACCAATTCATATAATAAATTTATAACTTCCCAATCACAAATCCAATTGTCCTAAATAACCTTCATTAGTCAGCTAACATCCCCAATATTTCATCTAGAGGTTCTCATGTTTCTCAATTAATGAAAATCAAACCTTCAACAACCATAAATCTATTAAAAAAATCTTAAATTAGTCAATACTTTCTCTTGCCTTTCTACCCATCCTTTATATCTTCCCATCAATCAACAATATTATTGATCATGGGTATTGATGTTGTTGGTGATGACATGCATTGGCCTTAGTCGGAACAACATGTACACAGCCTTGGGATGGTGTGCATTAATCTTTGTGGTGATGGCATACATCGGTCTAAATAGATAGAGTGATTGTTGATATTAGTGCCAATGATGAACTTATATGTTAATGACCATCAACTCATTTGATGTTGGAGATTGTCAACTCAAGAATGCAATGCTTGAAGATTTTAATGGAAACCAAGTAATTTATACTTATGAGGGACATAAGTGAGTTCAAATATATATATAAAAATATTAATCACTACAAAAGACAGAGAAAGAAACCCTTATTAGTGGAGTCACCATAAAAATTATGGAGGTATTTATTATCTCTACGTTATGAACTTATTAATTATACTAACTTGAAAGGTAAATAAAAATTTTGACTACACAATATATATATATATATATATATATATATATATATATATATATATATATATATATATATATATATATATATATATATATATATATATATATATATATTGAAATTTAAAAGAAGATTAGTTAAATTTTGGAATTAATTTGATATGAAAACCAATAGAGGAAGGGTAGGAGTATTGGTTTTTGAGAGGCATGAAAGTGATCAAAATTATATTAGATTAGGCTTTAAAATTTTTATAATATAATTTAAATTTTAACTAGCCAATTATTTAGAATTTGGGAAGTATGTTTTACTAAGAAGATAATAGAAAAAGGCTCAAGAAAAACAGGAGTTGCAACATGCATCACAACTAAGAAAATTGGTCTTCAATCATAGATCAAAGACAAGAACCACCATTAGGAATTACATTAAACATAAATCTATTTCATTTAAATACTAGGGACTTATAACTTGAAATCTTATGAAAGACTAAGAAAGTATAACATAATAACTATATAATATTGCCTAGAATAGCTAACTAACTCACTTCATAGTTTTAGAAATTATGATGTAATGATCTATATGTAAATATAAGATATATTAAGTTGTTTTAATTTTTAAAAAATTGGCCTGAGAACTTACCCATTGAAACTAATTAGGAATATCATATGGGTGATAGTATATTCACAAATACATATTCTTTTAGGTATTTATTATTAGATGAGTAGTACAATTTATTTCTAAAATAAGAATCACATGGCTTGTATATTTCATGACCCAATTCGATATGACCCTTGCATCTAATAGGTTTTAATGTGTCGAATGCATAATAGATAATATCCATAATCTTCATTGGAAGAAATTCTTCTATGTAAACATAATAATACAGAGGTGATAGAAACTTCAAAAGATCTGAAATAAAATCATTTCATTATTGTTTACTTTGAATCACATGACCATACAACTAAAGTACCCATTTATAATAATCATTTTTTCAATCACTATCATCATTAATACAATATCCCATGTTTGCAAAAATAATTAATAGAAGACATACCTATAATTCCTATCTTTAACATTTATCTACTCACCTCTTCCAATTCCCTTTTCTTGCTCTGAAATGATCAAGTAATAAACAAGAATGAGCGACTATTAAATTAGATTGCAAATAGCTGCTTCAGCTTTCACTTTGCTAGAGTTTTCCCTAGCACCTTCTTGGCGGCGCTAGCTGCCCCTCTCTTTGTTTGTTACAAGCTAAGGAAAGCTTTCCATTTCCCTCTTCTCTTTTTGCGGTGCTTTCTATATTCTCGTTTCTTTCGATTCATCCACCTCTAGCCTTCTCAGCCAGAATGGAGGGGTGAATCGTTTGGTCGATCCCAGTTTTTTGGATGGATCGATCAAATCTTGTCCCTTCCTTGATGTTCTCTTTATTAATTCCCTTGATGTGAGGTTTCCTGAGTTGAAACCTACCTCTTTTCATGGCTTACATTCACTGTGGATTTCGAAGGAGGAAATACTTGCGCTTAAGGCTCCTCTTCAATATGTGCTAGTTGATTTTTTTTCCCTCTCGTCGCCCATCTCTTGAATCTATTCAAAGTTTTTCTTCAATCTGAAGCTAAATGGTGATTTCTCAATTACTTTGTTGGATCCTTCACATATTTTAATTAAGTTGGTTAATGACCCGCAATATAGTAGACTTTTTTTTTTCATAGATCTTACCTGGTTAACAACAGCTATATGAAATTGATCAAATGGACTCCTTTATTTGACATTGGTTTGGAGCTCTAGTTATTCATATTTAGATATCCTTCCCAAACTTGTGGCCACACCTATTCTCCTCTCATATCTTTCACAGTCTCGATTTGCTTTTAGCTACCCATTTAAAGTTGATAATATGACATCTATTAGATCCTTTCCCTCTGTTGCGCATGTTTTGGTTGAGCTTGACATTACAAAAAAATATCCAGATAAAGTCTGGTTAGGTCTTGAAAAATTTGGTCATATTCAACATGTTGTGATGGGGGAATTTTCCCCCTTTTGTGCTCTATGTAAAAGTATTGGGCAAGTGATGGGTGAATGCTGCCCACATCCATCCTCTGCCTCATTAAATGCTATTGTTAATGCTTCTAATCCTATTAATGTTAATTCTAATGGGAATGTTGTTACTATTTTGGATTCTTTGGATAATATAGTTATTCCTAACCTAATTGCTTCATTAGTTACTAACGAGGTTCTTAATGGTGATATTCCTGATGCCTCTAAAGATATAGGGGAGATAGGTCCTACTGTTGTTGACACTGGGGATGTTGGTGGTCATACTTTGGTGAATAGGGTTCCATTGACTTTTGAGCTTGTTTATGTTGAGGTGGAAGTTCAGGCTATGGCTGCCTCCGGTGATATCAGAGATGGTGTTAATGAAGGTGCTAATAATTATATAGTTAATCTTATAGCTATTTATATTGCTTCACCTAGTTCTTTTGTTGATGTTGGTGTTGGTGTTGTTTCTTGGGGCTATGAAGTTTTGAGCCCTATGGATGGTGTGTTGTATGATGTTCCTATTACGATTGGGGATGCGATGGATTCTTATGGTTTGGTTGTTGCTTGTGTTGACTCTCCCATGACTTCGTTGGAACATGTCTTATCAAATAGGACTTTTATTGATGTTAAAGTTACGCTTATTTCTAATGAGTTTTGAAAGCTGATTTGGCGGTTAATACGGAGAGTATTTGTGTGTGGATCAAAATGATTAGCTTGAGGAGTCTTTTTCCTCACATTGTGGGGGTGATGGGGAGGATTTCCATGGGCTTGAAGATGTAGTTCAGGCGATGTATAATTTTAATGTCAATTGCATCATTGAAAAAACTTTTGCTCTGGGGGTGGAAAACATCATTGAAGGAAGTTTGAAATCAAGTAGTTCATGCTCCTTTCTTTTTCTGTTGGCCCATTTCTTGGTTGGTCCTTTTGCATTTGGTTGGTGTCATTTTGGTTGTGGGCTCTATCTGATTTGCCTGTTGGTTGTTGCTATTCGGTTGGGGGGCTATGTGTTGGGGGTTGGGAGGTGAGTTTGGGTTAATGATTGTTGTCATTTGGTGTTTGGGTTTGTGTTGACAGGGGTGTTGGGTTGGGGATCTACTAGTGTGTCTTTTTCCTCTTGTGCTACTTTTTGTTATCAGTTCTCTCCCTGGTGTTCTGTTCCTTTTGTCTTACTATGGGTAGTTTTGTTGGCTTTATTTTGCAGGCTTCTCTGATGCTCGTTTTGTTGCTTCTCGTGAGACTAGTGCTGGCTGCTTGGCCTATCTAGCTTGCATGTCTGATTTCGTTGGACCTCTCTTTGGCTCTCTCTTATGTTAGTTGGCCTTTTTTATTTTTATTGTTGTTTTTCTCTTTTTTATTTGGTTTTTCCTTTCTTTGCTTTTGTATTGTAATAGACTGAATCAAAGGCTTGTAGGTTTTGTTTCAAATGATGTATTTTTAGAGGGCTATTGATTCACTAAGGACTTGTAATCTCTTGTTTTTTTAACGCATAGGCCCCTTCTCGTGGGTTTTATCAAAAAAAAAAAAAGAGTAACGCTTGCCCTGTAGGTTATGTAGCACTTACCCCCTTTCTCATTATGTCTACATGCAGAAAATAAACATGTGATTTTATTACTACATTGTAGTTAAAAGGTCGGTCATAACAATAGGATAAAGCATGTTATAATTATAGAACTTGTGCTATAATATTCATAGCAGTGACACTACATCTAGCAGTTTGGTCAATCGGTCATTATAATCTATGGTGTTCAATATCAACATAAGTTCAGTGTAATGACATGTGTCATATTATAAAAATAAATCAATTGAAATAAATTAACAATTATAACACATCACATCAATCTTCACATATATATCATTACATCACATCATATCACATCAATACCCTCAGGCTCTTATACCTCCCAAATACATCATACATACACCATTACATTACATCAATCCTTTTAAGTGTCAGCCCTTATACCTCCCAAGCAATTCATATATACAATATCATGCCTTTATAACTCCCTGTGCACAACATAATTCATTTATACAATTGTTCATGTCCTTATGTCTCCTAGTGATCATTTCACATTAATTTCTAATCACATGAACATAAAAAAAACAATGCTCTTAACATATATGAATAAAATCTAATATACAAGTACAAAATTTCAAATGAACAACGAAGGTAATAGTGTTTTCAAGAAATTACATATACCTTCATCATTTACAAATCACAAGATCATTTATGGGCAGCATCATTTTCATAAATTTGAAGTTATTATTATTCTATAGCCACTCCTATCAGTGTCAATATTCTCACTAAATAGTTAAAAAATTTCATGTCGTTAAAAATATATAATAAAATTCTAGATTTTTCCTATCAACCTGACCCTAACAATTTATTCTACAACATATCAGAAGTTAAATGATGGAAAGTTCCCCAAGCTTCATTTACTTGAATATATTATCAAAACACTCATACAAATAACCCAATATGAAAATTGAGATAGGATAATGATAACATACCACAAACTGATCAATTTTTTCAATTAGCTTGTCGAGCGAAATCAGCTTAAGAGCACCAAAATCTACTTTCTATTTCTAAAATCTCTTTCTTTCTCTCTAGCTGGGTCTCTAAGAAATATTAATTTTAAAGTTATTTGGATAATTCAAAATTATTATTAATTTTAGTTGTACCAACACAAATGCATTTACTCTAAGTTAGCATTTATAATATTATAAGCTTTAGAAATTTGTTTTATGAAAATAATTATAAAAAATTAAATATTAGATACATAAATATGTGAAATGTAATAATTATAAAAATTTATGATATATATGTAAATCATTATTATTATTATAATATTTAAGCTTACACGTTTTCCTTTGGGTCCAATCTGTGCGTCTGTGCGCCAGTTGTTCTGTTGATTGATTAGGCGGCCCGTCGTCTTCTTTCTTTTTCTCTTGCTTGGACTCGTAGCAATTTATCAATGCCCTCCTTCTCTGACCGGGGAAGCTCCGAAACAGCCAAAGGTCAAAGCAAGCGGAGTTCCAAGTCTTCTTCCTACTTGCTACAATCCTACCTTCTCTCTCTCTCTTTCTCTCTCTCTCTCCCCCTTTCTCTATCGCTCTATATAATAGCAGTTGTGTTGGTCTCCTCCTAGCAATTGATCTCGGCCTCTCTATTTCGTGCTGCACGTTTCTCTCCAGAAGGAATCGTGAATCGGGGGGATCGAAAGGGAATCTGTAAAGAAGAAAAGGATGAATTTTGTCAGCCGGAAGATCCACCTCTACAACGTCACCATGGGCCTCTACATGCTAGATTGGTGGGAGAGATACCTATTCAGTATCCTTGTTCTTTCTATCCATCTTGTTCTCTTTAACTGCGTTCATTCTTGATTCCAATTAAAAATAGAATATCGATATTCCAGTTATATTCAACTTGGTTGCGGAAATTTTTTTTTTCTCTCTTGAAAAGAGGAAATTTTATAAGTTTTTGGGCATAATAGGTCTTAACTCGACCTAGACATATTGATCATCGTGTTGCTCTGGTTCATCTGCTACAATGGGACTCGGTCGGCCAGCGTACTCTACAACAGGTAATTTGGAGTAAATAAAAGTTTTCATTCTCTTACCTTCGATCCTGTTTTTCAAAAAAGATAACTTAGAATTGTTTAGTTTTTCATGTGTTGTACCTGTGCTCTCATGCATTAGTTTCACTTATCCGCAAAAGTTGGCATTTTTTGATTCAGAATTTAGGCTGATGAGAAGCAGACCAACATTTAAAATAACTTTGTATTTATATGAAGTCAGTTCATCTCTAAACTACCTGCTTCATTATTCATTAGATGAACCTTATCTATCCTTGATGCTTATTGATCAATAAGCTGAAATTTTGCTTGTTTGAATCCAACTGCTCGATTCTACTTCCAAACTTTCATTTTGACTTCTGAATCAGCCTGTGCTATATGCTTTTCTTTTGAGTTCTTATGAATTCTTGAATTTGTAGAGGTTGTTTTGTATCTTAGCAATGCTATTCCCAATGCAGACTAGAAGCTGCTGAACATTTCTCAACTTGTGCTATGTGGCATGATTAATCCGATATTTCTGAGATTTAGAAAGTTCTAGATGGCTCATTTTTAATAAAAAGGGATTTAGTATTTATATATCTAATGTTAAATCTTTTTATCTATCTATGTAACATCTTAATTTATAAATGATATAAGAAATAACTAATATTAACTTACTAAAGTGAAGTATTCCTCGTCATGCATATATTTTGATGTCATGTAGAATCTAACCTGTCAAGTGAGTATAAAAATTTAAACGGTAGATATATAACTACATATGAATTCAGTGCTAAGTATATAAATTCCTTAATTTGTTTTCATCTAAGTCACTGCGGGTTCTTCTCATCCTAAAGCACTTGTTGAAAGAGCACTTATTTATGTCCTAAGATTTATTAATCTTTTGGAATGTTGAGCTCGCCTAAAACCTCAACAACAAAATTACACATTCACATCACAATTAAGGCTTCGTTTGGGACAGCTTTATACATATGTTTTTTCCCTACTTTCAAGGGATTTTTTATTAAAAAAGCAGCTTTACAAAGCCCTAAAAAAGCCGTCTCAAACGAAGCTTAAATTTAAGTGTGCTGAATGTGCACTTAAGTATTCTTTTGGGTGCATATGTTGTGAATTGAGGTGTATTCGATGCATAGCACACACTAAAATACACCTAAATACACGGAGAATGTGCGTATCTAACCACCCACAGACTTTTTTCTCTTCTAATTAACATATTACTGTTAAGGATGTCAAGGCTGTATTTTTTGTAATATCAGATCAGCTGGCAGTCATTTTTGGCAAGTAATCTGTGCAAACTCCACTTTTTAAAATATTTTAATTAGGCTTTTTGAGATCCGAAGGCACCTTACTCTGACTGTCTACGTTGTTGCTTGTTTCTGAAATACTAGATGACTTTTTTTTTCTGAAATTTTCTGCTTAGTAACCTGGCAATAGAATTTGGACATATTCTCTCATTATATATCGAAATTTTCTGCTTAGTAACCAGGAAAAATGGCAATAGGAATATTAGTATATTTTGGTCAATTTATTAGACAATGCAACATACCTCTTCTGACATTGAAGTGTAGCATCCTAGAAACTATTAGGCTACCACAGCAGCTTCACTGCATGAAAGTTTATTTCTTTTTTTTCTTTTTTTGGTTCAGAAAAGCTTGTTTGAATGAAAAATATTGATTGTTTTGTTTTACATCTATTTTCCTTTCAGCCACATCAAGCCCAACTTAATGATTGGGGGGAACTTTGCAGCAGGAAACATATCATACTAGATGTCAACAAACTAGATAAGGATGATGTGTTTGAACTATTGTTAAGATGTAAGCATGCAAGCTTATGCTTCCTCAGATATCAAGACTGTCATCATTATGTTTGTAAATCTAATTAGTTCTTCTGTTATTAACAAACAATTTGTTTTCCCAGCAATGTCCTGGTGTGATAATCTATTTTGTTAATTACTTCCTGTCATGATTTTGATTTTCTGCAACTTCATCTATGAAATTTCAGAGGAATTCTCTGTTTATGATGTTATTCATTTTGTCTCTTATGTGATAATGAAAAATGCTTGATGAAATTGTTTGTGAGATTCAACCTATGACTGTTTGAATGAATTAGCTTGGAGATCAGTGTTATACATGATTTATCATTCAAAATTTATATTTCAGTTATTTTAAATCAAAATAAACTATTTTGAGAGATATTAGGAATGAATTTGGGATGATTTTCAGAGTCAACTAAGAAACACCCATATTAAGGAGATTCTTGGTAGCTTTAGAACTTGAGTGAACTATTATTTAAAAAAATTGGCTAAAACTTGGGGGAGTGTTTGGATTTGGGGCAACTTTTTGATTGTTTTGTTTTTCAGATCGTAATTACCCTTTTATTTGACAACTTTTTTTTTTCTATTTTTTTTATCATTTTTAAAATTTTTTTTGTAATGAGAAGCTGATTTTTACAATTAGATCTTCTACTAATGTGCTGTAAAACAACTTTCACAGCTCTAGCTATTGTTTGAAATCCTAGCGAATTACTTTTGGATTTTGCTTTTCTAGACTTACCTTCCCCCGTTTTCTATTTATCTGAAATTCCATCCAGTTAGGATATCAGATGTTTGCTAGCTACTTGTTGGATCCATATTTATTCATTGATAATATAAGATTCATACCTTCAAAGCTATGAGATTTTAGTGGATAGAAGCATGATGAAAAAAAAAAGAGGAAAGACAAGAAGTATGTTAAAGGAACCCAAATCTAAAGAGGAGCTATAAGATTTTATTATTAATGTTCATTGTATAAGAAAACATTCCAAAAGTCTAGAAAATGGCTCTTTTATGCTATATTTATAGAATTTATGTTCTATAGGAATGACAATACAAAATATAAAGCATATGTAAAAAATATGTAGACCGACAACATACATGAAATGAGTCTATGTTGATCATGTGCATGTGGACAACTATAATGATTTAGTGAAGTCAATAATTTTCCCGAAAATCAAATTGCTATAGTCATGGGCAAGTTGTTGACTTCTTGAGGAACCTGTCGATTTCTTAAGGAACTAAAAATATGTCAATGCCATTGCACTCGCCTTTTCTTTGGATGAGTTCATAGATTGTAGTTGGTTATTTGGAATGAATTCATGTCATTGTTACTGGCGTGGGCAAGTTCATTTTTAGATTTGAATAGTTCCTCTTGATATAAGATCAAGTAAATTGAGTTGATTTGGCTTGAAATGGGCTGATTAAGCTTGAACCAGTCCTACTTGGCTTAGACCTGATTTTTTGAATATTTGATTAAACACTACTAATATTTTATGTTGGCTTTCCAAGGCACACAACCCCTCTTTTTGTCAGAAGAGTGACTAAGGCCTCGTTTGATTAGGCTTTTTTTTTTTTTCCGTTTCCATATTCAAACGTCGAAATCAATTAGTATTTACTGTTTGGAATCAAAGCTTAACAATAATTCCTTTTTAATAAACATCATTTTTTCGACGGTTACAAAATTCTTTTTGTATCTGCTTCTTCGGTCACAAAACGGAGTTTCAGAAGCGAATTACTGATTTAAAATTACTTTCAAGTATTAAATAATAAAATCTCAAAAGCAGAACTCCTAAACAAACAATTTAAAATTACTTTCAAGTATTAATAAGCACTTTTAAAAATATTAGTCAAACATATCTCATTATTGAAATTCCATTTTATTGAACGGCTTTTTCTCAACCTCCTTTTCTAAAACTCCTTTTTATGTAAGCATAAACCGAATCAAACGAAGCCTAAGTTAAGTACCATCATTGCTTAACTTTTAGTGTTTCCCTTTGACCATTGCTCTAAATTTGCAATTGATTGATGCCTAATATTTGATGCTCTTCTCTTCTCACTTAACTAATGTGCCCTCCTATCCAAAGACTGACCAAGTTGGTTGCTCATAATCACCTCACTTTAAACTTTTCTTATCGACCATTGCTTTGCTCTAGCCAATATCATTTTTCAAAGTTTGTTAGCCACTAATGTCTAAAGCTCGCCTTTTTGTTCTTTTAGTCTCACTTCTTATCTAGAAAATGATCAAGCAAACATTCTATTAGGAACGGAGTAATTGAATTATTTATGTCGTATTTGTATTGATTGATAAAGATTGGTTATATGAGTTAGGTTTAAGCTAAATTATGAGATCCAAGAAAGAATATCTAGTTATTTACCTTGAAATTCAAGATGTTTCAAGATGAAACCCAAAAGCTATGTTACCTATGTCATAATCTATGATTCAATTCAAATGATATGCCCTTTATGATATAATCCATAATAAGGCTAATATTATGTAACTCCTCCATATTCAGCATTTGGTTTAAACTGTTTCAAACCGATTGAAAAAAGATAAATCTTTGAATTTTTGAGTATTGAACACATTTGCATGTCTTTGAGAGTGTTTTAATACATGAAAAATGATTGCATGCATTATAGAATGAGTCGCAAGTGGTTGGCATGAATTTGGGCAAAATTTGAAAAATATTACTATTTGATCCGCTTCGCATTGGGTGTCCGAGTATCTTAGTGCTGCTATAGGACCATATGTCAAATAATGACATTACAGTGCTATAGTCTTAGGTTTGAGTTTTGCACTAGCATCATAGTGCTTTGATAGTAGCACCGCAGCGCTAGACCATTAACAATACATTAAATATATTGTAAAAGCATTATTCCATTCATTTTGATTGAGTTGTCGGCTGAGTAGGAGAGAGAAAGAGAGATGTTGGAGAGAGAAAAATGGATTTTTGGGCCGTTTGAAAAAGTTGTCCAAATCAAGGTAGGTCACATTATGCATATCTCAGTTTTAAAAAATACGAAGTTTTTTTTTTAATTTCCAATTAAATTTATATTTTCATTAGTGAAAAATGTGGATAACTTTGCACCGATAAACTTTAACCACGTAATTTTTTATATGTTATAAAGATTAAGATTATGAACGTTTTGAGTATTTTCTAAAAATTTTAAACCTAATATTTTTAAAATTGTATGATTTTTATCAAATATAAAATAATATGGATGTTGAAAATAGTGTTGTAGTACAATTAATATCTTAAAATAATATTTTATAAAATTCATGATAATTTGGTTGTATTTTGAAAGTGTGAATATTGCTTAATAATATTTCATGTTGACCACTGTTATAGGAAATTGTGCAATTATGATATGCGTTCAATTGTGTTTTACCTGCTATATATAATGTGATGAAATATGTATATATCAAAAGATTACGTGGCTCTAAGCTCTTAAAGAGTATATCTCAAAAGATTGCAATACTATGAAGATTGCAGCCCCTTATATCTTCAAATTATAGCCACAAGAACATATCTTATAAACCCTAAAAATTCATATATAATGTAATTGAAAAATCTCTATTTGGAGATATAAGGGTCTACAATCTTTTGAGATTATGTTTATGTAAGAGAATATTTTGATGCTTATAAGATATGTTATAGTGGCTATAAGCTATGTTCTGGTGCCTATATATATCTGTTCTGGTGCTATAATCACAAAATGTAGTCATAAGAGGCTAAAATTCTTTGAGATTCTATCAAGTTTTGGGAAAACAAAAAATGCAACTGATTTGAAATTGATACGAATTGTTCTGTGATATGAATTTTAGTTTATTTAATTGCTCAATTTTAGTATTTAAATATTTGAATAACTGCTAAGCTTTTAGTATTGTACAATGATTTATTATACTACATTTAACTACTTTTAAATATTATGAAAAATGTTTAATAAAAGAATTTTGAAATTTAGATCCCTTTGTGTGGCATGCTGAGTATGATTTTCCTTATGATTTTCAAGATCTAGGAAAAGGAAGGAGCTTGTTAATTAATAGTTTCAGAATTTGATCGGAGTTGGTAGATATTTCTTTTATTGATTTTTGTACAGTCATAACTAGTTTTTTATTTAGTTATGTAACATTTATTTGTAGTCATGTACTGTTATATATACATTTTGATGAAATGAAAGCAATCTTGTGGAGGAGTTGGATTTCCTGTTACAGCTCAACATGGTAGAACATATCCTGGTCGGGTTGGATTGTGACATATTCAACCATTGTAGTTATGCCTACAACCTCAAAAATAATGACATATGCTATGACCATTTTTCTTTTTATTCCATGGTTGATAGTCTACATGCAATGTTATATGTAGATTCCTATAATGTTCAATGATTAATATGCTCATTGCTTCATTTCCCTATTGTGTTTACCATTATTTAGAACTACAATGTATCAACTAAGTTATATATTTTTATATAATTAGGATTACTTTTAAAGATAGTTTTTGATGGACTATGTTAGGAAAGTATTTGGAAGTAGTCTTTAGATCAGGCATATGTATAATTATGATAGATGTATGATTCCAAACATTCAAATGTATTTTAAAAGATGATCACATGTTAGATGCAATATTTCTAGTTATGTTTATTCATATGACTATATGCATATGGAAAAATTTATCTATGTTGTAAATTTATGATTTAATGTCTACTTAATGAATTTGGAATACTT
Organism: Dendrobium officinale; assembly: GCA_019514585.1. NCBI lineage: Eukaryota > Viridiplantae > Streptophyta > Magnoliopsida > Asparagales > Orchidaceae > Dendrobium > Dendrobium officinale. The sequence continues at coordinate 71,093,870 of CM033687.1, read as the reverse complement.
ATTTTGGAAAAAAATGTTTTAAACTATGATGTGGATTTTTTAAGTATGTATAAAATTTTCAATCTTATCTAACCATTCGTTCCCCCCTTAGGACTTTGAACTCCCAAGCTAGATTATGATAGTAGCATTGCACGACTTTTAATATTTCAAATCAAAATTGCTCAGTGCTTGCCAATGATGATCATGTGTCCTCTTTTAAATATCAATGTATGATGCTCATCTCCTCGTTGAGCTCATCTCATATTTCATCAAGAAAATGAACAAACTAATCGTTCACCCTCATCAAATTTTTAGATTTTTATTGTCAATTATTACTTGATGATATGTAATGATTGATGTTTGTGTCTATTAATTACTATTATTGAACACCCATTTTCTTAATCCCATGATCTCACCTCTCATAGGAGAATATTAACTTTAACACCTATTATCTTTTGGATGCCTGACATTCCTCTTAACAATCACTCGATACTTGCTAACAATTAGAGTGAAACATAGGTAATGAACAATATTAGACTATATTATGATTTAATACCATATAAACATGCATTATGATGAGAGAGGGGAGAAAGTCAAGGGGTGATTGAAAAACCTAGGTTAAGTGATACTCAAAAGGCTAAAGAGAAGAAGATGTTACTAGAGCCAATCATGATAGAAAACAACACACTAGAGTATCTAGAATCGATTGAAAGTCTTCCACAATGTTTAAAACAATAAATTCAATAACTTATGCTTAATATTTTGAACTTTAACCTTTCCCACATAATGTTTGGTTGGTTAAGTGCACGAAAAAGCCTTACGAAATGTATAGTGGTATATACTTGCATAATATTTTTAAACCGTTCTATTCATATGTTTGATGTACAATTTAATTCTCTAAGTAATATTAAATATGTCATCTTACTTATTTTTATTGTATATTTGTCGTTAATGATGCTAGTTTATATCACAATTTGTTTCAAGTTTTTCAATATATTATCGAAGAAATTATTCTGTGCGGACGCCAACACAACTTTATGTCTGGATGCCGCAGTACCGAGCGGTACCAAGCCGCGGTATTGAGCAGTACCGAGCTGCGCTACAATAAAAAGGTGACATGATACATTCTGATTATTCTCCGGACGACATTCAGCATCCGCACAAAATAATTTTTCTTATTATATTCGAGGATTTTAGATGCACATATCGTTAGTCCTATCGATGGCCTACCACTGAGATCTCATCCTTGCATTCACCATAAGATCCAATAATGTCTTTTATTATGACATCCCATCATTTTGAATGTCCTTCATGGTGAGATTTTATCATGATAAGAGAGGGGTCAATTGAGTGATATCTTAAATAAATATTAATTTAGATATTAAATATGTAATATAAGATAGTAGTGAGTGTTATTGTCTATGTAAATCCCCAAATATAAGTTATTGTGGTCTGCGGACTGCGAGTTCAGAACCACTCGACTCGAGCTAAAGAATCGGACGTTGAAGCCTTACATGGCCGGGCCTGCAGCCGGCGGCCGGTCGTCGTCGTCGTCGTCGTCGTCGATGGCCGTCCTACGTCAATCCATGTCATCCTTCTTCTCTTCACTTCCCGTTCTTCTCTTGGTATCGCTTCTCCTCTTTTCCCTACGCTCCGCTCTTCTCGCCGGAACCCTTCGCCTCTCCTCCCTCCCTGATACCGATCCCCTACTCCGATCACTCCTTTCCCGTCTCTCTCCTCCCTCTTCTTCTTCGTCTTCGCCCACCTCATCCTCCTCTAAAACCCCTCGTTTGTTCCACCTCTCTCCTGCCGTGCCCCTTGCTGACGACTTTTTCTCATCTTCGCCGTCACTCAGCCGCCGTTCCTCACCGAACTCATCCTTTTCCTCCCCGATCTATATCTTCCTCTCCTTAAATTCTAGTGCTTTGGCTAGGGTTGGGATTCGCCCTAAGTACACCCCAGACCCACCCTCCCGCATCCTCTTCTCCCTCTCAGATTCCGAGAACGCCTCCCAAGAAGAGGCCGATCGGGCTGCAAAAGGCTTCTCATTAGGCAAGGACGGACTCCAGCTTGTCCATCTCCTCTCCCTTCTCTCCTCCGCCCACGCGGTCGCTATCCTGGGATTTATCCTCTGCTATGCCACTGCTTTTGGTGTTGTTTTCTATTGCGTTGCCTGTAACATGCTCTCCCGACCCGTACCGTCTCTCACCCAGGCCCTTCGGTATGGCGCAAGATTAGGAGTCCGGCGCCTCGTCGGGTTCGTATTCTTGAAGTGGGCCATCAGGGACGCGCTGGTTCAGCTCCTCTGCATCTGGTTCTTTGCCAACGTCGAGGACCAGAACAAGCTATTCAAGCTCTTCATCAAGGTCAAGCTCATGCCCTTCTCCTTAACCGTGTTGTCCGGGAATGAAGATACTGAGCTTCCTGGGTTTCTGTTTGTTTGGGGGCTATTGGACTTGGCGGTGTCCATGATTCTCGTTTTGGTGCCTTGGATTGTTGTTGTGGATGATATTAGAAGGACAGGGCAAGAAGTGGTGAAGGAAGGGGTCTTTCTGGTGACGTTAGTCACTAGACAGTGTATGTGGATGAAATGCTTAGAGATAGCCTTGAGCGGAAGGCTGGGGAGGTTGCTTCTTTCTGCATTTGCTGGAAGAAGATTTGCTATGTGGGCTCAGGCAATGCTAGAGGTTTATTTCATGGTGGTCTGGTTGGTTGTGTACTTGGAGGCACGAAGAAAGGACTGCGAATTAGGGGGTAGGAGATTTGGAAGGGAAGAGCTGGAGCGGTGTATTGACAGGCTCTGATGACGGTGCTGATGGCGAGAGAGGGTTTTCTGATTGTAGTTAGTATCATGCAATTTGCAGAGGTATTAATTAAATACCATTTTGATTACTTACTTACAATTAGTCTTGTTTTACCTTGACACTCTTGTTACTTCCGTATTGCTTGTTTCTTTATTGGGGGAGTCATGAATTTGTATGTACAGTTTCACAACTAATAGATTCCATGTAGATTTTGAAAGTGTTTGGATGTTTTATGGTTATATGTGATCCACGCATCATGTAAATAAAATGAATGTCGTTGTTACTCACATATTATCAATTTCAATATTTTATTTTATGTAGATTTTCATGGTTTATAATTACTTATGATCCCGTTTGGTGCACAAAGCATGCCATTAAGTGGTTGTTCTTTTGATAATTATATTCTGCTATCTTCACCATTCCTTTTATTTTTAGATTACAATCTATATGCAACTGAAATTTTGATGATACAAATTTTTTACTGCCAAAACTGAACCTCTCATGGTAGTGCTTTTCCCTCCTGGTTCCTAGCATAGTTGTTGTCATGGATTTGTCTCCATTTGTGAAGGTGTTCTACACCAAGAAATGACTTTTCTTGTCAACCTTCTTTTAAGATGTGAGAATACATGAATTTGTTGAGCTCTTTATGACGATGTGTTTCAACTTGGTAAGTTTCACTGTTCGTTGTTGTATATTTTAATTGGAAAGTTGATATTTTACTTATTTTCTCATTGCATTGATATTACCCAATCAACACAGTCGTTGACATTTTGAAGTCCTGGATGAAAAAAATGGAGGGATGCGTTAGATAGTCGTCAACTAGCATAAAATTTGTCGAATAATCATGACATGAATTCTTTAATACATTGTGTTAATGCTAAGGTGTTCCCTGGAAGCGATGCGCTGTGTGGCCTGAATACAATAAAAAGTGTGCACGGTTGCTACACCGGGGCTTGGGTGTCATGTTAAATAGGCAATAGTCCCCACATCATGGATGGATGTGGGAAAATAAGCAAGTCCATGAAACTAAAATTAGGATATGAATTTTGGTTTTTTTACAACAAATTAATGGATTTGATAGATTTTATGATTCATAGAAAGATAAATATTCAATGTATTCAGAAAACTAAATGGATTGGAGAGAAGGCTAAGGAGATTGATAATTTAAGATTTAAATTATGGTATTTTGGTAGGAGTCATATTAGAAATGACGGTGTGATTAAAGATAGGAATTTGAAGGATAATATTGAAAAATTTGTAGAATTGAAGATAAAATTATACTTTTAAAGATTATTGTTGATGTTATGATTATTAATATTATAAGTACTTATGCTCCTCAAGTTGACTTAGAAGAATTAATGTAATCTTGAAGAAAGAGTTCTTATTGGAGGAAATTTAAATGAATGTGTTGGTAGAGAGGTAGATGATTTTAAAAACATTCATGGTGACTATGAGTTTGGAGTGACTAATGAAGGTGGTAAGACTACATTAGATTTTTGTATATATTATGATTTTGTAATTGCTAATGCTTTATTTAAGAAAAGAGATGAATATCTAATCACTTATAAGAATGTATATACTATATAGTAAAACTCAGAATAATTATTTTCTTATAAGAAAAATAGATAGTTTAGATTGCAAAGATTGTAAAGTTATTTTGAGTGAAGGTTTATGTACTCAACATCGCTTATTAGTTTTAAACGTTAAGATGAATATGCAAAATATGAAAAATAAAATAAAACGTTGTTCTAGAATTAAATGGAGGCATTTAAAGAATAATAACAAAAATATTTTTGAGAGTAAGTTTCTAGATCTTAAGATTTTGTCTATGTATGAGGAAACTAATGTTATATGTGAAAAAATAGTTAGTAATATTAAATTTGTTACAAAAGATGTGCTTAGAGTGTAAAAGTGAAAAGCTATTAATAATAAAAATAGTTGTTGGTGGATTCCAAATGTGTAAGAAAATAAAAAAAAAAACATAAGAAGATTTATTATAAAAAATAGGTTTTGATGTAAAAATTCTAATAATTATGAGAAATATAAAGATACCCTTAAAGAGTCTAAGAAAACAGTATGCGATGTAAAGATTTTAGCTTTAATAATTTATATAATAGATTAGATACTAAAGAGGACGAAATATATATGTATAAATTAGTCAAACAAAGAGATACGAATAATAAATATTTATTTTAAGTAAAGCGTATCAAGGATGAGAATAAAAAAAAATGCTTTTATTAGAAGAGTATATTTAACAAAAAGTGGATGAGATATTTTATTAAACTTTTCAATGAAGACTGTGAGAATACGATTGACTTTAGTGACCTTAGCATCCTAAAAGAAAATAAATATTTTTGTTTTTATCGGCGTATTAGTTAAATCAAAGTTAGAGAGATTTAAAAAAAAATGAAGTGTGAAAAAGCTATCGGACCTGATGATATTCCAATAGAGGTGTGAAAATGCTTAGGTGATGAAGGAATTTTCTGGCTTACTAAACTTTTTAATATTATTTTGAAGACTAAAAAGATGCCAGATGAGTGAATAATGAGTGTGTTGGTTTCTATTTTTAAGAATAAATGTGATGCACAAGTTTGTGTGAATTATAGAGGAATTAAGTTAATGTATCATACTTTTAAAACTGTGAGAGTGAGTTATGGAGCATAGGTTATGACATGATACTAATGTTTCTCAAAATCAATTTGGATTCATGCCGGGTAGATGTACTATAGAAGCTATATATTTATTGAGAGGTTTGATGGAGAAGTATAGAGAGAATAATGATGATCTTCATATGAAATTTATTGATTTAGAGAAAACATGTGATAAAGTTGCAAGGAAAGTGATATGGAGAGTTCTAGAAAAGAAAGAGTTTAATAATGCTTATATTCAAGTCATTAAGGATATATATGCAGGAGCTGTTATTTGTGTTCAAACATAAAGTGATTTGACCAAGTATTTTTTTGATATTTTTATTGGATTACATCAAGGATCAGCCTTAATTCCATATCTTTTTTGCTTTAGTCATGGATGTTCTCACTAGACATTTGTAAGAGGTTGTGCCTTGGTGTATGCTTTTTGCTGATGATATTCTTCTTATTGATAAGACTAGAGAGAGAGAGTTGAAGGTAAATTTGAATTATGGAGGTCTACCTTAGACTTTAAATATTTTCGTTTGAGTATATCTTAATTTGAATATATGGAGTGCAATTTTAGTAGTAATAGATCTAGTGGGAGATTGTGACTTTGGGCGATCAAGTCATTAATAAGAGCACACTGATAGGAAACAAGTGCATGAGCCGAGAAAACTTTGGTTGAAATTTAGAATTTTTGCAAGATTCAAGTAGATTTTGAGATTAATTCTTTGTCAAAACACTAGGGAAATTTGATAATAGATGAAAAGTAGAAGAAAATAAGCAAGATATAATGGATCTTCAATGGAATAAATCAGGAGTTGACCCTGATTTTGTGCTGGCTGGACCGGTCCATCTTGGACCAGTCTATCATACACGTTTTTTATATCTTGGGTATATTGTTCAGAGTGATGATGAAATAAATGGGGATATTATTAGCATAATTCAAGTAGGATGGTTAAAATTGAGGAATGAATTGGGCTTGTTGTGTGATAGAAAAGTGCCTCTCAAACTTAGGAAAAAATTTGTTAGACCGATCCATTGGACCGGTCTAGCCGGTCCATATGGGACCGGCTCACGGAGACATGAGGCAGAACCTATCAGCCTTTGGTACGCGGGATCCAACCGCCCGCTTGCTACAGAACTGTTTAGGAAGGATTTTGAAGGAAGTTTAGGAGGGAAATTGAATGTAGGGATTGTTTAGGGATTTCCTTTTGACTTGTATGCATTAAATAGTTTCTTTTTCTAGGGTTGCAATATCTTGAATTTGGCTGAAATTTGAGATTTTTTTTGATTTCTTTTGGGCTCTAGTGGCGTCTAGAGATTGGGAGAGAACGATCCTCCTCTAGAATAGAGGATCAATTGTATCATATTATTTTCCTTTTCTATTTCATCAAATAATATAAATTTCTACTGTTTTCCTGGTTTTGTGTGGATTTTTGTGGAGAGTTTTCACTATTTTTCGAAGATTGATAGAAAATACTTGAGATCTATAAGTGTTCCCTATCAAATTGGTATCAGAGCAAATCTTGGGATCGTTTGTGGGTTGTTTTTGCAAATTCCAGCGGCTGTTCTTGGGTCATTAAAGAATGAAAGCGCTGTTTTTCGAAGGAAAAATTCAGATTTTTGTGTCACAAAAATTCGGAGAACGATGGCTGCCAAAAAAGTGGACGCTTTGGAGGAGAGATTGGAAGGAGAGAAACGAAATCAAAACCACGGTGGACATAATTTCTTCAATGGAAGGGCAAGTTGCGGACTTACGAGAGATGATGAAGAAGTTGTTAGAATTCCACAATCAATTGGCAACTCCTGTAGTGAGAGGGCCAGAAGGACATAATATAAATTCTAAAATTTGTAAGGATGAAGAAGAGGTAGAGATTGTAGAGGGAGAAAGGAGAAAACCCCATCTGGAGCCTTTCTAGAGGGGGGGGGGGTAATAGAGGAGATAGGTTTGGGGAAAGGCATGGGTATGGAGTGCAGGAGAAACGGGGCACTGATTGAGAATGTAGGGAAGGAAATTATGGTCGTGAGGGGCTGATTTTGAAGGGAGGAGAGGGGAATTAGAAGGAGGTTATGGGTATGAAAGGGGAAGGGAAGATTGGGAGACTGGGGGGGGGGGGGGAAACGCTTGGGAAAGGGAAAACTATGGAGGAATGAGGGGAAACAGGGGAGATCAGAAGGTGAGGAGGTTGAAGATGCCTATCTTTGAGGGGGAGGATGCGTATGTGTGGATCTATAATGTGGAGAGGTACTTTGCTATTAATGGGCTAATGGAAGAGGAGAAGCTGACATCATCAGGCTTATGGTTGGAGTGGAATGCACTTGCATGGTATCAGTGGAGAGACCAGATGAGACCTATCAGAAATTGGAGGGAATTCAAAGACTGCATAATAGAACGTTTCCAAACTGATTTGGGAGGGAATTTCTATTAGTAGTTCTTTGCTCTGACATAGGAGGGATTAGTAGTAGACTACCAGGAGCAGTTTGAGCACCTAGCCAGTAGGGTGGAGTGATTATCATATACGGTATTGGAGGGGAACTTCATGAAGGGGTTGAAGGTAGAGATCAGAATAGCAGTGAAAGTTCTAATGTCTCGTGACTTGGGGGAGGCCATGAAGTTGGCACAACGGGTGGAAAATTAGAAGAATCTAGAGAAGGGAGCCAGGAGCAGCAGCTCAAGAGGCTATTATAGAACGACGACCACTCTTCTAGCACCCAAAGGGCCTGCATTAGGCAACATTAATGAGACCACTATGGAGAAGCCAGTAGGAGGAGGGAGTGGGGAAAAATTCAAGAGGCTGATAGAGAAGGAGATATAGGAGAAGAGGACAAAAGGGCTATGTTTCCGGTGTGATGAGAAATATACTCCAGGGCAAAGGTGTAGGGATCGAACTCTTCAGGTTCTCACTGTCTGTGATGACGAGAAACTGAGGGAGGTGAGAGAGAGATAGATGACAAGTTGTATCTGGATGTGGCGGAGGTCTCCCTAAATTCAGTAGTAGGATTCACTTCGAATCATAGATGAAGGTGAAGGGTGAAATAACATGCATGGAGGTGGTAGTATTGATTGATAGTGGGGCTACCCATAATTTTATTTTTACTCAGGTCATCAATTAACTGGGAGTGAAATTGGTGAACATGATGGTGAGACTTGCAGTGCTTTATGGTGCAGAATGTTGGTCATTAAAAGAGAAACATAATATTTAGTTAAGGGGTGCAGAGATGAGGATGCTTAGGTGGATTAGTGGATTTACTCTTATAGACATAATACGAAATAAGCATATACGTGAAAAGGTTGGAGTAGCTCTCCTCTAGTGGAAGATAAGATTATAGTCACCTTAAATGGTTTGATCACATAAAATGGCAGCCTTCCAATGACCCAGATAGGAAAGTAAATGTATTAGATTTGATTTATATTAAAAAAGGTAGATGTAGACCTAAAAAGATTTGGTTAAAGAATATTAGTATTAGAAATGACATTTCTTTATTAGATTTAAATGAGAATTTGACTCCTAACATGACACAATGGAGAAAAAAGATTCAAATGGCTGACCCCATGTAGTGGGATAAAGGCTTGATGTTGTTGTTGTTGTAGTAGTGATATTACCCAACCATTTTAGAATGGAAGAGATCATAAATATATTAAGTATTTTTCGTTAAATGTGCTCTTACTTAGCTGTTCTTGTTTTGACATGAACTAACTTAATAATGTTGACCTAAAACCTCCAACTCGACTCAACCACCGACCCAATACCCATGATCGACCCCTACGACTCAATGGCTCCCACGTTCGCCACAAATCACTGCCTACGTCCTCCCTTATACACTCAAAATAGAAGCCCTCTCGCATTGGCACACTCTCAGAACTGAAGAGGAGGATTTTTGACTTACCTTTACTCCTGCCTGTGCTCCAACATTCGAAACTAAGTAGCACTTTCCTTCTCTTCCTTTGACAATTGCAAGAAAAGCCGAAGCCCCATCTGATTTCCCTTCTCCATCGAGCAAGCCGACCCTTGACCATCCGCCAACTCTCCTTATCCCGCCTAACTCCTCTGCTCCCATCGAACCAGACCCGCCGTCGTGCCTAGCCTCACCGACCCGACTCTGACCTCTCTCTGCCTCCGGCATGACCAGCCTCCGGCCCGACCTAGTCGCCGACGCTTGCACCCGACGCTTGCCTCCGACGTGTGATCAAGCTCTCCGATCCATGCCCGATTGGGCTTCTATATATTATATAATATATATATATATATATATATATATATATATATATATATATATATATATTAAAATGATTATATTTATATAATAAAATAAAAAAGGGAGAAGAGATTTTCAAACAGGTACCATAGCACGGGAAATTTGAATCCCCCAAAGCCCTGGGTTGTCGATATGATCTGACTGAGTGGATCGAAGAGTATATTGGGATTGTTTGCTCTCCCGAACTCCTCGCCGTCGATTTGATCTGGCTCAGTCCAGCCAAAAGGGTAAGTGTTCTCCCCAACCTCCCCGTGAGGGGAGGGGGTGTTGGAAGGCTGTCGGATTTTCGAGGGGATTAAAATATCTTTTAAAATTAAATTAAGTCACGTAATCCACAAGTTGCGCGCAACAAGGATCATTGAAGACTATTAACATGATCAATTCGCTCTTCCACACTCCTCGTCGTTGATTTGATCCGGCTGAGTCGAGCCAAAGGGCAAGTTCCCTCCTCTACCTCCCTTCACGGGGAGGGGACGTTGGGATGTTGCTGAAATTTAAAAAAAAATTAAGAAACTCCCATGAATGTCAAACAAAATTTTATCATTTCAAATAATTAAATAAAATTTAATTAATTTAAAATTAATTAAATCATATAATCCATGTGGAGGGAGGTTCGATTTTGCAAATCATAAATCCACTTATATCAAACTCACGAAATTGTGAAAATTTGAACATCTTCAATAGAGAAGAAGAATTCAGCAATCATTCTCTCTTTTATTGAAACTGATGGCACGAATGACTTTGAGTATGTAGAGCCTGCCAATGACTTTGCATCAAAGATTGAGGATAGCTGGGATGAACGTTTGAAGCATGAAATTAGTTTGATTTCATCTCAGTTGGATAAAAGACTCTCATGTAAGTTGAAGAAAGTTCTTCCAAAGCGTGAAAGATATTATAAGGTCTCATCAATTTGTAACAGATGATAATGATGAAGGGCAAGCAGCAAAAGGAACCACCTTATGGAGACTTTATGGGAATTACTCGTAAAGGCTTGTCCTGGGCTGAAAATTTACCTCATCAAGTTGAGGAGTTATGTATGGAGAATGACTTTGCTAAGAATCCTTCCAGATGTGTTGATGCTTTTGGTGAACACCTTAAGAAGATGCTTGATAATTTGATACATGATATGGAGAATGAAATCGATGACGAGCTTGATGTAGCACTCTTCTCAGATATATCTTTGGGGCTGATGGGATTGCCTTAAATGAAGAACTCTCACCTTGTGAGGATATGAAGTTAACTATTTTTGTAGAAGATATTTCTTTGAAGCGTGAGAATGTGATGGACATTATGAAAAATAATGCCATTATTGTGAACTTGGATAGCAGTGAAGTGGAGAAGTCCTTTTATTCTGAGGATGAAGATGTCACCGAAGTTTCCAATATTTCAAAATTAGATCTTAAAGAGAATGTTGCTGATAAAAACTGTAATTGCGATGAGCAGAATCTAAATGTTTATTTTGTTGAAGATCCGAACCAAGCTACATTTTCTAATAAACATAAGTTATTAAGCGAGAAAGATACTCCTGATAAGTTCAAGGGAACACTGACAGCTGAAGGTGAAGGGTTAAATTGCTCAGTTTCTAGAGGAAAATTTTTATGATGAATTTATTGCTTATCAGATGGAGTCTGTATCATCATCTAGTCAATCTTTATCATCTATCTCGGATGAAAGTATTTTAACTGTTTCGCAGTCTTCATTTCAGCTGGTTTTTATTGACCCCAAACATCAGGAAAAATTGTTTAGTTTGGAAAGGCTTTCACCGCAAAAAGGGCCTGAAAAATTAAAAACCTGTGTGACATCACAAAATTATGAAAATACTAAAGAGAATGCTAAGTTCAAGGTTTTCAAGGTTAGGCTGTCAAGTGATAGCAAGCTGGAGAAGTATCATGATGATTTGCCTTCACAGGCATCATTATTGGGCCCTGATTGGGAACTCTTGTAAAGGAGCTGATTGAAATAATGTTACCAGCAAAGCTGATACTTATTCTAATTGAGTTTGCTTATTTTAAGTCATAAAATATAACGTTAAAATAAAATTTGCTGCATTTGCTGTTTTTCATATCAAAACAAATATTTGTCCATATTTTAAGCGTTCCCTCATGGTGGTTAGAGCTTAAAGCTATTTCCTTCGATCCAAAGGCAAAATACAACACATTACAATTCACTTGTAAATAGGAGTAAAGAATTTTAGTGCCCACTATGATTATCCTACAGGAATGGGCGAGTACAAAATAAATCAGCCTGTCTAGGGATAGTATCAGGGAACTAATGCAGTCTGTAATTCATCTGTGAGCAGGAGTAGGGGATTCGTAGTGCACACAATTAGCCTGCAAGAAGCAATAGAAAATTCATGTCAAATGGTGTAACTCACAAGACAGAATACAATTTCTTAGTGCCTATTGAATAAATATTTCCCAAAAAGCCACTGGATCCGCAGCATTTATACAAGCAGATAGGAGGCTATATCGTTATGATAACTCTAATCTATATGTTAAAACACAACCCTGCATGTGCTCCAATAAATGTGTTAAAGTTACAAACACTAATGTCTGAGAATGCTGCGCGGGATCAAGTGCTCACTAATATAACATATTATTTTCAAATTAAACATAATCCCGCATGTGCTTCGACAAATGCGTTAAATTTCTAAACGCCAATGTTAGAGAATGCTACGTGGGTTAAATATTCAAGCTTCATCCTCCTCTTTGAAAGGACTGGAGTCGACTTGACTTGAATCATAAAATGTCCTCCAAATTCCCATGAAAATATAAGTTATTTTAATATCACCCTGATGATGACCGCGTTGACGGGAAATCTCAATCGGGGGATCTCAATTTCAATAGAAGTCTAAACACCCAAAATGAAATCTATCGTCTAAAAATTAAAACTCATCCACATCCCGCAACCGTTTGTCAGGGTTGATAAATTTGAAATAACTTTAGCTCACAAAGAATGAATGTTGTGTCTGGTGTATCACTAAGATTCGTCCTCAAATAGTCTCTTGCCATTAGGGACGTGGCACACGTCCTCTGATTGGGTGGTTTTGCCGCAAAATGGTACCATTATATTACGATCACGGGCTTTCTAAAGCCCGTATGTTCCCTAATTGCTTTAAATCATTGAGTAATGAATAATAGGGTATATTTGATAGGCATGAAACCCTCTGTCAGCTAAGGTGGATTTAGATCTCTATCTCCTTAGAAAAACACCAACTCAGGTTTACAAGGTATTCGTGGACGAAGCAACCCATAGCTGCCGATAAGGTACCTTTTGTCAGGTTGGGTCGATTACCTCCTCTGACTAAGTAGACTAGGGAACATGACAGCCCGGGACGATGGAACCATGGGATCTTGATCGAGCTCGTTTTCATTCCCCCTCATCACCAGTTTTAAGTTTATGGTGATAGATTTTAAATCTCAAACTCCAAAGTTCATATCCAAAATTCAAACCCTTAAACTGTTGCTATTATACACTGGATTTATAACCTATACGATATCTTTAACAAATAGTCTTAATCGAAAGTTCTCTCTCATTACCGAGAGGGGTAATTAACTATAGGGGCTTGTGCCTATAGGAAACTAGAACTCAGATCATAAAGTCCTCACAAAATGAGGGCGAAATCTCTTGACAGTGTCTTATCTAAAACCCAATCCGCCTTCTAAAAATTCACCCGGAACCTAAATCCGCTAAAACTCTCCGCTGTCATCACACAAACAAAATAAGAAACAGAGACTGGCGCCCGCAAGAGGAATTTTCGGAGCCCACTGATAATTTAACCATTTAAGGTTTAATCAAACCTTAAATGGACTGAGTTTTTGACTCATTTTCCTGATAAAATTTTGTTTGGTTTAAACGAAGGTTAATAGTGATGCAATCTAATTAATTGCCCTCATCTCAATTACACATACATACAACACTGATATAAACCAAGAATCAAATTAACATGTTCGCACATCAACATTTCCTCAAGTACTCAAACAATTTTTGTTCTTGGAGATGTTGTGATCTGAACAAAAGTTAACTGCTTCTTCCGATCTTCTGGCATTGAGCTTGAGATTGAGCGGTAGTGAAGGATATGGGAGAGAAAGGTGACTTTTTTTTTTGTCCTTCTCCTTTTTAGGAAAAAAGACTGAGCTTTAGTGGAACAATATGAAATTTGACATTTGATTGCAAAGCTATGACTTCGGTTTTTTTTTGTGTGTATTCTTGGTTGGTGGGTGGGTGTGTTGGAGTGAATTTGATAATGAACCTGCAATATGATCTCTACACTTTCCTTTGTCTTCTTAGTTATGTTATCTTGTTGAGACTTTGTAATTAGTTTCTCTTTATGATTCTTTGTACTTACTAGGACCTTCATGTCACTATCCAATTTTTTAAGGGTTTATGATATCTTTATTAACCTGTTTTCTTCATTTAGAAATAAGGCAGATGCAATGAAAATTAAAGATGCTTGGATTGTTATTGGTGTTAATGAAGTTTTCCTGCAATTTTACATTTGTTTCCTCTTGCTGTATGCTTAAAGGCTCCTATCCTTTTTTCATGGGAAGCCTTAGAGCTTGTTATGAGGATTTTATCATTTTACTCTATTACTTTTGCCTCACCCCTTTTCAGAAGGTGATATACCTATAGTCTACATAGGACATAATGAAAAGATTATAAACTCCAAGTCAATATAAAATATAGCAGTTTTGCGTGTATGAGAAGTTGTTTCATTTATATGAATAATAGTATGCAAAAATATATAAATATAAGCATAAACAAAAAAAAAAGTTTTATTGTATCAATATTGCCCTTGACAATATTTTCCAAGGAAAACAAAAGCATAAACTAATGGAAAGTAAAGAAAGATAACTAACTACATATGCAATAACTAATTCAAAATTCAAATGAAGTCTAAACTCTAAAAAATGGACTACAACTTAAACTCAAGTGCTAAATTAGTAAATTAATTAATGTTGAATGATCTCTTCTTCCAATGAAGATCCACCAAGTAAACCAATAGAATTTGTTAAAACCAATGCTTACGACAGATGTGTTTGACATGAAAACTTAATAGACAATTCTATTTATTATAACATAAACAAGAACATATGGGGATAGATTACGAGCAATAAGAGGCACGATTAATACTGTAAGATTAGTTAATGAATATCATCAAATTAGATTAATATTACATGATTTGAATGATTAAAAATTTCAGTTGTGCTAGGATAATTTATTGTTGGTCATATTCATGATCATTTAAATAAAAAAAAAATACTAAATGTATTTATATGTTAACTTATTAATGTGTATAGGAGTGTCAAAATGGGTTTTCTGGTTGGGTTTGGATCCAACTTGAAATTGAACCGCCTTCATCTGCTTTGACCCAAATCCTATCCGACTAGGCAAACGAGTCATAAATTCCGACCCCCGACTTGTCGGGTTTTAAGGTTGACCTGACCTAATCCATTGGATTTTCAAGTTGACCCAACCCCAGACCTGCGGATGCGAGTAGGCCACCAGGGTGCCAGTGCGAGCGCGGATCGTGTGTTTAGCTCGAGCGTAGGTTGCCGGGGTGAGGCAGGTGAGGGAGGGTGTTGGCAAGGTAGGCGAGTGCAGGATTGCTGGTGTAAGGCTGCGAGCGCGGGGGCGAGGAGGGCGAGCATGGGATGAGGGGGCGAGCATGGGTCGGGGTCTCGGCGCAGTGCAAGATGGGACTCGATTCAGTTTCAGGTTGATTTTGGGTTTTAGGGTTGTGCTGAACCCAACCCAAATTTGCAATTGGGTTAGAATTTAAACCCGAACCCGACTTGTTTTCTAGACGGATTGACCCAAACCTGAAATTTTTGGGTTGGATTTGGGTCATATTTTCAGGTCGTGTCAAATATTGACACCCCTAATGTGCAATCATTTCAAATATATTTGTATATATTCGAAGATGATTCATTAGTCATTTATCATTATACTTTATATCTATAGTTGGCTTACTAAGATACTAAAATTGGGAAGATTTTCATCAACCCATGGAAATCCAATAATTCCTAAAACAATCTTTATTTTGTCAACCTGTCACACCAACTTGCCAGTCAAAAAGGGTTCTTTATGGCTTTGCAGATCTATACCCCATTGGAAATAAACATATACATTATATATATATATCTTGAGCAAGTGTATAAGAAACATTTAATAACCAATATGATAAAAGTTAACTTTATAATAAAACATGATCTATATGAAGAAGATTTATTAAATTCAACTATTGCATGAGAACAAATTTTGCTATCATATGGAACATTTCAAGATTAAAATTTATGTTTTAATTAACATGGTAGAACTATATACACATTAAATAACATCATAATATAAATATCAAAGAATAAATACATTAATTCCCCAGTCTATGCAAGTACAATTAATTGAGTCAATTTTTGTCACTAATTCCATACAATTGAGAAGTGTCCTTATAATAGAGTAATAGGACGCTCAACAACTGAAGACCCTTTATTTTTATTTTTATTATACCAAATTTTTTCTCATAATTACCAAATCTTTTTTACGAGCTTGCGTACTATTTCTATCACTAAAGTAGTCTCTAAGACAATAACAAATGAGAATTAGAATAATGTTATGAAGGATGAAATGCGACCTCTTAAAAAAAAAAAGCACTAGAATCATGAAGTTATCACAAGAAAAAAAAAAAAAAAAAAAAAAAAGTTGGTTGTAGAGGAATGAAGAACTAAAAATGAATGAGAACTTAAAAGGAATGATTATTCAAAGAATTTGACATCAATGAATTATGAAGCTATAGTATTTGAAATGACATCTTTTAGTTAGATTTAAATGAGAATTTGACTCTTAATAAGAGACAATAAATAAAAATGATTCATATAACTGACCTCATATAGTGGGATAAAGCCTGGTGTTGTTTTTGTAGTATTTCATTTGCATTGAGGTTGCATGCTATGGATATAGAAGCTTTATATTACAAAAATTTACCTAACAAGTTTGTTGAAAGAATACATGTAAGTTTCGGATTTCATTTTCCTACCCGTTTATAAATTGGGCCGGGTTCGAGTTGATCTGGAAAATTGTAATCAACCTCGGTTTGACACGCGAGCATAAGGTATTCCGAGTCTGGACCCGTGTTGCGTCAGGTATCTTGCGGCCTCGTCTCAGCCTCGCGTCCCGCATGTCCGGTTCGGCCTTTGCCTCGCGTCCCGCACCTATGACCTGCAACAGTCCAGCTCATGGCTCGACCGGTCGACCCCGCTGCCCCTTTGTTGAAATCTTCGATCGGAAGAGTCGAGTCGAGCGCTAGCTCCATAAGTAGTTCGAGTCATATGGCGAATCCCTTTCATGCAATGTCATTGCTAGCGACAGGTGTCCGCCACAGTGGCTGTTGGTGTTAGTTCCAACTCAGGCGTTCGCGTCCGGGTTCGTGAGTTGTGTCAGGTCAACGGATAAACCCACTCAGGTTGGGTCTGGGTTGGAATTTTCGACCTGTTTATAAAATCAGGTGGGGTTAGGTTCAACTCGTTTGGACTCGGGTCAATTTGGGTTGGACCTAAACCTGAGCGGTTGACCCATTTTGACCCCCTACAACAACCCTTATATCATTATTTGGTTTATCAAGGTGTATGGGGAGAGTAGAGTTGGGACAATAAGATTGGCATAGCTTGTTAAAAAGTGAATTGGCAAGAGGGTTTAATAAACGGCTTGCATAAATTAAAATTAAAGGGAAAATTGTCCATTTATGTTTTAGCTCCTACGAATTTTGCTGGTAAAATGCTTTGTGTAATTCTGAAAAAGTTTTGTATTATTATGTGATTGCACTTCATTAAAGAGCTCGGTTGATATTTTCCCACCACTGCTAATCAAAGCAGTTCAGTGAACTTGGGTGTGTTATGATGTAGTTTAAGACATTGATCTGCAAATTTTAATTCATCTTAGTTGGGATTTAATCATGTAATTAAATTTGAGATTCCTCAGTATTAAATCATGCACTAATATTAGTTTTAAGTATTTTCTAGAAGCTTTCAGGGGAATCCGTAAGGTCCAAAAACAATTCTATCATCAAATAGCAATGTTAACTAACATACTTACACTTCATTTCATATCACACTAAGGGCAAATTATTGCATCAGGTCACCGAACACGTTCGGTCCTCTCTGTCTACAGTAAAGCGCAGGTCACTGTAGCAGCTGCTACAGTGACCTGCGCTTTACTGTAGACAGAGAGGATCCGAACGGATCCTCTCTGTTCGGTGACCTGATGCAATAATTTGCCTAAGGGTTCTTTCCTCTTATAGGAAGGACAACAAGACTTAGTAAGCTCCAATACATCTGATTATTTCCTCTTTCAAATACTACAAGCCTGCGAACCATTAGAATCAAACTATTAATGTTAGAATGTGTTATACATAGTTGAAGTAGTATCAATGTTAACATTCTTACACTTAATTTCATATCAAACTAAATAAAGTTCTTTAATAAAAAAATCCTGCAAACCATTCAAATCAGTAATGTTAGAATTTGTTATCCACACTTTTTTAATATAAGTAGTCACAATGTTAAAATTCTTATCCTTCACATGTATTCAAACTATATAAAGACGATTTCATTTTCAAGCTTAAAATTCATACACATACCTTGAGGAAGGAGTTATTGTCGCAAACCTGCAAAACCATTCAAATCAGTGTTAGCATTTATTATTCACATTTAATTAATATAGATAGTATCAATGTTAAAATTAGTAGTAGATGGCATTATTAAAATTTATAATATTAAGATTGAGATGACGCCCCAAAAGTAATTAAATTGTTAGCACTAATATTAAAATTGAGATGACTAAATTATATTAAAATAGCTGAATTAATACGACTAAATTTTGTATTGGAGTGTTTTCATATGCGTACCAGAATATCTTAATAGGTGAAACCATGCCATTGACACCACTCTTTCATGCCTGGACATGTAATTACACATGGAAAACCTTCTTCAAATGAAGCTCTTCCAAATGAATGACCAAATTCTTCGTCTGAATCGGGCTCGAGTCGGCTACAAAGAACTAAGTTCAAAACTTTAAGAGTGCCAAGAAGATTGTTTAAGTTGAACACTGACGTAAGATTGTGACAATGACAAATTTTCACTTTTTGAAGCCTAGAAAGATGTCCCGAGCTATAAGGAAGTACAATATATTCAAGTCTTTCACAAGATACCACTAACAATTCCACAATACTTGATGGTAAGGCTGATATTTGTTGCAGGTTTTCGCAATAAAATATGTGTAAACACTTAAGGCTTGAGAAATCTCCATTCTTCACCCTTGGTCGCTCTTTCCATTCAAGCAAACTTTTTTTGTCTGATATCTAGATGAATGAAAACCCACATTGGCCTCTATAGTGTAATTCTTAAGAACATCAGGAGGGGCATTATAACACCAAAATTCTTGCCCCATTCTAGTTATCCCATTATGAAGCATAATTTTAAGTGATGTGAGGGATGGTAGCTTAGACAGAGGAAGAAACTTGCATTCTTCATTGTTGTAGAAATTTCTCAACCTTATTTTTGTTAAATTGGAGAAGTGAGGATTTCCAAACCAACTTGGGAAGCTGCTACTATTGTAGCCATCCATGGTTAACTTCTTAAGATTTGTGTGGGGTTGGAGGCCTTCAAGAATAGCTTTATCATTCCTTGCACATTCACCACATTTACTATATTTCCAGATAAGTGTTAGCCTCTCGACATACGGCTCACTTTGTAAATTGGCATTCTTTGCATCTTCATGATCGACCACATTTTCAAGACAATAAAGCTTTAGACTTCCTTGTAAATTTGTCAGAGGTTTCAACCATCTAATACTAGAATATGAGCCATCTCTTCTTACATGAAATTTACATGCAAGAAATTCATTTCTTGCCTCATTAAAACTCAAAGAAAGGAGATTTTTACTCTCAAAATATGATTTCGACACCAATGCTATTTTCTTGCTTTTAATCATCAAGTGACGTAAGTTGATAAGTTTTCCCATTGCATGGGGTAGCATATTTATATAATTTGAATCGAGTATTAGTGTTTGTAACTTGTAAAGGCTACATAAAGAGTTCTCTGTCATATGGATTTCCCGTGCACATATAGAGAGATAACGGAGTTGTTGTAGGTTACCTATCGAATCTATAAATTCATAGCTGCATATGATGGTATCAAATCTCAAAACACGCAAGCATCCCAAATTAGAGAATAGAATCTTAGAAAAACTTTTTTGAATTTCCACAGAAAAATAAATTGGTGTACCAATGTAAAGTGTCCTTATAGCCCCACGTAAAAGAACTTGATCAAGCTTTATGTTTTTTATGAAAACATGCTTTGCGTCTTTGGGAATATTCTTCAATTCATCAAAAACTAATGAATAACATATCTCATTTCTAGTTATAGATTGAGCTAAATCATGCATCATATCATGCAAAACAAATCCTTCATGTTTTGAGTTATGAAATAATGACCTTCTCACCAAGTCTTCAAAGTATTCAAGTGCAATATCTTCCCATAAACTTTTTCTTTCTGTGAGCTGCTGAATGTAACCTTGACCGATCCACATTCTTATCAATTCTAGTTTCTGAAAGTAATGATCCTTTGGGAAAAGAGATGCATAGAGAAAGCATGTTTTAAGATATGATGGCAAGTGATTGTAGCTTATCCTTAATGAAGATGAAATAATTTCCTTGGGATCCCATAAATTATTGTTTAATACATCCTTCCATGTTTGCACCTTAAATTCATTTTGTAGAAATCCCCCAATAACTTTTAAAGCTAAAGGCAATCCGCCGCATTTCTTAACAATTCTCCTCCCAAGTTGTTCAAAATCTAGCTGTTGATCATGCTTCCAACCATGGAAAGCATAACTTTTGAACAATAACCATGACTTTTGTTCATGCAGGCATTCAAGCTGAATTGGGGACACCGTTTGCATGATGTGAGCAATTGACATAGATCGAGTTGTTATAATAATATTTCCCACTCCAGTACCAGAAAAGGGGGCTCGTAAGACCTCCCATATATCAGCTCTCTCATTCCAGACATCATCAAGAATAAGAAGAAAATTTTTATTTAATAGAGTAGCCTTGAGTTTGCGTTGAAGCAAATCCAAGTTATTGTTATCATTGTAATTGGATGAATCCAAAATAGATGACAAAATTTCTTTTGTTATTCTCAGAATATCAAATTGTTCGGAGACACAAACCCAAACCTTTGGGCTAAAATGCCGGCATACCTCAAGATCATTGTATACAAGTTGAGCAAGTGTCGTCTTTCCCACACCCCCCATGCCGACAATGGGAATTACAATGTTCTCCTTCTCTGAATGAGACATTAACAATTGAATTATCTTTCTCTTTTCCTTATCCCTTCCAAAAACATCAGATTCAAGCACAAGTGAACTACTTGGTGGCCTCTTCATAACATCATTGAAACGAGGCCGCCTAGGTGCATCTTCTTCTCTAAGATAAAGTGCTTTTCTATCATGTGCAATCTCATCAAATTTCTTTAGGATCTCAATGATCCTCATGGCCATGTCACAAGAAATGGGAATTTTTTTTGAATTAGAGGGAGGTAGTGATACCTGATCATAGTTTTCATACATGATCAACATATTGATAAACATATCCACTCACTTTCTAATAACTAGAATTTTAATTGAATTTAGGAGTGGAAGACATACCTGGTAGCCATAAATATCATCATCATCCACATGTTTTAATTTTAGAGAAGGCTTTACTTCAGCTGTTGGCGTCATTCCTTCCAATTGGGTTTTGATAACTTGATAATCATATTGATCCAAGACATCTTCAGCATCATATGCAACTTCTCTAAGCTCGTTGAGGCAGAGTTGGATAGCCTTGTCATAGATCTCCCTCTCCTCGGCATCATGAAGATCTACCTGAATTCTTTGCAGCATCCTCGACAATCGGCTCAAATCCTCCGTTAATCTTTTTTGGTTCGAATTAACTTCAATAGCAGTTACATCTTCTTGTGTTATGGATGATGAAGAAGATTCAACCATTGAAGTAAAGGTAGGCATAAACTGGGACAACCGTTTCAAGGAAGACAATAGATTGGAAATGATTGAAGAAGTGGTTCCTGCCATTTCCAAACTTTAGCTCAAGAATCGATGAAGCTTCAATGTGGATTGCAGATGATTTATAGAAGATGAATTAATGAATTTCGAGTTATTAGCAGAGGACTAGTCAATTCAGATGTCTTTTATTAGACCTCCAATAATGTTGATAATAACAGAAAACTAAAGCAAAAAAATGAAAAGATCGTCAAAGACCTTGACTTCATTTTCATCCAAAATTTTAGAAAAAAAATAATATTACAAAATTAAACATCGCTTCTAATATATAATCTCGATATAATTATATTTTTGATATTTATTAAATTATAATTTAATGTTAAGTATAATGAAATTGTAATTAAATGTTTTTATGTTATAGTAAAAATATAAATAAAATTAAAGATAATATTATATTGATTAATATTCCACATGTCCAGATCATAATTGAAGCCGTCCAAATTAGACTATTGGCATCAAAATGCAGAGTCTGGACGTAGTTTGCTTTCAGACTTTAATCAGGATAAGCCATATCATCCTGCACACATATTGTACACAATGTATAGGCGATGTGCCCGATTCTGATTGGAGACTGGACGGAATCTTGATCATCCATATTTTGCACGTAATAATTTCTCCAAAATCATATACTATTTTGAGTGATTTCAAAATATTTTTTATTATATGTTTTAAATCAGTTAAATATATATTTTTCCTGAAGGAGTTAAAAAAAGTTATTTCAAATTGAGCATATTATAAGGAATATGTATAAGAGTGTAAGTAGGGTTATCAATTTTTGAGACGACTTGAAACCCGACCCGGACCCCATCCCAAAAAATCCGTGTTCGGGTTGACTTGATTAGCAAATGGGTTGGGTTTGGGTTTGGATTTTTGACCCGTTTCAAAAATGGGTCGGGTTCGAGTTGACCCGGATACCCAAAATCAACCAAATAATGACATGAAAGTCAGAGTAAATTTCGGATTTCCGCCCGCACTCGCACAGTCCTGCTGACTCGGACTTCGCAGCTGTGCGCTCATGAGTCGCGACTCAGCCTACACTCACCAACTCATGGTCCTGCGGACGACTCTGCCCGCCCTCACAGACCCACTGGCTTTGCTCGCTTCCGTGCACTCGTGACTCGGACTCTGACTCTGCCCGTGCTCGCAATTCTGCACTCTTGGCCTCAACCGCTGTCACGACTCGGACTCTGATTCTACTACCCGCACTCACGGACTGGCTCACGCTGCTTTAGCGATTCAGCCAAATCTACTAAATTCGGGTCAACCCGGCAACCCGTGCTGGCCGGGTTCGGGTTGAAATGTTCGACCCGTTTGCAAAAACGGGCCGGATTCGGGTTGACCCGTTTAGATCTGGGTCAGCTCGGATTTGACCCGAACTTGACCGATCAATCTGAATTGACACCCCTATATGTAAGTGAGTAAACATCCAATAACTTTAAAGTTTAGCAATTGGGCCAATGAAATATTGAAAGAAAGTTCATAATAAAAAAATGCACGCAAAAATTTTATAATATAAAATTAAAAAAAGGTTGCATCAATCTGAAGTTGCAAATGAATGTTGTGGTAGGAAGATGGAATCTTTCTTCCGAACTTTCAATAATTGTATGTCCGGCTTTTTAAGTCTCCAATAAAATTTGCCCATTTGGTTGTCATTACTAAAAAATATAAACATATGTATATATATATATATATATATATATATATATATATATATATATATATATATATATATATATATATATATATATATATATATATATATATATATATATAAGTGAATGATTCTTGTAGCAAACCATTTTCTATTTTCTAAAATGCTAAGTGGACATAAATTTATTTTAATTTCATACCAATACATAAATAAAATAAGTTAAAAATATAAATAATTCTAAATTGCCCATAAATATAAATATAGTACTTATCTTGTTTCAGCTCATTAGCTAACGCAAACGCTATGTTAGGGTTTTTTTCCCTCCATGGCGATTCTTGTTTTCCTGTCGTGCTCGTGCCTTTCGGCGACCTTTCTCCGATCAGGGAAGTGATTTTCTGCTTCTTTTTTGTGCCTTCCTTATTCTTTTTCTGTGCATTCTCATGTTTTTTGCTTTTGATGGCTAGTTTGCGTTTGGTAAATGCCGGTTTTGTTGAGGGCAAATCTTCTAAGTCCTTTCGTGATGTGCTTTTGGGTAGCATTTTTTTTTCTTCCCTGTTTTGCAAATCTCTACTCATCGAGGGATTCATTCTCTGTAGGTTTTTGAGGCAGAGATTCATTCCCCTGCCAAGCCGTTTGATTTCGCTTTGGTTGGGAAATTTTTGAGTCACCGATCGTCCCTTGAAGCTATTCAGAAATTCTTTTTCAATCTGAAACTAAACGGTGATTTCTCTATTACGGTGCTTAATTCAAAGAATGTTCTAATAAAATTAGCGAACGATTTCGATTATTGTCGTATCTTTATAGTTCCTATTTTATTAACAATTGTTATATGTTGTTGATCAAGTGGTCGCCTTCATTTGATGTGAATGTTGAATCTCCCATGATCCCTTTTTGGGTGTCTTTCCTCAATTTGAGAACTCACCTTTTCTCTTCAAGGATCCTTCATGGGCTCATTTCCATTTTTGGCCTCCCTCTTAAATTTGATCATTCTACTTCTGTTAGTCTAGACCCTCTGTTGCTCGAGTGTTGGTTGAATTGGATGTTTCCAAATATTTTTTGGACAATGTTTGGATTGGGCTGGATAATATGGGTATGTCCAGCCGGTTATCTTTAAAAATGTTATGTTGTATTGTGTTAATTGCAACTCTTTGGGTCATTCCAACTTAGAATGTTTAATCCTGCACCCGAATTTGGCCAAAGGTTCTTTGTCTCTGGTGGTTAATCCTATCGTTTCTGAGCCTGTTAAAAACATGGATCATGTAATTGGGGTGGAATTGGAGACTAACATTGGTTTAGTTCACTCAGTTGCTAGTCCTATTGTATCTTATGTTACCCTGGGGGTTGGTTGTCATGATGTTTATGCTTCCGCTATTGGCATTGTAGTTAATTTAGTTGGGTAAAATCATGTTGTTTCGGATGTGCTTATTCCCTATGCTTATTTTCATGTTTGTCATCCCATTGTTGTCTCAGGGGATGCTATTGGTGTGGAGGGGAACCTTTCTTTTGATGTCCCTGATCCGGCTGTCGTGGTTTGTTTGGAACTTGGGTCTTTTGCTTCTCGGTTGATTGCTGGTGAATCGGGAGATTTAAATTCCAGTACTAATCTCAAAGCTAGTTTGTCTGGTGTTAAGGATGTGGCTGAGGCATGTGTTATGGTGGACTTCGAGGTTAATTCTGGGGAGGTGATGCCTTCTGGGCCTGTTTCTCGCTATGTGGAGTTGGCGGGTTGTGATGTTTCCACTCCCGTTAGTTCTGATGCTATGCCCTCCCATGTTTATTTACATTCCCCTGCAACGGTTCCTTTGGTTAATGGTTTACCTCAAGCTTCTACTCTCTCTAAGTTTGAGGGTGATACTACTTTTATTAATGTTTCTATTTATATGATGTATAATGATGATTTAAAGACACATGTGGCTAAGTCTATGAATAACTATGTTTGTTTGCAAACTGATTGGTCAGTTTTGGATGATTTTTCTTCTTCTCATTCTGAGGGAGAGGATGTGGAATTTGAAGAAGAGGTTTTGGCTTCTCGTATTGTGGAGAAATTTCTTCCTAATGTTGGTGGTAAAAAGGGCAAAAGTAAAGGCAAACAATAATAGGATCTCGCTCTTCTTTTACTGTTTCGATTGCGGTCTTTGGCGTGCTTTTTGGACGATGATGATGAAGCCCCAAGCTTCCCTATTGTTGGCTTTCCTGGTTGGCAACCTGGGTGTTTTGGCTCGGTGTTCGTAACTTATGGCTGTGTTGGTGTTTTGTAGCTGCTTACCATGGATGATCCCTGGCTAGCTCTGAGTTGGTGTTGGAGGCTTCTCCTGAGTCTATCTGTGTCTTTCGCACCGTTGGTTGTTTTTCGTTTTGGCTGTCCTTTTAAGGTTTTGTTGTTGGTTGGTTGCTCTGTGTTGTATTCCCTTGCTTTTATGGAATAAAATGTGTGTGTGCGTGTTTTTTTTTTAAATAGTACTTATCTTGTGAGATTTAGTACAATGCAAGCTATGGATTATTTCATTTCAACTTTTGCATTTTCTATTAAGCAAATTAGAGAGAAGAAGATTAAAAAATGAACCGAAGAACTATTCATTACAAGATTCAAATACAGGGATACACACATACACTAAAACAAAGCATTTTAGTTGGTTACATTGTGATCATGAATATTGATGTAGGGTGGTCGAGATTGATCATATCATTTCTCATGAATTATTGGGGATAATAAAACCATACCACTAGCGACTACTCCAATACAAAGGTAATGACAGCTGCTGGAAGCTAATAATTATGCTATAACATTATTAAAAGCAATAGTAAAGTGGCTAAAGTTACATGAAACGAGCTGCAAAGTTTTCAATTATGAAACCTCCTATCAATGCCAATGATTGAACTGTTAAATAAGATAAAGTTAAAATGTATTATTAATGTTAAGTAGTGGTAATGTTGATAGCAAAAACAGTACCTTACAACCTTTTTGGGATAGTGAAGACATAGCCATTACTTATCCTATCTCTAAGGGTAAAGCCACTCATCCACCTGAGCATCTTCATCTCTGCAACACTTAACTTAGTATTAAGCTTCTCTTTTAATGGCCAACATTTGGCACAATAAAGCATTGCAGGTCTCACCACAATCTTATAGAATTTTCACTTAAATTTGAGGGGACTTTTCTATCACACAACAAGCCTGATGCATTCCACCACTTTAACCATCCAACTTGAATTATGCTGATAATATCCCCATCTATTTCACCATCACTTTGAACAATAGATCCAAGATATCTAAAACGTGTACTCTTATTAATGAATTGATCGCCCAAACTCACAATCTCCTCACTAGGTTTATTTCTACTAAAATTATGCTCCATATATTAGAATTAGTGTTAAAGTTTTCTATACACAGCAATAATGCCCTAAAATGAAATTAATTTAAATAAGAAAAATGATATAATTCCCTAAAATTATTCAATTTGTTAGCTCAAAGATTGAGATAGAGATGGAGAGAGAGAGAGAGAGAGAGAGAGAGAGAGAGAGAGAGAGAGAGAGAGAGAGAGAGAGAGAGAGAGAGAGAGAGAGAGTATCATAAATTTTTTTTTGGAAATATTTCATCTACTTATCTTATCTTCATAGGTGATACCATGGCATTGGCACCACTCTCTCATCCATGGAAATTAATTTATATAGATGTGTAATGTCTTTTTGAAACGAAACTCTTAGAAATGAATGATCAGAAGCTTTTTCTGGATTAGGTTGGTAATAGCATGCCATTGGTAATAGCAAGTGCAAGTGTTCAAGCATGAGAGGCGAAAGGGTGAGGTTGCATGTACGAGTATGAATGCGAGCTGGCGAGGGTGAGCAGAGGGACCCTGTCGCCTACTTCCCCTCTCTCTCTCTCTCTCTCTCTCTCTCTCTCTCTCTCTCTCTGATGAATTGGATTTGTCTGAAATGGATTTGCAAGGGAGTTTTTATAATGCCCGAAGTAAAAAAAGCTTTATAACATGTGTGAAGATTGATTGAAGGGGAGGGAGACAAATGGATCAATAATCCAACTTCTTTCCTCTTATTTGGGACCAACTCAAATTTGCTCAGTCAAAGGAGAAACTTTCCAATCAAATTTTGAACCACATGTATTTACTTGCTAACCATACTAATTAGATAAAAATGCAATTGTTTACTTTAACCACTTCAAGCTCCAATTTATGAGATCAATATAGTGGGGAGATGGTTAGATGCATAATTTTATAAGACATGGTTAGATAAATAATTTTCTAAAAAAATATTTATTTATATGTTTTCTATTATATATTAAAGAAAAAGAAAACAGAAATTGTCTCAACAAAAGTTATCAACTATATGCATATATTCAAATGTTATTCTATTTATTTAATTAATATTTAATAATATGTATATATAATTATTGCGTCCTGGAGTATTCGTGGTGGTAGAGAAATATAAAATTTAACGTCTTAGCGTTGTACGAAAATCCAGCACGCAATCAGATAATAGAGTGTGTAGCATTCATAGAAGACACCAATATTTTTATGTGGAAAACCCCTGAAAAATGGGGGAAAAACCACGGGGCCTAGCCCAGTTTGAATGAATCCACTAGTATTGTAGTCGATTACAAATGAGGCCCTTCCTTGAGAGAAGGCCTTTGCTTGATGTACATTTTAAAGAGTACATTACATGATGTGAATACAAAGAGTCACCATTGACGTGTTCGTTTGGTCGAGAGGATCATTGTCTGGCGACAGAGGTCAGAAGGATCATAGTCGATGGGCGATAGAGGTCAGAAAGACTGTAGTCGACGAGCGACATAAGTTAGGAGGACCGTAGTCGGCGGGCGATGAATGTCGGAAAGACTATAGTCTGCGGGCGATGTAAGTCAGAAGGACCGTAGTTGGCTGGCGACGGAGGTTGGAAGGACTGTAGTCAGTGGCCGACATAAGTCGGAAGGACTGTAGTCGGCGGGCGATGGAGGTCAGAAATACTGTAGTCGGTGGGCGACGTAAGTCAGGAGGATAGTAGTCTGCGGGCGACGGAGGTCGGAAAGATTGTTGTCTAACGACGAAGGTTAGAAGGACGACGTTAGGTATAAGTCCAACAATGGAAAGGAATTAATTCCTCTTTGGATAGATGTCCAGCGAAAGTCCGATAACCAGTAGAAGTTCGGCGTCAGGTAGAAACTTAGCGAAGAGTGAAGGTGCGGCGTCGGGTAGAAGTCCGACGTCTGTTGGTGGCCGAAGAGAACTCCGACATTACTTGGGCTGAGTTTTGGCATCATGAGGGATCTCTATCATTAATTGGGAAGAATTTCAGCATCTTGTGAAAGTTGAGCAGAATTCAGGCATCCCGTGGAAGTCGGGCAGAATTCCGGCGTCATTTAGAGTTCGGGCAGAACTCCGACTGTGGTCGAGGAGGAGTCTCTTCCCTCCCATTCTTCTCTTCTTCGTCTCCCCCTCCTTCTTCTTGCTTCTTCCATGGGCCCCTCTCATGAGAATTGAGGGGTCTATTTATAGATTTTCTGGAGTGGCATGACCCGTAAATAGATGAGGGTTCAGGGGCAATTATAGAGTGGTTTGAATGGACGGCCGATATTGAATCCTTTCATCATGGACCGTTTATAAGGCATTTGAAGTTCTTAATAATATCGGAATTCAACGATCTTGGGCTCGTTGGATTTGTCTCGTCGAGCCGCTCGATTTGACTATAAGCTCATCATGTTTGAAAACCATTTAGTAACTCAAATTGTGGTTCGAACCTTCCAACAACGCTTTGGGTCCTTGATTTGGACTCATTTAGGCTCGGATTGAGTAAAATTTGGTGTCGTTGGGTTCATATTTCCGAGACGCTCAGTTTGACTGTAAGTTTGCTAAAATCGGAGTTCAAATGCTCCCAGATTTAATTTTTGAAGTTTCCGGCTTGATTTTGCCTCGAGATTCATGCCCGATCAAGATAATTTATGATGACATATCAATAATAATATAATCTAAATGTTAAACTGTATGGCATAGTTTTGAGTAAAAATTTTAGTTTTATTAAATTTCAATAATTTGATGTATAAATTCATTAGGTGATATATGATTAATTTTAAATTTAAGGCATTATTTTATGAATAGGTTGAAAAATTGAAGTAAACATTATCATTCAGTTTAATTTATGATTCTGATTGTTATTATGCTAACAAATACTGTGAGAGCTTACTGTGAAGATATTTCATTAACAGAAAGTTTGGATCAGCCCAACAAATGTATTATCTTAGGATATGCATTATTGACTTTGGTGGAAATGGGAGTAAAATCATCCTTCACAGGATTGTCATAAAAAATATTGAATAACCAATATAAACTATTAATAAACATAATCCAAGCAATACTAAAGAAGATACATGGATAACAAAGCTCTCTTAGGGCATCTCCAACCGAAAATCTCATTTTTCACTCCAAAATGCAGTGAAACCAAAAAATGCCGTGATTCATCTCCAATAGAGCGTTATTTTGCCCCGTAACCCGTTGTTCTCATCTTTTGCACCTTTCTTCCACAAGTTCGATACAAACCAAAAAATGGCATAGATGAACAGTGCAATGCCAAAATTTGGCTGGAGCAAAAATAACGGTCGGTTGGAGCAAAGCAAGAACAACAAAGGATAAGA
Organism: Dendrobium officinale; assembly: GCA_019514585.1. Classification (NCBI taxonomy): domain Eukaryota; kingdom Viridiplantae; phylum Streptophyta; class Magnoliopsida; order Asparagales; family Orchidaceae; genus Dendrobium; species Dendrobium officinale. The sequence continues at coordinate 71,063,793 of CM033687.1, read as the reverse complement.
TAGTTTACTATGTACTAAAGCTGCAAGCTTTGTCACTGAGTTGCAAGTCCTATAAGTGATAAGATCATTAATTACTTGAACACTTCTGTTGCCTTTTCAAATTAGTTTTTGATAGAGTGATAAAAATGGTGTATGGGAACATCTGTTGTTGTAGATTGAGCTATCCAATTTAATTGCTTGAATGTCTAAAATATTTCATTTATTTATTATAACTATGACTAATACCATTTATACTATTGTTTACATTAGTCTTACAATAGGCTAATTATGTCATGTTCACCTCTAGTATCCTCCATCAACATCTCAAATAAACTTATGAAACTTATTCCAATGGATAATAATTACTCTGAAAATAAATAACATAAATAAAATGCGCTTTCATTTATAATCCAAGTCATACTGTTTGAATCTTGTTAGTGGTCTGTTGTGAATGTATCTTATAGCACATTTGTTGAAATCTTTGTTGTCTAAATAGTAGCAAGACAAAAAATCTATTTTAATTACAAATCAAAACATAAATAAAATTGAAGTGAACAAATAAAAAATAGAAATGGTAACAAAAATCTAATACTTGTTGTGAGAGTTAAAATGAATACAATCTATATAACATATAAGCTACCAATTAGGTTTTTGTTTTTAAACAAAACAGAACAATTAATTCCATAAAAAAGAGCGATTACCAGATCCAAGAAGGAAATGCAAAAACAAGTGGAAAAAAATAACCTCGAGGGCTCAGTAGAAGGGCGAGACTACCAGCTTCCCATGATACAAGCTCGGACCGTCCAATTGGTGGAACAAAATGATAAGCATCCATCCTAACGAAACCAACGCCAAGGTTGCCATGAGCCATGCTGACGGAGAAGCGAGCCCCAGCCACAGCATTGCACGGTTGAGCAACAAACAACAAAAAAGTAAAACTGAGATCTCCAAAACAATTAAGCCCACTGAAAGTGCCAATACGAGTGCACACACCATCACTAAAAGGATCATCCAACCAGCCCAGAGAACAAATACCATGGCCAACCAACCAAAAGGTCAACCCAAAAAGAAAACCAAGTACATCATCACTGACCACGTCTACCCCTACCACGAGAGGTAACAGAAACAAGAGGTTTATCTCGCAACAAGGTAAAAGAATTGCCAGGATCCTCATCCCCAGACGATTCCAAAGATACAGAATCTGAATCAGAATTAGATGAGCTTTGGAGCCAATCCATTTGCACAGGAACATTCAATCCCGAATTGTCCCCCGCATGATACAATAAATTTTGAGGATCAATTAAAGTAACAGGTACATCCACAAAGTTGTTGTTAACTAAACAGTCGTTAATGACCGGAGTCGAGCTGGAGGTAGCAGATACCTCACAAACACCCGCACCCAAATTATCAGAAGGAAGAGCAGCCTCATGGGGGCAATCCAAAACAACAGGATTTAAAGAAATTTCACCCAAAACGGCCGGGGAAGACACTACCGACAACAAGCGACCAGCACCACCATGATCATCAGCACTAAGAAAAGTCCTAGGGGAGGCCACAAAGGGATCTAGAGTACCCAAAATATAACCTTGAGGGACAAAGGGTAAAGCATCGCGGGACAAAATAGCAACACCATCAACACTATCATCCTTACCACCCGAAAGGTTCACATTATTTTCCACATCAATTTCCACATTCTCAAGAGCTAAGTTAGATGGAGGGGGATCCACATTAGCCAACTGAACCACAGGCTTCACACCAAAAGTCGTAGGCGAATGAGTGGGTTCAACAGAAATAACTTGCTCAGCCTCAACAATAGAAGAAGGGACAATCAGATCAGAGTCAATAGAATCCTTATTAGCAACCTTAGTCGGCACTGGTAAGTCAACCCCAGGACGGCAATTACCAACCATAATTTAATCTATAATACAGAATAATTAAATTTCAATCAAATTAAATAAAAATAAAAATAACAAAATTAAAAAAAAAAAACAACAAAATTTGATACAGCTTTTTCATATCTCAATATGATTATTCTTTGATATTCATTAAATTATTATATTATGTTAATGAAAATAAAAATTTACATTAAATGTTTTTATGATATTATAAAAAATGTAAATTAAACCAAATAAAATATTTTGAGGATCATTTTTATTCGACACATTGAAATCGTCAAAATGGTCCCAATAAGATTGTTAGTTGGCATCTAAATAAACACCATTTTGGAGTGGTTTGGTGGTGATCAATGGCCATAAAGTACTTAGTTGCAGTGAACTTTTCTTTTCTTCAAAAATGAGCTTAAATACTTTGCACTGCATTTGAAATTCCTTTATTTCTTTTTCATCCAACTAATTTTCAAAACTCCTGCAAATAAAATACTTAATTCCTTTATTTCCAAATGCATTCTAATAACATTTATAAAACAATCTTTCATACATATGATGAATTACATATTTTTAATTTTATATATAAATAACCTTTAAAAATAGAAGAAATAAATAAAATAAGTTAATTGCATTCTCATTTTTAGCAAGTAAACAATGATTGTCTACTATGTCTATATCAAATTATATTATGAAGAAAGTTTTCTAAAAAAATTAGAAGATAATGAAAATATAATTAAAGTAAATTAAGAAAAAGCATTTTATATTAATTTCATATCAAAACGTAAATAAAGTAAATTAAAAATAGAAATAATTCTAAATTAATAGTTATGCATATAACTTAGACTTATCCGATACCAGTTATTCTTTTTATATCAAATGTCATTAATTAATGATTTTCAATAATTTAGCATTGAATCATCTTCTTGAAATTAACTAATTCCTATATAAACATTATTTTCTTTTAAATATTGTACTTCTTGTGAGAGTTAGTACAATGCAAGCTATGTATTTCTTCTTTTTAACTTTTTGCATTTGCTATTCATCAAATCAGAGAGTAGAGGATTAAAAAATAAAATGAAGAAGCAATTGCTGGACTAAAAAATGAATCAATTTAGTTGTTTACATTGTGATTGTAAATATTGTTGTTAAAAGTAGTACTAAAAAAGCTAAAATCACATGAAACGAGTTGGAGAGTTTTCGATTATGGATCTTCTTCTAATTCATCTTCTGAATCCTCCTGCCAATGCCAAAAACGATTGCACTGTTAAACAAGATTCAATTTATATGTATTGCTAATGTTAAGTAGTGGAAATGTTATTAGCATAAATGGTACCTCACAACCTTTTTGGGATAGAGAAGACATAGCAATTGAATGCATAGCCATAGACAGGAAAATACATATCATGATATATGCAGGGAATGTTCTGCCTTCTTTATTTCTCTTCATAGCCATTGCATCATTTTCAAAAGCTGAGTACATTAATCATCAATGGATTGTTACATAAAAAGAAAATATAATTCATATAAAAAAACTAAAAATGGAATGAAGTGCGAACTTTAGCATATCTCATTGTTCGAAATCCTTTAAATCATTAGAATCAATATTAGAATTTGTTATCCATAGTTAATATAAACAAGAGGTAACAATGTTAAAATTATTACACTATCTATCAAATTATGTTAGGGATCATTAATTAATTTAGTTAATTAAGGTTTTTAAATTATATTGAATATTAATTAGGTTTTAAATGTCATTAATTTTATGCTTTTAAGGATGATTATTTTATTTTAAAGAATAATATAATTGATCAAAACATAATCATTTTTTTGAGAAATAAATTTTTATGACTAGGCAAACAAATATAATAAATATATTAAAAGTATTACATAATAAATGTTTTTAAATAAGCTATTTTATAGAGGCCTATTAGTATGGGAAGGAGGCTTATGGTGGAAAGAACAAAATGAAAGTGCCAACCAATTGCAAGAAATAACTTTTTTAATTTCAACAAGAAAGGGGACCAATCTTGCCAACTATTAGAATTTATTTAAAATAAAAATTAGAATTAGTGTTAAAATTTTCTATACACAACCATAATGCCCTAAAATGAAATTAATTTAAATATGGAAATAATGATATATTCCCCTAAAATTATTTAATTTGTTAACACAAAAATTGAGAAAGAGCGAGAGAGAAAATATCTTAATTTTGTTTTGGAATGATTTAATCGATACATACCTTATCTTCATAGGTTATACCATGTCATTAATGGCACCACTCTCTTATCCCTGGACATGTGTATACATCTGTAAAGTCTTTTTGAAATGAAACTCTTCCAAATGAATGATCAAAAGCTTCATCTAGATCGGGCTTGAGTCGGTCACTATAAATAAATTCAAAACTTTAAGAGATAAAATGGAGAGAGAGAGAGAGAGAGAGAGAGAGAGAGAGAGAGAGAGAGAGAGAGAGAGAGAGAGAGAGAGAGAAGCTTAATTAATGTGATTAGATTTTGTATTGGAATGGTTTCATATCTGTACATTATGTTCATAATTGATAGCATGCCCTTGGTCCCACCACCATTACTGGATTAAAAAACACTAAAACAAATAATTTAGTTGGTTACATTGTGATCGTGAATATTGTTGTTGGGTGGTTGAAATTGATCAAATCATTTCTCATGAATGAAAAAGGGATAATAAAATCATGCATAGTGCTAGCGACTACTTCAATACAAAGGTAATGGAAACTACGGGAAGCTATTAATTATGTTATAACATTATTAAAAGTAGTAAAGTGGCTAAAATCACCTGAAACGAGATGGAGATTTTTCAGTTATAGATCGTTTTCTAGTTCATCTTTTGAATCCTCCCGCCAATGCCAACGATTGCGCTGTTAAACAAGATATAGTTTATATGTATAGTTAATGTTAAGTACTGGCAATGTTATTAGTAAAAATAGTACCTCGCAACCCTTTTGGGATAGAGTAGACATAGCCATTGCATCCTTAGCCATAGACATGAAAATACATATAATGATATATGAAGGAAATGTTCTGTCTTCTTTATTTTTCTTCATAGTCATTGCATCCTTTTCAGAAGCTAAGTACAACCATCAAGGGATTATTAATTAAAAAGAAAATCTAGTTTGTATAAAAATACTAAAATTGGAATAAAGGTGCGAACTTTAGCATAACTCGTTGTCCGTATATGCTCTTCCAAATACCAAAGGCTGCTGTCGAAATCCTTCAAATCATTAGAATCAATATTAGAATTTTTTATCCATAGTTAATATAAACATGAAGTAGCAATGTTAAAATTATTACACTTTCTATCAAATTAGGTAAGGGTTCATTAATTAATTTGGTTAACTGAAGTTTTTAAATTATACTTTAAATATTAATAAAATTATAAATCTCATTGATTTTATGGTTATAAGGACGATTATATTATTTTAAAGCATAAAATAATCTGTCAAAACAAATTCATTATTTCTAAAAGTAAAATTTTTCGGGCTGTGCAAACAAATATAAGAAATAGTTTAAAATTATTATAGAAATAAATATTTTTAAATGAACTATTTAATGAAGGCCTATTAAGAAATAATTTTTTTAATTTCAACAAATGGTGTGACAAAAAATAGTACCTGGCAACCATTTTTGGTTAGAGAAGACATAGCCATTGCATCCTTAGCCATAGGTAGGAAAATACACATCATGATATTGGCAGGAAATGTTCTTTTTTTCTTTGTTTCTCTTCATAGTCATTGCATCCTTTTTAGAAACTGAGTACAACCATCAATGGATTATTACTTAAAAAGAAAATCTAATTTGTATCAAAATACTTAAAAATGAATGACGATGCGAACTTTAGTGTATCTCGTTGTTTGTAGACTCTCGTTATTACTTAAAAAGAAAATCTATTAGAATCCTTCAAATCATTAGAATCAATATTAGAATTTGTTATCCATAGTTAATATAAACAAGAAATAGCAAAGTTAAAATTATTACACTTTCTATACAATTATGTTAGAGTTCATTAATTAATTTGGTTAATTAAAGTTTTTAAATTATACTTTGAATATTAGTAAGGTTTTAAATCTTCTTGATTTTATTCTTTTGTGGATGATTATTTTATTTTAAAGAATAATGTAATTGATCAAAACAAAATTATTTTTTCCTGAAATAAATTTTTATGACTGGGCAAACAAATATAGGAAATAGATTAAAGTATTACATAAAAAATGTTTTAAATAAACTTTTTAAAAAAGGTCTATTATTATGGGAAGGTGTCTTATGATGGAAAGGACAAAATGAAAGTGCCAACCAATTGTAAGAAATAACTTCTTTAATTTCAATAAGCAATGGGACCAATCTTGCCAATTATTAGAACTTATTTAAAAATTATATTAAAATTTGTTTTAAAATTTTCTATACACAACTGTAATTCCCTAAAATTAAATTAATTTAAATATAGAAATAATGATATAATCCCCTAAAATTATTTAATTTGTTAACTCAAAAATTGAGAAAGAGAGAGAGATAAAATATCTTAATTTTATTTTGGAATGATTTCATCGATACCTACCTTACCTTTATAGGTTATACCTTGCCATTAATGGTACCACTCTCTCATCCCGACGTGTGTATACGTCTGTAAAGTCTTTTTGAAATGAAACTCTCCCAAATGAATGATCAAAAGCTTCATCTAGATCGGGCTTGAGTCGGTCACTACAAATAAATTCAAAACTTTAAGAGATATAGACGGAGAAAGAGAGAGAGAAAAAAAAAGCTTAATTAATGTGATTAGATTTTGTATTGGAATGGTTTCATACTTGTACATTATTTTCATAATTGATAGCATTCCATTGGTCCCACCACCATTACTGGATTAAAAATTACTAAAACAAATAATTTAGTTGGTTACATTGTGATCGTGAATATTATTGTTGGGTGGTTGAAATTGATCAAATCATTTCTCATGAATTAAAAAGGGATAATAAAATCATGCTTATTGCTAGCTACTACTTAATTCAATTCAAAGGTAATGGCCGCTAATTGAAGCTATTAGTTATGTTATAACATTATTAAAAGTAGTAAAGTGGCTAAAATCACCTGAAACTAGATGGAGAGTTTTCGATTATAGATCCTCTTCTAATTCATCTTTTGAATCCTCTTGCCAATGCCAACGATTGCACTGTCAAACAAGATCCAAATTATATGTATTGTTAATGTTAAGTAGTGGCAATATTAGCAAAAATAGTACCTCACAACCTTTTTGGGATAGAGAAGACATAGCCATTGCATCCTTAGCCATAGAGAGGAAAATACATATAATGATATATGATGGAAATGTTCTGTCTTCTTTGCTTTTCTTCATAGCCATTGCATCCTATTAAGAAGCCAAGTACAACCATCAATGAATTATTACTTAAAAAGAAAATCTAGTTCGTATCAAAATAGTAAAAATGGAATAAAGATGCGAACTTTAGCATATCTCGTTGTCCGTAGACGCTCATCCAAATACCAAAGGCTGCTGTCAAAATCCTTCAAATCATTAAAATCAATATTAGAATTTGTTATCCATAGTTAATATAAATAAGAATTAGCAATACTAAAATTATTACACTTTCTATCAAATTATGTAAGGGTTCATTAACTAATTTGGTTAATCGAAGTTTTTAAATTATAATTTGATTATTATTAAAATTTTAAATCTCATTGATTTTAATTTTATGCTTTTAAGGATGGCTATTTTATTTTAAAGCATAATATAATCGATCGAAACAAAATTATAATTTTAAAAATAAATTTTTATTGTTGGGCAAACAGATATAAGAAATAGATAAAAATTATTACATAAATAAATGTTTTTAAATAAACTTTTTATAAAGGCCTATTATTGTGGGAAGGAGGAAAAGACAAAATGAAAGTTCCAATGAATTGCAAGAGATAACTTTTTAAATTTCAAACCAATCTTGTCAACTATTAGAATTTATTTGGAAATTATATTAGAATTAGTGTAAATGTTTTTTTTTTACATTGCTATAATCCCTAAAATGAAATTATTTTAAATAAGGAAAAATGATATAATGTCAAAAAATTATTTAATTTATTAGTTGAAAGATTTAGATAGAGACGGAGAATGAGAGAGAAAGAGAGAGAGAGAGAGCTTAATTAATGTGACTAAATTTTTTATTGGAAGGGTTGAGATTCATCAGATCATTTATCATGAATAAATTGAGATAATAAAATCATACTGCTAAAGACTAGACAAATAGATACGTAATGGTAGTTGCTTGAAACTAATAATTATGCTATAACATTATTAAAAGCATTAGTAAAGTAGATAAAATCACATGAAACGGGCTAGAGAGTTTTCGATTATGAATCTTATATTCTAATTCCTCTTCTGAATTCTTCCGCCGGAGCCAACGATTGCTTTGTTAAACAAGATCCATTTTATATGTATTGTTAATGTTAAGTAGGTGAGATGTTAGAAAAAAAAAAAATAGTTGAGATGTTAGAAAAAATAGTACCTCGCAACCTCTTTTGGATAGAGAAGACATAGCCATGGCATCCTTAGCTATAGATAGGATAATACATATCATGATATATGCCATAAATGTTACGTCTTCTTTGTTTCTCTTCAAAGCCATTGCATCCTTTTTAGAAGATAAGTACAACATCAATAGATTATTACTTAAAAAAGAAAATTTAATTTGTATCAAAATACTAAAAATGGAGTGAAGGTGCGAACTTTAGCACATCTCATTGTTCGTAGACGATCATCAAAACTTTTTATATTTCAAAATTCTTTAAATAAGAATTTATATTATAAAATAATCGGTCAAAACAAAATTCTTCAAATCATTAGAATCAATATTATAATTTATTATCCGGCCATAGTTAATATAAATAAGAAGTAGTAATGTTAAAATTATTACACTTTCTATCAAATTATGTAAGGGTTCATTAATTAATTTAGTTAATAAAAGTTTTTAAATTATACCTTGATTATTAATAATATTATAAATCTCATTGATTTTATGGTTATAAGGATGATTATACTATTTTAAAGCATAAAATAATCGGTCAAAACAAAATCATTATTTTAAAAATAAATTTTTTTCTGGTCGAGTAAACAAATATAAGAAATAGTTTAAAAATTATTATAGAAATAAATATTTTTAAAAGAACTTTTTTATGAAGGCCTATTATTATGGGAAGGCTGCTTATCATAAAAAGGACAAAAATGAAAGTGCCCCCAATCGCAAGAAATAACTTTTTTTTAATTTCAACAAGTGGCGTGACCAACCTTTCCAGATAACAGAGATTATTTAGAAATTCTATTAGAATTAGTGTAAAATTTATTATATAATTCTATAATGCTAAAGTAAAACTAATTTAAATAGGTAAAAATTTGATATAATCCTCAAAAGTTATTTAATTTGTTAGCTCAATAATTAAGATAGAGAAGTAGAAAGAGATAGAGAAAATATTTGAATTTTATTTTGGAATGATTTCATCTACATACCTTATCTTTATATACATGTGTTATGCCTTTTTGAAATGAAACTCTTCCAAATGAATGATCAAAAGCTTCATCTGGATCGGGCATGAGTCGGTCACTGTAAATAAATTCAAAACTTTAAGAGTGCCTAGAATATTATTCAAAATTTTCACTAACATGAGAGAGAGAGGTTTAATTAATGTGACTAAATTTTGTATTTGAAGGGTTTCATTCATGTACCTTTTCTTCATAAGTGATAGCATGCCATAGGTCCCACCTCCACCCCCACCACCACCACCACCACCACCTCCACCCCCCCCCCCCCCCCCCCCCCCACCACCGCCTCCACCCCCCCCCCCCCCCCCCCCCCCCCCCCCCCCCCCCCCCCACCACCCCACCCCCCAAAATTGCCATTAAAAAAAATCATTATGAGAGAGAGGTTTATATATATATAAAATTGTTGGGTGAAATATATATTTTTATTCTGTGCAGTTCAAATTCATGGAAAGTAGGATTTACCATTGCTTAATAAAGACATTGCCATTATATGAACCAAAGAAGGAAGAAGGGGGTTATAATTATCAATAACCTTGCAAAAAGAGTTCAAATCAAAGGTTACTTGAACTCAAAACCCTACTAAGAATTATGGGTAATGGAACCTAACAAAAATAGTAATAAAAATGCTTTATAGCACACATTGCAAAAATACTCAGCATGAACAAAAATTGGTCAATACTAGGAGGATCGCTAAAAGAAGAGAGACATGCATATATAACAAGTGATCATAAACTAATTATTTAGTAGGATTTTTGGGTTCATAAGTCCTATGGAAGTCCTAATCACATTCTTTACTTTAACACGCTAAATAACCGTGTTTCTCAAATATTTGATTGTGTTGCCTTTCTTTATATTCATTCTCAAAAAGGAGGAAAGTTTGATCCTTGGGCTACGAGAAAGGTTTGTGTTAGTTAATGTCACACTCAATGGAGAATAATACTACTTGCTCCGGGGAAGAAACGTCATCATAAATGATAAATACAATGATTATTTTCCCTTGGATTATTTTTCAAGAAAATCTATCTTAAAATCAACTCCTCATATTCAAATTGAGCTTATACTTGCTTGAAATCTACTTAACCATCATAAAATTGGAGTTACTTTAGAAGATACAACCACTTGATACAACCTTTTCTGTTAGCATTGTGTTAATTTATTTGCAATCCTAAAGAATCACTTCTTAGGGCAATATATAAAATTCTATGAGTCTTATTAAAAGAGGCATAGTATTTGACTCTTAAAGTATACGCATATGTAGATTGTGTGGGTTCTATAGTTCGGGGTCTTGGTCCTTTTTTTAATAATATTTAAATGGTATGTAACAACTTTGTTGCATCTGTATTGCGTTTGTAAGAACTTTTCCCTCACGTTCTTGTTATTTCTGAATACAACTTCTATAAACAATAATAATGCAGAATAAATTCCTAAGTTCCCCTAATGGCACAGCTTAAATATCTCCATTATTTTTATAAGTACCCATTGAATCATCCTGCTCCATTTTCCATGATGTGGCATCAGAGAAAGTTATGAGTCCGGATTGAAGAGCTTGTCCTGATGGTAGATGCATCCATGTAACATTTTCTTTGGATATTCCCTACTTTATTTACAAGTTATGTCATTTTTATTGGGACTTTGATATAATTAGTTTTTTATTTATAGCTTTTTTCCTTTCTAAGAACCTAGGGGCGTAAAATATTGATCCGACCCGAAACCCGATATGGATCTGACCAAAAGAATTTTGAGTTTGGGTCAACCTATTTGCCTGATGGGTTGGGTTTGGTTTCATTTTTTGACCTGTTTATAACCAGGTCGAGTTTAGGTTGATCTGGAAACCTGAAATCAGTCCAGATTTGAACCGCGGGCATCAGGTGTTCTTGGTCCGGTCCTGAGTTGCGATAGGTATCATGTGGTTTGGCCTCGGCCCCATGTCCAGCATATCTGGTCTGGCCTTGGCCTCACGTCCGGCACCCATGACCTACCTCCCTTCTATCGCCTGCAGCAGTCCCAGTCACGGCCCGACCGATCAACCCTGCAACCCTTTTGTTGAAATCTTTGACCGGAAGAGTCAGGTCGAGCGCCAACTCCATCTGCAGTTCGAATCATACGACGAATCCCTTGCTTGCAACATCATTGCCAACGACAAGCATCTGTCGCTATGGTTGTTGGAGTTGGTTCCAGCTCAATTGTTTGTGTCTAGGTTTGTGGGTCGCTTCAGATCAACCCAGTAATCCGCATGAGTTGGGTGCAAGTTCGAATTCATGACCCATTTGCAAATCTGGATCAGGTTAGGGTTAACCTATTTGGACTCGGGTCAATTCGAGTTTGACTTGAACCTGACCCGTTGACCCGTTTTGACACCCCCTATAAAAACTCTTATATTATTATTTGGTTTATTATGGTGTATGGAGAGAGCTATAGTTGTGAATGGAGCTGGCTAAATTTATAACCAAAACGTTACAATATTCAATTTAATTCAACTTCTTGTAGATATGAAGAATCGAAAATTGACTTTGGCTTCGTTTGAGACGGCTTTCTTTCTGCTTCTTAAAGAAGCTCTTTAATACAAAAATCAAAATTTTTGTACTAGAAAGTTGCTTTAAGAAGCATAAAAAAGCTGTCCCAAATGAAACTTTAGTTGTTTCAGAAACCTATAAAGGAGAGTAGCGATAGGACGATAAGATTGGCATATATGATGAATGTGAAAGATTGTTTGATCAAAATTGAATGGGCTAGAGGGTTTAATTAAGGATTGCATAAATTAAAATTAAAAAGAAAACTGATCATTTATGTTTTAGCTCCTATGAGTTTTACTGGTAAAGTAGTTCTGTAATTTTTAAAAAGGTTAGCATTATTATGAAATTATATGATTGCACTTCATTAAAGAGCTCGGTTTATATTTTCCCACCACTTCCGGTCAAAGCACTTCAGTGGACTAGGGTGTTTTAAATTTATCAATATTAAATCAGGCCCCTAAAATTAGTTTTTAGTGTTTTCTAGAAGCTTCTAGGGGAATTGGGGAGGTCCAAAGACGATTCTATCATCAAACATCAATTTCAATGAAGAAATGATGAGCACACAAAATAATTTTTTTTTTTTTATATAACAAGAATAATTAGCACACAAAATAAATATCCAAGTTTTAATTTATAATTGAGAGACAATCCCCCTAACCAAATCCAACAACAACAACAAGAAATTTAGAGCATAATAATATAATAACAATCCTAAGTAATTTGATTTTGCTATGGTTCAATTATATAAGACGAGATTAAAAGTTTCTTCTCAATAAAGGGAAGGAAAAATAAAAAGCTTTGCTATCGGCGACTATTGACCAATGAAAAAGAAAAAAAAAAAAAATTTAGAGCCACTGTCAATTGTAGGCTTTCGGTCAAAGGAGAAAGAAGATGTTGAGGAGGGAGTCTCTTCTAAAGATTATTGTGGGGAGTATTAGCATATAAAACAATGACTGTATTTACCGTTATGTGTATTTAAGGCTTTACCATTATTTTGTATATATATTTAAATCATTGTACTCTGCCGGATTCAAGTAATATACATTTCTTTGCTATTTCCGCTTCCGTCTCCCCGTCTCTTCTTCTTTCTCCTTGCTTCTTTCTTCCAAGCTCTCATGGTATCAAGAGCCACAATGGGATATCAAGATTCAGCGGAAGCTTTACCTCCCTCCTCCTCCTCCGATCAAACCGACAACTGCACCACTCCAAGCCACATACCGCAACCCCTAAAGTTCCTTGTCTCCAACATCAAGAACCTTGCTCCTCATCCCCTAACGACAGAGAACTACCCCATTTGGTGCATTCAACTCCTCCAGCAATTCACCGCAAATGGCTACGCCGGCCATCTTACCGGCACCATCACAGCTCCCTCGGACACCACTTACGCTGCTCACACTCAATGGCTCCTCGTCGATAGCAATCTTCTCTCCGCTCTCTTCTCAACGGTCTTGCAATCCATTCAACCGTACATTATTACCTCCACCACCGGACAAGAAGCCTGGTCTGTTCTTGAACGCCGCCTTCAACCCACCAGCCACTCTCGGGTAATTCAACTCAAGAAAGAGTTATACCGCGTTCAAATGAAAGATCTGCCCATGCAACAGCTCACCCGCATTAAATCTATTGTGGAAAACATCTCCGCATCCGGTTCGAAAATCGACCCTGAAGATATCATGCTCCGCATCCTGAATGGCCTTCCTCCCACATTCATGTCCTTCATGTCAACGATCCAGAACTCACTGCTTCCTATAGATCTTGACACGTTCTACTCTCTACTATGCAATGAAAAAATTCATATGCAGCAAGAACTTAATCAAGATCACACCAACAACTCTGCGACAACAGCTCTTTATGCCGCCCCATCCAACAACTATCGCAGTCGCAACAACACCAAACGCTTCAGAAAACCCAAGAACCCGCAGCCACCGCTTAACACCTCGGCCTATCCGCTCAACTCACCCACATCTCAGAATTTGGCAAGACCAACGTGCAAAATCTACGGCAAAATCGGACATGTCGCGCTGAACTGCTGGCACCGAATCAATTTTAAATAAGCCCCTACCAATTCTAGACAGCCTCGCGCCCTTCTTGCCAATCCCAGTACACTCCGGAAGCCAAGAATGAATTCTTGACTCCGGCTCCTCCGCTCATCTCACTCCGGAAGCAACACAACTATACTACCCGACTACTTACCAAGGATTGGACACAGTTTCTACTGCGAATGTTCCACGCTTCTTATCCACAACACTGGCAAAGGTCTTCTTCCGCTCCCGGACACCTCTCGTAAGCTCCACCTTCACAAGCTCCTTCACATACCATCCCTCACCCACAACCTCCTCTCCGTCTCTAAACTTACTACACACAATTGTATCTCAATAACTTTCGATGCTAACGGTTTCATTATGAAAGATCTTCGGGACCAACATCCTCTACTTCATGGTCAACTTCATAACGGCCTAAACCTCATTCGCATCTCCCCAGACACTCGCCATGCTGTCTTCACGTCCACAACCACATATACTCACAACTGGCACTCCCGCCTCGGTCACACGAGCAAGGAAACTCTCTCCGTTCTTGCCCGCCATTTTTTGGAAATTTCTCCTGTAACAGTTTCTTTTATTTGCGATTCTCGTAATCAGGCTAAAAGCCACAAGTTAGTTTTTAATAAAAGAATCTCGGTTACCACTGCCCCGTTTGATTTAATCCACAATGATGTCTGGGGTCCGACGTCGCAAAACTCGCTAGACGGATATAGATACTACATCATTTTCATAGACGACTACACTTGCTTCTCCTGAATTTATTTTCTTTACTCAAAACAAGAAGCTCTTTCTAAATTTCAAAACTTTTGTAATTTGGCCCGCACTCAATATCACACCACTCCAAAAATTCTTTGTTCTGACGGTGGAGGCGAGTTTACCAGTCACGCATTCAAATCTTTCCTTCAAGACAACGGTATCACGCAACACTTATCTTGCCCTCACACGCCGAAACAAAACTGCCTCGCCGAATGCAAACACCGCCACCTTCTAGACCTCACCCGTGCACGTCTTCACGAATACGGTCTTCCGCAAATGTTCTGGGCTGAGGCAACCTCGACAGCTCATTACCTCATTAACAAACTTCCTTCCAAAGCCATATCGAATCAAATTCCCTTTCAACGCTTGCATGACACTCCTCCGACCTACACACACCTTCGCACGTTTGGCTGCTTATGCTATCCCTAGCTCAGGCCTTATGCCTCGGGCAAATTCTCACCGATATCGCATGCCTGCGCCTTCATCGGCTACTCGCCCCTGCACAAAGGGTATAAATGTTACAACATTAACACCGACAGAATCTACATTTCAAGGCATGTTGTCTTCCACGAACAGCATTTTCCCTACAAGAAAGCTTTGCCCACAGATCACTCCACCGCCAACTCTCAGCATACCAACATCCCCCGCTTCTTCTAATTCCCTCCTCTACTATTTCCCAACCCACAGCTCAAATTCAACCTCAGCAAGCCTTCCAACCACCCGCTGCCATTAACAACCTGTGCCTTCCCACCAATTCTGCGCCCCACGAAACTTGTCCAGATCCGAGCAATCTCAGTCAGTCACAACAACCCGCTCCAGTCGTTAACCAGCCTCACCCTATGCAAACCAGACAAAAATCTGGCATCTGCAAACTGAAGCAATTCATCAACCTTCTCACCCAAACCTCCACCCAAAACACCCCCACAACCTACAACCAAGCTCTTAAAATCGAACACTGGCGTAAAGCCAAGACCTCCAAACTCGATGCCCTCATACACCAAGTTACTTGGTCTCTCATCCCACCACCATCCAAGAAACCGGTCCTAGGCTGCAAATGGACATTTAAAACGAATCTGCTACCCAACGGTCAAGTCGAACGCTACAAAGCCAGGTTGGTCGGTCTCGGGTATGATCACACTACAGGAAAATCATCCATTTCCGACGGCCTTTTCTGGCGGTTCTGTAGTGTTCCGGCAGTTTTCCGGCGGTAAATTATCCGCCGGTAAAAATGGCTTAGGAAAGTAAATTCCGGCGGTTTTTACCAACGGCAAATTATTCCGGCGGCTTTCCGGCGGTCATAAATCGCTGGTCAAATTAAAAAAAAATTCACCGAGCCCGCCACTCCCAAGCTACCGGCGACAGCCCCCGCGCTCCGGGCTCCCGCGCTGCCGGCGACTGCTCCTGCCTCCGCGCTCGCACGGGATGCCGGCGACGCGCCCCAGCTCCCGCTTTCACGTTGCGTCGGCGACACTCCCGCCCCCGCGCTCTCCCGCTCCCGCTTTCACGCTGCGCCGGCAACACTCCCGCCCACGCGCTTCCCCCTCTCCAGCGTGTGTACGCCCGTTCCTGCAGGCCTTGAGGCTCGAACTGGCGTTAGTTGGGAAGAAACTCGGGCTATTGACCGAATTGCTAATTGTCTAAATGTGTTTAAAAAGTCAATATTTTTTATTTAGACTATATTCTAATCGTAAATAAATAAATTTTTAATTATTTTTTAAAAAGGCACTAATTAATTTAAAGTAAAAAATAATATTTAATATAAAATAAAAATTAACTACCTAATTAATTTTAAAATGAGTATTAATTAAATAGTTAATATAACCTTTAATAATTATTTGTTAAATCATTTAAATAGTTTAAAATTTTATTCATTTTCATTAAATTTTTAAAAGCCGCCGGAAAAGTGAAAAAGCCGCCGGAAAATTCCATGGGAAAAAACCGTCGGAAATGCACCAGAAAGCCGCCGGAAATGTGTTAGAAATTGGGCATCAACTACACCGAGACGTTCAGCCCCGTAGCCAAGATGCCGACAATACGTCTCTTGCTAACTCTTGCTCTCCATCGTCAATGGCCAATGTTCCAACTCGACATATCAAACGCTTTCTTACATGGAGATCTCCTCCGACGACATCTACATGCGACAGCCTCCCGGCTTCATCGATCCACAAAATCAAACTGCGGTTTGTAAACTCCATAAATCACTATATAGGCTCAAGCAGGCGCCTCGACAATGGTTCCAAAAACTTACAAGCTTTCTTCAATCGCAAGGCTTTACTTCAGCCGCTCCGACCGTCTCTCCTCCTCCTCAACACTAATCAAACTCAACTTTATATTCTCATTTATGTTGATGACTTCTTAGTGACAGGTAATGATGCCTCGGCCATTCGGCGTCTCCTACAACAACTCCAATCTCAACTCGCCCTCAAGCAACTTGGCAGCATTTTACTCTTCCTCGGTATCCAAGTAATTCAATCCAAAACCGGTTACTTTCTATCACAGAAACACTATGCTACAAAGCTTCTCGATGATGCAGGATATAAACACTACAAACCTGCTCCGACACCGATCACACCGCCATCCAAACAGCAAGCGGTGAACAATCAACCCTTCCAAGATCTATCCCTTTACCGACGTCTCGCTGTTCACTACACTACCTCTCTATTACATGGCCGAACATCGCCTTTGCCACAAACCGAGTGTGTCAACACATGCAAAATCCGACCAAATAAGATTTCAAAGCACTCAAATGCCTTCTTCGTTACATCAATGGCACTCTCTCATTTGGCTCACCAATCACCACCGGAACTCTAGACTTACACTCTTACTCAGATGCGGACTGGGCGTCCGACGCAACGGACCGAAAATCCATCTCAGGATTTTGCACTTTTCTCGGTCCAAATCTCATATCCTGGACAGTTAAAAAGCAAGCCACCGTTGCAAAATCATCAATTGAAGCCGAGTATAGGTCGCTCTCTGCTGCCACCTCGGAGGTCATTTGGCTTCGTCGCCTCGCTGCCGAGCTCAATCTCCTGCAGCCATCTCCGACAACTATACATTGCGACAACACCTCAGTCATAGCAATAGCCAAAACCCCCATCTTCCACGCAAGGACAAAACACATTGAGATCGACTACCACTTCATACGTCAACAAATCAGCTCCGGTGACATCAAGCTCGCTCACATCTCTTCCAAAGACCAAATAGCGGACATTCTAACCAAACTGTTCTCTATCACTCGATTCAATGAACTACGAAGCAAATTAACCATTCGATCTTCTAATGCTTAATTTGAGGGACGCTATTAGAATATAAAACAATTATTGTATTTACCATTATGTGTATTGATGGCTTTAACTTTATTTTCTATATATATTTAAACCACTGTATTCTGCCCGATTCAAGTAATATACATTTCTTTGCTATTTCCACTTCCGTCTCCCTGTCTCTTCTTCTTTCTCCCGTCTTCTTTCTTCCAAGCTCTCTAGGAGAACCCAAAGTAATGAGGAGAAAGGCCTTGATTGGTGCAATGGTAGAAACAAGACGAGGATTATGATGCCCCAACACCGTTGCTCTTCATAATTATGAGTCAAATTCATGTGATTCTGGATAATAAATTTATAAGTCGCACAATGGATTTAGATCAGTTTGGTTCAACTTGGCCTGGTTTGGCTTGGTTCAAATTATTTCAACAATATACCAAAGAGAGCTTTGTAATCAATATTTCTATTCATATTATGTTCTTAAACATCTTTATATAGAGGAATTATAGTCTGACATAAAAAAATAACACCTCCTACAATAACACAATTAAATAATTTATAATGATATATTTTGGAATGGCTCATTTTAGGAAGGAAGACAAGACTTTCTGAGCTCCAATACATCTGAGTATTTCCTCTTCCAAATAATACCGGTCTGTAAAACATTAGAATCAAATTATTAGTGTTAGAATATGTTATCCATAATGAAAGTAGCAGCAAACTGAGAGAGAGATAAATGTTACAATGATTTATTTTGAAACGCATAATTAAGTGAACAACAACACCTCTTTCAAAATATAGCGGCGCTAGCACGGGTGCCGGCTCCGACTCAAATTATTAGAAAGAAACTATCAGTGTTAGAATACGCTATCCATAATTAAAATAGTATCCATGTTAAAATTCTTACACTTGATTTCATATAAAACTATATAAAGATTAATTAACTAATTTTGTTTTGAAGCTTACAAATTATATTTTGAATATTAATAAAGTTATAAATCTCATTGATTTTAAATTCATATATGTATCACTTGCCTAAGAAATCTAGCATCCCTCCATACCCGTAAACCAATCGAATCAGTATTAGAATTTGTTATTCATAGTTGATTAATATAAGTAATAGTAATGTTAAAAATTCATGCAGCCAATCAAATGAGTCCAAAAATCCGAATCAAATATGTAAGTGAAAAAAAATATACTTTTAAATGATTTATTTTATAAAGGCTTATTATAGAAAGGAGGAAATGAACGATCCAAATCCACAACCAAATCCTCAAGCGTAGCAATATGAGCGATCCAATTCACCTGCAAACAATTAGAATACTATTAGTGTTTTTTTATTCACAATTAATATAAGTAGTAATAGTTAGTAATGTTTTAAGCAGTCAATGAAATATGCTCAATTTGAAGACAACCCACAACCAAATCCAAGAAGAAGAAGAAGAAGAAGAAGAAGAAGAAGAAATTTAGAGCAGAAATAATGTTCTAAATTAAGTTGATGTAACTATTGCTATTGCTAAATAATAACATGTCCTTAAATTAACCTCTTTATAAAGAGGAATTATAGTCTGACATAAGAAAATAACAACTTCCACCATACCCAAAATAAATATTTTATATTTTAGAAAGGATTATTATAGGAAGGACGGGAAGACTTAGTAAGCTCCAACACATCTGATTATTTCCTCTTTCAAATACTAAGGCTTCTTTTGGGAACACTTATTTGCTGCATTCTAAAACGGCTTTCTAATACAAAATTTTTTTGAATTTAAAATATTTGTAATAAAAAGTAGTTTTATAAAGTAGCAAAAACGTTGTTCCAAACGAAGCCTAAATATGCAAAACATTAGCCTAAAGAACACAACCTCTTCCAAAATAATCTTTTCGTAAAAATCGCCACCCCATGGCCGTTATGTTTTATGCAAACCATTAGAATCAAACTATCAGTGTTAAAATTCTTACACTTCATAATTAGTATTAGAATATATTCAACAAATATTTTATGCTAAGCGACTAACATAAGTATGTGTCATCACAAATTTGTCGTCATAGGATATATGTTATATACTGACTTATGAATAATATCACCCCTTTATAGGATTTTCTTAACAGACATTAAATAGTAGTCGAGCATTAGTTTTCAAAAATGATCATGGAAAGGCTACATGCATATGGGCAAAGCCCTTCTAAGAGAAAAATAAATACATAAAATGGAAGAGTTCAACATATATGCCAATATAAAATTCATGTCACTATTTTTGACCTCTACAACGAGCTTGAAAGTTCCATATTTACTTTAAGCACTTCAAAAGTTTGGCTAAATTAAAGAAAAAAAAAAGAAATTAATTAGACTAAATTAAAGAAAATCAAATTCATACTATAATATCAAAAATAAATATTTCACAATGATTTATTTTCGAAAGGCTAAGTGAACTACAACATAACCTTTTCAATACAAGTATCAGAACTGCAACACGAACGTTGAGCCTGCAGAACCTTCCAAAGTATATTGAATATAATTAATATTTAAATAAATATATCATTGATTTTAAATTCAACGCACGTATCACTTTTATAAGAAACCTAGCATCCATTCGTGCCCGTAAACTATTAGAATTAATTATCCACATTTAATTAATATAAGTAGTAGCAATGTTAAAATTCTTACACAATTATACCAAGCCACTAGTTGCCTCCGTCTCGTCTGCTAGGGTTTTCGCCCTTTTAGGGCTTTTGCCCTTGCGTCTCTGCTCTAGCCGTCTCCTTGCCGGCGGTATGTTTTTAATGGTGAAAAAATTGCTTGATCCTGGTTTTCTTGCGGGTAAGCAACCTAAATCCTTTAAGGATGCTTTATCTGGTTCCGTTGAATCGAATAGTTTTCCGGATTTTCGCATTTCTTCGAATCGAGGTATGCAATCACTGTGGTTTTCGGAAGAGGAATTTTTGCATCTAGCTAAGCCTTTTGAGTTTGCGTTGGTGGGGAAATTTCCCCTTAAACGGCCATCTTTAGATTCAATCCGTAGGTTTTTCTTTGACCTAAAATTATCTTGGGATTTTTCGGTGACTTTGTTTAATCAAGCTAATGTTTTAATCAAGCTTGCCAATGATATGGATTATGCTAGGGTTTTTGCTCACAGATCTTACTTTGTCTATGGCTGTTTTATGAAAGTTATAAAGTGGTCTCCGGTTCTTGATTTGTCGGAGGAATCTCCGATCGTCCCTGTTTGGCTTTCTTTTCCGGGATTACGTCCCCATCTCTTTTCCTCCCGTATACTTTTTGGGTTGGATTCGGTCTTTGGTAGGCCGATTCACACAGACAATGTTACGGCTTCTGGATCTCATCCATCAGTTGCTCGTGTTCTTGTTGAAATTGATGTAACCAAATCATTTCCCGAATATGTTTGGTTGGGTCCGGAGAAATTGGGGTATGTCCAGAAAGTCATTTTTGAGGGCATGCCAAATTTTTGTTTATTTTGCAAAGCTTTAGGTCATAAGAAATTGGATTGTCCTAAACTTGTTTCCAAATCCTCCCTGGTTGTTAACTCTGCCCCCAGGACATTCCTTTTGTTCCTGTTTCTACCGATGTTCCAATTATTTCTCCGGGCTGTGAAATTGCTGCGAAAGTATGTGATGTTCAGACACCTGGTGTGGAGGGTGAGATCTTGCCTGATGTTGATTGTCGCGTTTGTTCGCCTGATGCGTGTGTGCTTTCTGGTATGGCTGTGGTGGGTTTTGATCAGGCTTTAGTTTCTCTTAATGCTGCTGTTTCAAATGGTGTTGATGTGGATCAAAATAATGTTAATGTTATCGTCCCAACTTCCGTCGATGTTGCGCGCGAGGGATTTGGTAAATGTACAGTGAATGCTAGGGATGTTGGTGAAAGGCTGGAGAATGGTTTTGATGTTAATTTTGCCTTATCTCCTAATGCTGTGCCTTTTTTCCACCTAATTTACCGTCTAATTGTGTTGAGGATTTGCCGGATATTTCAGTGGGTGACCTTGTTGAGGTTCAGCCTGGGGCAATCTCTCCGAGTTTAAATATGGAAGTGTCTCAAAAATGCACTCCAGTTTCTAATAATTTCATTGAGGTTCCTGTAAAGTTGGTTGATACGCGATTTGTGGGCAATTGCTTAGGTGACAGTTCTGGGCAGGATATTAGGAACCATATAAATTGGTTAGATTCGTCCGAGGGTGAGCCAGATTTTGAATTTTCTGATGGTGCTGGTTTGGTGTCGCCAGAGTTCTGTGGTGGTTCTGACCCGGGATTTGATTTCACTCTTGTTAATGTTAGACCCACTTCTTATGTTGGGACTCAGGGTAGAACTCGTGGTAGAGGTAGGGGTCGTTTCTTGTTCCCTGTTCCTGTCTTGGTTTTCTATATTGTTTTTTTTTTATGTGCGGCTTGCTGGTTTGTCGAAGATTGGGCAATGATGGGTTGGGGTTCGCATCAGTGTACTTCGCTGGTGGCAACCATTGCTGTAGAATTTTCGGGTTGGTTCGGGTTGGCTATTTTTTCCACCTTTTGGACGGTCCTGGTGGGGTGTCGGTGGTGCTGGAAGCCTCAACCACTTACTGAGCCCGCGGCTTATTGTAATTTTTCTTCTTTCTTTTTTCCTTGCTCTATCTTAATGTAACCGTTTTTTTTTCTTGTTAAAAAAAATGTTAAAATTCTTACACTTCATATTCAGACTATATACATATTTTTTAATTAATTTTGTTAAGTGAAGGTTAGCAATTATATTTTGAATATTAGTATTAAAATATAGATCTCATTGATTTTAATTTTCAAGGATGAAGATTTCATTTTCAAGCTTAAAATTCATACACATACCAGACAATCACGGTAGAAGTTGTAATCCTACAAAGAATTAGAATTAGTGTTAGAATTTGTTATTCATAGTTTAAAAATACAATGGTTTATTTTGGAGATAATCAACCTCATTGGAAGAGCTGTCGTAAGAATCCTGCAAACCATTAGAATTAGTGTTAGAATTTGTTATTCATAGTTAATTAATGTAAGTAGTAGAAATGTTAGTTAAAGTTCTTGCACTTCATATTCAAACTATATATAGAGAGATTAATTAATTAATTTGGTTAATTTGGTTACTTAGAAATTATATTTTAAATATTAATTAAAGTATAGATCTCAATTAATATAAGTGGTAGAATCTGCATTTGAGTTTTTTTATGCAGAATTAATATGATTAGCAGTAATTAATCCGGTCTTTAGAAAGTTTGTAAATTATATTTTCAGTATTAATATTATTAATTTAAATAAGAAAAAAATTTTATAATGCCCCAAAAGTAATTAAATTGTTAGCGCACATATTGAAATTGAGATGACTAAATTATTTGAAATAGCTAAATAAATATGACTGAATTATGCATTTGAATGGTTTTTTATGCGTACCTTATCTTGATAGGTGAGACCATGCCATTGGCACCACTCTCTCATCCCTGGACATTCAAATACATGTGCAAAGCCTTCTTTAAATGAAACTCTTCCAAATGAATGATCAAAGTCTTGGTCTGGATCTGGCTTGAGTCGGCAACAATCTTTCAAATTCAAAAGTTTAAGAGTGCCAAGATGATTATTCAAGTTGATCACAGACTTGAGGATGTGACAATGATAAATTATCACTTTTTGAAGCCTAGAAAGATGCCCAGCGCTATAAGGAAGTGCAATATATTCAAGTCTTGAGCAGGATTGCACATAAATCTTCTCAATACTTGATGGGAAGGTTGACATTTGTAGCAGGTTTTCACAATGAAATATGTATAAACACTTGAGGCTTGAGAAATCTCCATTCATCACCATTGGATGCTCTTTCCATTCAAGCAAATTTTTATTGTCAGATATCCAAATGAATGAAAACTCACATGAGCCTCTATAGAATAATTCTCAAGAACATTAGGAGGGGCATTATAACACCAAAAATCTTGCCCCATTCTAGTTATCATATTATTAAGCATAATTTGAAGTGATGTGAGCGATGGTAGCTTAGACAGAGGAAGAAGCTTGCATTCTTCATTGTTGTAGAAATTTGCCAACTTTATCTTTATTAAATTGGAGAAGTGAGGATTTCCAAACCAACTTGGGAAGCTGTTACTATTGTAGCCATCTAGGGTTAACTCTTTAAGATTTGTGTGGGGTTGCAGGCCTTCAAGAATAGCTTTATCATTCCTTGCACATTCATCATATTTACAACATTTCCAGATAAGTTCTAGGCTCTCGACATATGGCTTACTTTGCAAATTGGCGCTCTTTGCATCTTCATGATCGACCACATTTTCAAGCCCATAAAGCTTTAGACTTATTTGTAAATTTGTTAGGGGTTTCAACAATCTAATACTAGAATATGGACCATTTCTTCTTATGTGATATGTAGATGCAAACAATTTTTTTTCTCCATCATTAAACCTAAGAGTAAGGAGATTTTTACTCCCGAAATATGCTTTTGGCACCAGTGCTTCATTCCTACTTACAATCATCAAGTGATGTAAGTTGATAAGTTTTTCCATTGCATGGGGTATCATATTTATATTAGGTGATACAATTTTTAGTGTTTGTATCTTATAAAGGCTACATAATGAGTTCTCTGCCATATGGATTACACTTGCATAGATAGAGAGGTAACGGAGTTGTTACAGGTAACCTATCGAATCTATAAATTCATAGCTGCATTCAAAATCAGGATTATGAAATCTTAAAACACGCAAGCATCCCAAATGAGAGAATGAAATCTTAGAATATAATCTATGAATGTAAAGTGTTCTTATATTCCCAAGTGGAAGAATATGAACAACCATTACGTCTGTTATGAATATATGCTTTGCGTTTTTGGGGATGTTCCTCAATTCATAAAAATCTAATGAAGAACATATCTCATTTCTGGTTATTGATTGAGCTAAATCATGCACCATGTCATGCAAAACGAATATATCATATTTGAACAATTGAAATAATGACCTTCTCACCAAGTCTTCAAAGTATTCAAGTGCAATATCTTCCCATAAACTTTTTCTTTCTGTAAGCTGAATGTAACCTTTATCGATCCACATTCTTTTCAATTCTGGTTTCTCAAAGTAACAATCCTTTGGGAACAGAGATGCATAGAGAAAGCATGGTTTAAGATATGATGGCAAGTGATTGTAGCTTATCCTTAGCGCAGACAAAATAATTTCTTTGGGATCCCATAAATTATTGTTTAACACATCCTTCCATGTTTGCTCCTTAAATTCATTTCGTAGAAATCCCCCAATAACTTTTAATGCCAAAGGCAATCCGTCACATTTCTTAGCAATTCTCCTCCCAAGTTGTTCAAAATCCAGCTGTTGATCATGCTTCCAACCATGGAAAGCATAACTTTGGAACAATAACCATGAATTCTCTTCATGCAAGCATTCAAGCCGAAGTGGGTACACCATTTGCATGATGTGAGCAACTGACATAGATCGAGTTGTTATAATAATCTTTCCTACTCCAGTACCAGAAAAGGGGGCTCATAAGGCCTCCCATATATCTGCTCTCTCATTCCAAATATCATCAAGAACAAGAAGAAATTTTTTATTCAATAGAGCATCCTTGAGTTTGCATTGAAGATAATTCAAGTTATTATTATCACTGTACTTGGATGAACCAACAACGGATGACAAAATTTCTTTTGTTATTCTCAAAACATCAAATTGTTCAGAGACACAAACCCAAACCTTTGGGCTAAAATAATGGCATACCTCATGATCATTGTATACAAGTTGAGCAAGTGTCGTCTTTCCCACACCCCCCATGCCGACAATGGGAATTACAATGTTCTCTGTCTTTGAATGAGACATTAACAATTGAATTATCTTTTTCTTTTCCTGCTCCCTTCCAAAAACATTAGATTCAAGCACAAGAGAACTACTTGGTGGCCTCTTCATAACATCATTGAAACGAGGCCGCCTAGGTGAATCTTCTTCTCTAAGATAAAGTGCTTTTCTATCATGTGCAATCTCATCAAATTTCTTTATGATCTCAATGATCCTCATGGCCATGTCACAAGAAATGGGAATTTTAATTGAATTAGAGGGAGGAAGTGATACCTGATCTTAGTTTTCATGCATGATCAACATATTGATAAACATATACACTCGCTTTCTAATAATTATAATTTGAATTTAATTTAGGAGTGGAAGACATACCTGGTAGCCATAAATATCATCATCTTCAACTTGTTTCCATTTTAGAGAAGGCTTTACTTCAGCTATTGGTGTCATTCCTTCCAATTGGGTTTTGATAACTTGATAATCATATTGATCCAAGACATCTTCAGCATCATATGCAACTTCTCTGAGCTCGTTGAGCCAGAGTTGGATAGCCTTGTCATAGATCTCCCTCTCCTCGGTATCATGAAAAACTGCCTGAATTCTTTGCAGCATCCTCGACAATCGGCTCAAATCCTCCATTAATCTTTTTTGGTTCGAATTAACTTCGATAGCAGTTACATCTTCTTGTGTTATGGATGATGAAGAAGATTCAACCAATGAAGTAAAGGTAGGCATAAACTGGGACAACCGTTTCAAGGAAGACAATAGATTGGAAATGATTGAAGAAGTGGTTCCTGCCATTTCCAAACTTTAGCTCAAGAATTGATGAAGCTTCAATGTGGATTGCAGATGATTTAGAGAAGATGAATTAATGAATTTCGAGTTATTAGCAGAGGACAAGTCAATTCAGATGTCTTTTATTAGACCTCCAATAATGTTGATAATAACAGAAAACTAAAGCAAAAAAAATGAAAAGATCATCAAAGACCTTGACTTCATTTTCATCCAAAATTTTAGAAAAAAATAATATTACAAAATTAAACATCGCTTATAATCTATTAATCTCGATATAATTATATTTTTTATTTTTATTAAATTATAATTTAATGTTACGTATATTGAAATTGTAATTAAATGTTTTTATGTTATAGTAAAAATATAAATAAAATTAAAGCTAATATTATATTGATTAATATTCCACATGTCCAGATCATAATTGAAGCCGTCCAAATTAGACTATTGGCATCAAAATGCAGAGTCTGGACGTAGTTTGCTTTCAGACTTTAATCAGGACAAGCCATATCATCCTGCACACATATTGTACACAATGTATAGGCGATGTGCCCGATTCTGATTGGAGACTGGACGGAATCTTGATCGTCCAGATTTTACACGTAATAATTTCTCCAAAATCATATACTATTTTGAGTGATTTCAAAATGTTTTTTATTATATGTTTTAAATCAGTTAAATATATATTTTTCCTAAAGGAGTTAAAAAAAAGTTATTTCAAGTTGAGCATATTATAAGGGATATGTATAAGAGTGTAAGTAGGGATATCAATTTTTGAGACGACTTTAAACCTGACCCAGACCCCATCGAAAAAAATCCGTGTTCGGGTTGACTTGATTAGCAAATGGGTCGGGTTTGGGTTTGGATTTTTGACCCGTTTCAAAAATGGGTCTGGTTCGGGTTGACCCGGATACCCAAAATCAACCCAATAATGACCTAAAAGTCAGAGTAAATTCCGAATTTCTGCCCGCACTTGCACAATCCCGCTGACTCGGACTTCGCAGTCGCGCGCTCATGAGTCGCGACTCCGCCTACACTCACCAACTCATGGTCCTGCGGACAACTCTGCCCGCCCTCACGGACCCACTGGCTTTGCTCGCTGCCGTGCACTCGTGACTCGGACTTTGACTCTGCCTGCGCTCGCGATCCTGCACTCTTGGACTTTACCGCTGTCGCGACTCGGACTCTGACTCTGCTACCCGCACTCGCGGACTGGCTCACGCTGCTTTAGCGATTCAGCCAAATCTACTAAATTCGGGTCCCGGCAACCCGTGCGGGCTGGATTCGGGTTGAAATGTTTGACCCGTTTGCAAAAACGGGCTGGATTCGGGTTGACCCGTTTAGATCTGGGTCAGCTCGGATTTGACCCGAACTAGACCGACCAATTCGAATTGACACCCCTATATGTAAGTGAGTAAACCTCCAATAACTTTAATGTTTAGCAATCGGGCCAATAAAATATTTATAGAATGTTCATAATAAAAAATTGTACGTAAAAATTTATAATATAAACTTTAATGGTTGCATCAATCTGAAGTTGCAAATGAATGTTGTGGTAGGAGGATGGAATCTTTCTTCCGAACTTTCAATAATTGTATGTCTTTCTTTGTAAGTCTCCAATAAAATTTTCCCATTTGGATGTCATTACTAAAAAATATAAACATATATGGGGAACATATTAAGAGTCCGTAAAAATTAGATATCATTAAAATATTATATATAACGTCTTACATTATATTAAATAAGTTTTAATGCATTGTTACTGTTTAATTCCTCTTGCATGACTAAGACCTAAAATTCATCAGATAGAGCTCTATTGATATTGGTGGGTTCAGCCATTTAGATAAAAACAGAGTGGTTCACTTCCTTCTAAAGTCCATGCCTAGTTCTAGTTTTTTAGGATGACTCAAAAAATATCTCTAATCTCTAGGCAAAGTGTATCTAGGTTTTACCCTTTCTTCCAAATTTTCATTTTCAACTCTATGGGTAATCTCACCTACTCCTTTAGTATTTTTAGGCTCTACACTTCTCTCTAAATTTTCAACTCCTTGGATAATCTTTCTAACTTCATCTTCTTCCTCAACTCTAGACATCTTAGGATCAGATTCATAAAACACTACATGAGTAGTCTCCTCCATCACAAATGTCCTCTTATTAAGTACCCTAAAAGATTTCCCCATACTTGAATATCCTAAGAACACTCCTTCATCAGATTTTGGGTAAAATTTTCCTAAGGGTGACTTCCCATTGTTAATAACGAACACTTTACAGCCAAAGACATAAAGGTGGGAAAGGTTGGGTGTCCTACCCTTAATGATTTCATAGAGTGTCTTATATATTTTGGATCTAACATTAACCCTATTCAACACTCAAAAAACTATGTTTATTGCTTTAGCCCAATAGTATTTTAGAAGTGAATACTCAATAAGCTTGTCTCTAGCAGCTTCAACTAAGATCCTGTTATTCCTTTCAGCTACCCCATTGTACTGAGGGGTCCTAGGAGCTGAGAAGTTGTGACTAATCCCTTATCCTCATAAAAGCCTCAAAATCTCTCATTTTCAAACTCTCCATCATATTAACCATGAATGTTCAAGATCTCACAACCTAGCTTTTTTTAAATCCAAGTGGAGAAGGATCTAAACTCATCAAAAGACTCACTCTTATGAGACAGAAAATTAATCTAAGTGAACCTCAAGTAGTCATCGACAATCCATAAATCCATTGACTTTTGCCCCTAAGCTGGCAATGCTAAGGGGTCCAAACAAATTCATGTGAAGAACTTCTAAAGGTCTAGAGGTGTTAATATCCTTAATTGAATGGAAAAAAGGACTAGACTTGCTTCCCTAGTTGACATGCATCACATAGGTGGTGTTTAGTGAACTTAAGCTTGGGAACACCTCTAACTAGGTCTTTTTGAGTCACTCTCCTAAGGGTTTTCATACTATGACAAAACCTCCTGTGCCAAAACCAAGACTCATCAGTGATAGTTTTTAAGCAAAATGAAGTATCACCTTCAATGTTATTTAAATCCAGTATGTAAATGTTGTTAATCCTTTTGCATCAATCTGAAGTTGCAAATGAATGTTGTGGTAGGAGGATGGCATCTTTCTTCCGAACTTTCAATAATTGTATGTCCCTCTTTGTAAGTCTCCAATAAAATTTGCCCATTTGGATGTCATTACTAAAAAATATAAACATATATGGGGAACATATGAAGAGTCCGTAAAAATTGGATATCATTAAAATATTATATATAACGTCTTACATTATATTAAATAAGTTTTAATGCATTGTTACAGTTATTTCTAACATGTGTATATATATATATAAGTGAATGATTCTTGTAGCAAACCATTTTCTATTTTCTAAAATGCTGTGGACATAAATTTATTTTAATTTCATACCAAAACATAAATAAAATAAATTAAAAATATAAATAATTCTAAATTACCCATAAATATAAATATTGTACTTATCTTGTTTCAGCTCATTAGCTATCGCAAACGCTCTGCTAGGGGTTTTTTCCCTCCATGGCGATTCCTGTTTTCCTGCCATGCTCGTGCCTTTCGGCGACCTTTCTCCGATCAGGGAAGTGATTTTCTGCTTCTTTTTTGTGCGTGCCTTATTCTTTTTCTGTGCATTCTCATGTTTTTTGCTTTTGATGGCTAGTTTATGTTTGGTAAATGCTGATTTTCTTGATGGCAAATCTTCTAAGTCCTTTCGTGATGTGCTTTTGGGTAGCATTTCTTTTCTTCCCTACTTTGCAAATCTCTACTCATCGAGGGATTCATTATCTGTGGATTTTTGAGGCAGAGATTCATTCCCCTGCCAAGCCGTTTGATTCCGCTTTGGTTGGGAAATTTTTGACTCACCGACCGTCCCTTGAAGCTATTCAGAAATTCTTTTTCAATCTGAAACTAAACGTTGATTTCTCTATTACGGTGCTTGATTCAAAGAATGTTCTTATAAAATTAGCGAACGATTTCGATTATTGTCGTATCTTTATAGTTCCTATTTTATTAACAATTGTTATATGTTGTTGATCAAGTGGTTGCCTTCATTTGATGTGAATGTTGAATCTCCCATGATACTTTTTGGGTGTCTTTCCTGAATTTGAGAACTCACCTTTTCTCTTCGAGGATCCTTCATTGGCTCATTTCCATTCCCCCCCCCCCTTTTAAATTTGATCATTCTACTTCTGTTGGTTCTAGACCCTCTGTTGCTCGAGTGTTGGTTGAATTGGATGTTTCCAAATATTTTTTGGACAAAGTTTGGATTGGGCTGGATAATATGGGGTATGTCCAGCCAGTTATCTTTAAATATGGTATGTTGTATTGTGTTAATTGCAACTCTTTGGGTCATTCCAAATTAGAATGTTTAATCCTGCACCCGAATTTGGCCAAAGGTTCTTTTTCTCTGGTGGTTAATCCTATCATTTCTGAGCCTATTAAAAATATGGATCATGTAATTGGGGTGGAATTGGAGAATAACATTGGTTTAGTTCACTCAGATGCTAGTCCTGTTGTGACTTATGTTACCCTAGGGGTTGGCTTTCATGATGTTTATGCTACCGCTATTAGCATTGTAGTTAATTTAGCTGGGTAAAATCATGTTGTTTCGGATGTGCTTATTCCCTCTGCTTATTTTCATGTTTGTCATCCCTTTGTTGTCTCAGGGGATGCTATTGGAGTGGAGGGGAACCTTTCTTTTGATGTCCCTGATTCGGCTGTCGTGGTTTGTTTGGAACCTGGGTCTTTTGCTTCTCGGTTGATTGCTGGTGAATCGGGAGATTTAAATTCCGGTACTAATCTCAAAGCTAGTTTGTCTGGTGTTAAGGATGTGGCTGAGGCATGTGTTATGGTGACTTCGAGGTTAATTCTGGGGAGGTGATGCCTTCTGGGCCTGTTTCTCGCTACGTTGAGTTGGCAGGTTGTGGTGTTTCCTCTCCCGTTAGTTCTGATGCTATGCATTCCCATGTTTATTTACATTCCCCTGCAACGGTTCCTTTGGTTAATGGTTTACCTCAAACTTCTACTCCCTCTAAGTCTGACGGTGATACTATTTTTATTAATGTTTCTATCTATATGATGTATAATGATGATTTAAAGACACATGTGGCTAAGTCTAAGAATAACTATGTTTGTTTGCAAACTGATTGGTCAATTTTGGATGATTTTTCTTCTTCTCATTCTGAGGGGGAGGATGTGGAATTTGAAGAAGAGGTTTTGGCTTCTCGTATTGTGGAGAAATTTCTTCCCAATGTTGGTGGTAAAAACGGCAAAAGTAAAGGCAAACAATAATAGGATCTCGCTCTTCTTTTACTGTTTCGATTGCGGTCTTTGGCGTGCTTTTTGGACGATGATGATGAAGCCCCAAGCTTCCCTATTGCTGGCTTTCCTGGTTGGCAACCTGGGTGTTTTGGCTCGGTGTTCGTAACTTATGGCTGTGTTGGTGTTTTGTAGCTGCTTACCATGGATGATCCCTGGCTAGCTCTGAGTTGGTGCTGGGGGCTTCTCCTGAGTCTATATGTGTCTTTCGCACCGTTGGTTGTTTTTCGTTTTGGCTATCCTTTTAAGGTTTTGTTGTTGGCTGGTTGCTCTGTGTTGTATTCCCTTGCTTTAATGGAATAAAATGTGTGTGTGTGTGTGTGTGTGTGTGTGTTTTTTTTTTTTTTTAATAGTACTTATCTTGTGAGATTTAGTACAATGCAAGCTATGTATTATTTCATTTCAACTTTTGCATTTTCTATTAAGCAAATTAGAGAGAAGAAGATTAAAAAAATGAACTGAAGAACTATTCATTACTAGATTCAAATACAGGGATACACACATACACTAAAAAAAAGAATTTTAGTTGGTTACATTGTGATCATGAATATTGATGTTGGGTGGTTGAGATTGATTAGATCATTTCTCATGAATTATTGGGGATAATAAAACCATACCACTAGCGACTACTCCAATACAAAGGTAATGACAGCTGTTGGAAGCTAATAATTATGCTATAACATTATTAAAAGAAATAGTAAAGTGGCTAAAGTTACATGAAACGAGCTGCAAAGTTTTCAATTATGGAACCTTCTATCAATGCCAATGATTGAACTGTTAAATAAGATAAAGTTTAAATGTATTGTTAATGTTAAGTAGTGGTAATGTTGATAGCAAAAATAGTACCTTACAATCTTTTTGGGATAGTGAAGACATTGCCATTGCATTCTTAGCCATAGATAGGAAAATAAATATCATGATATATGCAGGAAATGTCCTATCTTCTATGTTTCTCTTCATAGCCATTGCATCCTTTGCAAGAAGTTGAGTACAATCATCAATGGATTATTACAAACAAGAAAATCTAATTCGTTTCAAAATACTAAAAATAGAATGAAGATGTGAACTTTAGCATATCTCATTGTTCGCAAACGCTCATCCAAATTAACACCAAAGCATGCTATCGAAATCCTTCAAATCATTAAAATCAATATTAGAATTTGTTATCCATAGTTAATATAAACAAGAAGAAGCAATGTTAAAATTCTTACACCTTCTATCAAATTATGCAAGAAGCAATGTAAGTATGCGATGATAGAAGAGATGGGGGCACAGCAGAGGAAAAGACACCCAAATAGGTACAACCGGCGACTCCACCCCAATATTCACACAGGGACACCATTTGGTAAGTTTCATAAAACAGTTATAAACTAAGTAAGATCCATGACAAAAGACCCGACAATAATTAAGATCGTTTTTGAGCTTAATGAGGGGAGACGGATCCAGCAACGTAACAGAAAATTCACGATTCAACTTTAGATTGAAGAAAAACTGATGAATAGAATCAAAAGAAGGACACTTATAAGGGAAAAATACGACCAGAGAGAACTGGAAAGGCGCGACAAGCGTAGAAATTTCTTGTTCGAAAATCCAAAGAGATGGAATACCACGAAAAGAAGAAACCCTAAGCTCCAAAAAAATGGGTTCATCTTGCTTACCCTCAAGGACATCCAAAAATGAACGAGAAGATGAAGAAACCCCTAAAAAACCATGGTCACATAGCTTAGGCGGCATGCCGTCAAGTGCCGGACAGAACCAAAAAAATAGAAACCCAAAATAACAAAATCAGAGAAAGAGGAACTTCCCTGGAGGAATGAGGAAGACGGCACCACCATGACGAGTAGCCCCAGCCACAGGAACACACCGGAGAGTAGGGCTGCAAACGAACCGAGCCGAGCCGAGTATGTGAGTGTTCATGTTTGTGTTCATTTAATATCAGCTTGTTCAAGCTTGGTTCATGTTTGTTTGAGCTTTAGCATTTGTGTTCATGTTTGGTTCATTTAAATTAAGGAGTGTTCATGTTCGGTTCATGTTCAGTTCATGTTCGTTTGTTTAGTGTTTATCGAGCTTGTTCACGAACATATTTAACGATTTTTTTTTTAACTATCAAACAAACACGTTCATGAACAAATATATATACAAATACATTTATAATAAAAACAATTGCTATATAACAAAGGTAATGATTATTTGTATTTATTAATTCTATATTAAAATATTAATTATTTTTATCGAGCTTATTCATGAGTTCAAAATCGAACACGAATCGAGCTTTTATCGAGCTTAATGTCGATCTTGTTCACGAACTTCAAATGATGTTGTTCGCGAACATAAATGAGCCGAACGCATTAGTGTTCAAGTTTGTTTATTTAAGAATCGAGTATTTAAAATATTGTTCAAGTTTGTTTGTTTAGTTAATTAAACGATCTTAAACGAGCTTTAATCGAACCAAACATCGAGTAGCTCGTCGAACGTTTGGTTCGCTTGCAGCCCTACCGGAGAGCGCTAGGGCTAGCTTCCTGGTCATAAGCTACCAATTAAGTGGCTGTAACTATTGTTATTGCTAAACGCCTAACCAAATCCAACATGAAGAAGAAGAAAAAGAATTTTAGAGCAGAAATAACGTTCTAATTAAGTTGTTGTAACTATTGCTATTGCTAAATAATAACATGTCCTTAAACCTCTTTATAAAGAGGAACTATAGTCTCACATAAGAAAATAACTACTTCCACCATACCAAAAAGAAATATTTTATTATGATATATTTTGGAAAGGCTCATTATAGGAAGGATGGCAAGACTTAGTGATCAAGCTCCAACACATCCAATTATTTCCCCTTTGTACTGATGTGCAAACGTCGAGACTCCAAACCATTAGAATCAAAATATCAATGTTAGGATATGTTATTCGTAGTTAAAGTAATAGCAATGTTAAAATTCATACACTTCATAATTAGTGTTAGAATATGTTCAATAAATATTTTATGCTATGGGACTAATATAGGTATATGTCACCACAAATGTATTGTCGTAGGATATATGTCCTATTAAGATTCAATTTCTCATTCAAATGTAATAAAAAATATCACTTCTAATACTTTAAAGTAGTTTTGCTAGGTTTACAACTTCTTTAACATAAGACAAATCTATTGGGTTATCAGAAGGCAATGTTTTATATGATCACCTCTACAACATTTGACTTAAGTTTATGCTTCTCTTGAAATGACCAACCATAATTTAATTTATAATACAGAATAATTAAATTTCAATCAAATTAAATAAAAATAAAAATAACAAAATAAAAAAAAAACAACAAAATTTGATACCGCTTTTTCATATCTCAATATGATTATTCTTTGATATTCATTAAATTATTATATTATGTTAATGAAAATAAAAATTTACATTAAATGTTTTTATGATATTATAAAAAATGTAAATTAAACCAAATAAAATATTTTGAGGATCATTTTTATTCGACACATTGAAATCGTCAAAATGGTCCCAATAAGATTGTTAGTTGGCATCTAAATAAACACCATTTTGGAGTGGTTTGGTGGTGATGATCAATGGCCATAAAGTACTTAGTTGCAGTGAACTTTTCTTTTCTTCAAAAATGAGCTTAAATACTTTGCACTGCATTTGAAATTCCTTTATTTCTTTTTCATCCAACTAATTTTCAAAACTCCTGCAAATAAAATACTTAATTCCTTTATTTCCAAATGCATTCTAATAACATTTATAAAACAATCTTTCATACATATGATGAATTACATATTTTTAATTTTATATATAAATAACCTTTAAAAATAGAAGAAATAAATAAAATAAGTTAATTGCATTCTCATTTTTAGGCCGCATCAAGACCAACTAGGCGAGAGGTTTCGAACAATGATAGCAAGTAAACAATGATTGTCTACTATGTCTATATCAAATTATATTATGAAGAAAGTTTTCTAAAAAAATTAGAAGATAATGAAAATATAATTAAAGTAAATTAAGAAAAAGCATTTTATATTAATTTCATATCAAAACGTAAATAAAGTAAATTAAAAATAGAAATAATTCTAAATTAATAGTTATGCATATAACTTAGACTTATCCGATACCAGTTATTCTTTTTATCAAATGTCATTAATTAATGATGTCCAATAATTTAGCATTGAATAGTCATCTTCTTGAAATTAACTATTTCCTATATAAATATTATTTTCTTTTAAATATTGTACTTCTTGTGAGAGTTAGTACAATGCAAGCTATGTATTTCTTCTTTTTAACTTTTTGCATTTGCTATTAATCAAATCAGAGAGTAGAGGATTAAAAAATAAAATGAAGAAGCAATTGCTGGACTAAAAAATGAATCAATTTAGTTGTTTACATTGTGATCGTAAATATTGTTGTTGGGTAGTCGAAATTGATTAGATCATTTCTAATGAATTAATGTGTATAATACAACCATATTGCTAGCGACTACTCCAATACAAAGATAATGGAAGCTGTTGGAAGCTAATAATTATGGTATAACATTATTAAAAGTAGTACTAAAAAAGCTAAAATCACATGAAACGAGTCGGAGAGTTTTCGATTATGGATCTTCTTCTAATTCATCTTCTGAATCCTCCTGCCAATGCCAAAAACGATTGCACTGTTAAACAAGATCCAGTTTATATGTATTGCTAATGTTAAGTAGTCGCAATGTTATTAGCATAAATAGTACCTCACAATCTTTTTGGGATAGAGAAGACATAGCAAATGCATCCTTAGCCATAGACAGGAAAATACATATCATGATATATACAGGGAATGTTCTGCCTTCTTTATTTCTCTTCATAGCCATTGCATCATTTTCAGAAGCTGAGTACATTAATCATCAATGGATTGTTACTTAAAAAGAAAATATAATTCATATCAAAATACTAAAAATGGAATGAAGTGCGAACTTTAGCATATCTCATTGTTTGTAGATGATCCAAACACCAAAGGCTGTCGTCGAAATCCTTTAAATCATTAGAATCAATATTAGAATTTGTTATCCATAGTTAATATAAACAAGAGGTAACAATGTTAAAATTATTATACTATCTATCAAATTATGTTAGGGATCATTAATTAATTTGGTTAATTAAGATTTTTAAATTATATTGAATATTAATTAGATTTTAAATGTCATTGATTTTATGCTTTTAAGGATGATTATTTTATTTTAAAGAATAATATAATTGATCAAAACATAATCATTTTTTCGAGAAATAAATTTTTATGACTGGGCAAACAAATATTATAAATAGATTAAAAGTATTACATAATAAATGTTTTTAAATAAACTATTTTATAGAGGCCTATTAGTATGGGAAGGAGGCTTATGGTGGAAAGAACAAAATGAAAGTGCCAACCAATTGCAAGAAATAACTTTTTTAATTTCAACAAGAAAGGGGACCAATCTTGCCAACTATTAGATTTATTTAAAATAAAAATTAGAATTAGTGTTAAAATTTTCTATACAAAACCATAATGCCCTAAAATGAAATTAATTTAAATATGGAAATAATGATATAATCCCCTAAAATTATTTAATTTGTTAACTCAAAAATTGAGAAAGAGCGAGAGAGAAAA
This sequence comes from Dendrobium officinale, assembly GCA_019514585.1. NCBI lineage: Eukaryota > Viridiplantae > Streptophyta > Magnoliopsida > Asparagales > Orchidaceae > Dendrobium > Dendrobium officinale. The sequence goes on along the minus strand of CM033687.1, from coordinate 71,026,255 downwards.
TATCTTAATTTTGTTTTGGAATGATTTAATCGATACATACCTTATCTTCATAGGTTATACCATGTCATTAATGGCACCACTCTCTCATCCCTGGACATGTGTATACATCTGTAAAGTCTTTTTGAAATGAAACTCTTCCAAATGAATGATCAAAAGCTTCATCTAGATCGGGCTTGAGTCGGTCACTATAAATAAATTCAAAACTTTAAGAGATAAAATGGAGAAAGAGAGAGAGAGAGAGAGAAAGAGAGAGAGAGAGAAAAAAAAAAGCTTAATTAATGTGATTAGATTTTGTATTGGAATGGTTTCATACCTGTACATTATGTTCATAATTGATAGCATGCCCTTGGTCCCACCACCATTACTGGATTAAAAAACACTAAAACAAATAATTTAGTTGGTTACATTGTGATCATGAATATTGTTGTTGGGTGGTTGAAATTGATCAAATCATTTCTCATGAATGAAAAAGGGATAATAAAATCATGCATAGTGCTAGCGACTACTTCAATACAATGGTAATGGCAACTACGGGAAGCTATTAATTATGTTATAACATTATTAAAAGTAGTAAAGTGGCTAAAATCACCTGAAACGAGATGGAGATTTTTCGGTTATAGATCGTTTTCTAATTCTTCTTTTGAATCCTCCCGCCAATGCCAACGATTGCGCTATTAAACAAGATATAGTTTATATGTATAGTTAATGTTAAGTACTGGCAATGTTATTAGTAAAAATAGTACCTCGCAACCCTTTTGGGATAGAGTAGACATAGCCATTGCATCCTTAGCCATAGACATGAAAATACATATAATGATATATGAAGGAAATGTTCTGTCTTCTTTTTTTTTCTTCATAGTCATTGCATCCTTTTCAGAAGCTAAGTACAACCATCAAGGGATTATTAATTAAAAAGAAAATCTAGTTCGTATAAAAATACTAAAATTGGAATAAAGGTGCGAACTTTAGCATAACTCGTTGTCCGTATATGCTCTTCCAAATACCAAAGGCTGCTGTCGAAATCCTTCAAATCATTAGAATCAATATTAGAATTTTTTATCCATAGTTAATATAAACAAGAAGTAGCAATGTTAAAATTATTACACTTTCTATCAAATTATGTAAGGGTTCATTAATTAATTTGGTTAATTGAAGTTTTTAAATTATACTTTAAATATTAATAAAATTATAAATCTCATTGATTTTATGGTTATAAGGACGATTATATTATTTTAAAGCATAAAATAATCTGTCAAAACAAATTCATTATTTCTAAAAGTAAAATTTTTCGGGCTGTGCAAACAAATATAAGAAATAGTTTAAAATTATTATAGAAATAAATATTTTTAAATGAACTATTTAATGAAGGCCTATTAAGAAATAATTTTTTTAATTTCAACAAATGGTGTGACAAAAAATAGTACCTGCCAACCATTTTTGGTTAGAGAAGGCATAGCCATTGCATCCTTAGCCATAGGTAGGAAAATACACATCATGATATTGGCAGGAAATGTTCTTTTTTTCTTTGTTTCTCTTCATAGTCATTGCATCCTTTTTAGAAACTGAGTACAACCATCAATGGATTATTACTTAAAAAGAAAATCTAATTTGTATCAAAATACTTAAAAATGAATGACGATGCGAACTTTAGTGTATCTCGTTGTTTGTAGACTCTCGTTATTACTTAAAAAGAAAATCTATTAGAATCCTTCAAATCATTAGAATCCTTCAAATCATTAGAATCCTTCAAATCATTAGAATCAATATTAGAATTTGTTATCCATAGTTAATATAAACAAGAAATAGCAAAGTTAAAATTATTACACTTTCTATACAATTATGTTAGAGTTCATTAATTAATTTGGTTAATTAAAGTTTTTAAATTATACTTTGAATATTAGTAAGGTTTTAAATCTTCTTGATTTTATTCTTTTGTGGATGATTATTTTATTTTAAAGAATAATGTAATTGATCAAAACAAAATTATTTTTTCCTGAAATAAAATTTTATGACTGGGCAAACAATATAGGAAATAGATTAAAGTATTACATAAAAAATGTTTTTAAATAAACTTTTTAAAAAATTTCTATTATTATGGGAAGGTGGCTTATGATGGAAAGGACAAAATGAAAGTGCCAACCAATTGTAAGAAATAACTTCTTTAATTTCAATAAGCAATGGGACAAATCTTGCCAATTATTAGAACTTATTTAAAAATTATATTAAAATTTGTGTTAAAATTTTCTATACACAACTGTAATGCCCTAAAATTAAATTAATTTAAATATAGAAATAATGATATAATCCCCTAAAATTATTTAATTTGTTAACTCAAAAATTGAGAAAGAGAGAGAGATAAAATATCTTAATTTTATTTTGGAATGATTTCATCGATACCTACCTTACCTTTATAGGTTATACCTTGCCATTAATGGTACCACTCTCTCATCCCGACGTGTGTATACGTCTGTAAAGTCTTTTTGAAATGAAACTCTCCCAAATGAATGATCAAAAGCTTCATCTAGATCGGGCTTGAGTCGGTCACTACAAATAAATTCAAAACTTTAAGAGATATAGACGGAGAAAGAGAGAGAGAAAAAAAAGCTTAATTAATGTGATTAGATTTTGTATTGGAATGGTTTCATACTTGTACATTATTTTCATAATTGATAGCATTCCATTGGTCCCACCACCATTACTGGATTAAAAATTACTAAAACAAATAATTTAGTTGGTTACATTGTGATCGTGAATATTATTGTTGGGTGGTTGAAATTGATCAAATCATTTCTCATGAATTAAAAAGGGATAATAAAATCATGCTTATTGCTAGCTACTACTTAATTCAATACAAAGGTAATGGTAGCTAATTGAAGCTATTAGTTATGTTATAACATTATTAAAAGTAGTAAAGTGGCTAAAATCACCTGAAACTAGATGGAGAGTTTTCGATTATAGATCCTCTTCTAATTCATCTTTTGAATCCTCTTGCCAATGCCAACGATTGCACTGTCAAACAAGATCCAAATTATATGTATTGTTAATGTTAAGTAGTGGCAATATTAGCAAAAATAGTACCTCACAACCTTTTTGGGATAGAGAAGACATAGCCATTGCATCCTTAGCCATAGAGAGGAAAATACATATAATGATATATGATGGAAATGTTCTGTCTTCTTTGCTTTTCTTCATAGCCATTGCATCCTATTAAGAAGCCAAGTACAACCATCAATGAATTATTACTTAAAAAGAAAATCTAGTTCGTATCAAAATAGTAAAAATGGAATAAAGATGCGAACTTTAGCATATCTCGTTGTCCGTAGACGCTCATCCAAATACCAAAGGCTGCTGTCAAAATCCTTCAAATCATTAAAATCAATATTAGAATTTGTTATCCATAGTTAATATAAATAAGAAGTAGCAATACTAAAATTATTACACTTTCTATCAAATTATGTAAGGGTTCATTAACTAATTTGGTTAATCGAAGTTTTTAAATTATAATTTGATTATTATTAAAATTTTAAATCTCATTGATTTTAATTTGTTGATTTTAAGGATGACTTTTTTATTTTAAAGCATAATATAATTCGATCAAAACAAAATTATAATTTTAAAAATAAATTTTTATGGCTGGGCAAACAGATATAAGAAATAGATTAAAATTATTACACAAATAAATATTTTTAAATAAACTTTTTATAAAGGCCTATTATTGTGGGAAGGAGGAAAAGACAAAATGAAAGTTCCAATGAATTGCAAGAGATAACTTTTTAAATTTCAAACCAATCTTGTCAACTATTAGAATTTATTTGGAAATTATATTAGAATTAGTGTAAATGTTTTTTTTTTTTTTTACATTGCTATAATCCCTAAAATGAAATTATTTTAAATAAGGAAAAATGATATAATGTCAAAAAATTATTTAATTTATTAGTTGAAAGATTTAGATAGAGACGGAGAATGAGAGAGAAAGAGAGAGAGAGAGAGAAGCTTAATTAATGTGACTAAATTTTTTATTGGAAGGGTTGAGATTCATCAGATCATTTATCATGAATAAATTGAGATAATAAAATCATACTGCTAAAGACTAGACAAATAGATACGTAATGGTAGTTGCTTGAAACTAATAATTATGCTATAACATTATTAAAAGCATTAGTAAAGTAGATAAAATCACATGAAACGGGCTAGAGAGTTTTCGATTATGAATCTTATATTCTAATTCCTCTTCTGAATTCTTCCGCCGAAGCCAACGATTGCTTTGTTAAACAAGATCCATTTTATATGTATTGTTAATGTTAAGTAGTTGCCATAAATGTTAGAAAAAAAAAATAGTTGAGATGTCAGAAAAAATAGTACCTCGCAACCTCTTTTGGATAGAGAAGACATAGCCATGGCATCCTTAGCTATGGATAGGATAATACATATCATGATATATGCCATAAATGTTACGTCTTCTTTGTTTCTATTCAAAGCCATTGCATCCTTTTTAGAAAATAAGTACAACATCAATAGATTATTACTTAAAAAGAAAATTTAATTTGTATCAAAATACTAAAAATGGAGTGAAGGTGCGAACTTTAGATCATCAAAACTTTTTTTATTTCAAAATTCTTTAAATAAGAATTTATATTATAAAATAATCGGTCAAAACAAAATTCTTCAAATCATTAGAATCAATATTATAATTTATCCATAGTTAATATAAATAAGAAGTAGTAATGTTAAAATTATTACACTTTCTATCAAATTATGTAAGGGTTCATTAATTAATTTAGTTAATAAAAGTTTTTAAATTATACCTTGATTATTAATAATATTATAAATCTCATTGATTTTATGGTTATAAGGATGATTATACTATTTTAAAGCATAAAATAATCGGTCAAAACAAAATCATTATTTTAAAAATAAATTTTTTCTGGTCGAGTAAACAAATATAAGAAATAGTTTAAAATTATTATAGAAATAAATATTTTTAAAAGAACTTTTTTATGAAGGCCTATTATTATGGGAAGGCTGCTTATCATAAAAAGGACAAAAATGAAAGTGCCCCCAATCGCAAGAAATAACTTTTTTTTAATTTCAACAAGTGGCGTGACCAACCTTTCCAGATAACAGAGATTATTTAGAAATTCTATTAGAATTAGTGTAAAATTTATTATATAATTCTATAATGCTAAAGTAAAACTAATTTAAATAGGTAAAAATTTGATATAATCCTCAAAAGTTATTTAATTTGTTAGCTCAATAATTAAGATAGAGAAGTAGAAAGAGATAGAGAAAATATTTGAATTTTATTTTGGAATGATTTCATCTACATACCTTATCTTTATATACATGTGTTATGCCTTTTTGAAATGAAACTCTTCCAAATGAATGATCAAAAGCTTCATCTGGATCGGGCATGAGTCGGTCACTGTAAATAAATTCAAAACTTTAAGAGTGCCTAGAATATTATTCAAAATTTTCACTAACATGAGAGAGAGAGGTTTAATTAATGTGACTAAATTTTGTATTTGAAGGGTTTCATTCATGTACCTTTTCTTCATAAGTGATAGCATGCCATAGGTCCCCACCTCCACCCCCCCCACCACCACCACCACCACCTCCACCCCCCCCCCCCCCCCCCCCCCCACCACCCCCCACCCCCCCCCCCCCCCCCCCCCCCCCCCCCCCCCCCCCCCCCCCCCCCCCCCCCCCCCCCCCCCCCACCCCCCCCACCCCCCCCCCCCCCCCCCCCCCCCCCCACCACCACCACCACCTCCAACATTACTTTTTTTTTTTTACACATACCTACTCCTACCCTAACCCCTACCCACTACCCCTACTCCACTACATGAAAATCATCTATTACCGGCGGAATTTCCGGAGGATTTATTTCCGACAGATTTTCTGGTTCGTCACAAAAAAAAAGAAATTGGTTGGTGGGCATGCAGAAATTTTTCAAGCAAATGCAGGGGATAGAGTTCGAACCTAGCCTTGTGAGAAGGCGTGGTGGGCCAAAGCGCAAATTGATGCGGGCTTTCAGAAAACACAAGCGAAGCGGGTATGTGCGGACTGGGCTGGGCTAACAGGCAGGGCAACTCACGTTGCGGGAGTGCAAGCAGGGTGGGTCGGAGGAAGTTGGGCTGGGCGGGCCCTGCTAGCAGCGTAAACGGGGGGCATAGCATGTGCGTTTAGGCGTGGGGTTGCGGGCATGCCGGGGTTTGGGCTGGGACGACAAGTCTTGAAATTTTCTTTTTAATTGTTCCGGCGGCTTTTCTGCCGGCACACGGTCGAACAAATTTTCGGTGGAAATAATCTGCCAGAAAATCCAGCATTTTTTTTCACCAAAAATTTTTTCCGACGCGTGTTTTACCGGCAAAAAATTTTTCGCCGAAAATCCGCCGGAAGATTTCAAAATTCGCCGAAAAATCAGTCGGTAATACATGACTTTTTTGTAGTGCTCCTACCCTTAACCTCACCCCCTACCACTATCCCTAACTCTACCTCTTACCTCTACCCCCTACACATATACAACTGTCTACCCTACCCCTAACACCTACACCTACCACAACCATGCACCTACACCTACCTCTATAGCTACGTACCCCTTTCACCTATACCTACTTCCACCCTCCACCCCTCGATCCACCTATACCTACCCTAACTTCCCTAAACCTACACTTACCTAATACCCCCTTTACACCTACACCTACACCTACACCTACATCTACTTTTATCCCTCTACGTACACCTACTCACCTACATCTAGTTCTATCCCCCTACCCATATCTACTCTTACCTTTTTTTTTTCTTTCATACTTCATTCAATCATAGGGGTGTATCTACTCTTACTTACCTATACCTACACCTACTCATATCCCCAACCTACACCTAGTCCTTACCTACGTTACCCAACCCCTACATAGGCTGCAAGAGCAAGTGTAATTGTGCAAGCATGAGTGTGTAAGGAATGGTCTTCAGGGCTAGGGCTAGGGCAAGTGCAAATGCATGTTGGTAAGGGAGAGGCCACAAGGGAGAGTGATTGTATGAGCATGAGTCATTGAGGGAGAGGTTGTGAGGGTAATGACGAGAGTGAGGGAGATGGAAAGTTAGGGCAAGTGCAAGCTGGTAAGGGTGAGGGTGAGAGCGATTGCGTATGCATGAGCGAGAGAGGGTGAGGTTATGAGGGCGAGGGTGAGGGTTATAGTAAGGGCGAGGCCAAATGTGAGCGCGAGCAAGCAAGGGAAAGTGGGAGCGCGAGTGGGCAAGGGAGAGGCCGTGAGGGCAAGTGCAACTATGCAAGCACGAGAAGGCAAAAGGGCGAGGCCGCATGGACGAGTATGAAGGCGAGCTGGTAATGGTGAGCCGACGAGCCCCATCACCTACCTCCCCTCCCTTTCTCTCTCTCTCTCTCTCTCTCTCTCTCTCTCTCTCTCTCTCTCTCTTTCTCTCTCTCTCTCTGATGAAATGGATTTATCAGGAATGGATTTGCAAGGGAGTTTTATAATGCCCGAGTAAAAAATCTTTATAACATGATTGAAGGGGAGGGAGACAAATGGATCAAAACTCCAACTTCTTTCCTCTTATTTGGGGCCAACTCAAATTGCTCAGTCAAAGAGATAACTTTCCAATCAAATATTGGCCCACGTAATTATATAAGATATGCTTTGATGGAAACTTTTTCAAAAATATTTTTTATATATGTTTTCTTTTATACATTACATAAAAAGAAAATGGGAATTGTCTGAATAAAAATAAGAATGATATGCATATATTCAAATGTTATTCTCTATATATAATAATGAATAAAATTAAATACCACAGTTAGATACGGCCATTGTTCCATTTCTGTTCAAACTTAGATAAGTTGGCATCAAATACTTTCATTCTTTCACAATTCTCATCTCCAATTGGTGAATGCATTTCGAGATCACACGAAATATTGAAATTATAAATTAAAACTTAATCTATAATATAAAATAATTAAATTTAAGCAAATTAAATCATAATTTAAAATAAAAACTATATTTTGAAAGCAAAACAAAATTTAAATTTACAAAATTTGACACCGCTCATATTAATAGAGTATATTTGTTCTTTGAAATTTATTACAATTGATAAGTCATCATGAAATTATCTTGATCGGGCATGAATCTCGAGGCAAAACCGAACCCGGAAACTTCAAAAATTAAATCCGGGTACACCTGAACTTCGATTTCAGCAAGCTTATAGTCAAACTAAGCGTCTCGGATATACGAACCTAACGACACCAAATTCAACTCGATTCGAGCCCAAATGAGTCTAAATCGAAGACTCGAAGTGCTGTTGGAAGGTTTGAATCACAATTTGAGTTACCAAACGGTCTCCGATTTCAACGAGCTTATACTCGAATCGAGCAACTCGATGAGTCAAATCCAACGAGCCCAAGATCACCAAATTCTGACATCACTAAGGCCTTCAAATGCTTGATGAACGGTGCACGATCGTTGGATTCAATATCGGCCGTCCATTCGACCACTCCCTATTTGCCCCTGATCTCACGCCTATTTACGAGCTATGTCACTCCAAAAAATCTATAAATAGAGCACTCATTTCTCATGAGAGGGGCTCCAAGCAAGAGGAGAAGAAGAGAAGGAAGAAGCTCCTCCTCGACAACCGTAGGAGCCTCGCCGGACCAACGCCGGAGCTTCGCGGGACCACCACATGAGGCCCTCACCTTCGCTAGAGACCTTCACCTTCATTAGAGGCCCTCACCTTCGTCAGACCACCACTTGAGGCTCTCAGCTTCCATGAACCACCGGCTGACGCCGTTGCTCTGCGGGACCACCACTCACTACAGGAATACAGCTCATTTCCAACAGAATTTCTGGCGGAAGTAAATTTGTCAGAAATTTCGGACGGATTTTCCGGCGGAGTTCCTGCGGATTTTTTTCAATGAATTTCCGACATAATTTTTGACAGGTTTTCCGACGAATTTTTTCCGAAGAAATTTCCGGCGGATTTTCGACGGAAATTAAAAATTAAATATTTTTTATTTTAAAATATAACTTAAATTATTGAATTTAATAACTTAAATTATAATTTAATTATTTAATAACAAAAATGAAATGATTTAAATTTAAACTTAAATTACAAAAAAAAAATTAAAATTATTTATATTGTTAAATTAAGTTAATTAATTTTAAATTTTTTTGTTAAATTAAATTAACTGATTTTATAATTAATAGGTAATAGGTTAAATAATATAAAAGTAACAAAAATAACAGTTTTTGATTTCAGACTAGTTGGCAGATGTAGCGCGCGTGGGAGAGGTGGGCGGGGTTCGAATCCCGCCGAAGGTGGGCAGTTCCGCTGTTCACGTGGTCAGGCGGGTCGGTTCACGCGGAAGGCGGTTCACGCTGGGTTAATGGGCGGGCTGGGGCCTTGGTTCGTCCGTGGATGTGGGAGTAGCGGGAGCAGCCGGAGCCGGGACCACGGTCGGGCAGGCTTGGGATGGTTAACTGATTTTTTTTTTGAATTTCGGCTCATTAAAATTTCGACAGAAATATTTTTCCAGCGAAAATTTCATCAGAAATCCATCAGAAACATTTCCGGCGGATTAATTTACGTCGGAAGTCCTTTTACGACGCGAACCAAACCGGCGCACGACATTCTGCCGGAAAGTGCGCCGGAAACCCAGATTTTCATCGGATTTCACTTGTTACCGGAGGATATAAGCGGGTTTTCCTATAGTGACTTGAGGCCCTCACCTTCGCCGGACCACCGTCTAATGCCATTGCTCCGCCGGACCACCACTTAAGACTTTATGCTCCACCAGGACACCACCTGAGGTCCGGACTTCTGCTGGGCCACCACTTGTCTCCTAGAGTTCTACCAAAGTACCGCCCTATTACAACAGTCTTTCAGACCCCAGTTTCCTACCGACTACGGTCCTTCAGGCCTTCGTCGCCTACTACGGTCCGTCCGACCTCCATCTACTAACAATGGTCTTTCTGACCCATGTCTCCTACCGACTACGGTCCTTTCGACCTCCGTCGCCTACTATGGTCCTTCCGACCTCCATCAACAGACAACGATCTTTCTGACCCCGGTCTCCTGCCGACTACGATCCTTCCGACCAAATAAATATGTATATGTAACTCCTACCATGTAATGCAATCTATATGATGTACATTTTCTACATCAATCTAAGGTCTCCTCCGAAAAAAGGGCCTCATTTGTAATCGACTGTAAATACTAGTGGATTCATTCAAATTGGGCCAGGCCCCGTGGTTTTTCCCCTTTTTCAGGTGTTTTCCACGTAAAAACTCTGGTGTCTCTTATGAATGCTACACCCTCTCACTTATCTGATTGTGTGCTGGATCTTCGTACAATGCTAAGATGTTAAAGTATATATTTCTCTACCATCGCGAATACTCCAGGACGCAACAACAATATAACTTTATGTTAACTATTATGAAAATTTTAATTAAATTAGCTTCTTATAGTATAGTAAAATAGCAAATTAAATTAAATTAAATAATATAGTGTCATAATTGTCGCGTCCTTGAGTATTCAAGGCGGTAGAGAAAAATAATGTTTAACGTCTTAGCTTTGTACGAAGATCTGACATGCATACAGATAAAAAGAGAGGGTGAAGTATTAACAAGAGACACCAAGATTTTTACGTGAAAACCACTGAAAAGAGGGAAGGACTATAGTTGGTGGGCGACGAGTCAGAAGGACCGTAGTCGACAGTCAACGGAGGTCATAAAGATCGTTGTCTGACTGCGCTTTACCTGAGCATTTGGCTCACTTTACTTAAAATTTCGTGGACACGTGTACATTCAAAATGTCAATATTTTATTGGAGTGAAGACATATCTTTATGTCCAGTGTCCGGACCTAATAATTTTTCCAAATATTGACACCCAAATGTACAATCATTTCAAATATATTTATATATATTCGAAGATCAGCCATCAGTCATTTATCATAATACTTTTATATCTATAGTTGGTTTACATCAACCCATGGAAATCCAATAATTACTAAAACAATCTTTTATATATATATATATATATATATATATTGAGCAAGTGTATAAAAAACATTTAATAAACATTTAATAACCAATATGATCATAAAAGTTAACTTTATAATAAATCATGATCTATATGAAAAAGATTTATTAAATTCAACTATTGCACAAATTTTGCTATCATAAAAGTTAACTCGTTCCTTCGACCTCATGGATCTAAGGAACCCTTGTTGTCACCTCACCAATTCATCTGAGTTACCCAACTGTATAAGAAACTGTCTTATTCATTCATTACACCAGTTGAATAGGAGCAATATATATATATATATATATATATATATATATATATATATATATATATATATATATATATATATATATATATATATATGTATATATATATATGAAATTGTTATATTTTTTTATTCTGTGCAGTTCAAATTCATGGAAAGTAGGATTTACCATTGCTTAATAAAGACATTGCCATTATATGAACCAAAGAAGGAAGAAGGGGGTTATAATTATCAATAACCTTGCAAAAAGAGTTCAAATCAAAGGTTACTTGAACTCAAAACCCTACTAAGAATTATGGGTAATGGAACCTAACAAAAATAGTAATAAAAATGCTCTATAGCACACATTGCAAAAATACTCAGCATGAACAAAAATTGGTCAATACTAGGAGGATCAATAAAAGAAGAGAGACATGCATATATAACAAGTGATCATAAACTAATTATTTAATAGGATTTTTGGGTTCATAAGTCCTATGGAAGTCCTAATCACATTCTTTACTTTAACACGCTAAATAACCGTGTTTCTCAAATATTTGATTGTGTTGCCTTTCTTTATATTCATTCTCAAAAAGGAGGAAAGTTTGATCCTTGGGCTACGAGAAAGGTTTGTGTTAGTTAATGTCACACTCAATGGAGAATAATACTACTTGCTCCGGGGAAGAAACGTCATCATAAATGATAAATACAATGATTATTTTCCCTTGGATTATTTTTCAAGAAAATCTATCTTAAAATCAACTCCTCATATTCAAATTGAGCTTATACTTGCTTGAAATCTACTTAACCATCATAAAATTGGAGTTACTTTAGAAGATACAACCACTTGATACAACCTTTTCTGTTAGCATTGTGTTAATTTATTTGCAATCCTAAAGAATCACTTCTTAGGGCAATATATAAAATTCTATGAGTCTTATTAAAAGAGGCATAGTATTTGACTCTTAAAGTATACGCATATGTAGATTGTGTGGGTTCTATAGTTCGGGGTCTTGGTCCTTTTTTTAATAATATTTAACTGGTCTGTAACAACTTTGTTGCATCTGTATTGCGTTTGTAAGAACTTTTCCCTCACGTTCTTGTTATTTCTGAATACAACTTCTATAAACAATAATAATGCAGAATAAATTCCTAAGTTCCCCTAATGGCACAGCTTAAATATCTCCATTATTTTTATAAGTACCCATTGAATCATCCTGCTCCATTTTCCATGATGTGGCATCAGAGAAAGTTATGAGTCCGGATTGAAGAGCTTGTCCTGATGGTAGATGCATCCATGTAACATTTTCTTTGGATATTCCCTACTTTATTTACAAGTTATGTCATTTTTATTGGGACTTTGATATAATTAGTTTTTTATTTATAGCTTTTTTCCTTTCTAAGAACCTAGGGGCGTAAAATATTGATCCGACCCGAAACCCGATATGGATCTGACCAAAAGAATTTTGAGTTTGGGTCAACCTATTTGCCTGATGGGTTGGGTTTGGTTTCGATTTTTGACCTGTTTATAACCAGGTCGAGTTTAGGTTGATCTGGAAACCTGAAATCAGTCCAGATTTGAACCGCGGGCATCAGGTGTTCTTAGTCCGGTCCCGAGTTGCGATAGGTATCATGTGGTCTGGCCTCGGCCCCATGTCCCGCATATCTGGTCTAGCCTTGGCCTCACGTCCGGCACCCATGACCTACCTCCCTTCTATCGCCTGCAGCAGTCCCAGTCACGGCCTGACCGATCAACCCTGCAACCCTTTTGTTGAAATCTTTGACCGGAAGAGTCGGGTCGAGCGCCAACTCCATCTGCAGTTCGAATCATACGACGAATCCCTTGCTTGCAACATCATTGCGAACGACAAGCATCCGTCGCTATGGTTGTTGGAGTTGGTTCCAGCTCAATTGTTTGTGTCTAGGTTTGTGGGTCGCTTCAGATCAACCCAGTAATCTGCATGAGTTGGGTGCAAGTTCGAATTCATGACCCATTTGCAAATCTGGATCAGGTTAGGGTTAACCTATTTGGACTCGGGTCAATTCGAGTTTGACTTGAACCTGACCCGTTGACCCGTTTTGACACCCCCTATAAAAACTCTTATATTATTATTTGGTTTATTATGGTGTATGGAGAGAGCTATAGTTGTGAATGGAGCTGGCTAAATTTATAACCAAAACGTTACAATATTCAATTTAATTCAACTTCTTGTAGATATGAAGAATCGAAAATTGACTTTGGCTTCGTTTGAGACGGCTTTCTTTCTGCTTCTTAAAGAAGCTCTTTAATACAAAAATCAAAATTTTTAAAAAGAAAACTGATCTTTAAGAAGCAAAATGAAAAAGTTGTTTCAGAAACCTATAAAGGAGAGTAGCATAGGACGATAAGATTGGCATATATGATGAATGTGAAAGATTGATTATCAAAACTTGAATGGGCTAGAGGGTTTAATTAAGGATTGCATAAATTAAAAAATAAAAAGAAAAAATTTATTTATGTTTTAGACTTTCTAATCCCCAAGACGATTCTGTAAAAAATGAAGAAATTAGCAACAAAATATGAAATTTTTATATTGATGAGCACTTCATTTAAATAGCCAAGTTTTAATATAATTGAGCTACAAACAATCCAAATCAACAACAACAACAGTAAGTAGCATTTTAATATTTAACAATTAAGTAATTTGCTATGGTTCAATTATATAAGACGAGATTAAAAGTTTCTTCTTCTAAAGGGAAGGAAAAATAAAAAGCTTTGCTATCGGCGAACTAATGACAAATGAAAAAAAAAAAAAAAAAATTTAGAGCCACTGTCAATTGTAGGCTTTCGGTCAAAGGAGAAAGAAGATGTTGAGGAGGGAGTCTCTTCTAAAGATTATTGTTGGGGTAGTATTAGCATATAAAACAATGACTGTATTTACCGTTATGTGTATTTAAGGCTTTACCATTATTTTGTATATATATTTAAATCATTGTACTCTGCCGGATTCAAGTAATATACATTTCTTTGCTATTTCCGCTTCCGTCTCCCCGTCTCTTCTTCTTTCTCCCTGCTTCTTTCTTCCAAGCTCTCATGGTATCAAGAGCCACAATGGGATATCAAGATTCAGCGGAAGCTTTACCTCCCTCCTCCTCCTCCGATCAAACCGACAACTGCACCACTCCAAGCCACATACCGCAACCCCTAAAGTTCCTTGTCTCCAACATCAAGAACCTTGCTCCTCATCCCCTAACGACAGAGAACTACCCCATTTGGCGCATTCAACTCCTCCAGCAATTCACCGCAAATGGCTACGCCGGCCATCTTACCGGCACCATCACAGCTCCCTCGGACACCACTTACGCTGCTCACACTCAATGGCTCCTCGTCGATAGCAATCTTCTCTCCGCTCTCTTCTCAACGGTCTTGCAATCCATTCAACCGTACATTATTACCTCCACCACCACCGACAAGAAGCCTGGTCTGTTCTTGAACGCCGCCTTCAACCCACCAGCCACTCTCGGGTAATTCAACTCAAGAAAGAGTTATACCGCGTTCAAATGAAAGATCTGCCCATGCAACAGCTCACCCGCATTAAATCTATTGTGGAAAACATCTCCGCATCCGGTTCGAAAATCGACCCTGAAGATATCATGCTCCGCATCCTGAATGGCCTTCCTCCCACATTCATGTCCTTCATGTCAACGATCCAGAACTCACTGCTTCCTATAGATCTTGACACGTTCTACTCTCTACTATGCAATGAAAAAATTCATATGCAGCAAGAACTTAATCAAGATCACACCAACAACTCTGCGACAACAGCTCTTTATGCCGCCCCATCCAACAACTATCGCAGTCGCAACAACACCAAACACTTCAGAAAACCCAAGAACCCGCAGCCACCGCTTAACACCTCGGCCTATCCGCTCAACTCACCCACATCTCAGAATTTGGCAAGACCAACGTGCCAAATCTACGGCAAAATCGGACATGTCGCGCTGAACTGCTGGCACCGAATCAATTTTAAATAAGCCCCTACCGATTCTAGACAGCCTCGCGCCCTTCTTGCCAATCCCAGTACCGCCGGAAGCCAAGACTGAATTCTTGACTCCGGCTCCTCCGCTCATCTCACTCCGGAAGCAACACAACTCTACTACCCGACTACTTACCAAGGATTGGACACAGTTTCTACGGCGAATGTTCCACGCTTCCTATCCACAACACTGACAAAGGTCTTCTTCCGCTCCCGGACACCTCTCGTAAGCTCCACCTTCACAAGCTCCTTCACATACCATCCCTCACCCACAACCTCCTCTCCGTCTCTAAACTTACTACAGACAATTGTATCTCAATAACTTTCGATGCTAACGGTTTCATTATGAAAGATCTTCGGGACCAACATCCTCTACTTCATGGTCAACTTCATAACGGCCTAAACCTCATTCGCATCTCCCCAGACACTCGCCATGCTGTCTTCACGTCCACAACCACATCTACTCACAACTGGCACTCCCGCCTCGGTCACACGAGCAAGGAAACTCTCTCCGTTCTTGCCCGCCATTTTTTGGAAATTTCTCCTGTAACAGTTTCTTTTATTTGCGATTCTCGTAATCAGGCTAAAAGCCACAAGTTAGTTTTTAATAAAAGAATCTCGGTTACCACTGCCCCGTTTGATTTAATCCACAATGATGTCTGGGGTCCGACGTCGCAAAACTCGCTAGACGGATATAGATACTACATCATTTTCATAGACGACTACACTTGCTTCTCCTGAATTTATTTTCTTTACTCAAAACAAGAAGCTCTTTCTAAATTTAAAAACTTTTGTAATTTGGCCCGCACTCAATATCACACCACTCCAAAAATTCTTCGTTGTGACGGTGGAGGCGAGTTTACCAGTCACGCATTCAAATCTTTCCTTCAAGACAACGGTATCACGCAACACTTATCTTGCCCTCACACGCCGAAACAAAACTGCCTCGCCGAATGCAAACACCGCCACCTTCTAGACCTCACCCGTGCACTTCTTCACGAATACGGTCTTCCGCATAAGTTCTGGGCTGAGGCAACCTCGACAGCTCATTACCTCATTAACAAACTTCCTTCCAAAGCCATATCGAATCAAATTCCCTTTCAACGCTTGCATGACACTCCTCCGACCTACACACACCTTCGCACGTTTGGCTGCTTATGCTATCCCTAGCTCAGGCCTTATGCCTCGGACAAATTCTCACCGATATCGCACGCCTGCGCCTTCATCGGCTACTCGCCCCTGCACAAAGGGTATAAATGTTACAACATTAACACCGACAGAATCTACATTTCAAGGCATGTTGTCTTCCACGAACAGCATTTTCCCTACAAGAAAGCTTTGCCCACTGATCACTCCACCGCCAACTCTCAGCATACCAACATCCCCCGCTTCTTCTAATTCCCTCCTCTACTATTTCCCAACCCACAGCTCAAATTCAACCTCAGCAAGCCTTCCAACCACCCGCTGCCATTAACAACCCGTGCGTTCCCACCAATTCTGCGCCCCACGAGACTTGTCCAGATACGAGCAATCTCAGTCAGTCACAACAACCCGCTCCAGTCGTTAACCAGCCTCACCCTATGCAAACCAGACAAAAATCTGGCATCTGCAAACTGAAGCAATTCATCAACCTTCTCACCCAAACCTCCACCCAAAACACCCCCACAACCTACAACCAAGCTCTTAAAATCGAACACTGGCGTAAAGCCAAGACCTCCAAACTCGATGCCCTCATACACCAAGTTACTTGGTCTCTCGTCCAACCACCATCCAACAAACCGGTCCTAGGCTGCAAATGGACATTTAAAACGAATCTGCTACCCAACGGTCAAGTCGAACGCTACAAAGCCAGGTTGGTCGGTCTCGGGTATGATCACACTACAGGAAAATCATCCATTTCCGACGGCCTTTTCTGGCGGTTTTGTAGTGTTCCGGCAGTTTTCCGGCGGTAAATTATCTGCCGGTAAAAATGGCTTAGGAAAATAAATTCCGACGGTTTTTACCGGCGGCAAATTATTCCGGCGGCTTTCCGGCGGTCATAAACCGCTGGTCAAATTAAAAAAAAATTCACCGCGACCGCCACTCCAAAGCTACCGGCGACAGCCCCCGCGCTCCGGGCTCCCGCGCTGCCGGCGACTGCTCCTGCCTCCGCGCTCGCACGGGATGCCGGCGACGCGCCCCCAGCTCCCGCTTTCACGCTACGTCGGCGACACTCCCGCCCCCGCGCTCTCCCGCTCCCGCTTTCACGCTCCGCCGGCAACACTCCCGCCCACGCGCTTCCCCGCTCCAGCGTGTGTACGCCCGTTCCTGCAGGCCTTGAGGCTCGATCTGGCGTCAGTTGGGAAGAAACTCGGGCTATTGACCGAATTGCTAATTGTCTAAATGTGTTTAAAAGGTCAATATTTTTTATTTAGACTATATTCTAATCGTAAATAAATAAATTTTTAATTATTTTTTAAAAAGGCACTAATTAATTTAAAGTAAAAAATAATATTTAATATAAAATAAAAATTAACTACCTAATTAATTTTAAAATGAGTATTAATTAAATAGTTAATATAACCTTTAATAATTATTTGTTAAATCATTTAAATAGTTTAAAATTTTATTCATTTTCATTAAATTTTTTAAAGCCGCCGGAAAAGTGAAAAAGCCGCCGGAAAATTCCATGGGAAAAAACCGTCGGAAATGCACCGGAAAGCTGCCGGAAATGTGTTAGAAATTGGGCATCAACTACACCGAGACGTTCAGCCCCGTAGCCAAGATGCCGACAATACGTCTCTTGCTAACTCTTGCTCTCCATCGTCAATGGCCAATGTTCCAACTCGACATATCAAACGCTTTCTTACATGGAGATCTCCTCCGACGACATCTACATGCGACAGCCTCCCGGCTTCATCGATCCACAAAATCCAACTGCGGTTTGTAAACTCCATAAATCACTATATAGGCTCAAGCAGGCGCCTCGACAATGGTTCCAAAAACTTACAAGCTTTCTTCAATCGCAAGGCTTTACTTCAGCCGCTCCGACCGTCTCTCCTCCTCCTCAACACTAATCAAACTCAGCTTTATATTCTCATTTATGTTGATGACTTCTTAGTGACAGGTAATGATGCCTCGGCCATTCGGCGTCTCCTACAACAACTCCAATCTCAATTCGCCCTCAAGCAACTTGGCAGCATTTCACTCTTCCTCGGTATCCAAGTAATTCAATCCAAAACGGGTTACTTTCTATCACAGAAACACTATGCTACAAAGCTTCTCGATGATGCAGGATATAAACACTACAAACCTGCTCCGACACCGATCACACCGCCCTCCAAACAGCAAGCGGTGAACAATCAACCCTTCCAAGATCTATCCCTTTACCGACATCTCGCCGTTCACTACACTACCTCTCTATTACTTGGCCGGACATCGCCTTTGCCACAAACCGAGTGTGTCAACACATGCAAAATCCGACCGAATAAGATTTCAAAGCACTCAAACGCCTTCTTCGTTACATCAATGACACTCTCTCATTTGGCTTACCAATCACCACCGGAACTCTAGACTTACAATCTTACTCAGATGCGGACTGGGTGTCCGACGCAACAGACCGAAAATCCATCTCAGGATTTTGCACTTTTCTCGGTCCAAATCTCATATCCTGGAAAGTTAAAAAGCAAGCCACCGTTGCAAAATCATCAATTGAAGCCAAGTATAGGTCGCTCTCCGCTGCCACCTCGGAGGTCATTTGGCTTCGTCGCCTCGCTGCCGAGTTCAATCTTCTGCAGCCATCTCCGACAACTATACATTGCGACAACACCTCAGTCATAGCAATAGCCAAAACCCCCATCTTCCACGCAAGGACAAAACACATTGAGATCGACTACCACTTCATCGTCAACAAATCAGCTCCGGTGACATCAAGCTCGCTCACATCTCTTCCAAAGACCAAATAGCGGACATTCTAACCAAACCGTTCTCTATCACTCGATTCAATGAACTACGAAGCAAATTAACCATTCGATCTTCTAATGCTTAATTTGAGGGACGCTATTAGAATATAAAACAATTATTACCATTATGTGTATTTATGGCTTTAACTTTATTTTCTATATATATTTAAACCACTGTATTCTGCCTGATTCAAGTAATATACATTTCTTTGCTATTTCCACTTCCGTCTCCCTGTCTCTTCTTCTTTCTCCCGTCTTCTTTCTTCCAAGCTCTCTGGGAGAACCCAAAGTAATGAGGAGAAAGGCCTTGATTGGTGCAATGGTAGAAACAAGACGAGGATTATGATGCCCCAACACCGTTGCTCTTCATAATTATGAGTCAAATTCATGTGATTCAGGATAATGCGGGTTGGGTCGCACAATGAATTTAGATCAGTTTGGTTCAACTTGGCCTGGTTTGGCTTGGTTCAAATTATTTCAACAATATACCAAAGAGAGCTTTGTAATCAATATTTCTATTCATATTATGTTCTTAAACATCTTTATATAGAGGAATTATAGTCTGACATAAAAAAATAACACCTCCTACAATAACACAATTAAATAATTTATAATGATATATTTTGGAATGGCTCATTTTAGGAAGGACGACAAGACTTTCTGAGCTCCAATACATCTGAGTATTTCCTCTTTCAAATAATACCGGTCTACAAAAACATTAGGATCAAATTATTAGTGTTAGAATATGTTATCCATAATGAAAGTAGCAGCAAACTGAGAGAGAGATATAAATGTTTTACAATGATTTATTTTTTTCGTTGACAATTAAGTGAACAACAATCATTGCAAAATGTAGCGGAGTTAGAACGGGTGCAATCTATGTACTTTGCAAATTCTCATAAATTGAAACTATCAGTCTTGAATTAGAATACGCTATCCAAATGAAAATAGTATCCATGTTAAAAATTCTTAACATTTGATATTCATATATAAAAGATAAGAAGATTAGAAGGAAAATGAATATTTTTGAAGCTTACAAATTATATTAACCATGAATAAATTAAATTTGAAGGCAAATCCCCAATTTTAAATACATACATGTATAAAGAGGAATTAACTAATTTTGGCATAAGAAAATAACAGCTACAACACGATTCAATGTTATTAATTAAGTTATTCAATCTCATTGATTTAAAATAATATATGTTATAAAACTTCCTAAGAGAGGAATCAAATAGTCCCTCCATAAAAAAACAAATATGAATCAAAAACAAATAAATAATTTATTCATAATGATTTATTTTATAAATGGGTAATTTTAAGGAAGAATGCAGCAAACGAAATGAGCTCCAACACATCTGAGTATCAAGCGTAGCTTTCAAATAATACCGTCTGCAAAAAATTAGGATTTAAATGATTTATTTTATAAGCAATTATATATCCATAAATGAAAGTAGCAATAGTTAGTAATGTTTTAAGCAGTCAATGAAATGAAATATGCTCAATTTGAAGACAACCCACAACCAAATCCAAGAAGAAGAAGAAGAAGAAGAAGAAATTTAGAGCAGAAATAATGTTCTAAATTAAGTTGATGTAACTATTGCTATTGCTAAATAATAACATGTCCTTAAATTAACCTCTTTATAAAGAGGAATTATAGTCTGACATAAGAAAATAACAACTTCCACCATACCCAAAATAAATATTTTATATTTTAGAAAGGATTATTATAGGAAGGACGGGAAGACTTAGTAAGCTCCAACACATCTGATTATTTCCTCTTTCAAATACTAAGGCTTCTTTTGGGACAACTTATTTGCTGCATTCTAAAACGGCTTTCTAATACAAAAATTTTTTGGATTTAAAATATTTGTAATAAAAAGTAGTTTTATAAAGTAGCAAAAAAGTTGTCCCAAACGAAGCCTAAATATGCAAAACATTAGCCTAAAGAACACAACCTCTTCCAAAATAATCTTTTCGTAAAAATCGCCACCCCATGGCTGTTTTGTTTTATGCAAACCATTAGAATCAAACTATCAGTGTTAGAATATGTTATTCATAGTTAAAATAACAGCAATGTTAAAATTCTTACACTTCATAATCAGTATTAGAATATGTTCAACAAATATTTTATGCTAAGCGACTAACATAAGTATGTGTCATCACAAATTTATCGTCATAGGATATATGTTATATACTGACTTATGAATAATATCACCCCTTTATAGGATTTTCTTAACAGACATTAAATAGTAGTCGAGCATTAGTTTTCAAAAATGATCATGGAAAGGCTACATGCATATGGGCAAAGCCCTTCTAAGAGAAAAAAAAAAAAACATAAAATGGAAGAGTTCAACATATATGCCAATATAAAATTCATGTCACTATTTTTGACCTCTACAACGAGCATGAAAGTTCCATATTTACTAGTAGCGCACTTAAAAGCAGCACTTCAAAAATTTGGCTAAATTAAAGAAAAATAAAAGAAATTAATTAGACTAAATTAAAGAAAATCAAATATCAAAAATAAATATTTCACAATGATTTATTTTGGAAAGGCTAAGTGAACTACAACATAACCTTTTCAATACAAGTATCAGAACTGCAGCACGAACGTTGAGCCTGCAGTACACGTTGAGCCTGCAGAACCTTCCAAAGTATATTGAATATAATTAATATATAAATATATATATCA
Source organism: Dendrobium officinale (assembly GCA_019514585.1). Lineage (NCBI taxonomy): Eukaryota > Viridiplantae > Streptophyta > Magnoliopsida > Asparagales > Orchidaceae > Dendrobium > Dendrobium officinale. The sequence goes on along the minus strand of CM033687.1, from coordinate 71,004,321 downwards.
TTGATTTTAAATTCAACGCACGTATCACTTTTATAAGAAATCTAGCATCCATTCGTGCCCGTAAACCATTAGAATTAGTTATCCACATTTAATTAATATAAGAAGTAGCATTGTTAAAATTATTACACTTCATATTCAGACTATATACAGATTTTTTAATTAATTTTGTTAATTGAAGGTTAGAAATTATATTTTGAATATTAGTATTAAAATATAGATCTCATTGATTTTAATTTTCAAGGATGAAGATTTCATTTTCAAGCTTAAAATTCATACACATACCAGACAATCACGGTAGTAGTTGTAATCCTGCAAAGAATTAGAATTAGTGTTAGAAATTGTTATTCAACAATGATTTATTTTGGAGATAATCAACCTCATTGGAAGAGCTGTCGTAAGATTCCTGCAAACCATTAGAATTAGTGTTAGAATTTGTTATTCATAGTTAATTAATGTAAGTAGTAGAAATGTTAGTTAAAGTTTTTGCACTTCATATTCAAACTATATATAGAGAGATTAATTAATTAATTTGGTTAATTGGTACTTGGAAATTATATTTTAAATATTAATTAAAATATAGATCCTCATTGAATATTGTTAGAGTAATTGTTAATAATGTCAGAAATACTGTTAGAATCTGCATTTGAGTTTTTTTATACAGAATTAATATAATTTGCAGTAGGTAGCATTGTTAAAATTCCTACACTTTATTTCATATCAAATTATATAATGGTTCAATAATTAATCCGGGCTTTAGAAAGTTTGTAAATTATATTTTCAGTATTAAAATTATTAATTTAAATAAGAAAAAAATTATATAATGCCCCAAAAGTAATTAAATTGTACTTAGCACACATCTTGAAATTGAGATGATTAATTATTTGAAATAGCTAAATAAATATGACTGAATTATGCATTGGAATGGTTTCTTATACGTACCTTGTCTTGATAGGTGAGACCATGCCATTGGCACCACTCTCGCATCCATGGACATTCAAATACATGTGCAAAGCCTTCTTTAAATGAAACTCTTCCAAATGAATGATCAAAGTCTTGGTCTGGATCTAGCTTGAGTCGGCAACAATCTTTCAAATTCAAAAGTTTAAGAGTGCCAAGATGATTATTCAAGTTGATCACAGACTTGAGAACGTGACAATGATAAATTATCACTTTTTGAAGCCTAGAAAGATGCCCAGAGCTATAAGGAAGTGCAATGTATTCTTCAAGTCTTGAACAGGATTGCACATAAATCTTCTCAATACTTGATGGGAAGGTTGATATTTGTAGCAGGTTTTCACAATGAAATATGTATAAACACTTGAGGCTTGAGAAATCTCCATTCATCACCATTGGATGCTCTTTCCATTCAAGCAAATTTTTATTTGTCAGATATCCAAATGAATGAAAACTCACATGAGCCTCTATAGAATAATTCTCAAGAACATTAGGAGGGGCATTATAACACCAAAAAATCTTGCCCCATTCTATTTATCATATTATTAAGCATAATTTGAAGTGTTGTGAGCGATGGTAGCTTAGATAGAGGAAGAAGCTTGCATTCTTCATTGCTGTAGAAATTTGCCAACTTTATCTTTATTAAATTGGAGAAGTGAGGATTTCCAAACCAACTTGGGAAGCTGTTACTATTGTAGCCATATAGGGTTAACTCTTTAAGATTTGTGTGGGGTTGCAGTCCTTCAAGAATAGCTTTATCATTCCTTGCACATTCATCATATTTACCACATTTCCAGATAAGTTCTAGGCTCTCGACATATGGCTTACTTTGCAAATTGGCGCTCTTTGCATCTTCATGATCGACCACATTTTCAAGCCCATAAAGCTTTAGACTTCTTTGTAAATTTGTTAGGGGTTTCAACCATCTAATACTAGAATATGGACCATTTCTTCTTATGTGATATGTAGATGCAAGCAATTTATTTTCTCCATCATTAAACCTAAGAGTACGGAGATTTTTACTCCCGAAATATGCTTTTGGCACCAGTTCTTCATTTCTACTTACAATCATCAAGTGACGTAAGTTGATAAGTTTTTCCATTGCGTGGGGTATCATATTTATATTAGGTGATACAATTTTTAGTGTTTGTAGCTTATAAAGTATACATAATGAGTTCTCTACCATATGGATTACACTTGCATAGATAGAGAGGTAACGGAGTTGTTGCAGGTGGTAACCTATCGAATCTATAAATTCATAGCTGCATTCAAAATCAGGATTATGAAATCTTAAAACACACAAGCATCCCAAATGAGAGAATGAAATCTTAGAATATAATCTATGAATGTAAAGTGTTCTTATATTCCCAAGTGGAAGAATATGATCAACCATTACGTCTGTTATGAATATATGCTTTGCGTTTTTGGGGATGTTCCTCAATTCATAAAAATCTAATGAAGAACATATCTCATTTCTGGTTATAGATTGAGCTAAATCATGCACCATGTCATGCAAAACGAATATATCATATTTGAACAATTGAAATAATGACCTTCTCACCAAGTCTTCAAAGTATTCAAGTGCAATATCTTCCCATAAACTTTTTCTTTCTGTAAGCTGAATGTAACCTTGATCGATCCACATTCTTATCAATTCTGGTTTCTCAAAGTAACAATCCTTTGGGAACAGAGATGCATAGAGAAAGCATGGTTTAAGATATGATGGCAAGTGATTGTAGCTTATCCTTAGTGCAGAAAAAATAATTTCTTTTGGATCCCATAAATTATTGTTTAACACATCCTTCCATGTTTGCTCCTTAAATTCATTTCGTAGAAATCCCCCAATAACTTTTAATGCCAAAGGCAATCCGTCACATTTCTTAGCAATTCTCCCCCAAGTTGTTCAAAATCCAGCTGTTGATCATGCTTCCAACCATGGAAAGCATAACTTTGGAATAATAACCATGAATTCTCTTCATGCAAGCATTCAAGCTGAAGTGGGTACACCATTTGCATGATGTGAGCAACTGACATAGATCGAGTTGTTATAATAATCTTTCCTACTCCAGTACCAGAAAAGGGGGCTCGTAAGGCCTCCCATATATCTGCTCTCTCATTCCAAATATCATCAAGAACAAGAAGAAATTTTTTATTCAATAGAGCATCCTTAAGTTTGCATTGAAGATAATTCAAGTTATTATTATCATTGTACTTGGATGAACCAACAACGGATGACAAAATTTCTTTTGTTATTCTCAAAACATCAAATTGTTCAGAGACACAAACCCAAACCTTTGGGCTAAAATACTGGCTTACCTCATGATCATTGTATACAAGTTGAGCAAGTGTCGTCTTTCCCACACCCCCCATGCCGACAATGGGAATTACAAGGTTCTCTGTCTTTGAATGAGACATTAACAATTGAATTATCTTTCTCTTTTCTTGCACCCTTCCAAAAACATCAGATTCAAGCACAATATAACTACTTGGTGGCCTCTTCATAACATCATTGAAACGAGGCCGCCTAGGTGCATCTTCTTCTTTAAGATAAAGTGCTTTTCTATCATGTGCAATCTCATCAAATTTCTTTATGATCTCAATGATCCTCATGGCCATGTCACAAGAAATGGGAATTTTAATTGAATTAGAGGGAGGAAGTGATATATACCTGATCATAGTTTTCATGCATGATCAACATATTGAAAAACATATACACTCGCTTTCTAATAATTATAATTTGAATTTAATTTAGGAGTGGAAGACATACCTTGTAGCCATAAATATCATCATCATCCACTTGTTTCATTTTAGAGAAGGCTTTACTTCAGCTGTTGGTGTCATTCCTTCCAATTGGGTTTTGATAACTTGATAATCATATTGATCCAAGACATCTTCAGCATCATATGCAACTTCTCTAAGCTCGTTGAGCCAGAGTTGGATAGCCTTGTCATAGATCTCCCTCTCCTCGGCATCATGAAGAACTGCCTGAATTCTTTGCAGCATCCTCGACAATCGGCTCAAATCCTCCATTAGACTTTTTTGGTTCGAATTAACTTTGATAGCAGTTACATCTTCTTGTGTTATGGATGATGAAGAATATTCAACCAATGAAGTAAAGGTAGGCATAAACTGGGACAAATGTTTCAAGGAAGACAATAGATTGGAAATGATTGAAGAAGTGGTTCCTGCCATTTCCAAACTTTAGCTCAAGAATTGATGATGCTTCAATGTGGATTGCAGATGATTTAGAGAAGATGAATTAATGAATTTCGAGTTATTAGCAGAGGACAAGTTAATTCAGATGTCTTTTATTAGACCTCCAAAAATGTTGATAATAACCGAAAACTAAAGCAAAAAAAATGAAAAGATCGTCAAAGACCTTGACTTCATTTTCATCCAAAATTTTAGAAAAAAAATAATATTACAAAATTAAACATCGCTTCTAATCTATTAATCTCGATATAATTATATTTTTTATTTTTATTAAATTATAATTTAATGTTAAGTATAATGAAATTGTAATTAAATGTTTTTATGTTATAGTAAAAATATAAATAAAATTAAAGCTAATATTATATTGATTAATATTCCACATGTCCAGATCATAATTGAAGCCGTCCAAATTAGACTATTGGCATCAAAATGCAGAGTCTGGACGTAGTTTGCTTTCAGACTTTAATCAGGACAAGCCATATCATCCTGCACACATATTGTACACAATGTATAGGCGATGTGCCCGATTCTGATTGGAAACTGAACAGAATCTTGATCGTCCAGATTTTGCACGTAATAATTTCTCCAAAATCATATACTATTTTGAGTGATTTAAAAATATTTTTTATTATATGTTTTAAATCAGTTAAATATATATTTTTCCTGAAGGAGTTAAAAAAAGTTATTTCAAGTTGAGCATATTATAAGGGATATGTATAATAGTGTAAGTAGGGTTATCAATTTTTGAGACGACTTGAAACATGACCCAGACCCCATCGAAAATATCCGTGTTCGATCTGACTTGATTAGCAAATGGGTCGGGTTTGGGTTTGGATTTTTGACCCGTTTCAAAAATGGGTTGGGTTCGGGTTGACCCGGATACCCAAAATCAACCCAATAATGACCTAAAAGTCAGAGTAAATTCCGGATTTCCGCCCGCACTCGCAGTCCTGCTGACTCGGACTTCGCAGCCGCGCGCTCATGAGTCGCGACTCCGCCTACACTCACCAACTCATGGTTCTGCGGACGACTCTGCCCGCCCTCACAGACCCACTGGCTTTGCTCGCTGCCGTGCACTCGTGACTCGGACTTTGACTCTGCCTGCCCTCGCGATCCTGCACTCTTGGACTCTACCGCTGTCACGACTCGGACTCTGACTCTGCTACCCGCACTCGCGGATTGGCTCACGCTGCTTTAGCGATTCAACCAAATCTACTAAATTCGGGTCTCGGTAACCCGTGCGGGCTGGATTCGGGTTGAAAAGTTCGACCCGTTTGCAAAAATAGGCCGGATTTGGGTTGACCCGTTTAGATCTGGGTCAGCTCGGATTTGACCCGAACTAGACCGATCAATCCGAATTGACACCCCTATATGTAAGTGAGTAAACCTCCAATAACTTTAATGTTTAGCAATCGGGCCAATGAAATATTTATAGAATGTTCATAATAAAAAATTGCACGTAAAAATTTATAATATAAACTTTAATGGTTGCATCAATCTGAAGTTGCAAATGAATGTTGTGGTAGGAGGATGGAATATTTCTTCCGAACTTTCAATAATTGTATGTCTCGCTTTGTAAGTCTCCCAAAAAATTTGCCCATTTGGATGTCATTACTAAAAAATATAAACATATATGGGGAACATATAAAGAGTCTATAAAAATTAGATATCATTAAATTATTATATATAACGTCTTACATTATATTAAATAAGTTTTAATGCTTTGTTACAGTTTAATTCCTCTTGCATGACTAAGACCTAAGATTCATCAGATAGAGCTCTATTGATATTGGTGGGTTCAGCCATTTAGATAAAAACAGAGTGGTTCACTTCCTTCTAAAGTCCATGCCTAGTTCTAGTTTTTTTGGATGACTCAAAAAATATCTTTAATCTCTAGGCAAAGTGTATCTAGGTTTTACCCTTTCTTCCAGATTTTCATTTTAGACTATATGGGTAATCTCACCTACTCTAGTATTTTTAGGCTCTACACTTCTCTCTAAATTTTCAACTCCTTGGATGATCTCTCTAACTTCATCTTCTTCCTCAACTCTAGACATCTTAGGATCAGATTCATAAAACACTACATGAGTAGTCTCCTCCATCACTAATGTCCTCTTATTAAGCATCCTAAAAGATTTCCCCATTCTTGAATATCCTAAGAACACTCCTTCATCTGATTTTGGGTAAAATTTTCCTAAGGGTGACTTCCCATTGTTAATAACGAACACTTTATAGCCAAAGACATAAAGGTGGGAAAGGTTGGGTGTCCTACCCTTAATGATTTCATAGAGTGTCTTATATATTTTGGATCTAACATTCACCCTATTCAACACTCAAAAAACTATGTTTATTGCTTTAGCCCAATAGTATTTTAGAAGTGAATACTCAATAAGCTTGTCTCTAGCAGCTTCAACTAAGATCCTGTTATTCCTTTCAGCTATCCCATTGTACTGAGGGGCCCTAGGAGCTGAGAAGTTGTGACTAATCCCTTATCCTGATAAAAGCCTCAAAATCTCTCATTTTCAAACTCTCCATCATAGTCACCATGAATGGTCAAGATCTCACAACCTAGCTTTTTCTAAATCCAAGTGGAGAAGGATCTAAACTCATCAAAAGACTCACTCTTATGAGACAGAAATTTAGTCCAAGTGAACCTCGAGTAGTCATCGACAATCCATAAATCCATAGACGTTTGCCCCTAAGTTGGCAATGCTAAGGGGTCCAAACAAATTCATGTGAAGAACTTCTAAAGGTATAGAGGTGTTAATATCCTTAATTGAATGGAAAAAGGACTAGACTTGCTTCCCTAGTTGACATGCATCACATAGGTGGTGTTTAGTGAACTTAAGCTTGGGAACATCTCTAACTATGTCTTTTTGAGTCACTCTCCTAAGGGTTTTCATACTAGCATGACAAAACCTCCTGTGCCAAAACCAAAACTCATCAGTGATAGTTTTTAAGCAAAATGAAGTATCACCTTCAATGTTATTTAAATCCAGTATGTAAATGTTGTTAATCCTTTTGCATCAATCTTAAGTTGTAAATGAATGCTATGGTAGGAGGATGGAATCTTTCTTCCGAACTTTCAATAATTGTATGTCCCGCTTAGTAAGTCTCCAATAAAATTTGCCCATTTGGATGTCATTACTAAAAAATATAAACATATATGGGGAACATATGAAGAGTCCGTAAAAATTAGATATCATTAAAATATTATATATAACGTCTTACATTATATTAAATAAGTTTTAATGCATTGTTACAGTTATTTCTAATGTGTATATAAGTGAATGATTCTTGTAGCAAACCATTTTCTATTTTCTAAAATGCTAAGTGGACATAAATTTATTTTAATTTCATACCAAAACATAAATAAAATAAATTAAAAATATAAATAATTCTAAATTACCCATAAATATAAATATAGTACTTATCTTGTTTCAGCTCATTAGCTAACGCAAACGCTCTGCTAGGATTTTTTTCCCTCCATGGCGATTCCTGTTTTCCTGCCGTGCTCGTGCCTTTCTGCGACCTTTCTCCGATCAGGGAAGTGATTTTCTGCTTCTTTTTTGTGCGTGCCTTATTCTTTTTCTGTGCATTCTCATATTTTTTGCTTTTGATGGCTAGTTTATGTTTGGTAAATGCCGATTTTCTTGATGGCAAATCTTCTAAGTCCTTTCGTAATGTGCTTTTGGGTAGCATTTTTTTTCTTCCCTATTTTGCAAATCTCTACTCATCGAGGGATTCATTCTCTGTGGATTTTTGAGGCAGAGATTCATTCCCCTGCCAAGCCGTTTGATTTCGCTTTGGTTGGGAAATTTTCGACTCACCGACCGTCCCTTGAAGCTATTCAGAAATTCTTTTTCAATCTGAAACTAAATGGTGATTTCTCTATTACGGTGCTTGATTCAAAGAATGTTCTTATAAAATTAGCGAACGATTTCGATTATTATCATATCTTTATAGTTCCTATTTTATTAACAATTGTTATATGTTGTTGATCAAGTGGTCGCCTTCATTTGATGTGAATGTTGAATCTCACATGATACCTTTTTGGGTGTCTTTCCTGAATTTGAGAACTCACCTTTTCTCTTCGAGGATCCTTCATGGGCTCATTTCCATTTTTGGCCCCCCTCTTAAATTTGATCATTCTACTTCTGTTGGTTCTAGACCCTCTGTTGCTCGAGGGTTGGTTGAATTGGATGTTTCCAAATATTTTTTGGACAAAGTTTGGATTGGACTGGATAATATGGGGTATGTCCAGCCAGTTATCTTTAAAGATGGAATGTTGTATTGTGTTAATTGCAACTCTTGGGTCATTCCAAATTAGAATGTTTAATCCTGCACCCGAATTTGGCCAAAGGTTCTTTGTCTCTGGTGGTTAATCCTATCATTTATGAGCCTATTAAAAACATGGATCATGTAATTGGGGTGGAATTGGAGACTAACATTGGTTTAGTTCTCTCAGTTTCTAGTCCTGTTGTGTCTTATGTTACCCTAGGGGTTGGCTTTCATGATGTTTATGCTACCGCTATTGGCATTGTAGTTAATTTAGTTGGGTAAAATCATGTTGTTTCAGATGAGCTTAAATACTTTGCACAGCATTTGAAATTCCTTTATTTCTTTTTCATCCAACTAATTTTCAAAACTCCTGCAAATAAAATACTTAATTTATACCCATTACTTCATACTAAACAACCCCCAAGTCCAAATGCATTCTAATAACATTTATAAAAAAATCTTTCATACATATGATGAATTACATATTTTTAATTATATATGTATGAGTAAGTTTTTTATAATGTTTACATGGATTTAAATTATTTTTTAAATAAAATACAAAGTTGTCCATGCCAATGAAGTTAAGGCAGATCCACAAAAATAGGAAGCTCTTTGGGCTTAATAAGATGATATTATTGACATTTTATTGCTAATTAGTAAGTCACCCAACTAACCGGCTATTAGTAGGTCATCCAATGAGTAAATATCTTTTTATTTAATTAGCAACTTAATTATATACTTTAAGGTTCATAATAAAGAGTGTGACTCATCTACAATGATATGGATAGTGATGATTCATTTAAGCAAGTATTGTTCATTTAATAGTTATGTATATAACTTAGGCTTCGTTTGGGACAGCTTTTTTATTGCTTTCTAAAACGGAGTTTTAATAATAAAAAAAAATTGTAAGGCAGAGCCTTCGGTCAAGAAACGCTGCCGGAGACGGAGAAGAAGAGAGAAAAGGAATAACATAAATAATATTGTATTATTCAAATCTTTAGTAGGTACAGTGTCTAGTATATATAGGTGAATAGGGTACGGATGCAGTACACTTGTAAACAGGTAATTGGGTAAAGAAATAATCTATTATGTCTTAACACTAAGCTGCTATCCTAATACTAGCAAGACAAAAAATCTATTTTAATTTCAAATCAAAACATTAAAAAAATTAAAATGAATAAATAAAAAATCGAAATGGTTCTATAAATGATCCACAAGTACTTGTAGCATAATACTTCTTTTGTTAAGGAATCACATATTAAACCCATACCCCTACACCAAATTGAGGGTGAATTTTTTTTTTTTAACAACAATTTATTCATAGAAGCAAAAGATTAAAAGGCCCAAAGACTGACAGACATTGCAAGATAACAATAAAAAACCGAAACATACAGTAAGAAGTGAAAACAACAACAACCATGACAAAAATAAAACAAAATCAGACGCAGGTATGGAAGCCCCCAGCACCAGCCCTGCGACCAGCCACGGACTAACCATAGATGAGATTACCAGAATACCAAAGCCACCGAGAAATTCAACAATAACACCCAGGTTGACAACCAACCAAGCCCATAGGGAGAAATTAACCTCTCATAATATCAATATCATAAGATGATACAACTGACAAGTCATAAGTATCCAATCAATGTTTTAACCGATCAATGAAATCTGCTCAATTTGAGGACAAACCCTCAACAAAATCCAACATGTAGAAAAAGAAGAATTTAAGAGCATAAAAAATGTTCTAATTAAGTTGTCGTAACTATTGCTATTGCTAAATAATAACATGACCTTAAACATCTTTATAAAGAGGAATTACAGTCTAACATCAGAAAATAACAACTTCCACCATACCAAAAATAAATATTTTATAATGATATATTTTGGAAAGGCTTATTATCGGAAAGACGACAAGACTTAGTGATCGAGCTCCAATGCATCCGATTACGTCGAGACTGCAAACCATTAGAATCAAAATATATGTGTTAGATTATGTTATTCAATAGTTAAAGTAATCACAATGTTAAAATTCATACACTTCGTAATTAGTGTAAGAATATGTTCAATAAATATTTTATGCTAAGAGACTAACATAGGTATATGTCATCACAAATGTATCGTCTTAGGATATATGTCCTATTAAGATTCAATTTCTCATTAGAATCTAATAAGAAAATTACTTCTAATACTTTAAAGTCTAGTTTTTTTAGGTCTACAACTTTTTTAACATGAGACAAATCTATCGGGTCTTCGGAAGGCCCATGTTATATGATCAAATCGTCTAAGGCAACTCTTTCTAATTTTATGTTCCACAGGAACTACAAATTTTTCATGCATATGCTGATTTTGTATTATATCTCTAATTATAAAGCGACTCCTTCTTGCTCATCTCTATAACATTTAACTTAAGTTTATGCTTCTCTTTAAATGACCAACCATAATTTAATCTATAATACAAAATAATTGAATTTCATTCAAATTAAATAAATAAAAAAATAAAAAAATTTTAAAACAAAAAATTTAAATTTACAAAATTTTACGCAGCTTCTTCATATCTCGGTATGATTATTCTTTGAAGTTCATTAAATTATTATATTATGTTAATGATAATACATATTTAAATTAAATGTTTTTATGGTATTATTAAAAAAGTAAATTAAACTAAATAAAATATTCTGATGATCATTTGTGTTCCACACATTGAAATGGTCAAAATGGTCCCAATAAGATTGTTAATTGGCATCCGAATAGGCACCATTTTGGGGTGGTTTGGAAGATATTCTTAATATTATGTTGGTGGCCGGCAATGGTGGGTGCCTGGTGGAGATCAAGGACAGAGTGTGGTAAACTATGGTGGTAGGGGGCAAAAGGCAACCACCTACCGGTGGCAAGTGACAATAAATTAAAGTACATAGTTGCAGTGAAAAATATTTTTGCTCAAAATCGGGCCACTTTATTTTTCTTCAAAATTAAGATAAATACTTTATACTATAATTGAAATACCTTTATTTCTTTTTCATCCAACCAAATATCAATACTTTCAAAAACTCCTGCAAATAAAATACTTCACACCAAACAATCCCTAAGTCCAAATGCATTCTAACAACATTTATAAAACAATCTTTAATACATATGATGAATTACATATTTCATTCTTATCTATTATATATATATATATATATATATATATATATATATATATATATATATATATATATATATATATATATATATATATATATATATATATATATATATATATATATATATATATATATATAATATTTTTGATTTGTAGTTCTAATTTGCCCTTACATTATGATCGATCATTTGTGTAAGTTTTTATAATGTTTGCATGGATTTAAATTATTTGTTAAATAAAGTACAATGTTGTCCACGCCTGAATATATATTTTTTAAATTAGAGCAAATGTCGAAATATTTTTTCTCATATAAATGGCCAACTTGTTCCTTAGCTTGTGTTATTGATCTTGCAATTTTCTAAATAAAATAACCTTTAAAAATAGAAGAAATAAATAAAATAAGTAAATTGCATTTTCATTTTTTAAACCTCATTAAGACAATCTAGTTGTCATTTGAGAAGTAAAGGTTTCGAACAATAACAATAGTTGAATGGAGAAATTAAAAGAGAATGATGATTGTCTACTATGTCTATATCAAATTATGTGAGGAAGAAGGTTTTTTTTTAAATCATTATAATAATGAAGCAAATTTTCTTAAAAAATTAGAAGAGAATGAAAATATAATTAAAGTAAATTAAGAAAAAAGCATTTTATATTAATTTCATATCAAAACGTAAATAAACTAAATTAAAAATAGAAATAATTCTAAATTAATAGTTATGCATATAACTTAGACTTATCCGATACAAGTTATTCTTTTTATATCAAATGTCATTAATTAAAGATGTCCAATTATTTAGCATTGAATCATCTTCTTGAAATTAACTAATTCCTATATAAACATTATTTTGTTTTAAATATTGTACTTCTTGTGAGAGTTAGTACAATGCAAGCTATGCATTTCTTCTTTTTAACTTTTTGCATTTGCTATTCATCAAATCAGAGAGTAGAGGATTAAAAAATAAAATGAAGAAGCAATTGCTGGACTAAAAAATGAATCAATTTAGTTGTTTACATTGTGATCGTAAATATTGTTGTTGGGTAGTCGAAATTGATTAGATCATTTCTAATGAATCAATGTGTATAATACAACCATATTGCTAGCGACTACTCCAATACAAAGATAATGGAAGCTATTGGAAGCTAATAATTATGGTATAACATTATTAAAAGTAGTACTAAAAAAGCTAAAATCACATGAAACGAGTCGGAGAGTTTTCGATTATGGATCTTCTTCTAATTCATCTTCTGAATCCTCCTGCCAATGCCAACAACGATTGCACTGTTAAACAAGATCCAGTTTATATGTATTGCTAATGTTAAGTAGTTGCAATGTTATTAGCATAAATAGTACCTCACAATCTTTTTGGGATAGAGAAGACATAGCAAATGCATCCTTAGCCATAGACAGGAAAATACATATCATCATATATACAGGGAATGTTCTATCTTCTTTATTTCTCTTCATAGCCATTTCATCCTTTTCAGAAGCTGAGTACAACCATCAATGGATTGTTACTTAAAAAGAAAATATAATTCAAATCAAAATAATAAAAATGGAATAAAGTACAAACTTTAGCGATCTCAATGTTCGTAGATGCTCATCAAAACACCAAAGGCCGCTGTTGAAATCCTACAAATCAATAGAATCAATATTAGAATTTGTTATCCAAAGTTAATATAAATAAGAAGTAGCAAAGTTAAAATTATTACACTTTTTATAAAATTATGTTAGGGTTCATTAATTAATTTTTATTAATTAAAGTTTTTAAATTATACTTTGAATATAAATAAGGTTTTAAATATCATTGATTTTAATCTGTAATACGACAGATTGTTCGAAATCCTTTAAATCATTAGAATCAATATTAGAATTTGTTATCCATAGTTAATATAAACAAGAGGTAACAATATTAAAATTATTACACTATCTATCAAATTATGTTAGGGATCATTAATTAATTTAGTTAATTAAGGTTTTTAAATTATATTGAATATTAATTAGGTTTTAAATGTCATTAATTTTATGCTTTTAAGGATGATTATTTTATTTTAAAGAATAATATAATTGATCAAAACATAATCATTTTTTCGAGAAATAAATTTTTATGACTAGGCAAACAAATATAATAAATAGATTAAAAGTATTACATAATAAATGTTTTTAAATAAGCTATTTTATAGAGGCCTATTAGTATGGGAAGGAGGCTTATGGTGGAAAGAACAAAATGAAAGTGCCAACCAATTGCAAGAAATAACTTTTTTAATTTCAACAAGAAAGGGGACCAATCTTGCCAACTATTAGAATTTATTTAAAATAAAAATTAGAATTAGTGTTAAAATTTTCTATACAAAACCATAATGCCCTAAAATGAAATTAATTTAAATATGGAAATAATGATATAATCCCCTAAAATTATTTAATTTGTTAACTCAAAAATTGAGAAAGAGCGAGAGAGAAAATATCTTAATTTTGTTTTAGAATGATTTAATCGATACATACCTTATCTTCATAGGTTATACCATGTCATTAATGGCACCACTCTCTCATCCCTGGACATGTGTATACATCTGTAAAGTCTTTTTGAAATGAAACTCTTCCAAATGAATGATCAAAAGCTTCATCTAGATCGGGCTTGAGTCGGTCACTATAAATAAATTCAAAACTTTAAGAGATAAAATGGAGAAAGAGAGAGAGAGAGAGAGAGAGAGAGAGAGAGAGAGAGAGAGAGAGAGAGAGAGAGAGAGAGAGAGAAAAAGCTTAATTAATGTGATTAGATTTTGTATTGGAATGGTTTCATACCTGTACATTATGTTCATAATTGATAGCATGCCCTTGGTCCCACCACCATTACTGGATTAAAAAACACTAAAACAAATAATTTAGTTGGTTACATTGTGATCATGAATATTGTTGTTGGGTGGTTGAAATTGATCAAATCAATTCTCATGAATGAAAAAGGGATAATAAAATCATGCATAGTGCTAGCGACTACTTCAATACAATGGTAATGGCAACTACGGGAAGCTATTAATTATGTTATAACATTATTAAAAGTAGTAAAGTGGCTAAAATCACCTGAAACGAGATGGAGATTTTTCGGTTATAGATCGTTTTCTAATTCTTCTTTTGAATCCTCCCGCCAATGCCAACGATTGCGCTATTAAACAAGATATAGTTTATATGTATAGTTAATGTTAAGTACTGGCAATGTTATTAGTAAAAATAGTACCTCACAACCCTTTTGGGATAGAGTAGACATAGCCATTGCATCCTTAGCCATAGACATGAAAATACATATAATGATATATGAAGGAAATGTTCTGTCTTCTTTTTTTTCTTCATAGTCATTGCATCCTTTTCAGAAGCTAAGTACAACCATCAAGGGATTATTAATTAAAAAGAAAATCTAGTTCGTATAAAAATACTAAAATTGGAATAAAGGTGCGAACTTTAGCATAACTCGTTGTCCGTATATGCTCTTCCAAATACCAAAGGCTGCTGTCGAAATCCTTCAAATCATTAGAATCAATATTAGAATTTTTTATCCATAGTTAATATAAACAAGAAGTAGCAATGTTAAAATTATTACACTTTCTATCAAATTATGTAAGGGTTCATTAATTAATTTGGTTAATTGAAGTTTTTAAATTATACTTTAAATATTAATAAAATTATAAATCTCATTGATTTTATGGTTATAAGGACGATTATATTATTTTAAAGCATAAAATAATCTGTCAAAACAAATTCATTATTTCTAAAAGTAAAATTTTTCGGGCTGTGCAAACAAATATAAGAAGTAGTTTAAAATTATTATAGAAATAAATATTTTTAAATGAACTATTTAATGAAGGCCTATTAAGAAATAATTTTTTTAATTTCAACAAATGGTGTGACAAAAAATAGTACCTGGCAACCATTTTTGGTTAGAGAAGACATAGCCATTGCATCCTTAGCCATAGGTAGGAAAATACACATCATGATATTGGCAGGAAATGTTCTTTTTTTCTTTGTTTCTCTTCATAGTCATTGCATCCTTTTTAGAAACTGAGTACAACCATCAATGGATTATTACTTAAAAAGAAAATCTAATTTGTATCAAAATACTTAAAAATGAATGACGATGCGAACTTTAGTGTATCTCGTTGTTTGTAGACTCTCGTTATTACTTAAAAAGAAAATCTATTAGAATCCTTCAAATCATTAGAATCCTTCAAATCATTAGAATCAATATTAGAATTTGTTATCCATAGTTAATATAAACAAGAAATAGCAAAGTTAAAATTATTACACTTTCTATACAATTATGTTAGAGTTCATTAATTAATTTGGTTAATTAAAGTTTTTAAATTATACTTTGAATATTAGTAAGGTTTTAAATCTTCTTGATTTTATTCTTTTGTGGATGATTATTTTATTTTAAAGAATAATGTAATTGATCAAAACAAAATTATTTTTTTCCTGAAATAAATTTTTATGACTGGGCAAACAAATATAGGAAATAGATTAAAGTATTACATAAAAAATGTTTTTAAATAAACTTTTTAAAAAAGGTCTATTATTATGGGAAGGTGGCTTATGATGGAAAGGACAAAATGAAAGTGCCAACCAATTGTAAGAAATAACTTCTTTAATTTCAATAAGCAATGGGACCAATCTTGCCAATTATTAGAACTTATTTAAAAATTATATTAAAATTTGTGTTAAAATTTTCTTTACACAACTGTAATGCCCTAAAATTAAATTAATTTAAATATAGAAATAATGATATAATCCCCTAAAATTATTTAATTTGTTAACTCAAAAATTGAGAAAGAGAGAGAGATAAAATATCTTAATTTTATTTTGGAATGATTTCATCAATACCTACCTTACCTTTATAGGTTATACCTTGCCATTAATGGTACCACTCTCTCATCCAGACGTGTGTATACGTCTGTAAAGTCTTTTTGAAATGAAACTCTCCCAAATGAATGATCAAAAGCTTCATCTAGATCGGGCTTGAGTCGGTCACTACAAATAAATTCAAAACTTTAAGAGATATAGACGGAGAAAGAGAGAGAAAAAAAAAAGCTTAATTAATGTGATTAGATTTTGTATTGGAATGGTTTCATACTTGTACATTATTTTCATAATTGATAGCATTCCATTGGTCCCACCACCATTACTGGATTAAAAATTACTAAAACAAATAATTTAGTTGGTTACATTGTGATCGTGAATATTATTGTTGGGTGGTTGAAATTGATCAAATCATTTCTCATGAATTAAAAAGGGATAATAAAATCATGCTTATTGCTAGCTACTACTTAATTCAATTCAAAGGTAATGGCAGCTAATTGAAGCTATTAGTTATGTAATAACATTATTAAAAGTAGTAAAGTGGCTAAAATCACCTGAAACTAGATGGAGAGTTTTCGATTATAGATCCTCTTCTAATTCATCTTTTGAATCCTCTTGCCAATGCCAACGATTGCACTGTCAAACAAGATCCAAATTATATGTATTGTTAATGTTAAGTAGTGGCAATATTAGCAAAAATAGTACCTCACAACCTTTTTGGGATAGAGAAGACATAGCCATTGCATCCTTAGCCATAGAGAGGAAAATACATATAATGATATATGATGGAAATGTTCTGTCTTCTTTGCTTTTCTTCATAGCCATTGCATCCTATTAAGAAGCCAAGTACAACCATCAATGAATTATTACTTAAAAAGAAAATCTAGTTCGTATCAAAATAGTAAAAATGGAATAAAGATGCGAACTTTAGCATATCTCGTTGTCCGTAGACGCTCATCCAAATACCAAAGGCTGCTGTCAAAATCCTTCAAATCATTAAAATCAATATTAGAATTTGTTATCCATAGTTAATATAAATAAGAAGTAGCAATACTAAAATTATTACACTTTCTATCAAATTATGTAAGGGTTCATTAACTAATTTGGTTAATCGAAGTTTTTAAATTATATAATTTGATTATTATTAAAATTTTAAATCTCATTGATTTTTAATTTGTTGATTTTAAGGATGACTTTTTTTTATTTTAAAGCATAATATAATTCGATCAAAACAAAATTATAATTTTAAAAATAAATTTTTATGGCTGGGCAAACAGATATAAGAAATAGATTAAAATTATTACACAAATAAATATTTTTAAATAAACTTTTTATAAAGGCCTATTATTGTGGGAAGGAGGAAAAGACAAAATGAAAGTTCCAATGAATTGCAAGAGATAACTTTTTAAATTTCAAACCAATCTTGTCAACTATTAGAATTTATTTGGAAATTATATTAGAATTAGTGTAAATGTTTTTTTTTTTACATTGCTATAATCCCTAAAATGAAATTATTTTAAATAAGGAAAAATGATATAATGTCAAAAAATTATTTAATTTATTAGTTGAAAGATTTAGATAGAGACGGAGAATGAGAGAGAAAGAGAGAGAGAGAGAAGCTTAATTAATGTGACTAAATTTTTTATTGGAAGGGTTGAGATTCATCAGATCATTTATCATGAATAAATTGAGATAATAAAATCATACTGCTAAAGACTAGACAAATAGATACGTAATGGTAGTTGCTTGAAACTAATAATTATGCTATAACATTATTAAAAGCATTAGTAAAGTAGATAAAATCACATGAAACGGGCTAGAGAGTTTTCGATTATGAATCTTATATTCTAATTCCTCTTCTGAATTCTTCCGCCGGAGCCAACGATTGCTTTGTTAAACAAGATCCATTTTATATGTATTGTTAATGTTAAGTAGGTGAGATGTTAGAAAAAAAAAATAGTTGAGATGTTAGAAAAAATAGTACCTCGCAACCTCTTTTGGATAGAGAAGACATAGCCATGGCATCCTTAGCTATAGATAGGATAATACATATCATGATATATGCCATAAATGTTACGTCTTCTTTGTTTCTCTTCAAAGCCATTGCATCCTTTTTAGAAGATAAGTACAACATCAATAGATTATTACTTAAAAAGAAAATTTAATTTGTATCAAAATACTAAAAATGGAGTGAAGGTGCGAACTTTAGCACATCTCATTGTTCGTAGACGATCATCAAAACTTTTTTTATTTCAAAATTCTTTAAATAATAATTTATATTATAAAATAATCGGTCAAAACAAAATTCTTCAAATCATTAGAATCAATATTATAATTTATTATCCATAGTTAATATAAATAAGAAGTAGTAATGTTAAAATTATTACACTTTCTATCAAATTATGTAAGGGTTCATTAATTAATTTAGTTAATAAAAGTTTTTAAATTATACCTTGATTATTAATAATATTATAAATCTCATTGATTTTATGGTTATAAGGATGATTATACTATTTTAAAGCATAAAATAATCGGTCAAAACAAAATCATTATTTTAAAAATAAATTTTTTCTGGTCGAGTAAACAAATATAAGAAATAGTTTAAAAATTATTATAGAAAAATAAATATTTTTAAAAGAACTTTTTTATGAAGGCCTATTATTATGGGAAGGCTGCTTATCATAAAAAGGACAAAAATGAAAGTGCCCCCAATCGCAAGAAATAACTTTTTTTTTAATTTCAACAAGTGGCGTGACCAACCTTTCCAGATAACAGAGATTATTTAGAAATTCTAATAGAATTAGTGTAAAATTTATTATATAATTCTATAATGCTAAAGTAAAACTAATTTAAATAGGTAAAAATTTGATATAATCCTCAAAAGTTATTTAATTTGTTAGCTCAATAATTAAGATAGAGAAGTAGAAAGAGATAGAGAAAATATTTGAATTTTATTTTGGAATGATTTCATCTACATACCTTATCTTTATATACATGTGTTATGCCTTTTTGAAATGAAACTCTTCCAAATGAATGATCAAAAGCTTCATCTGGATCGGGCATGAGTCGGTCACTGTAAATAAATTCAAAACTTTAAGAGTGCCAAGAATATTATTCAAAATTTTCACTAACATGAGAGAGAGAGGTTTAATTAATGTGACTAAATTTTGTATTTGAAGGGTTTCATTCATGTACCTTTTCTTCATAAGTGATAGCATGCCATAGGTCCCACCTCCACCCCCCACCACCACCACCACCACCACCCCCCCCCCCCCCCCCCCCCCACCACCACCCACTCCACCCCCGCCCCACCACCCCCCCCCCCCCCCCCCCCCCCCCCCACCCCCCCCCCACCCCCCCCCCCCCCCCCACCCCCCCCCCCCCCCCCCACCACCACCACCTCCAACATTACTTTTTTTTTTTTACACATACCTACTCCTACCCTAACCCCTACCCACTACCCCTACTCCACTACATGAAAATCATCTATTACCGGCGGAATTTCCGAAGGATTTATTTCCGACAGATTTTCTGGTTCGTCACAAAAAAAAAAGAAATTGGTTGGTGGGCATGCAGAAATTTTTCAAGCAAATGCAGGGGATAGAGTTCGAACCTAGCCTTGTGAGAAGGCGTGGTGGGCCAAAGCGCAAATTGATGCGGGCTTTCAGAAAACACAAGCGAAGCGGGTATGTGCGGACTGGGGCTGGGCTAACAGGCAGGGCAACTCACGTTGCGGGAGTGCAAGCAGGGTGGGTCGGAGGAAGTTGGGCTGGGCGGGGGGCCCTGCTAGCAGCGTAAACGGGGGGCATAGCATGTGCGTTTAGGCGTGGGGTTGCGGGCATGCCGGGGTTTGGGCTGGGACGACAAGTCTTGAAATTTTCTTTTTAATTGTTCCGGCGGCTTTTCTGCCGGCACACGGTCGAACAAATTTTCGGTGGAAATAATCTGCCAGAAAATCCAGCATTTTTTTTCACCAAAAATTTTTTCCGACGCGTGTTTTACCGGCAAAAAATTTTTCGCCGAAAATCCGCCGGAAGATTTCAAAATTCGCCGAAAAATCAGTCGGTAATACATGACTTTTTTGTAGTGCTCCTACCCTTAACCTCACCCCCTACCACTATCCCTAACTCTACCTCTTACCTCTACCCCCTACACATATACAACTGTCTACCCTACCCCTAACACCTACACCTACCACAACCATGCACCTACACCTACCTCTATAGCTACGTACCCCTTTCACCTATACCTACTTCCACCCTCCACCCCTCGATCCACCTATACCTACCCTAACTTCCCTAAACCTACACTTACCTAATACCCCCTTTACACCTACACCTACACCTACACCTACTTTTATCCCTCTACGTACACCTACTCACCTACATCTAGTTCTATCCCCCTACCCATATCTACTCTTACCTTTTTTTTTTCTTTCATACTTCATTCAATCATAGGGGTGTATCTACTCTTACTTACCTATACCTACACCTACTCATATCCCCAACCTACACCTAGTCCTTACCTACGTTACCCAACCCCTACATAGGCTGCAAGAGCAAGTGTAATTGTGCAAGCATGAGTGTGTAAGGAATGGTCTTCAGGGCTAGGGCTAGGGCAAGTGCAAATGCATGTTGGTAAGGGAGAGGCCACAAGGGAGAGTGATTGTATGAGCATGAGTCATTGAGGGAGAGGTTGTGAGGGTAATGACGAGAGTGAGGGAGATGGAAAGTTAGGGCAAGTGCAAGCTGGTAAGGGTGAGGGTGAGAGCGATTGCGTATGCATGAGCGAGAGAGGGTGAGGTTATGAGGGCGAGGGTGAGGGTTATAGTAAGGGCGAGGCCAAATGTGAGCGCGAGCAAGCAAGGGAAAGTGGGAGCGCGAGTGGGCAAGGGAGAGGCCGTGAGGGCAAGTGCAACTATGCAAGCACGAGAAGGCAAAAGGGCGAGGCCGCATGGACGAGTATGAAGGCGAGCTGGTAATGGTGAGCCGACGAGCCCCATCACCTACCTCCCCTCCCTTTCTCTCTCTCTCTCTCTCTCTCTCTCTCTCTCTCTCTCTCTCTCTCTCTCTCTCTCTGATGAAATGGATTTATCAGGAATGGATTTGCAAGGGAGTTTTATAATGCCCGAGTAAAAAATCTTTATAACATGATTGAAGGGGAGGGAGACAAATGGATCAAAACTCCAACTTCTTTCCTCTTATTTGGGGCCAACTCAAATTGCTCAGTCAAAGAGATAACTTTCCAATCAAATATTGGCCCACGTAATTATATAAGATATGCTTTGATGGAAACTTTTTCAAAAATATTTTTTATATGTTTTCTTTTATACATTACATAAAAAGAAAATGGGAATTGTCTGAATAAAAATAAGAATGATATGCATATATTCAAATGTTATTCTCTATATATAATAATGAATAAAATTAAATACCACAGTTAGATACGGCCATTGTTCCATTTCTGTTCAAACTTAGATAAGTTGGCATCAAATACTTTCATTCTTTCACAATTCTCATCTCCAATTGGTGAATGCATTTCGAGATCACACGAAATATTGAAATTATAAATTAAAACTTAATCTATAATATAAAATAATTAAATTTAAGCAAATTAAATCATAATTTAAAATAAAAAACTATATTTTGAAAGCAAAACAAAATTTAAATTTACAAAATTTGACACCGCTCATATTAATAGAGTATATTTGTTCTTTGAAAATTTATTTATTACAATTGATAAGTCATCATGAAATTATCTTGATCGGGCATGAATCTCGAGGCAAAACCGAACCCGGAAACTTCAAAAATTAAATCCGGGTACACCTGAACTTCGATTTCAGCAAGCTTATAGTCAAACTAAGCGTCTCGGATATACGAACCTAACGACACCAAATTCAACTCGATTCGAGCCCAAATGAGTCTAAATCGAAGACTCGAAGTGCTGTTGGAAGGTTTGAATCACAATTTGAGTTACCAAACGGTCTCCGATTTCAACGAGCTTATACTCGAATCGAGCAACTCGATGAGTCAAATCCAACGAGCCCAAGATCACCAAATTCTGACATCACTAAGGCCTTCAAATGCTTGATGAACGGTGCACGATCGTTGGATTCAATATCGGCCGTCCATTCGACCACTCCCTATTTGCCCCTGATCTCACGCCTATTTACGAGCTATGTCACTCCAAAAAATCTATAAATAGAGCACTCATTTCTCATGAGAGGGGCTCCAAGCAAGAGGAGAAGAAGAGAAGGAAGAAGCTCCTCCTCGACAACCGTAGGAGCCTCGCCGGACCAACGCCGGAGCTTCGCGGGACCACCACATGAGGCCCTCACCTTCGCTAGAGACCTTCACCTTCATTAGAGGCCCTCACCTTCGTCAGACCACCACTTGAGGCTCTCAGCTTCCATGAACCACCGGCTGACGCCGTTGCTCTGCGGGACCACCACTCACTACAGGAATACAGCTCATTTCCAACAGAATTTCTGGCGGAAGTAAATTTGTCAGAAATTTCGGACGGATTTTCCGGCGGAGTTCCTGCGGATTTTTTTCAATGAATTTCCGACATAATTTTTGACAGGTTTTCCGACGAATTTTTTCCGAAGAAATTTCCGGCGGATTTTCGACGGAAATTAAAAATTAAATATTTTTTATTTTAAAATATAACTTAAATTATTGAATTTAATAACTTAAATTATAATTTAATTATTTAATAACAAAAATGAAATGATTTAAATTTAAACTTAAATTACAAAAAAAAATTAAAATTATTTATATTGTTAAATTAAGTTAATTAATTTTAAATTTTTTTGTTAAATTAAATTAACTGATTTTATAATTAATAGGTAATAGGTTAAATAATATAAAAGTAACAAAAATAACAGTTTTTGATTTCAGACTAGTTGGCAGATGTAGCGCGCGTGGGAGAGGTGGGCGGGGTTCGAATCCCGCCGAAGGTGGGCAGTTCCGCTGTTCACGTGGTCAGGCGGGTCGGTTCACGCGGAAGGCGGTTCACGCTGGGTTAATGGGCGGGCTGGGGCCTTGGTTCGTCCGTGGATGTGGGAGTAGCGGGAGCAGCCGGAGCCGGGACCACGGTCGGGCAGGCTTGGGATGGTTAACTGATTTTTTTTTTGAATTTCGGCTCATTAAAATTTCGACAGAAATATTTTTCCAGCGAAAATTTCATCAGAAATCCATCAGAAACATTTCCGGCGGATTAATTTACGTCGGAAGTCCTTTTACGACGCGAACCAAACCGGCGCACGACATTCTGCCGGAAAGTGCGCCGGAAACCCAGATTTTCATCGGATTTCACTTGTTACCGGAGGATATAAGCGGGTTTTCCTATAGTGACTTGAGGCCCTCACCTTCGCCGGACCACCGTCTAATGCCATTGCTCCGCCGGACCACCACTTAAGACTTTATGCTCCACCAGGACACCACCTGAGGTCCGGACTTCTGCTGGGCCACCACTTGTCTCCTAGAGTTCTACCAAAGTACCGCCCTATTACAACAGTCTTTCAGACCCTAGTTTCCTACCAACTACGGTCCTTCAGGCCTTCGTCGCCTACTACGGTCCGTCCGACCTCCATCTACTAACAATGGTCTTTCTGACCCATGTCTCCTACCGACTACGGTCCTTTCGACCTCCGTCGCCTACTATGGTCCTTCCGACCTCCATCAACAGACAACGATCTTTCTGACCCCGGTCTCCTGCCGACTACGATCCTTCCGACCAAATAAATATGTATATGTAACTCCTACCATGTAATGCAATCTATATGATGTACATTTTCTACATCAATCTAAGGTCTCCTCCGAAAAAAGGGCCTCATTTGTAATCGACTGTAAATACTAGTGGATTCATTCAAATTGGGCCAGGCCCCGTGGTTTTTCCCCTTTTTCAGGTGTTTTCCACGTAAAAACTCTGGTGTCTCTTATGAATGCTACACCCTCTCACTTATCTGATTGTGTGCTGGATCTTCGTACAATGCTAAGATGTTAAAGTATATATTTCTCTACCATCGCGAATACTCCAGGACGCAACAACAATATAATATAACTTTATGTTAACTATTATGAAAATTTTAATTAAATTAGCTTCTTATAGTATAGTAAAATAGCAAATTAAATTAAATTAAATAATATAGTGTCATAATTGTCGCGTCCTTGAGTATTCAAGGCGGTAGAGAAAAATAATGTTTAACGTCTTAGCTTTGTACGAAGATCTGACATGCATACAGATAAAATGAGAGAGGGTGAAGTATTAACAAGAGACACCAAGATTTTTACGTGAAAACCACTGAAAAGAGGGAAGGACTATAGTTGGTGGGCGACGAGTCAGAAGGACCGTAGTCGACAGTCAACGGAGGTCATAAAGATCGTTGTCTGACTGCGCTTTACCTGAGCATTTGGCTCACTTTACTTAAAATTTCGTGGACACGTGTACATTCAAAATGTCAATATTTTATTGGAGTGAAGACATATCTTTATGTCCAGTGTCCGGACCTAATAATTTTTCCAAATATTGACACCCAAATGTACAATCATTTCAAATATATTTATATATATTCGAAGATCAGCCATCAGTCATTTATCATAATACTTTTATATCTATAGTTGGTTTACATCAACCCATGGAAATCCAATAATTACTAAAACAATCTTTATATATATATATATATATATATATCTTGAGCAAGTGTATAAAAAACATTTAATAACCAATATGATCATAAAAGTTAACTTTATAATAAATCATGATCTATATGAAAAAGATTTATTAAATTCAACTATTGCACAAATTTTGCTATCATAAAAGTTAACTCGTTCCTTCGACCTCATGGATCTAAGGAACCCTTGTTGTCACCTCACCAATTCATCTGAGTTACCCAACTGTATAAGAAACTGTCTTATTCATTCATTACACCAGTTGAATAGGAGCAATATATATATATATATAAAATTGTTGGGTGAAATATATATTTTTATTCTGTGCAGTTCAAATTCATGGAAAGTAGGATTTACCATTGCTTAATAAAGACATTGCCATTATATGAACCAAAGAAGGAAGAAGGGGGTTATAATTATCAATAACCTTGCAAAAAGAGTTCAAATCAAAGGTTACTTGAACTCAAAACCCTACTAAGAATTATGGGTAATGGAACCTAACAAAAATAGTAATAAAAATGCTCTATAGCACACATTGCAAAAATACTCAGCATGAACAAAAATTGGTCAATACTAGGAGGATCAATAAAAGAAGAGTGACATGCATATATAACAAGTGATCATAAACTAATTATTTATTAGGATTTTTGGGTTCATAAGTCCTATGGAAGTCCTAATCACATTCTTTACTTTAACACGCTAAATAACCGTGTTTCTCAAATATTTGATTGTGTTGCCTTTCTTTATATTCATTCTCAAAAAGGAGGAAAGTTTGATCCTTGGGCTACGAGAAAGGTTTGTGTTAGTTAATGTCACACTCAATGGAGAATAATACTACTTACTTACTCCGGGGAAGAAAACGTCATCATAAATGATAAATACAATGATTATTTTCCCTTGGATTATTTTTCAAGAAAATCTATCTTAAAATCAACTCCTCATATTCAAATTGAGCTTATACTTGCTTGAAATCTACTTAACCATCATAAAATTGGAGTTACTTTAGAAGATACAACCACTTGATACAACCTTTTCTGTTAGCATTGTGTTAATTTATTTTCAATCCTAAAGAATCACTTCTTAGGGCAATATATAAAATTCTATGAGTCTTATTAAAAGAGGCATAGTATTTGACTCTTAAAGTATACGCATATGTAGATTGTGTGGGTTCTATAGTTCGGGGTCTTGGTCCTTTTTTTAATAATATTTAACTGGTCTGTAACAACTTTGTTGCATCTGTATTGCGTTTGTAAGAACTTTTCCCTCACGTTCTTGTTATTTTTGAATACAACTTCTATAAACAATAATAATGCAGAATAAATTCCTAAGTTCCCCTAATAGCACAGCTTAAATATCTCCATTATTTTTATAAGTACCCATTGAATCATCCTGCTCCATTTTCCATGATGTGGCATCAGAGAAAGTTATGAGTCCGGATTGAAGAGCTTGTCCTGATGGTAGATGCATCCATGTAACATTTTCTTTGGATATTCCCTACTTTATTTACAAGTTATGTCATTTTTATTGGACTTTGATATAATTAGTTTTTTATTTATAGCTTTTTTCCTTTCTAAGAACCTAGGGGCGTAAAATATTGATCCGACCCGAAACCCGATATGGATCTGACCAAAAGAATTTTGAGTTTGGGTCAACCTATTTGCCTGATGGGTTGGGTTTGGTTTCGATTTTTGACCTGTTTATAACCAGGTCGAGTTTAGGTTGATCTGGAAACCTGAAATCAGTCCAGATTTGAACCGCGGGCATCAGGTGTTCTTAGTCCGGTCCCGAGTTGCGATAGGTATCATGTGGTCTGGCCTCGGCCCCATGTCCCGCATATCTGGTCTGGCCTTGGCCTCACGTCCGGCACCCATGACCTACCTCCCTTCTATCGCCTGCAGCAGTCCCAGTCACGGCCCGACCGATCAACCCTGCAACCCTTTTGTTGAAATCTTTGACCGGAAGAGTAGGGTCGAGCGCCAACTCCATTTGCAGTTCGAATCATATGACGAATCCCTCGCTTGCAACATCATTGCCAACGACAAGCATCCGTCGCTATGGTTGTTGGAGTTGGTTCCAGCTCAATTGTTTGTGTCTAGGTTTGTGGGTCGCTTCAGATCAACCCAGTAATCCGCATGAGTTGGGTGCAAGTTCGAATTCATGACCCATTTGCAAATCTGGATCGGGTTAGGTTTAACCTATTTGGACTTGGGTCAATTCGAGTTTGACTTGGACCTGACCCATTGACCCATTTTGACACCCCCTATAAAAACTCTTATATTATTATTTGGTTTATTATGGTGTATGGAGAGAGCTATAGTTGTGAATGGAGCTGGCTAAATTTATAACCAAAACATTACAATATTCAATTTAATTCAACTTCTTGTAGATATGAAGAATCGAAAATTGACTTTGGCTTCGTTTGAGAGGGCTTTCTTTCTGCTTCTTAAAGAAGCTCTTTAATACAAAAATCAAAATTTTTGTACTAGAAAGTTGCTTTAAGAAGCATAAAAAAGCTGTCCCAAATGAAACTTTAGTTGTTTCAGGAACCTATAAAGGAGAGTAGCGATAGGACGATAAGATTGGCATATATGATGAATGTGAAAGATTGTTTGATCAAAATTGAATGGGCTAGAGGGTTTAATTAAGGATTGCATAAATTAAAATTAAAAAGAAAACTGATCATTTATGTTTTAGCTCCTATGAGTTTTACTGGTAAAGTGGTTCTGTAATTCTTAAAAAGTTTAGCATTATTATGAAATTATATGATTGCACTTCATTAAAGAGCTCGGTTTATATTTTCCCACCACTTCCGGTCAAAGCACTTCATTGGACTAGGGTGGTTTAAATTTATCAATATTAAATCAGGCCCCTAAAATTAGTTTTTAGTGTTTTCTAGAAGCTTCTAGAGGAATTGGGGAGGTCCAAAGACGATTCTATCATCAAACATCAATTTCAATGAAGAAATGATGAGCACACAAAATAAATTTTTTTTTTTTTATATATAACAAGAATGATGAGCACACAAAATAAATATCCAAGTTTTAATTTATAATTGAGAGACAAACCCCCTAACCAAATCCAACAACAACAACAAGAAATTTAGAGCATAATAATATAAAAACAATCCTAAGTAATTTGATTTTGCTATGGTTCAATTATATAAGACGAGATTAAAAGTTTCTTCTCAATAAAGAGAAGGAAAAATAAAAAGCTTTGCTATCGGCGACTATTGACCAATGAAAAAGAAAAAAAAAAAAATTTAGAGCCACTGTCAATTGTAGGCTTTCGGTCAAAGGAGAAAGAAGATGTTGAGGAGGGAGTCTCTTCTAAAGATTATTGTGGGGAGTAATGGAGTATTAGCATATAAAACAATGACTGTATTTCCCGTTATGTGTATTTAAGGATTTACCATTATTTTGTCTCTTCTTCTTTCTCCCTGCTTCTTTCTTCCAAGTTCTCATGGTATCAAGAGCCACAATGGGATATCAAGATTCAGCGGAAGCTTTACCTCCCTCCTCCTCCTCCGATCAAACCGACAACTGCACCACTCCAAGCCACATACCGCAACCCCTAAAGTTCCTTGTCTCCAACATCAAGAACCTTGCTCCTCATCCCCTAACGAAAGAGAACTACCCCATTTGGCGCATTCAACTCCTCCAGCAATTCACCGCAAATGGCTACGCCGGCCATCTTACCGGCACCATCACAGCTCCCTCGGACACCACTTACGCTGCTCACACTCAATGGCTCCTCGTCGATAGCAATCTTCTCTCCGCTCTCTTCTCAACGGTCTTGCAATCCATTCAACCGTACATTATTACCTCCACCACCGGACAAGAAGCCTGGTCTGTTCTTGAACGCCGCCTTCAACCCACCAGCCACTCTCGGGTAATTCAACTCAAGAAAGAGTTATACCGCGTTCAAATGAAAGATCTGCCCATGCAACAGCTCACCCGCATTAAATCTATTGTGGAAAACATCTCCGCATCCGGTTCGAAAATTGACCCTGAAGATATCATGCTCCACATCCTGAATGGCCTTCCTCCCACATTCATGTCCTTCATGTCAACGATCTAGAACTCACTGCTTCCTATAGATCTTGACACGTTCTACTCTCTACTATGCAATGAAAAAATTCATATGCAGCAAGAACTTAATCAAGATAAAACCAACAACTCTGCGACAACAGCTCTTTATGCCGCCCCACCCAACAACTATCGCAGTCACAACAACACCAAACGCTTCAGAAAACCCAAGAACCCGCAGCCACCGCTTAACACCTCGGCCTATCCGCTCAACTCACCCACATCTCAGAATTTGGCAAGACCAACGTGCCAAATCTACGGCAAAATCGGACATGTCGCGCTGAACTGCTGGCACCGATGCAATTTTAAATAAGCCCCTACCAATTCTAGACAGCCTCGCGCCCTTCTTGCCAATCCCAATACCGCCGGAAGCCAAGACTGAATTCTTGACTCCGGCTCCTCCGCTCATCTCACTCCGGAAGCAACACAACTCTACTACCCGACTACTTACCATGGATTGGACACAGTTTCTACTGCGAATGTTCCACGCTTCTTATCCACAACACTGGCAAAGGTCTTCTTCCGCTCCCGGACACCTCTCGTAAGCTCCACCTTCACAAGCTCCTTCACATACCATCCCTCACCCACAACCTCCTCTCTGTCTCTAAACTTACTACAGACAATTGTATCTCAATAACTTTCGATGCTAACGGTTTCATTATGAAAGATCTTCGGGACCAACATCCTCTACTTCATGGTCAACTTCATAACGGCCTAAACCTCATTCGCATCTCCCCAGACACTCGCCATGCTGTCTTCACGTCCACAACCACATCTACTCACAACTGGCACTCCCGCCTCGATCACACGAGCAAGGAAACTCTCTCCGTTCTTGCCCGCCATTTTTTGGAAATTTCTCCTGTAACAGTTTCTTTTATTTGCGATTCTCGTAATCAGGCTAAAAGCCACAAGTTAGTTTTTAATAAAAGAATCTCGGTTACCACTGCCCCGTTTGATTTAATCCACAATGATGTCTGGGGTCCGACGTCGCAAAACTCGCTAGACGGATATAGATACTACATCATTTTCATAGACGACTACACTTGCTTCTCCTGAATTTATTTTCTTTACTCAAAACAAGAAGCTCTTTCTAAATTTAAAAACTTTTGTAATTTGGCCCGCACTCAATATCATACCACTCCAAAAATTCTTCGTTCTTCGTTCTGACGGTGGAGGCGAGTTTACCAGTCACGCATTTTTAGAAAGTCACAACAACCCGCTCCAGTCGTTAACCAGCCTCACCCTATGCAAACCAGACAAAAATCTGGCATCTGCAAATTGAAGCAATTCATCAACCTTCTCACCCAAACCTCCACCCAAAACACCCCCACAACCTACAACCAAGCTCTTAAAATCGAACACTGGCGTAAAGCCAAGACCTCCAAACTCGATGCCCTCATACACCAAGTTACTTGGTCTCTCGTCCCACCACCATCCAACAAACTGGTCCTAGGCTGCAAATGGACATTTAAAACGAATCTGCTACCCAACGGTCAAGTCGAACGCTACAAAGCCAGGTTGGTCGGTCTCGGGTATGATCACACTACAGGAAAATCATCCATTTCCGACGGCCTTTTCTGGCGGTTTTGTAGTGTTCCGGCAGTTTTCCGACGGTAAATTATCCGCCGGTAAAAATGGCTTAGGAAAATAAATTCCGGCGGTTTTTACCGGCGGCAAATTATTCCGGCGGTCATAAACCGCTGGTCAAATTAAAAAAAAATTCACCGCGACCGCCACTCCCAAGCTACCGGCGACAGCCCCCACGCTCCGGGCTCCCGCGCTGCCGGCGACTGCTCCTGCCTCCGCGCTCGCACAGGATGCCGGCGACGCGCCCCCAGCTCCCGCTTTCACGCTACGTCGGCGACACTCCCGCCCCCGCGCTCTCCCGCTCTCACTTTCACGCTGCGCCGGCAACACTCCCGCCCACGCGCTTCCCCGCTCCAGCGTGTGTACGCCCGTTCCTGCAGGCCTTGTGGCTCGAACTGGCGTTAGTTGGGAAGAAACTCGGGCTATTGACCGAATTGCTAATTGTCTAAATGTGTTTAAAAGGTCAATATTTTTTATTTAGACTATATTCTAATCGTAAATAAATAAATTTTTAATTATTTTTTAAAAAGGCACTAATTAATTTAAAGTAAAAAATAATATTTAATATAAAATAAAAATTAACTACCTAATTAATTTTAAAATGAGTATTAATTAAATAGTTAATATAACCTTTTATAATTATTTGTTAAATCATTTAAATAGTTTAAAATTTTATTCATTTTCATTAAATTTTTAAAAGCCGCCGGAAAATTCCATGGGAAAAAACCGTCGGAAATGCACCAGAAAGCCGCCGGAAATGTGTTAGAAATTGGGCATCAACTACACCGAGACGTTCAGCCCCATAGCCAAGATGCCGACAATACGTCTCTTGCTAACTCTTGCTCTCCATCGTCAATGGCCAATGTTCCAACTCGACATATCAAACGCTTTCTTACATGGAGATCTCCTCCGACGACATCTACATGCGACAGCCTCCCGGCTTCATCGATCCACAAAATCAAACTGCGGTTTGTAAACTCCATAAATCACTATATAGGCTCAAGCAGGCGCCTCGACAATGGTTCCAAAAACTTACAAGCTTTCTTCAATCGCAAGGCTTTACTTCAGCCGCTCCGACCGTCTCTCCTTCTCCTCAACACTAATCAAACTCAACTTTATATTCTCATTTATGTTGATGACTTCTTAGTGACAGGTAATGATGCCTCGGCCATTCGGCGTCTCCTACAACAACTCCAATCTCAACTCGCCCTCAAGCAACTTGGCAGCATTTCACTCTTCCTCGGTATCCAAGTAATTCAATCCAAAACCGGTTACTTTCTATCACAGAAACACTATGCTACAAAGCTTCTCGATGATGAAGGATATAAACACTACAAACCTGCTCCGACACCGATCACACCGCCATCCAAACAGCAAGCGGTGAACAATCAACCCTTCCAAGATCTATCCCTTTACCGACGTCTCGATGTTCACTACACTACCTCTCTATTACATGGCCGAACATCGCCTTTGCCACAAACCGAGTGTGTCAACACATGCAAAATCCGACCAAATAAGATTTAAAAGCACTCAAATGCCTTCTTCGTTACATCAATGGCACTCTCTCATTTGGCTCACCAATCACCACCGGAACTCTAGACTTACACTCTTAGTCAGATGCGGACTGGGCGTCCGACGCAACGGACCGAAAATCCATCTCAGGATTTTGCACTTTTCTCGGTCCAAATCTCATATCCTGGACAGTTAAAAAGCAAGCCACCATTGCAAAATCATCAATTGAAGCCGAGTATAGGTCGCTCTCTGCTGCCACCTCGGAGGTCATTTGGCTTCGTCGCCTCGCTGCCGAGCTCAATCTCCTGCAGCCATCTCCGACAACTATACATTGCGACAACACCTCAGTCATAGCAATAGCCAAAACCCCCATCTTCCACGCAAGGACAAAACACATTGAGATCGACTAACACTTCATACGTCAACAAATCAGCTCCGGTGACATCAAGCTCGCTCACATCTCTTCCAAAGACCAAATAGCGGACATTCTAACCAAACCGTTCTCTATCACTCGATTCAATGAACTACGAAGCAAATTAACCATTCGATCTTCTAATGCTTAATTTGAGGGACGCTATTAGAATATAAAACAATTATTGTATTTACCATTATGTGTATTTATGGCTTTAACTTTATTTTCTATATATATTTAAACCACTGTATTCTGCCCGATTCAAGTAATATACATTTCTTTGCTATTTCCACTTCCGTCTCCCTGTCTCTTCTTCTTTCTCCCGTCTTCTTTCTTCCAAGCTCTCTAGGAGAACCCAAAGTAATGAGGAGAAAGGCCTTGATTGGTGCAATGGTAGAAACAAGACGAGGATTATGATGCCCCAACACCGTTGCTCTTCATAATTATGAGTCAAATTCATGTGATTCTGGATAATGCGGGTTAAGTCGCACAATGGATTTAGATCAGTTTGGTTCAACTTGGCCTGGTTTGGCTTGGTTCAAATTATTTCAACAATATACCAAAGAGAGCTTTGTAATCAATATTTCTATTCATATTATGTTCTTAAACATCTTTATATAGAGGAATTATAGTCTGACATAAAAAAATAACACCTCCTACAATAACACAATTAAATAATTTATAATGATATATTTTGGAATGGCTCATTTTAGGAAGGACGACAAGACTTTATGAGCTCCAACACATCTGAGTATTTCCTCTTTCAAATAATACCGGTCTACAAAACATTAGGATCAAATTATTAGTGTTAGAATATGTTATCCATAATGAAAGTAGCAGCAAACTGAGAGAGAGATAAATGTTTTACAATGATTTATTTTGAAACGCCTAATTAAGTGAACAACAACACCTCTTCCAAAATATAGCGGCGATAGCACGGGTGCCGTCTCCGACTCAAATTATTAGAAAGAAACTATCAGTGTTAGAATACGCTATCCATAATTAAAATAGTATCCATGTTAAAATTCTTACACTTGATTTCATATAAAACTATATAAAGATTAATTAACTAATTTGGTTTTGAAGCTTACAAATTATATTTTGAATATTAATAAAGTTATAAATCACATTGATTTTAAATTCATACATGTATCACTTCCCTCCATGCCCGTAAACAAATCGAATCAGCATTAGAATTTGTTATTCATAGTTGATTAATATAAGTAATAGTATTGTTAAAATTCATGCAGCCAATCAAATGAGTCCAAAAATCCGAATCAAATATGTAAGTGAAAAAAAATATACTTTTAAATGATTTATTTTATAAAGGCTTATTATAGAAAGGAGGAAATGAACGATCCAAATCCACAACCAAATCCTCAAGCGTAGCAATATGAGCGATCCAATTCACCTGCAAACAATTAGAATACTATTAGTGTTTTTTTATTCACAATTAATATAAGTAGTAATAGTTAGTAATGTTTTAAGCAGTCAATGAAATATGCTCAATTTGAAGACAACCCACAACCAAATCCAAGAAGAAGAAGAAGAAGAAATTTAGAGCAGAAATAATGTTCTAAATTAAGTTGATGTAACTATTGCTATTGCTAAATAATAACATGTCCTTAAATTAACCTCTTTATAAAGAGGAATTATAGTCTGACATAAGAAAATAACAACTTCCACCATACCCAAAATAAATATTTTATATTTTAGAAAGGATTATTATAGGAAGGACGGGAAGACTTAGTAAGCTCCAACACATCTGATTATTTCCTCTTTCAAATACTAAGGCTTCTTTTGGGAACACTTATTTGCTGCATTCTAAAACGGCTTTCTAATACAAAAATTTTTTGAATTTAAAATATTTGTAATAAAAAGTAGTTTTATAAAGTAGCAAAAAAGTTGTTCCAAACGAAGCCTAAATATGCAAAACATTAGCCTAAAGAACACAACCTCTTCCAAAATAATCTTTTCGTAAAAATCGCCACCCCATGGCCGTTATGTTTTATGCAAACCATTAGAATCAAACTATCAGTGTTAAAATTCTTACACTTCATAATTAGTATTAGAATATATTCAACAAATATTTTATGCTAAGCGACTAACATAAGTATGTGTCATCACAAATTTATCGTCATAGGATATATGTTATATACTGACTTATGAATAATATCACCCCTTTATAGGATTTTCTTAAAAGACATTAAATAGTAGTGGAGCATTAGTTTTCAAAAATGATCATGGAAAGGCTACATGCATATGGGCAAAGCCCTTCTAAGAGAAAAAAAAAAAAACATAAAATGGAAGAGTTCAACATATATGCCAATATAAAATTCATGTCACTATTTTTGACCTCTACAACGAGCATGAAAGTTCCATATTTACTTTAAGCACTTCAAAAGTTTGGCTAAATTAAAGAAAAAAAAAAAGAAATTAATTAGACTAAATTAAAGAAAATCAAATTCATACTATAATATCAAAAATAAATATTTCACAATGATTTATTTTGGAAAGGCTAAGTGAACTACAACATAACCTTTTCAATACAAGTATCAGAACTGCAGCACGAACGTTGAGCCTGCAGTACACGTTGAGCCTGCAGAACCTTCCAAAGTATATTGAATATAATTAATATATAAATATATATATCATTGATTTTAAATTCAACGCACGTATCACTTTTATAAGAAATCTAGCATCCATTCGTGCCCGTAAACCATTAGAATTAGTTATCCACATTTAATTAATATAAGAAGTAGCATTGTTAAAATTATTACACTTCATATTCAGACTATATACAGATTTTTTAATTAATTTTGTTAATTGAAGGTTAGAAATTATATTTTGAATATTAGTATTAAAATATAGATCTCATTGATTTTAATTTTCAAGGATGAAGATTTCATTTTCAAGCTTAAAATTCATACACATACCAGACAATCACGGTAGTAGTTGTAATCCTGCAAAGAATTAGAATTAGTGTTAGAATTTGTTATTCAACAATGATTTATTTTGGAGATAATCAACCTCATTGGAAGAGCTGTCGTAAGATTCCTGCAAACCATTAGAATTAGTGTTAGAATTTGTTATTCATAGTTAATTAATGTAAGTAGTAGAAATGTTAGTTAAAGTTTTTGCACTTCATATTCAAACTATATATAGAGAGATTAATTAATTAATTTGGTTAATTGCTACTTGGAAATTATATTTTAAATATTAATTAAAATATAGATCCTCATCGAATATTGTTAGAGTAATTGTTAATAATGTCAGAATACTGTTAGAATCTGCATTTGAGCTTTTTTTATACAGAATTAATATAATTAGTAGTAGGTAGCATTGTTAAAATTCCTACACTTTATTTCATATCAAATTATATAATGGTTCAATAATTAATCCGGGCTTTAGAAAGTTTGTAAATTATATTTTCAGTATTAAGATTATTAATTTAAATAAGAAAAAAATTATATAATGCCCCAAAAGTAATTAAATTGTACTTAGCACACATATTGAAATTGAGATGATTAATTATTTGAAATAGCTAAATAAATATGACTGAATTATGCATTGGAATGGTTTCTTATACATACCTTGTCTTGATAGGTGAGACCATGCCCTTGGCACCACTCTCTCATCCATGGACATTTAAATGAAACTCTTCCAAATGAATGATCAAATCTTGGTCTGGATCTGGCAATGATTATTCAAATTCAAAAGTTTAAGAGTGACATAAATTATCAAGTGCTTCCAACCATGGAAAGCATAACTTTGGAACAATAAATTATCAAGATGATTATTCAAGTTGATCACAGACTTGAGAATGTGACAATGATAAATTATCACTTTTTGAAGCCTAGAAAGATGCCTAGAGCTAAAGGAAGTGCAATGTATTCAAGTCTTGAACAGGATTGCACATAAATCTTCTCAATACTTGATGGGAAGGTTGATATTTGTAGCAGGTTTTCACAATGAAATATGTATAAACACTTGAGGCTTGAGAAATCTCCATTCATCACCATTGGATGCTCTTTCCATTCAAGCAAATTTTTATTTTTCAGATATCCAAATGAATGAAAACTCACATGAGCCTCTATAGAATAATTCTCAAGAACATTAGGAGGGGCATTATAACACCAAAAATCTTGCCCCATTCTAGTTATCATATTATTAAGCATAATTTGAAGTGTTGTGAGCGATGGTAGCTTAGATAGAGGAAGAAGCTTGCATTCTTCATTGTTGTAGAAATTTGCCAACTTTATCTTTATTAAATTGGAGAAGTGAGGATTTCCAAACCAACTGAGGAAGCTGTTACTATTGTAGCCATCTAGGGTTAACTCTTTAAGATTTGTGGGGGGTTGCAGGCCTTCAAGAATAGCTTTATCATTCCTTGCACATTCATCATATTTACCACATTTCCAGATAAGTTCTAGGCTCTCGACATATGGCTTACTTTGCAAATTGGCGCTCTTAGCATCTTCATGATCGACCACATTTTCAAGCCCATAAAGCTTTAGACTTCTTTGTAAATTTGTTAGGGGTTTCAACCATCTAATACTAGCATATGGACCATTTCTTCTTATGTGATATGTAGATGCAAGCAATTTATTTTCTCCATCATTAAACCTAAGAGTAAGGAGATTTTTACTCCTGAAATATGCTTTTGGCACCAGTGCTTCATTCCTACTTACAATCATCAAGTGACGTAAGTTGATAAGTTTTTCCATTGCAAGGGGTATCATATTTATATTAGGTGATACAATTTTTAGTGTTTGTAGCTTATAAAGGCTACATAATGAGTTATCTGCCATATGGATTACACTTGCATAGATAGAGAGGTAACGAAGTTGTTGCAGGTAACCTATCGAATCTATAAATTCATAGCTGCATTCAAAATCAGGATTATAAAATCTTAAAACACGCAAGCATCCCAAATGAGAGAATGAAATCTTAGAATATAATCTATGAATGTAAAGTGTTCTTATATTCCCAAGTGGAAGAATATGATAAACCATTACGTCTGTTATGAATATATGCTTTGCGTTTTTGGGGATGTTCCTCAATTCATAAAAATCTAATGAAGAACATATCTCATTTTTGGTTATAGATTGAGCTAAATCATGCACCATGTCATGCAAAACGAATATATCATATTTGAACAATTGAAATAATGACCTTCTCACCAAGTCTTCAAAGTATTCAAGTGCAATATCTTCCCATAAACTTTTTCTTTCTGAAAGCTGAATGTAACCTTGATCGATCCACATTCTTATCAATTCTGGTTTCTCAAAGTAACAATCCTTTGGGAACAGAGATGCATAGAGAAAGCATGGTTTAAGATATGATGGCAAGTGATTGTAGCTTATCCTTAGTGCAGACAAAATAATTTCTTTGGGATCCCATAAATTATTTTTTAACACATCCTTCCATGTTTGCTCCTTAAATTCATTTCGTAGAAATCCCCCAATAACTTTTAATGCCAAAGGCAATCCGTCACATTTCTTAGCAATTCTCCTCCCAAGTTGTTCAAAATCCAGCTGTTGATCATGCTTCCAACCATGGAAAGCATAACTTTGGAACAATAACCATGAATTCTCTTCATGCAAGCATTCAAGCTGAAGTGGGTACACCATTTGCATGATGTGAGCAACTGACATAGATTGAGTTGTTATAATAATCTTTCCTACTCCAGTACCAGAAAAGGGGGCTCGTAAGGCCTCCCATATATCTGCTCTCTCATTCCAAATATCATCAAGAACAAGAAGATATTTTTTATTCAATAGAGCATCCTTGAGTTTGCATTGAAGATAATTCAAGTTATTATTA
Organism: Dendrobium officinale; assembly: GCA_019514585.1. NCBI lineage: Eukaryota > Viridiplantae > Streptophyta > Magnoliopsida > Asparagales > Orchidaceae > Dendrobium > Dendrobium officinale. The sequence goes on along the minus strand of CM033687.1, from coordinate 70,965,791 downwards.
TCATTGTACTTGGATGAACCAACAACGGATGACAAAATTTCTTTTGTTATTCTCAAAACATCAAATTGTTCAGAGACACAAACCCAAACCTTTGGGCTAAAATACTAGCATACCTCATGATCATTGTATACAAGTTGAGCAAGTGTCGTCTTTCTCACACCCCCCATGCCGACAATGGGAATTACAATGTTCTCTGTCTTTGAATGAGACATTAACAATTGAATTATCTTTCTCTTTTCCTGCTCCCTTCCAAAAACATTAGATTCAAGCACAAGAGAACTACTTGGTAGCCTCTTCATAACATCATTGAAACGAGGCCGCCTAGGTGCATCTTCTTCTCTAAGATAAAGTGCTTTTCTATCATGTGCAATCTCATCAAATTTCTTTATGATCTCAATGATCCTCATGGCCATGTCACAAGAAATGGGAATTTTAATTGAATTAGAGGGAGGTAGTGATACCTGATCATAGTTTTCATATATGATCAACATATTGATTAACATATCCACTCACTTTCTAATAACTAGAAATTTAATTGAATTTAGGAGCTGAATACATACCTGGTAGCCAAAAATATCATCATCATCCACTTGTTTTAATTTTAGAGAAGGCTTTACTTCAGCTGTTGGTGTCATTCCTTCCAATTGGGTTTTGATAACTTGATAATCATATTGATCCAAGACATCTTCAGCATCATATGCAACTTCTCTAAGCTCGTTGATCCAGAGTTGGATAGCCTTGTCATAGATCTCCCTCTCCTCGGCATCATGAAGAACTGCCTCAATTCTTTGCAGCATCCTCGACAATCGGCTCAAATCCTCTGTTAATCTTTTTTGGTTCGAATTAACTTCGATAGCAGTTACATCTTCTTGTGTTATGGATGATGAGGAAGATTCAACCAATGAAGTAAAGGTAGGCATAAACTGGGACAACCGTTTCAAGGAAGACAATAGATTGGAAATGATTGAAGAAGTGGTTCCTGCCATTTCCAAACTTTAGCTCAAGAATCGATGAAGCTTTAATGTGGATTGCAGATGATTTAGAGAAGTTGAATTAATGTATTTCGAGTTATTAGCAAAGGACAAGTCAATTCAGATGTCTTTTATTAGATTTCCAATAATGTTGATAATAACAGAAAACTAAAGCAAAAAAAATGAAAAGATCGTCAAAGACCTTGACTTCATTTTCATCCAAAATTTTAGAAAAAAAATATTATTACAAAATTAAACATAGCTTCTAATCTATTAATGTCTATATAATTATATTTTTGATATTTATTAAATTATAATTTAATGTTAAGTATAATGAAATTGTAATTAAATGTTTTTATGTTATAGTAAAAATATAAATAAAATTAAATATAATATTATATTGATTAATATTCCACATGTCCATATCATAATTGAAACCGTCCAAATTAGACTATTGGCATCAAAATGCAGAGTCTGGATGTAGTTTGCTTTCAGACTTTAATAAGGACAAGCCATATCATCCTGCACACATAATGTACACAATGTATAAGCGATGTGCCCGATTCTGATTGGAGACAAGACATAATCTTGATCGTCCAGATTTTGCACGTAATAATTTCTCCAAAATCATATACTATTTTGAGTGATTTCAAAATGTTTTTTATTATATGCTTTAAATCAGTTAAATATATATTTTTCCTGAAGGAGTTAAAAAAAGTTAGATCAAGTTGAGCATATTATAAGGGATATGTATAAGAGTGCAAGTAGGGTTATCAATTTTTGAGACGACCTGAAGCCCGACTTGGACCCGATTTGAAAAAATACGTGTTCGGGTTGACTTGATTAGCAAATGGGTTGGGTTTGAGTTTGGATTTTTGACCCGTTTCAAAAACGGGTCGGGTTCGGGTTGACCAGGATACCCAAAATCAACCCAATAATGACCGGAAAGTCAGAGTAAATTCCGGATTTCCGCCTGCACTCACACAGTCCCGCTGAGTCGGACTTCGCAGTCGCGCGCTCATGAGTCGCAACTCCGCCTACACTCGCCGACTCATGGTCCCGCGGAAGACTCTGCCCGTCCTCACGGACCCATTGGCTTTGCCCGATGCCGTGCACTCGTGACTCGGACTTTCACTCTTCCTGCGCTCATGATCCTGCACTCTTGGACTCTGCCACTGTCACGCGCAGGCGCCCTCGCGACTCGGACTCTGACTCTGCTACCCGCACTCGTGGACTGGCTCACGCAGCTTTAGCGATTCAGCCAAATCTACAAAATTCGGGTCAACCCGGCAACCCGTGTACGTGGGCTGAGTTCAGGTTGAAATATTCAACCCGTTTGCAAAAACGGGTCGGATTCGGGTTGACCTATTTAGATCCGGATCAGCTCGGGTTTGACCCGAACTATACCGATCGACCCGAATTGACACCCCTATGTGTAAGTGAGTAAACCTCCAATAACTTTAATGTTTAGCAATCGGGCCAATGAAATATTGAAAGAAAGTTCATAATAAAAAATTGCACGTAAAAATTTTATAATATAAAATTAAAAAATGGTTGCATCAATCTGAAGTTGCAAATGAATGTTGTGGTAGGAAGATGGAATCTTTCTTCCGAACTTTCAATAATTGTATGTTCGGCTTTTTAAGTCTCCAATAAAATTTGCCCATTTGGATGTCATTCCTAAAAAATATAAACATATAAGGGGAACATATGAAGAGTCCGTAAAACTTAAATATCATTAAAATATTATATATAACGTCTTACATTATATTAAATAAGTTTTAACGCATTGTTACAGTTATTTATATATAAGTGAATGATTCTTGTAGCAAACCATTTTCTATTTTCTAAAATGCTAAGTGGACATAAATTTATTTTAATTTCATACCAAAACATTAATAAAATAAGTTAAAAATATAAATAATTCTAAATTACCCATAAATATAAATATAGTACTTATCTTGTTTCATCTCATTAGCTAACGCAAATGCTTTGCTAGGGTTTTTTTCCCTCCATGGCGATTCCTGTTTTCCTGTCGTGCTCGTGTCTTTCGGTGACCTTTCTCCGATCAGGGAAGTGATTTTCTGCTTCTTTTTTGTGCCTTCCTTATTCTTTTTCTATGCATTCTCATGTTTTTTGCTTTTGATGGCTAGTTTGCGTTTGGTAAATGCCGGTTTTCTTGACGGCAAATCTTCTAAGTCCTTTCGTGATGTGCTTTTGGGTAGCATTTTTTTTCTTCCCTGTTTTACAAATCTCTACTCATCGAGGGATTCATTCTCTGTGAATTTTTGAGGCAGAGATTCATTCCCCTGCCAAGTTGTTTGATTTCGCTTTGGTTGGGAAATTTTCGACTCACCGACCGTCCCTTGAAGCTATTCAGAAATTCTTTTTCAATCTGAAACTAAACGGTGATTTCTCTATTACGGTGCTTAATTCAAAGAATGTTCTTATAAAATTAGCAAACGATTTTGATTATTGTAGTATCTTTATAGTTCCTATTTTATTAACAATTAATATATGTTGTTGATCAAGTGGTCGCCTTCATTTGATGTGAATGTTGAATCTCCTATGATCCCTTTTTGGGTGTCTTTCCTGAATTTGAGAACTCACCTTTTCTCTTTGAGGATCCTTCATGGACTCATTTCCATTTTTGGCCCCCCTCTTAAATTTGATCATTCTACTTCTGTTGGTTATAGACCCTCTGTTGCTCGAGTGTTGGTTGAATTGGATGTTTCCAAATATTTTTTGGACAAAGTTCGGATTGGGCTGGATAATGTATATGGGGTTTGTCCAGCCGGTTATCTTTAAAGATGTTATGTTGGATTGTGTTAATTGCAACTCTTTGGGTCATTCCAAATTAGAATGTTTAATCCTGCACCCGAATTAGGCCAAAGGTTCTTTGTCTCTGGTGGTTAATCCTATCGTTTCCGAGCCTGTTAAAAACATGGATAATGTAATTGGGGTGGAATTGGAGACTAACATTGGTTTAGTTCACTCAGTTGCTAGTCCTGTTGTGTCTTATGTTACCCTGGGGGTTGGCTGTCATGATGTTTATGCTACCGTTATTGCCATTGTGGTTAATTTAGTTGGGTAAAATCATGTTGTTTCGGATGTGCTTATTCCCTCTGCTTATTTTCATGTTTGTCACCCCTTTGTTGTCTCAGGGGATGCTATTGGAGTGGAGGGGAACCTTTCTTTTGATGTCCCTGATCCAGCTGTCGTGGTTTGTTTGGAACCTAGGTCTTTTGCTTCTTGGTTGATTGCTGGTGAATCGAGAGATTTAAATTCTGATACTAATCTCAAAGCTAGTTTGTCTGGTGTTAAGGATGTGGCTGAGGCATGTGTTATGGTGGACTTCGAGGTTAATTCTGGGGAGGTGATGCCTTCTGGGCCTGTTTCTCGCTGCGTGGAGTTGGCGGGTTGTGGTGTTTCCTCTCCCGTTAGTTCTGATGCTATGCCTTCCCATGTTTATTTACATTCCCCTGCAACGGTTCCTTTGGTTAATGGTTTACCTCAAGCTTCTACTCCCTCTAAGTCTGAGGGTGATACTACTTTTATTAATGTTTCTATCTATATGATGTATAATGATGATTTAAAGACACATGTGGCTAAGTCTAGGAATAACTATGTTTGTTTGCAAACTGATTGGTCAATTTTGGATGATTTTTCTTCTTCTCAATCTGAGGGGGAGGATGTGGAATTTAAAGAAGAGGTTTTGGCTTCTCGTTTTGTGGAGAAATTTCTTCCCAATGTTGGTGGTAAAAAGGGCAAAAGTAAAGGCAAACAATAATAGGATCTCGCTCTTCTTTTACTGTTTCGATTGCGGTCTTTGGCATGCTTTTTGGACGATGATGATGAAGCCCCAAGCTTCCCTATTGTTGGTTTTCCTGGTTGGCAACCTGGGTGTTTTGGCTCGGTGTTCGTAACTTATGGCTGTGTTGGTGTTTTGTAGCTTCTTACCATGGATGAACCCTAGCTAGTGTGGACCTCCGAAAGAGCACCGTGCGAACGGGTCAATTAGAAGGGAGAGATTGGATCGTGCATACAACTAACCATTGAGGATAGAGGCTGTCACAAACACATCTCGATGGGTAGCAATATACACGATCTAATCACGGGTTTCCCCCACCCGATGCAAGAGCTCGAATGGGGTTTAGTAGATGTGGGACCGAGTTTCCCACGGGCGCAAGCCCCCATGGTTAATTACATCCCAGGCCAGAGCTCGAGAAAACTCTCGATTAAGGATCATACATTATCCCCTCCTAAAGTGGGATTGACACATGGGTATAGTCTAGGAAATCTTACTCAAAGGGAAGAAAGGTCCGAAGAAGCGACTCATGCAAAAACCATGCCTCACGCGAAGCATCGAAGTCAAATAGCAACGACGAAATAGAGAAGATGTCAAGCAAAACCTTAGACGCCTATGCGAAGAAATTAATCTACATAGTCTGATTGAACATAATTAATATAAGCTAAAATGAGAATGATGAACTGACATGACTTGGGATTCGAGAGGAAGGAACGTCAGTCTCTTAGCCTAGTCCCCACGAACAACGAAAGAGAGAGCAAGACCGAGAGAGGGAGCGAACGATTGAGAATCTGAACAAGAGAGCCCTTTCCAAAAAAATTTCTCTTCGGCCCCCAGGCCTTTGCCAATGCTCGGAGTAAATATCTGTTAATGCAGTGAAAAGGAAGCTCGCCAAAATCATGCTCATGCCTTCAAAGCGAGCATATCACGCGAGTCCCTCAAAGCAATGACTAGTATTTGAATTTAGATGAAATCTCTGTCGTTGGATTGTTTTATTCATTTGGGAACAATTTCAAGTCATGAGAAAGTCAATAGAGCCTTAATTTAAATTAGATTTGAGTTGAAATCAGGCTCGACATAATTTAGTTAATGAAATTAAACCAGAATCAATGCAAACTCTATTTGAATCGGGCTCGATGAGGCTTGATTAAATCAATTAAAGGCCCTCGAGGATGCTCGAGCTAAAATTGAGGTCAACAAACGGACCCCCAACAGGAGCGGTGAACAACTAGTGAACCGCTCGTGTTGGCGTTGATCGACTATGCCAAAAAAAAAAGGTAGAGTGAAGAATATGAATGTAAGAGTGATAAAAAGGTAGAAGATAGGTAGAAAGTTCTTCTCCTGGCCTTACCCTATAGCGAGGGCAGAGCCTAGAAGAGAACAAAGAGCAGCAGTGCACAAGTAAGGTATCATCAAAATGGTGAACCAGTAGTAGGGCCTTCTCCTAGTCTTACCCTTCGATAAAGGTAGAGCCAAGGATAGAATCAAAGTAAAAATCACCTACAAAGGTGAAAACAAGGTAAAGGAATTTTCCCCTAGCCTTGCCCTATAGCGAGGGCAGAGCTAAAGAGGGAACCACAGGTAAAGGTCACCACAAGGGTGAAAAAGAGGTGAAGGAATTCTCCCTTAGCCTTGCCCTATAATGAGGGCAGAGCAGAAGAGAGAATCGCAAGTAAAGGTCACCACCAGGGTGATAAAGTAAGGGGGGTTCTCTCCTTGCCTTGCCCTATGACAAGAACAGAGCTAAAGAAAGAACCAAAGTAAAGATCACCTCAAGGGTGAAAAAGGTAGAGAGGTTCTCCTCTAGCCTTACCCTGTAGCAGGGGCAGAGTCAAGAAAAGAACCAAAAGTAAGGTAGTAAAAGTAGACCGATTATTTGTCTGACTATATTGAATCAGCAAAATATAAGGTGAAGGGGGTCCCATCAACTCCTGCTCATCTCATAACAGTGGATTGGGGTGACTCAGTATCTGCCTGACCAAATCGTGTCGGCAAATAAAAGAATCACGACACCTGGTGTCTGCTTAATCAGAACAAGACACTCAGGAAAAAAGGTGATAAGGAGTTATCAGGTCCTCTCTACCAAGTAAGTCGATGTCCACCCGGCGTATATGCTTGTAGTAGGACGAAATAAAAAGAAAACCTCTACCCGGTGTATGTGCATGCGGTAGGGTCTCTATTTGGCGCATATGCCAAAATAAGTGTAAGGAATAAATACTCAACACAATCACCTGGCGTATATGACTACAGTGATGTGGAGAGGAAAGAGTCACCTCTGCTCAGTGTATCTGCCTGTAGTAGAGTTCCTACCCGGCGCATATGCCTACAGTAGGATAAAGAAAAAGAAAACCTCTACCCGGTGTATGTGTTTGTGTCAGGGTTTCTATTTGGAGTATATGCCAAAATTAATGTAAAGAAAGAACACTCCACAAAATCACCTGGTGCATATGTCTGCGGTGATGTGAAGAGGAAAGAGTCACCTCTGCTCGGTGTATGAGCCTGTAGCAGAGTCTCTACCTGACGCATATGCCTGTAGTAGGATAAAAAAAAAGCTCTCATTATAATCACCCGGCACATATGCCTGCAATGATATGAAGAGGAAAGAGTGTTGAGGAATGCCTCCTAGGGACTCTGTCGGGCTCTCTCAACTAGAAAACCTAATATCCACCAGGCGCACATGCCTACAGTAGGATAAAAAGGAAAGAAAGGTCATCTCCGCCCGGTGTATGTGCCTGCGGCAGAGTCTCTACTTGGCGCATATGCCTACAGTAGAATAAAGACAAAACACTCAACACAATCATCTAGCGCATATGCCTGCAATGATGTGAAGAGAAAAGAGTGGTGAGAAATGCCTCCCAGGGACTCTGTTTGGCTCTCTCAACTAGAAAACCTAATATCCACCTGGCGCATATGTCTGCAGTAGGATAAAAGGAAAAGAAAGGTCACCTCCGCCCGGTGTATGTGCCTGCGGCAGAGTCTCTACTTGGTGCATATGCCTACAGTATAATAAAGACAAAACACTCAACACAATCATCTAGCGTATATGCCTGCAATGATGTGAAGAGGAAAGGGTGGTGTGGAATGCCTCCCAGGGACTCTGTCGGGCTCTCTCAACTAGAAACCTAATATCCACCCGGCGCATATGCCTGAAGTAGGATAAAAGGAAAAGAAAGGTCACCTCCGCCCGGTGTATGTGCCTGTTATAGAGACTCTACTTGGCGCATATGCCTACAGTAGAATAAAGATAAAACACTCAACATAGTCATCTGGCGCATATACCTGCAATGATGTGAAGAGGAAAGAGTGTTGAGGAATGCCTCCCAGGCACTCTGTCGGGCTCTCTCAACCAAAAACTCTAATGTCCACTCGGCTCATATGCCTGGAGTAGGACAAAAAAGGAAACCTCTTCTCGGTGTATGCGCCTACAGCAAAGTTCCTACCCGGCGCATATGCCTGCAGTAGGATAAAAGAAAAGAAAGGTCACCTCTGCCCGGTGTATGTGCCTGTGGTAGAGTCTCTACTTGGCGCATATGCAAGACAAAACACTCAACACAATCATTCGGTGCATATGCCTGCAACGATGTGAAGAGGAAAGAGTGGTGAGGAATGCCTCCCAAAGGCTCTGCTAGGCTCTCTCAACCAGGTAAGTAAAGCCAATTATCCATCTATTAGTATCAAAACAACGGGGTAGAAGGCATAAGTCATCGCATCATCGACCTTACACAGATCAGTGTAGGGATATGAGGAAGAAAGGAAAGGTATATGTGGAAATTTTAAGGGTAGAGTTACTTAAGGAATCTCAAGCTAGCGTTCTGGTAACCACATGGTAGAGGACAAATCGTCGTGGCCATGAGTATCCAAATGCCGTCGAGATCTCTTAAAGAGCCCTAACCTTACACAAAAGGGGAGGAAGACATCAGAACGACATCTCCCAAACAAAGCTAGAAGAGATACACCATCAGTAGAGTGTGCAGGGATAATCTTATTCTAAAGGAGTAAAAAGAACTGAAGTAACGAGGGGGCACCTCTGCTACGAAAAAAAAAGGACCAAGCCTAGCAAAGATAATCATCAAAGAAGCTACAGTGGTAGATCCATACTAACTGATGGGGACCCTATAGGAAGTGAAAATAATATTAAAACATCCAAAGGACATCTCTAGTAGCTAGGAGTCGGGATCCAATAGGAAAGCAAGTGGTAAAAGAACCAAAGCAGAGAGAGAATTTATAAAGGGATATTGGATCAACATCACTACACCTAACTGACGCGGGTGGGCATGGACCCAGTATCACCTACAGAAATTGGTTTTAAATTCTTGGTTTTGATATCTCATACCACACTTGGGGGGCCAAGTGAAACTGGGGGAAAACTGCTATCGTATTACAACTGATAGTAGAAAGGAATTTATATAGGGACATTGGATCAACATCACCACATCTGAGTAACACGGGTGGGGATGGACCCAGTATCACCTCTAAAAAAATGGGTTTAAATTATTGATTTTGATATCCCAGACCACACCTGGGGGTGCCAAGTGAAACTGGATAAGAATATCCATCATATCACGATAGATAGAAGAAAGGAATTTAAATAGGGACATTGGATCAACATCATCACTTCTGACTATCTCAGGCGGGGATGGACCCAATATCACTTATAAAAAGTAAATTTGAATAGGGGACATTGGATCAACATCACCACATTTGGCTAACACAGGTGAGCATGGACCTAGTATCACCTATGGAAAATGAATTTTGATTTATTGGTTTTGATAACCCAGACCACGCTTGAGGTGACTAGCGAAACTGGATAGAACAACTATCGTATCATGATAGATAGAAGAAAGAAATTTATATAGAGCCATTGGATCAACATTGCCACACATGACTGACGCAGGTGGGCATGGACCCAGTATCACCTACAGAAAATGGATTTAAATTATTGGTTTTGATAACCCAGACCACACTTGGGGGGGGGGGGGGGGGGGGGGGGGGCAAGTGAAACTAGGAGAAAACTGGTATCGTATTACAACTGATAGTAGAAAGGAATTTATATAGAGACATTGGATCAACATCATCACATCTGACTATCTCAGGTGGGGATGGACCCAGTATCACTTATAAAAAGTAAATTTGAATAGGGGACATTGGATCAACATCATCACATTTGGTTAACACAGGTGAGCATGGACCTAGTATCACCTATGGAAAATTAATTTTGATTTATTGGTTTTGGTAACCTAGACTACGCTTGGGGTGACTAGCGAAACTGGATAAAACAACTATCGTATCATGATAGATAGAAGAAAGAAATTTATATAGGGCCATTGGATCAACATCGCCACACTTGACTGACGCAGGTGGGCATGGACCCAGTATCACCTACAGAAAATGGATTTAAATTATTGGTTTTGATAACCCAAACAACACTTGGGGGGGGGGGGGGGGGGGGCAAGTGAAATTAGGAAGAGCAAATCCTTTCGAGGAACATATCGAGGGTTTTGTGTGTCAGCACCAATGTGATTGGTGTGCACAAACACAAACAAAGAAATACCTATGGCGTATTAGCGTATCACCTTTAAGGATAACCTTATACTATTCATAACGAACATCGTGTGGTAGAGGACAAATTGTCGTGGCCACACAGACTGCCGAAAAGTAAGAAGGATCCTTTTAAGGGATACAAATACAGAGGGATATTTATAGGAAGTATGGAGGCGCCGAGGTACTCTCGACGGTATTAGTGTGAGAGAGCCGAGCGAACATATAATCTCGACAGGAAGAAGGCAAGAAGGGAAGCTAAGAGAAAAGGAATAAGATAGATAAGGGACAGAATGGGCATAAGGCCGAAAGGAAAGGGACCATAGCTATGAGATACCCACAGCTAAAAAAGGAACTTAACTAAGAAAAGGACCCTAACTAAGAGTAGAGCGAACATAATTTAAGGAGTACCAATCATAGAGTACACACAAGAAAGAATAATAAAAGATCCAAAGATGGAGAGAGAAACGAGTCCCACCGTGGTCTCCAGAAACTTGTGGACCTCCGAAAGAACACCGCGCGAACGGGTCAATTGGAAGGGACAGATTGGATCGTGCATACGACTGACTATTTAGGATAGAGGCTGTCGCCAACACACCTCAATGGGTAGTAATATACACGACCTAGTCACAGGTTTCCCCCACCCGATGCAAGAACTCGAGTGGGGTTTAGTAGATGTGGGACCGAGTTTCCCACGGGCGTAAGCCCCCGTGGTTAATTACATCCCAGGCCGGAGCCCGAGAAAACTCTCGATTAAGGATCATACATTATCCCCTTTTAAAGTGGGATTGGCACATGGGTATAGAGTAGGAAATCTTACTCAAAGGGAAGAAAGGTCCGAAGAAGCGACTCGTGCAAAAACCATGCCTCACGCGAAGCATCGAAGTCGAACAGCAACGACGAAATAGAGAAGATGTAAAGCAAAACCTTAGACGCCTATGCGAAGAAATTAATCTACATAGTCTGATTGAACATAATTAATATAAGCTAAAATGAGAACGATGAACTGACATGACTTGGGATTCGAGAGGAAGGAACGTCGATCTCTTAGCCTAGTCCCCACGAACAACGAAAGAGAAAGCAAGACCAAGAAAGGGAGCGGGCGCCCGAGAATCTGAACAAGAGAGCCCTTTCCAAAAAAATTTCTCTCCGGCCCCCAGGCCTTCGCCAATGCTCGGAGTAAATATCCGTTAATGCAGTGAAAAGGAAGCTCGCCAAAATCATGCTGATGCCTTCAAAGCGAGCATATCACGCGAGTCCTTCAAAGCAACGACTAGTATTTGAATTTAGATGAAATCTCTGTCATTGGATTGTTTTATTCATTTGGGAACAATTTCAACTCTTGAGAAAGTCAATAGAGCCTTAATTTAAATTAGATTTGAGTTGAAATCAGGCTCGACAGAATTTAATTAATGAAATTAAACCAGACTCAATGCAAACTCTATTTGAATCGGGCTCGAGGAGGCTCGATTAAATCAATTAAAGGCCCTCGAGGATGCTCGAGCTAAAATTGAGGTCAACAGCTAGCTCTGAGTTGGTGCTGGGGGCTTCTCCTGAGTCTATCTGTGTCTTTCGCACCGTTGGTTGTTTTTCATTTTGGCTGTCCTTTTAAGGTTTTGTTGTTGGTTGGTTGCTTTGTGTTGTATTCCCTTGCTTTTATGGAATAAAATGTGTGTTTGTGAATTTTTTTTTTAAATAGTACTTATCTTGTGAGATTTAGTACAATGCAAGCTATGTATTATTTCATTTCAACTTTTGCATTTTCTATTAAGCAAATTAGAGAGAAGAAGATTAAAAAATGAACCGAAGAACTATTCATTACTAGATTCAAATACAGGGATACACACATACACTAAAACAAAGCATTTTAGTTGGTTACATTGTGATCATGAATATTGTTGTATGGTGGTTGAGATTGATCAGATCATTTCTCATGAATTATTGGGGATAATAAAACCATACCACTAGCGACTACTCCAATACAAAGGTAATGACAGCTGCTGGAAGCTAATAAGTATGCTATAACATTATTAAAAGCAATAGTAAAGTGGCTAAAGTTACATGAAACGAGCTGCAAAGTTTTCAATTATGGAACCTCCTATCAATGCCAATGATTAAACTGTTAAATAAGATAAAGTTTAAATGTATTGTTAATGTCAAGTAGTGGTAATGTTGATAGCAAAAATAGTACCTTATAACTTTTTTGGGATAGTGAAGACATATCCATTGCATTCTTAGCCATAGATAGGAAAATAAATCTCATGATATATGCAAGAAATGTCCTATCTTCTATGTTTCTCTTCATAGCCATTGCATCCTTTGCAAGAAGTTGAGTACAATCATCAATGGATTATTACATAACAAGAAATTCTAATTCGTTTCAAAATACTAAAAATAGAATGAAGGTGCGAACTTTAGCATATCTCGTTGTAAAAAAAAAATTATGGCTGGGAAAATAAATATATGAAATAGTTTAAAATTATTATAGAAATAAATATTTTTAAATGAACTATTTTATAAAGGCTTATTATTATGGGAAGGAGGCTTATTATAGAAAAGACTAAATGAAAGTGCCAAACAATCATAAGAAATAATTTTTTTTAATTTCAACAAGCAGTGGGACCAATCTTTCCAACCATTAGAGTTTATTTAGAACTTATATTTGACAACAACAACAACAAGCCTTTGTCGCCCTACGTTGGGTCAGCTACTTAAATCCTTTTTGTCCATTGTATTTTGTTAAAATTCAAATTCTCATTTAAATCTAATAAAGAAAGATTATTTCTAATATTTTCTAACCAAGTCTTTTTAGGTCTATCTCCACCTTTCTTAACATAAGTCAAATCTAATACCTCAACTTTCCTAACTGGGACATCGGAAGGCCTTCGCTTAATGTGACCAAACCATCTAAGGCAACTCTCTCTAATCTTATCTTCCACTAGAGCTACTCCAAGATTTTCACGTGTATGCTCATTACGTGTACTCTTATTAATGAATTGATCGCCCAAACTGACAATCTCCTCACTAGGTTTATTGATACTAAAATTATGCTCCATATATTAGAATTAGTGTTAAAGTTTTCTATACACAGCAATAATGCCCTAAAATGAAATTAATTTAAATAAGAAAAATGATATAATTCCCTTAAATTATTCAATTTGTTAGCTCAAAGATTGAGAGAGAGAGAGAGAGAGAGAGAGAGAGAGAGAGAGAGAGAGAGTATCATAATTTTTTTTTTGGAAATATTTCATCTACTTATCTCATCTTCATAGGTGATACCATGTCATTGGCACCACTCTCTCATCGATGGAAATTAATTTATATAGATGTGTAATGTCTTTTTGAAACGAAACTCTTACAAATGAATGATCAGAAGCTTTTTCTGGATCAGGTTGGTAATAACATGCCATTGGTAATAGCAAGTGCAAGTGTCAAGCATGAGAAGGCGAAACGGTGAGGTTGCATGTACGAGTATGAATGCGACCTGGCGACGGTGAGCAGAGGGACCCTGTCGCCTACTTCCCCTCTCTCTCTCTCTCTCATGAATTGGATTTGTCTGAAATGGATTTGCAAGGGAGTTTTTATAATGCCCGAAGTAAAAAAAGCTTTATAACATGTGTGAAGATTGATTGAAGGGGAGGGAGTCAAATGGATCAATAATCCAATTTCGTTCCTCTTATTTGGGACCAACTCAAATTGCTCAGTCAAAGGAGATAACTTTCCAATCAAATTTTGAACCATATGTATTTACTTGCTAACCATACTAATTAGATAAAAATGCAATTGTTTACTTTAACCACTTCAAGCTCCAATTTATGAGATCAATATAGTGGTGAGATGGTTAGATGCATAATTTTATAAGACATGGTTAGATAGAAAATTTTCTAAAAAAATATTTATTTATATGTTTTCTATTATATATTAAAGAAAAAGAAAACGAAAATTGTCTCAACAAAAATGATCAACTATATGCATATATTCAAATGTTATTCTATTTATTTAATTAATATTTAATAATATGTATATATAATTATTGCGTCCTGGAGTATTCGCGGTGGTAGAGAAATATAAAGTTTAATGTCTTAGCGTTGTATGAAAATCTGGCACGCAATCAGATAAGAGAGTGTGTAGCATTCATAAGAGACACCAATATTTTTATGTGGAAAACCCCTGAAAAAAGGGAGAAAAACCATGGGGCCTAGCCCAGTTTGAATGAATCCATTAGTATTGTAGTCGATTACAAATGAGGCACTTCTTTTAGAGAAGGCCTTAGCTTGATGTACATTTTAAAGAGTACATTACATGATGTGAATACAAAGAGTCACTATTGACGTGTTCGTTTGGTCGAGAGGATCATAGTCTGGCGACATAGGTCAGAAGGATCGTAGTCGGCGGGCAACAGAGGTCAGAAAGACTGTAGTCGACGAGCGACGTAAGTTAGGAGGTCCGTATTCAGCGGGCGATGAATGTCAGAAAGACTGTAGTCTGCGGGCGACGTAAGACAGGAGGATCATAGTTGGCTGGCGACGGAGGTTGAAAGGACTGTAGTCAGTGGGCAACATAAGTCGGAAGGACTGTAGTTGGCGGGCGATGGAAGTCGGAAATACTGTAGTCAGTGGGCGACATAAGTCGGAAGGACAGTAGTTCGCGGGTGATGGAGGTCAGAAATACTGTAGTCGGTGAGCGACGTAAGTCAGGAGGACCGTAGTCGGCGGGCGATGGAGGTTGGAAAGACTATTGTCTAACGATGAAGGTTAAAAGGACGGCGTTGGGTAGAAGTCCAACAATGGAAATGAATTCATCTTTGGATAGATGTCCAGCGAAAGTCCGATAACCTGTAGAAGTCCGGCATCAGGTAGAAACTTGTCAAAGAGTGAAGGTTTGGCGTCGGGTAGAAGTCCGACGTCTGTTGGTGGCTGAAGAGAACTCCGACATTACTTGGGCTGAGTTTTGGCGTCATGAGGGAACTCTATCGTTAATTGGGAAGAATTTTAGCATCCCGTGGGAGTTGAGCGGAATTCTGGCATCCAGTGGAAGTCAGGAAGAATTCCGGTGTCATTTGGAGTTCGGGCAGAACTCCGGCGGTGGTCGAGGAGGAGTCTCTTCCCTCCTATTCTTCTCCCCCTCCTACTTCTTGCTTCTTCCTTGGGGCCCTCTCATGAGAAATGATGGGTCTATTTATAGATTTTCTGGAGTGGCATGACCCGTAAATAGATAAGGGATCAGGGGCAATTATGGAGTGGTTCGAATGGACGGCCGATATTGAATCCTTTGATCATGGACTGTTTATCAGGCATTTGAAGGTCTTAATAATATATGAATTCAACGACTTTGGGCTCGTTGGATTTGTCTCGTCGAGCCGCTCGATTTGACTATAAGCTCATCATGTTTGAAGATCGTTTAGTAACTCAAATTGTGGTTCGAACCTTCCAACAG
The DNA here is from genome assembly GCA_019514585.1 of Dendrobium officinale. Lineage (NCBI taxonomy): Eukaryota > Viridiplantae > Streptophyta > Magnoliopsida > Asparagales > Orchidaceae > Dendrobium > Dendrobium officinale. The sequence continues at coordinate 70,950,038 of CM033687.1, read as the reverse complement.
AGCTTTGGGTCCATGATTTGGACTCATTTGGGCTCGGATTGAGTAAAATTTGGTGTCGTGGGTTCGTATTTCCGAGACGCTCAGTTTGACTATAAGTTTGCTGAAATCGGAGTTCAGATGCCCCCTGATTTAATTTTTTAAGTTTCCGGTTTGATTTTGCCTCGAGATTCATGCCCAATCAAGATAATTTATGATGACGTATCAATAATAATATAATCTAAATGTTAAACTGTATGGCATAGTTTTGAGTAAAAATTTTAGTTTTATTAAATTTCAATAATTTGATGTATAAATTCATTAGGTGATCTATGATAAATTTTAAATTTAAGGCATTATTTTACGAATAGGTTGAAAAATTGAAGTTAACATTATCATTCAGTTTAATTTATGAGTCTGATTGTTATTTTGCTAACAAATACTATGAGAGCTTACTGTGAAGATATTTCATTAACAGAAAGTTTGGATCAGCCCAACAAATGTATTATCTTAGGATATGCATTATTGACTTTGGTGGAAATGGGAGTAAAATCATCCTTCACAGGATTGTCATAAAAAATATTGAATAACCAATATAAACTATTAATAAACATAATCCAAGCAATACTAAAGAAGATACATGGATAACAAAGCTCTCTTAGGGCATCTCCAACCGAAAATCTCATTTTTCACTCCAAAATGAAGTGAAACCAAAAAATGCCATGATTCATCTCCAATAGAACGCCATTTTTCCCCGTAACGCGTCGTTCTCTTCTTTTGCACCTTTCTTCCACAAGTTCGATACAAACCAAAAAATAGCACATATGAACAGTGCAACGCCAATATTGGCGTCGTACTGTTCATCCGCGATCAAATGGCGTCAAAAATAACGGTCGGTTGGAGCAAAGCAAGAACAACAAAGGATAAGATAGTTTACTATGTACTAAAGCTACAAGCTTTGTTACTGAGTTGCAAGTCCTATGAGTGATAAGATCATTAAATACTTGAACACTTCTATTGCCTTTTCAAATTAATTTTTGATAGAGTGATAAAAATGGTGTATGGGAACATCTGTTGTTGTAGATTGAGCTATCCAATTTAATTGCTTGAATGTCTAAAATATTTCATTTATTTATTATAATAGAGATAGGATACGAAATGAGCATATACGTGAAAAGGTTGGAGTAGCTCCAGTAGAAGATAAGATTAGAGAAAGTCGCCTTAGATGGTGTGGTCACATAAAACGGCGGCCTTGCGATGACCCGGTTAGGAGAGTAGAGGTATTAGATTTGACTTATGTTAAGAAAGGTAGTGGTAGACCTAAAAAGACTTGGTTAGAAAATATTAGGAATGACATTTCTTTATTAGATTTAAACGAGAATTTGACTTTTAATAGGACACAATGGAGAAAAAGGATTCATGTAGCCGACCCCACGTAGTGGGATAAAGGCTTGATGTTGTTGTTGTTGTTGTTGTATTATAACTATGACTAATACCATTTATACTATTGTTTACATTAGTCTTACAATAGGCTAATTATGTCATGTGCACCTCTAGTATCCTCCATCAACATATCAAATAAATTTATGACACTTGTTCCAATGGATAATAATTACTCTGAAAATAAATAAAATAAATAAAATGCGCTTTCATTTATAATCCCAAGTAATACTGTTTGAATCTTGTCAGTGGTCTGTTGTGAATGTATCTTATAGCACATTTGTTGAAATCTTTACAGATTTTTGTTGTCTAAATAGTAGCAAGACAAAAAATCTATTTTAATTACAAATCAAAACATAAATAAAATTGAAGTGAACAAACAAAAAATAGAAATGGTAACAAAAATCTAGCATAATACTTGTTGTGAGAGATAAAATGAATACAATCTATATAATATATAAGCTACCAATTAGGTTTTTTTTTTTTTTTTTTTTTTTTTTTTTTAACAAAACAGAACAATTTATTCCATAAAAAAGAGCGATTACAAGATCCAAGAAGCAAATGCAAAAACAAGTGGAAAAAAATAACCCCGAGGGCTCAGTAGAAGGCCGAGACTACCAGCTTCCCATGAGACAAGCTCGGACCGTCCAATTGGTGGAACAAAACGCAAAGCAGCCATCCTAATGAAATCAACACCAATGTTGCCACGAGCCATGCTGACAGAGAAGTGAGCCCCAGCCACATCATTGACACGGCTGAGCAACAAACAACAAAAAAGTAAAACAGAGATCTCCAAAATAATTAAGCCCACTGAAAGTGCCAATACGAGTCCACACACTATCACCAAAAAGGATCATCCAACCAGCCCAGATAACAGATACCATGGCCAACCAACCAAAAGGCTAACCAAAAAAGAAAACCAAGTATGTCATCATCGACCACGTCTGCCCCTCCCACGAGCCCTACTACGAGAGGCAACAGAAACAAGAGGTTTATCTCACAACAAGGCAAAAGAATTGCCAGGATCCTCATCCCCAGACGATTCCAAAGATACAGAATCTGAATCAGAATTAGATGAGCTTTGGAGCCAATCCATTTGCACATGAACATCCAATCCCGAATTGTCACCCACATGATACACTAAACTTTGAGTATCAATTAAAGTAACAGGTACATCCACAAAGTTGTTGTAAACTAAACAGTTGTTCATGACCGGAGTCGAGCTGGAGGTAGACGATACCTCACAAACACCCGCACCCAAATTATCAGAAGGAAGAGCAGCCTCATGGGGGCAATCCAAAACAACAAGATTTTAAAGAAATTTCACCCAACATGGCCGGGGCAGACACCATCGACAACAAGCGATCAGCACCACCATGATAATCAGCACTAAGACAAGTTCTAGGGGAGGCCACAAAGGGATCTAGAGTACCCAAAATATAACCTTGAGGGACAAATGGTAAAGAATCGGGGGACAAAACATCAACACCATCAACACCATCATCCTTACCACCCGAAAGGTTCACATTATTTTCCACATCAATTTCCACATTCTCAAGAGCTAAGTTAGATGGAGGAGGATCCACATTAACCAATTGAACCACAGGCTTCAAACCAAAAGCCGTAGGCGAAAGAGTGGGTTAAATATAAATAACTTGCTCAACCTCAATAATAGAAGAAGGGACAATCAGATCAGATTCAATAGAATCCTTATTAACAACCTTAGTCGGCACTGGTAAGTCAATCCCAGGACGGCAATTACTCGACAAATGCCCAAAATTTTCACACGAAGAACAAAAAGGAGGGAAATCCTCTAAAACAACATGCTGAACATACCTAGAGGATTCATGGCCTAATCAGACACGATCGGGAAAGGTTTTAGTAACATCTAATTCCACCAACACACGAGCAAGAGATGGCCTACACCCAATAGAGGTAGCAGTATCAATTTTTAGGGGCTTTCCAAAGATCAAACCCAAGCCATGAAGTATGCGAGGAGAGAAGAGATGGGGGCACATCAGAGGAAAATACACCCAAATAGGTACAACCGGCGACTCCACCCCAATATTCACACAGGGCGACCATTTGGTAAGTTTCATAAAGCAGTTATAAACTAAGTAAGATCCATGAAAAAAGACCCGACAATAATCAAGATCATTTTTGAGCTTAATGAGGATATGAGACGGGTCCAACAACGTAATAGAAAATTCACCATTCAACTTTAGATTGATGAAAAACTGATGAATATAATCCAAAGAAGGATGGTCAGAAGGGAAAAATCCTACCAGATAGAACTGGAAAGGTGCAATAAGCGTAGAAATTTCTTGTTCCGAAATCCAAAGAGATGGAATACCACAAAAAGAAGAAACCCTAAGCTCCAAAAGAAATGGGTTCATCTTGCTTACCCACAAGGACATCAAAAAATGAACGAGAAGATGAAGAAACCCCTAAAAAACCAGGGTCACATAGCTTAGGCGGCATGTCGGCAAGTGTCGGACAGAACCGCAAAAACAGAAACCCAAAATAACAAAATCAAAGAAAGAGGAACTTCCCTGGAGGAATGAGGAAGACGGAGCCACCATGACGAGTAGCCCCAGCCACAGGAATACACCGGAGAGCGCTAGGGCTAGCTTCCTGATCATAAGCTACCAATTAAGTTGCTGTAACTATTGTTATTGCTAAACGCCCAACCAAATCCAACATGAAGAAGAAGAAGAAGAATTTTAGAGCAGAAATAATGTTCTAATTAAGTTGTTGTAACTATTGCTTTTGCTAAATAATAACATGTCCTTAAACCTTTTTATAAAGAGGAACTATAGTCTCACATAAGAAAATAAGTACTTCCACCATACCAAAAATAAATATTTTATTATGATATATTTTGGAAAGGCTCATTATAGGAAGGATGGCAAGACTTAGTGATCAAGCTCTAACACATCTAATTATTTCCCCGTTGCACTGATGTGCAAACGTCGAGACTCCAAACCATTAGAATCAAAATATCAATGTTAGGATATGTTATTCATAGTTAAAGTAATAGCAATGTTAAAATTCATACACTTCATAATTAGTGTTAGAATATGTTCAATATTTTATGCTAAGCGACTAACATAGGTATATGTTACCACAAATGTATTGTCTTAGGATATATGTCCTATTAAGATTCAATTTCTCATTCAAATCTAATAAAAAATATCACTTCTAATACTTTAAGGTAGTTTTGTTAGGTCTACAACTTCTTTAACATAAGACAAATCTATTGGGTCATCAGAAGGTCAATGTTTTATATGATCAAATCATCTAAGGCAACTCTTTCTAATTTTATCTTCCACAGGAACTACTCCAACCTTTTCATGTTTATACTAATTTTGTATTATATCTCTAATTATAAAGCGACTTCTTCTTGCTCACCTCTACAACATTTGCCTTAAGTTTATGCTTCTCTTGAAATGACCAACCATAATTTAATCTATAATAGAGAATAATTAAATTTCATTCAAATTAAATAAAAATAAAAATAACAAAATTAAAAAAAAATGACAAAATTTGATACAGCTTTTTCATATCTCAATATGATTATTGTTTGATATTTATTAAATTATTATATTATGTTAATGAAAATAAAAATTTACATTAAATGTTTTTATGATATTATAAAAAATGTAAATTAAACCAAATAAAATATTTTGATGATCATTTTTATTCGACACATTGAAATCGTCAAAATGGTCCCAATAAGATTGTTAGTTGGCATCTAAATAAACACCAGTTTGGAGTGGTTTGGTGGTGATCAATGGCCATAAAGTACTTAGTTGCAGTGAACTTTTCTTTTCTGCATTTGAAATTCCTTTATTTCTTTTTCATCCAACTAATTTTCAAAACTCCTGCAAATAAAATACTTAATTTATACCCATTACTTCATACTAAACAACCCCCAAGTGGCCAAGTCCAAATGCATTCTAATAACATTTATAAAACAATCTTTCATACATATGATGAATTACATATTTTTAATTATATATATATGAGTAAGTTTTTTATAATGTTTACATGGATTTAAATTATTTTTTAAATAAAATACAAAGTTGTCCATGCCAGTGAAGTTAAGGTAGATCCACAAAAATAAGAAGCTCCATTGGGCTTAATAGGATGATATTATTGACATTTTATCGCTAATTAGTAAGTCACCCAACTAACCGGCTATTAGTAGGTCATCCAATGAGTAAATATCTTTTTATTTAATTAGCAACTTAATTATATACTTTAAGGTTCATAATAAAGAGTGTGAAAACTCATCTACAATGATATGGATAGTGATGATTCATTTAAGCAAGTATTGTTCATTTAATAGTTATGTATATAACTTAGGCTTCGTTTGGGATAGCTTTTTTACTGCTTTCTAAAACGGAGTTTTAATAATAAAAAAAAAATTGTAAGGCAGAGCCTTAGGTCAAGAAACGCTGCCGGAGACGGAGAAGAAGAGAGAAAAGGAATAACATAAATAATATTGTATTATTCAAATCTTTAGTAGGTACAGTGTCTAGTATATATAGGTGAATAGGGTACGGATGCAGTACACTTGTAAACAGGTAATTGGGTAAAGAAATAATATGTTATGTCTTAACACTAAGCTGCTATCCTAATACTAGCAAGACAAAAAATCTATTTTAATTTCAAATCAAAACATTAAAAAAATTAAAATGAATAAATAAAAAATCGAAATGGTTCTATAAATGATCCACAAGTACTTGTAGCATAATACTTCTTTTGTTAAGGAATCACATATTAAACCCATACCCCTACACCAAATTGAGGGTGAATTTTTTTTTTTTAACAACAATTTATTCATAGAAGCAAAAGATTAAAAGGCCCAAAGACTGACAGACATTGCAAGATAACAATAAAAAACCGAAACATACAGTAAGAAGTGAAAACAACAACAACCATGACAAAAATAAAACAAAATCAGACGAAGGTATGGAAGCCCCCAGCACCAGCCCTGCGACCAGCCACGGACTAACCATAGATGAGATTACCAGAATACCAAAGCCACCGAGAAATTCAACAATAACACCCCCAGGTGACAACCAACCAAGCCCATAGGGAGAAATTAACCTCTCATAATATCAATATCATAAGATGATACAACTGACAAGTCATAAGTATCCAATCAATGTTTTAACCGATCAATGAAATCTGCTCAATTTGAGGACAAACCCTCAACAAAAATCCAACATGTAGAAAAAGAAGAATTTAAGAGCATAAAAAATGTTCTAATTAAGTTGTCGTAACTATTGCTATTGCTAAATAATAACATGACCTTAAACATCTTTATAAAGAGGAATTACAGTCTAACATCAGAAAATAACAACTTCCACCATACCAAAAATAAATATTTTATAATGATATATTTTGGAAAGGCTTATTATCGGAAAGACGACAAGACTTAGTGATCGAGCTCCAATGCATCCGATTACGTCGAGACTGCAAACCATTAGAATCAAACTATATGTGTTAGATTATGTTATTCAATAGTTAAAGTAAACACAATGTTAAAATTCATACACTTCGTAATTAGTGTAAGAATATGTTCAATAAATATTTTATGCTAAGCGACTAACATAGGTATATGTCATCACAAATGTATCGTCTTAGGATATATGTCCTATTAAGATTCAATTTCTCATTAGAATCTAATAAGAAAATTACTTCTAATACTTTAAAGTCTAGTTTTTTTAGGTCTACAACTTTTTTAACATGAGACAAATCTATCGGGTCTTCGGAAGGCCCATGTTATATGATCAAATCGTCTAAGGCAACTCTTTCTAATTTTATGTTCCACAGGAACTACAAATTTTTCATGCATATGCTGATTTTGTATTATATCTCTAATTATAAAGCGACTCCTTCTTGCTCATCTCTATAACATTTAACTTAAGTTTATGCTTCTCTTTAAATGACCAACCATAATTTAATCTATAATACAAAATAATTGAATTTCATTCAAATTAAATAAATAAAAAAATAAAAAAAAATTTTAAAACAAAAAAATTTAAATTTACAAAATTTTACGCAGCTTCTTCATATCTCGGTATGATTATTCTTTGAAGTTCATTAAATTATATTATATTATGTTAATGATAATACATATTTAAATTAAATGTTTTTATGGTATTATTAAAAAAGTAAATTAAACTAAATAAAATATTTTGATGATCATTTGTGTTCCACACATTGAAATGGTCAAAATGGTCCCAATAAGATTGTTAATTGGCATCCGAATAGGCACCATTTTGGGGTGGTTTGGAAGATATTCTTAATATTATGTTGGTGGCCGGCAATGGTGGGTGCCTGGTGGAGATCAAGGACAGAGTGTGGTAAACTATGGTGGTAGGGGGCAAAAGGCAACCACCTACCGGTGGCAAGTGTCAATAAATTAAAGTACATAGTTGCAGTGAAAAATATTTTTGCTCAAAATCGGGCCACTTTATTTTTCTTCAAAATTAAGATAAAATATTTTATACTATAATTGAAATACCTTTATTTCTTTTTCATCCAACCAAATATCAAAACTTTCAAAAACTCCTGCAAATAAAATACTTCACACCAAACAATCCCTAAGTCCAAATGCATTCTAACAACATTTATAAAACAAACTTTAATACATATGATGAATTACATATTTCATTCTTATCTATTATATATATATATATATATATATATATATATATATATATATATATATATATATATATATATATATATTATTTTGATTTGTAGTTCTAATTTGCCCTTACATTATGATCGATCATTTGTGTAAGTTTTTATATAATGTTTGCATGGATTTAAATTATTTGTTAAATAAAGTACAATGTTGTCCACGCCTGAATATATATTTTTTAAATTAGAGCAAATGTCGAAATATTTTTTCTCATATAAATGGCCAACTTGTTCCTTAGCTTGTGTTATTGATCTTGCAATTTTCTAAATAAAATAACCTTTAAAAATAGAAGAAATAAATAAAATAAGTAAATTGCATTTTCATTTTTTAAACCTCATTAAGACAATCTAGTTGTCATTTGAGAAGTAAAGGTTTCGAACAATAACAATAGTTGAATGGAGAAATTAAAAGAGAATGATGATTGTCTACTATGTCTATATCAAATTATGTTATGTGAGGAAGAAGGTTTTTTTTTTTTAAATCATTATAATTAATGATGAAGAAAGTTTTCCAAAAAAAAAAATTAGAAGAGAATGAAAATATAATTAAAGTAAATTAAGAAAAAGCATTTTATATTAATTTCATATCAAAACGTAAATAAAATAAATTAAAAATAGAAATAATTCTAAATTAATAGTTATGCATATAACTTAGACTTATCCGATACCAGTTATTCTTTTTATCAAATGTCATTAATTAATGATGTCCAATAATTTAGCATTGAATAGTCATCTTCTTGAAATTAACTATTTCCTATATAAATATTATTTTCTTTTAAATATTGTACTTCTTGTGAGAGTTAGTACAATGCAAGCTATGTATTTCTTCTTTTTAACTTTTTGCATTTGCTATTCATCAAATCAGAGAGTAGAGGATTAAAAAATAAAATGAAGAAGCAATTGCTGGACTAAAAAATGAATCAATTTAGTTGTTTACATTGTGATTGTAAATATTGTTGTTAAAAGTAGTACTAAAAAAGCTAAAATCACATGAAACGAGTTGGAGAGTTTTCGATTATGGATCTTCTTCTAATTCATCTTCTGAATCCTCCTGCCAATGCCAAAAACGATTGCACTGTTAAACAAGATTCAGTTTATATGTATTGCTAATGTTAAGTAGTGGAAATGTTATTTGCATAAATGGTACCTCACAACCTTTTTGGGATAGAGAAGACATAGCAATTGCATGCATAGCCATAGACAGGAAAATACATATCATGATATATGCAGGGAATGTTCTGCCTTCTTTATTTCTCTTCATAGCCATTGCATCATTTTCAAAAGCTGAGTACATTAATCATCAATGGATTGTTACATAAAAAGAAAATATAATTCATATCAAAAAACAAAAAATGGAATGAAGTGCGAACTTTAGCATATCTCATTGTTCGAAATCCTTTAAATCATTAGAATCAATATTAGAATTTGTTATCCATAGTTAATATAAACAAGAGGTAACAATGTTAAAATTATTACACTATCTATCAAATTATGTTAGGGATCATTAATTAATTTAGTTAATTAAGGTTTTTAAATTATATTGAATATTAATTAGGTTTTAAATGTCATTAATTTTATGCTTTTAAGGATGATTATTTTATTTTAAAGAATAATATAATTGATCAAAACATAATCATTTTTTCGAGAAATAAATTTTTTATGACTAGGCAAACAAAATATAAATAAATAGATTAAAAGTATTACATAATAAATGTTTTTAAATAAGCTATTTTATAGAGGCCTATTAGTATGGGAAGGAGGCTTATGGTGGAAAGAACAAAAATGAAAGTGCCAACCAATTGCAAGAAATAACTTTTTTAATTTCAACAAGAAAGGGGACCAATCTTGCCAACTATTAGAATTTATTTAAAATAAAAAATTAGAATTAGTGTTAAAATTTTCTATACACAACCATAATGCCCTAAAATGAAATTAATTTAAATATGGAAATAATGATATATTCCCCTAAAAATTATTTAATTTGTTAACACAAAAATTGAGAAAGAGCGAGAGAGAAAATATCTTAATTTTGTTTTGGAATGATTTAATCGATATATACCTTATCTTCATAGGTTATACCATGTCATTAATGGCACCACTCTCTCATCCCTGGACATGTGTATACATCTGTAAAGTCTTTTTGAAATGAAACTCTTCCAAATGAATGATCAAAAGCTTCATCTAGATCGGGCTTGAGTCGGTCACTATAAATAAATTCAAAACTTTAAGAGATAAAATGGAGAGAGAGAGAGAGAGAGAGAGAGAGAGAGAGAGAGAGAGAGAGAGAAAAGCTTAATTAATGTGATTAGATTTTGTATTGGAATGGTTTCATACCTGTACATTATGTTCATAATTGATAGCATGCCCTTGGTCCCACCACCATTACTGGATTAAAAAACACTAAAACAAATAATTTAGTTGGTTACATTGTGATCGTGAATATTGTTGTTGGGTGGTTGAAATTGATCAAATCATTTCTCATGAATGAAAAAGGGATAATAAAATCATGCATAGTGCTAGCGACTACTTCAATACAAAGGTAATGGCAACTACGGGAAGCTATTAATTATGTTATAACATTATTAAAAGTAGTAAAGTGGCTAAAATCACCTGAAACGAGATGGAGATTTTTCGGTTATAGATCGTTTTCTAGTTCATCTTTTGAATCCTCCCGCCAATGCCAACGATTGCGCTGTTAAACAAGATATAGTTTATATGTATAGTTAATGTTAAGTACTGGCAATGTTATTAGTAAAAATAGTACCTCGCAACCCTTTTGGGATAGAGTAGACATAGCCATTGCATCCTTAGCCATAGACATGAAAATACATATAATGATATATGAAGGAAATGTTCTGTCTTCTTTATTTTTCTTCATAGTCATTGCATCCTTTTCAGAAGCTAAGTACAACCATCAAGGGATTATTAATTAAAAAGAAAATCTAGTTCGTATAAAAATACTAAAATTGGAATAAAGTTGCGAACTTTAGCATAACTCGTTGTCCGTATATGCTCTTCCAATAAACCAAAGGCTGCTGTCGAAATCCTTCAAATCATTAGAATCAATATTAGAATTTTTTATCCATAGTTAATATAAACAAGAAGTAGCAATGTTAAAATTATTACACTTTCTATCAAATTATGTAAGGGTTCATTAATTAATTTGGTTAATTGAAGTTTTTAAATTATACTTTAAATATTAATAAAATTATAAATCTCATTGATTTTATGGTTATAAGGACGATTATATTATTTTAAATCATAAAATAATCTGTCAAAACAAATTCATTATTTCTAAAAGTAAAATTTTTCGGGCTGTGCAAACAAATATAAGAAATAGTTTAAAATTATTATAGAAATAAATATTTTTAAATGAACTATTTAATGAAGGCCTATTAAGAAATAATTTTTTTAATTTCAACAAATGGTGTGACAAAAAATAGTACCTGGCAATCATTTTTGGTTAGAGAAGACATAGCCATTGCATCCTTAGCCATAGGTAGGAAAAATACACATCATGATATTGGCAGGAAATGTTCTTTTTTTCTTTGTTTCTCTTCATAGTCATTGCATCCTTTTTAGAAACTGAGTACAACCATCAATGGATTATTACTTAAAAAAGAAAATCTAATTTGTATCAAAATACTTAAAAATGAATGACGATGCGAACTTTAGTGTATCTCGTTGTTTGTAGACTCTCGTTATTACTTAAAAAGAAAATCTATTAGAATCCTTCAAATCATTAGAATCAATATTAGAATTTGTTATCCATAGTTAATATAAACAAGAAATAGCAAAGTTAAAATTATTACACTTTCTATACAATTATGTTAGAGTTCATTAATTAATTTGGTTAATTAAAGTTTTTAAATTATACTTTGAATATTAGTAAGGTTTTAAATCTTCTTGATTTTATTCTTTTGTGGATGATTATTTTATTTTAAAGAATAATGTAATTGATCAAAACAAAATTATTTTTTCCTGAAATAAATTTTTATGACTGGGCAAACAAATATAGGAAATAGATTAAAGTATTACATAAAAAATGTTTTTAAATAAACTTTTTAAAAAAGGTCTATTATTATGGGAAGGTGTCTTATGATGGAAAGGACAAAATGAAAGTGCCAACCAATTGTAAGAAATAACTTCTTTAATTTCAATAAGCAATGGGACCAATCTTGCCAATTATTAGAACTTATTTAAAAATTATATTAAAATTTGTGTTAAAATTTTCTATACACAACTGTAATGCCCTAAAATTAAATTAATTTAAATATAGAAATAATGATATAATCCCCTAAAATTATTTAATTTGTTAAACTCAAAAATTGAGAAAGAGAGAGAGATATAAAATATCTTAATTTTATTTTGGAATGATTTCATCGATACCTACCTTACCTTTATAGGTTATACCTTGCCATTAATGGTACCACTCTCTCATCCCGACGTGTGTATACGTCTGTAAAGTCTTTTTGAAATGAAACTCTCCCAAATGAATGATCAAAAGCTTCATCTAGATCGGGCTTGAGTCGGTCACTACAAATAAATTCAAAACTTTAAGAGATATAGACGGAGAAAGAGAGAGAGAAAAAAAAGCTTAATTAATGTGATTAGATTTTGTATTGGAATGGTTTCATACTTGTACATTATTTTCATAATTGATAGCATTCCATTGGTCCCACCACAATTACTGGATTAAAAATTACTAAAACAAATAATTTAGTTGGTTACATTGTGATCGTGAATATTATTGTTGGGTGGTTGAAATTGATCAAATCATTTCTCATGAATTAAAAAGGGATAATAAAATCATGCTTATTGCTAGCTACTACTTAATTCAATACAAAGGTAATGGCAGCTAATTGAAGCTATTAGTTATGTTATAACATTATTAAAAGTAGTAAAGTGGCTAAAATAACCTGAAACTAGATGGAGAGTTTTCGATTATAGATCCTCTTCTAATTCATCTTTTGAATCCTCTTGCCAATGCCAACGATTGCACTGTCAAACAAGATCCAAATTATATGTATTGTTAATGTTAAGTAGTGGCAATATTAGCAAAAATAGTACCTCACAACCTTTTTGGGATAGAGAAGACATAGCCATTGCATCCTTAGCCATAGAGAGGAAAAATACATATAATGATATATGATGGAAATGTTCTGTCTTCTTTTTGCTTTTCTTCATAGCCATTGCATCCTATTAAGAAGCCAAGTACAACCATCAATGAATTATTACTTAAAAAGAAAATCTAGTTCGTATCAAAATAGTAAAAAATGGAATAAAGATGCGAACTTTAGCATATCTCGTTGTCCGTAGACGCTCATCCAAATACCAAAGGCTGCTGTCAAAATCCTTCAAATCATTAAAATCAATATTAGAATTTGTTATCCATAGTTAATATAAATAAGAAGTAGCAATACTAAAATTATTACACTTTCTATCAAATTATGTAAGGGTTCATTAACTAATTTGGTTAATCAAAGTTTTTAAATTATAATTTGATTATTATTAAAATTTTAAATCTCATTGATTTTAATTTGTTGATTATAAGGATGACTTTTTTATTTTAAAGCATAATATAATTCGATCAAAACAAAATTATAATTTTAAAAATAAATTTTTATGGCTGGGCAAACAGATATAAGAAATAGATTAAAATTATTACACAAATAAATATTTTTAAATAAACTTTTTATAAAGGCCTATTATTGTGGGAAGGAGGAAAAGACAAAATGAAAGTTCCAATGAATTGCAAGAGATAACTTTTTAAATTTCAAACCAATCTTGTCAACTATTAGAATTTATTTGGAAATTATATTAGAATTAGTGTAAATGTTTTTTTTTTTTTACATTGCTATAATCCCTAAAATGAAATTATTTTAAATAAGGAAAAATGATATAATGTCAAAAAATTATTTAATTTATTAGTTGAAAGATTTAGATAGAGACGGAGAATGAGAGAGAAAGAGAGAGAGAGAGAGAAGCTTAATTAATGTGACTAAATTTTTTATTGGAAGGGTTGAGATTCATCAGATCATTTATCATGAATAAATTGAGATAATAAAATCATACTGCTAAAGACTAGACAAATAGATACGTAATGGTAGTTGCTTGAAACTAATAATTATGCTATAACATTATTAAAAGCATTAGTAAAGTAGATAAAATCACATGAAACGGGCTAGAGAGTTTTCGATTATGAATCTTATATTCTAATTCCTCTTCTGAATTCTTCCACCGAAGCCAACGATTGCTTTGTTAAACAAGATCCATTTTATATGTATTGTTAATTTTAAGTAGTTGCCATAAATGTTAGAAAAAAAAAAATAGTTGAGATGTTAGAAAAAATAGTACCTCACAACCTCTTTTGGATAGAGAAGACATAGCCATGGCATCCTTAGCTATAGATAGGATAATACATATCATGATATATGCCATAAATGTTACGTCTTCTTTGTTTCTCTTCAAAGCCATTGCATCCTTTTTAGAAGATAAGTACAACATCAATAGATTATTACTTAAAAAGAAAATTTAATTTGTATCAAAATACTAAAAATGGAGTGAAGGTGCGAACTTTAGCACATCTCATTGTTCGTAGACGATCATCAAAACTTTTTTTATTTCAAAATTCTTTAAATAAGAATTTATATTATAAAATAATTGGTCAAAACAAAATTCTTCAAATCATTAGAATCAATATTATAATTTATTATCCGGCCATAGTTAATATAAATAAGAAGTAGTAATGTTAAAATTATTACACTTTCTATCAAATTATGTAAGGGTTCATTAATTAATTTAGTTAATAAAAGTTTTTAAATTATACCTTGATTATTAATAATATTATAAATCTCATTGATTTTATGGTTATAAGGATGATTATACTATTTTAAAGCATAAAATAATCGGTCAAAACAAAATCATTATTTTAAAAATAAATTTTTTCTGGTCGAGTAAACAAATATAAGAAATAGTTTAAAATTATTATAGAAATAAATATTTTTAAAAGAACTTTTTTATGAAGGCCTATTATTATGGGAAGGCTGCTTATTATAAAAAGGACAAAAATGAATGCCCCCAATCGCAAGAAATAACTTTTTTTTTTAATTTCAACAAGTGGCGTGACCAACCTTTCCAGATAACAGAGATTATTTAGAAATTCTATTAGAATTAGTGTAAAATTTATTATATAATTCTATAATGCTAAAGTAAAACTAATTTAAATAGGTAAAAATTTGATATAATCCTCAAAAGTTATTTAATTTGTTAGCTCAATAATTAAGATAGAGAAGTAGAAAGAGATAGAGAAAATATTTGAATTTTATTTTGGAATGATTTCATCTACATACCTTATCTTTATATACATGTGTTATGCCTTTTTTGAAATGAAACTCTTCCAAATGAATGATCAAAAGCTTCATCTGGATCGGGCATGAGTCGGTCACTGTAAATAAATTCAAACTTTAAGAGTGCCTAGAATATTATTCAAAATTTTTCACTAACATGAGAGAGAGAGGTTTAATTAATGTGACTAAATTTTGTATTTGAAGGGTTTCATTCATGTACCTTTTCTTCATAAGTGATAGCATGCCATAGGTCCCACCTCCACCCCCCACCACCACCACCACCACCTCCACCCCCACCCCCCTTCCCCACCACCACCCACCGCCTCCACCCCCCCCCCTCCCCCCCCCCGCACCCCCCCACCCCCCCCCCCCCCCCCCCCCCACCCCCCCCCCCCCCAACATTACTTTTTTTTTTACACATACCTACTCCTACCCTAACCCCTACCCACTACCCCTACTCCACTACATGAAAATCATCTATTACCGGCGGAATTTCCGGAGGATTTATTTCCGACAGATTTTCTGGTTCGTCACAAAAAAAAAGAATTTGGTTGGTGGGCATGCAGAAATTTTGCAAGCAAATGCAGGGGATAGAGTTCGAACCTAGCCTTGTGAGAAGGCGTGGTGGGCCAAAGCGCAAATCGATGCGGGCTTTCGGAAAACACAAGCGAAGCGGGTATGTGCGGACTGGGCTGGGCTAACAGGCAGGGCAACTCACGTTGCGGGAGTGCAAGCAGGGTGGGTCAGAGGAAGTTGGGCTGGGCGGGCCCTGCTAGCAGCGTAAGCGGGGGGCATAGCATGTGCGTTTAGGCGTGGGGTTGCGGGCATGCCGGGGTTTAGGCTGGGACGACAAGTCTTGAAATTTTCTTTTTAATTGTTCCGGCGGCTTTTTTGCCGGCACACGGTCGAACAAATTTTCGGTGGAAATAAAATGCCAGAAAATCCAGCATTTTTTTTCACCAAAAATTTTTTCCGACGCGTGTTTTACCGGCAAAAAATTTTTCGCCGAAAATCCGCCGGAAGATTTCAAAATTCGCCGAAAAATCAGTCGGTAATACTTGACTTTTTTGTAGTGCTCCTACCCTTAACCTCACCCCCTACCACTATCCCTAACTCTACCTCTTACCTCTACCCCCTACACATATACAACTGTCTACCCTACCCCTAACACCTACACCTACCACAACCATGCACCTACACCTACCTCTATAGCTACGTACCCCTTTCACCTATACCTACTTCCACCCTCCACCCCTCGATCCACCTATACCTACCCTAACTTCCCTAAACCTACACTTACCTAAAACCCCCTTTACACCTACACCTACACCTACTTTTATCCCTCTACGTACACCTACTCACCTACATCTAGTTCTATCCCCCTACCCATATCTACTCTTACCTTTTTTTTTTTCTTTCATACTTCATTCAATCATAGGGGTGTATCTACTCTTACTTACCTATACCTACACCTACTCATATCCCCAACCTACACCTAGTCCTTACCTATGTTACCCAACCCCTACATAGGCTGCAAGAGCAAGTGTAATTGTGCAAGCATGAGTGTGTAAGGAATGGTCTTCAGGGCTAGGGCTAGGGCAAGTGCAAATGCATGTTGGTAAGGGAGAGGCCACAAGGGAGTCATTGAGGGAGAGGTTGTGAGGGTAATGACGAGAGTGAGGGAGATGGAAAGTTAGGGCGAGTGCAAGCTGGTAAGGGTGAGGGTGAGAGCGATTGCGTATGCATGAGCGAGAGAGGGTGAGGTTATGAGGGCGAGGGTGAGGGTTATAGTAAGGGTGAGGCCAAATGTGAGCGCGAGCGAGCAAGGGAAAGTGGGAGCACGAGTGGGCAAGGGAGAGGCCGTGAGGGCAAGTGCAACTATGCAAGCACGAGAAGGCAAAAGGGCGAGGCCGCATGGACGAGTATGAAGGCGAGCTGGTAATGGTGAGCCGACGAGCCCCATCACCTACCTCCCCTCCCTTTCTCTCTCTCTCTCTCTCTCTCTCTCTCTCTCTCTCTCTCTCTCTCTCTCTCTTCTCTCTCTCTCTCTCTGATGAAATGGATTTATCATCAGGAATGGATTTGCAAGGGAGTTTTATAATGCCCGAGTAAAAAATCTTTGTAACATGATTGAAGGGGAGAGGGAGACAAATGGATCAAAACTCCAACTTCTTTCCTCTTATTTGGGGCCAACTCAAATTGCTCAGTCAAAGAGATAACTTTCCAATCAAATATTGGCCCACGTAATTATATAAGATATGCTTTGATGGAAACTTTTTCAAAAATATTTTTTATATGTTTTCTTTCATACATTACATAAAAAGAAAATGGGAATTGTCTGAATAAAAATAAGAATGATATGCATATATTCAAATGTTATTCTCTATATATAATAATGAATAAAATTAAATACCACAGTTAGATACGGCCATTGTTCCATTTCTGTTCAAACTTAAGATAAGTTGGCATCAAATACTTTCATTCTTTCACAATTCTCATCTCCAATTGGTGAATGCATTTCGAGATCACACGAAATATTGAAATTATAAATTAAAACTTAATCTATAATATGAAATAATTAAATTTAAGCAAATTAAATCATAATTTAAAATAAAAACTATATTTTGAAAGCAAAACAAAATTTAAATTTACAAAATTTGACACCGCTCATATTAATAGAGTATATTTGTTCTTTGAAATTTATTACAATTGATAAGTCATCATGAAATTATCTTGATCGGGCATGAATCTCGAGGCAAAACCCAACCCGGAAACTTCAAAAATTAAATCTGAGTACACCTGAACTTCGATTTCAGCAAGCTTATAGTCAAACTAAGCGTCTCGGATATACGAACCTAACGACACCAAATTCAACTCGATTCGAGCCCAAATGAGTCTAAATCGATTTGAGGGACAAAGGGTAAAGCTAGGGCTGCAAGCGAACCAAACGTTCGACGAACTACTCGTTGTTCGGTTCGATTAAAGCTCGTTCGTGATCGTTTAATTAACTAACAAACAAGCTTGAACAATATTTTAAATACTCGATTCTTAAATAAACAAGCTTGAACACTAATGCGTTCAGCTCGTTTATGTTCGCGAACAACATCAGTTGATGTTCATGAACAAGCTCGATAAAAAGCTCGATTCGGGTTCGATTAAATATAAAAACTTTAATTATACCATAATAATATAATTATTTTTTATTAATAAATTTTAAAGTAATAAAATATTATAACATATGTTTAATAAATTAAATTTTACATTTTTATAAAAATTATATTAAATATGTTTAAGTAGGATTTAGGAAGTGCTGAACCGGTGAACCTATTGAAATGACGAAAAAAAGCCGGGCTGGGTGAAATTTACTATATTTTTGTAGTTTTGACATATAAACATGCTTTATTTAAGTTTTGGTTTATTATACTCTCCACTTCTATTAACTCATTGGTTTGAATTTCGTTATGTGCTAAATATCAATATGCTTTATTTTATATGATGTATTTGTTTTGATAGTGTGTTTTATTTGGTGTATTTTTTTAATAGTTCTGACATAACCATTGAAGTCTTGTTACAAATCCAGAAGATAATCTTTCAGCTATCGTACCAAATGGAGAGAAATGTAACGGGTAAGCTTCTTTTGAAAATATATTCATATAAATTAATCATATTTTCATTTTAAATATACAATTGCTTTTATTTTAGAAATTTCATTTCATGAACAAGAAATATTTCATATTTGTCCATGTTTGTTAGATTGTTTGTTTAGAATGTTCATGAACAAATTTAATTTTTGCTTGTTCAATTGATTGTTTGCGAAATATGTTCACGAACATAGCTTGTTTAAAGCTCGATAAGCACTAAACAAACGAACATGAACCAAACATGAACACCCTTAAATTAAATGAACCAAACATGATCACAAATAATAAAGCTCGAATCAAACACGAACCAAACATGAACAAGCTAATGTTAAACAAACACAAACATGAACACTCACATACTCGGCTCGGCTCGGTTCGTTTGCAGTCCTAGGTAAAGCATCGCGGGACAAAATAGCAACACCATCAACACTATCATCCTTACCACCCGAAAGGTTCACATTATTTTCCACATCAATTTCCACATTCTCAAGAGCTAAGTTAGATGGAGGGGGATCCACATTAGCCAACTGAACCACAGGCTTCACACCAAAAGTCGTAGGCGAATGAGTGGGTTCAACAAAAATAACTTGCTCAGCCTCAACAATAGAAGAAGGGACAATCAGATCAGAGTCAATAGAATCCTTATTAGCAACCTTAGTCGGCACTGGTAAGTCAACCCCAGGACGGCAATTACCAACCATAATTTAATCTATAATACAGAATAATTAAATTTCAATCAAATTAAATAAAAATAAAAATAACAAAATTAAAAAAAAAAACAACAAAATTTGATACAGCTTTTTCATATCTCAATATGATTATTCTTTGATATTCATTAAATTATTATATTATGTTAATGAAAATAAAAATTTACATTAAATGTTTTTATGATATTATAAAAAATGTAAATTAAACCAAATAAAATATTTTGAGGATCATTTTTATTCGACACATTGAAATCGTCAAAATGGTCCCAATAAGATTGTTAGTTGGCATCTAAATAAACACCATTTTGGAGTGGTTTGGTGGTGAACTTTTCTTTTCTTCAAAAATGAGCTTAAATACTTTGCACTGCATTTGAAATTCCTTTATTTCTTTTTCATCCAACTAATTTTCAAAACTCCTGCAAATAAAATACTTTATTCCTTTATTTCCAAATGCATTCTAATAACATTTATAAAACAATCTTTCATACATATGATGAATTACATATTTTTAATTTTATATATAAATAACCTTTAAAAATAGAAGAAATAAATAAAATAAGTTAATTGCATTTTCATTTTTAAGCCGCATCAAGACCAACTAGGCGAGAGGTTTCGAACAATGATAGCAAGTGAACAATGATTGTCTACTATGTCTATATCAAATTATATTATGAAGAAAGTTTTCTAAAAAAATTAGAAGAGAATGAAAATATAATTAAAGTAAATTAAGACAAAGCATTTTATATTAATTTCATATCAAAACGTAAATAAAATAAATTAAAAATAGAAATAATTCTAAATTAATAGTTATGCATATAACTTAGACTTATCCGATACCAGTTATTCTTTTTATATCAAATGTCATTAATTAATGATGTCCAATAATTTAGCATTGAATCATCTTCTTGAAATTAACTAATTCCTATATAAATATTATTTTCTTTTAAATATTGTACTTCTTGTGAGAGTTAGTACAATGCAAGCTATGTATTTCTTCTTTTTAACTTTTTGCATTTGCTATTCATCAAATCAGAGAGTAGAGGATTAAAAAATAAAATGAAGAAGCAATTGCTGGACTAAAAAATGAATCAATTTAGTTGTTTACATTGTGATCGTAAATATTGTTGTTGGGTAGTCGAAATTGATTAGATCATTTCTAATGAATTAATGTGTATAATACAACCATATTGCTAGCGACTACTCCAATACAAAGATAATGGAAGCTGTTGGAAGCTAATAATTATGGTATAACATTATTAAAAGTAGTACTAAAAAAGCTAAAATCACATGAAACGAGTCGGAGAGTTTTCGATTATGGATCTTCTTCTAATTCATCTTCTGAATCCTCCTGCCAATGCCAAAAACGATTGCACTGTTAAACAAGATCCAGTTTATATGTATTGCTAATGTTAAGTAGTCGCAATGTTATTAGCATAAATAGTACCTCACAATCTTTTTGGGATAGAGAAGACATAGCAAATGCATCCTTAGCCATAGACAGGAAAATACATATCATGATATATACAGGGAATGTTATGCCCTTCTTTATTTCTCTTCATAGCCATTGCATCATTTTCAGAAGCTGAGTACATTAATCATCAATGGATTGTTACTTAAAAAGAAAATATAATTCATATCAAAATACTAAAAATGGAATGAAGTGCGAACTTTAGCATATCTCATTGTTTGTAGATGATCCAAACACCAAAGGCTGTCGTCGAAATCCTTTAAATCATTAGAATCAATATTAGAATTTGTTATCCATAGTTAATATAAACAAGAGGTAACAATGTTAAAATTATTATACTATCTATCAAATTATGTTAGGGATCATTAATTAATTTGGTTAATTAAGGTTTTTAAATTATATTAAATATTAATTAGATTTTAAATGTCATTGATTTTATGCTTTTAAGGATGATTATTTTATTTTAAAGAATAATATAATTGATCAAAACATAATCATTTTTTCGAGAAATAAATTTTTATGACTGGGCAAACAAATATTATAAATAGATTAAAAGTATTACATAATAAATGTTTTTAAATAAACTATTTTATAGAGGCCTATTAGTATGGGAAGGAGGCTTATGGTGGAAAGAACAAAATGAAAGTGCCAACCAATTGCAAGAAATAACTTTTTTAATTTCAACAAGAAAGGGGACCAATCTTGCCAACTATTAGAATTTATTTAAAATAAAAATTAGAAAATCTAATTTGTATCAAAATACTAAAAGTTGAATGACGGTACGAACTTTAGTGTATCTAGTTGTTCGTAGACTCTCATCCTAACACCAAAGGCCGCTATCAAAATCCTTCAAATCATTAGAATAAATATTAGAATTTGTTATCCAAGTTAATATAAACAAGAAATAGAAAGTTAAAATTATTACACTTTCTATACAATTATGTTATGGTTCATTAATTAATTTGGTTAATTAAAGTTTTTAAATTATACTTTGAATATTAGTAAGGTTTTAAATCTTATTGATTTTATGCTTTTATGAATTATTATTTTATTTAAAAGAATAATATAATTGATGAAAACAAAATCATTTTTTCGAGAAATAAATTTTTATGTTTAGAAAATAGATTAAAGTATTACATTAAAAAATGTTTTTAGATAAAATTTTTAAAAAAGGTCTATTATTATGGGAAGGTGACTTATGATGGAAAGGACAAAATGAAAGTGCCAACCAATTGTAAGAAATAACTTTTTTAATTTCAATCAGCAATGGGACCAACTGAAATGCCCAACAATGAAATTATTTTAAATATGGAAATAATGATATAATCCCATAAAATTATTTAATTTGTTAAATAAAAAATTGAGAAAGAGATGGAGAAAGAGAGAGAAAAAATATCTTAATTTTGTTTTGGAATGATTTCATCGATACGTACCTTACCTTTATAGGTTATACCTTGCCATTAATGGTACCACTCTCTCATCCCGACATGTGTATACGTTTGTAAAGTCTTTTTGAAATGAAACTCTTCCAAATGAATGATCAAAAGCTTCATCTAGATCGGGCTTGAGTCGGTCACTATAAATAATTTCAAAACTTTAAGAGATATAGATGGAGAAAGAGAGAGAAAAAAAGCTTAATTAATGTGATTAGATTTTGTAATAGAATGGTTTCATACCTGTACATTATTTTCATAATTGATAGCATGCCATTGGTCCCACCATCATTACTGGATTAAAAAACACTAAAACAAATAATTTAGTTGGTTGCATTGTGATCGTGAATATTGTTGTTGGGTGGTTGAAATTGATCAAATCATTTCTCATGAATTAAAAAGGAGTAATAAAATCATCCATACGGCTAGCGACTACTTCAATACAAAGGTAATGGCAGCTACTGGAAGCTTTTAATTATGTTATAGCATTATTAAAAGTAGTAAAGTGGCTAAAATCACCTGAAACGAGATGGAGAGTTTTCGATTATAGATCCTCTTCTAATTCATCTTTTGAATCCTCTTGCCAATGCCAACGATTGCACTGTCAAACAAGATCCAAATTATATGTATTGTTAATGTTAGTGGCAATATTAGCAAAAATAGTACCTCACAACCTTTTTGGGATAGAGAAGACATAGCCATTGCATCCTTAGCCATAGAGAGGAAAATACATATAATGATATATGAAGGAAATGTTCTGTCTTCTTTGCTTTTCTTCATAGCCATTGCATCCTATTAAGAAGCCAAGTACAACCATCAATGAATTATTACTTAAAAAGAAAATCTAGTTCGTATCAAAATAGTAAAAATGGAATAAAGATGCGAACTTTAGCATATCTCGTTGTCCGTAGACGCTCATCCAAATACCAAAGATTGCTGTCAAAATCCTTCAAATCATTAAAATCAATATTAGAATTTTTTATCCATAGTTAATATAAATAAGAAGTAGCAATACTAAAATTATTACACTTTCTATCAAATTATGTAAGGGTTCATTAACTAATTTGGTTAATTGAAGTTTTTAAATTATAATTTGATTATTATTAAAATTTTAAATCTCATTGATTTTAATTTTATGCTTTTAAGGATGGCTATTTTATTTTAAAGCATAATATAATCGATCGAAACAAAATTATAATTTTAAAAATAAAATTTTATTGTTGGGCAAACAGATATAAGAAATAGATAAAAATTATTACATAAATAAATGTTTTTAAATAAACTTTTTATAAAGGCCTATTATTGTGGGACGGAGGAAAAGACAAAATGAAAGTGCCAATGAATTGCAAGAGATAACTTTTTAAATTTCAAACCAATCTTGTCAACTATTAGAATTTATTTGGAAATTATATTAGAATTAGTGTAAATGTTTTTTTTTTTTACATTGCTATAATCCCTAAAATGATATTAATTTAATTAAATAAAAATGATATAATCTCAAAAAATTATTTAATTTATTAGTTGAAAGATTTAGATAGAGACGGAGAGAGAGAGAGAGAGAGAGAGAGAGAGAGAGAGAGAGAGAGAGAGAGAGAGAGAGAGAGAAGCTTAATTAATGTGACTAAATTTTGTATTGGAAGGGTTGAGATTCATCAGATCATTTCTCATGAATAAATTGGGATAATAAAATCATACTGCTAAAGACTACACAATTAGATACGTAATGGTAGTTATTTGAAGCTAATAATTATGCTATAACATTATTAAAAGTATTAGTAAAGTAGATAAAATCACATGAAATGGGCTGGAGAGTTTTCGATTATGGAACTTATTCTAATTCTCTTATGAATTCTCTCGCCGATGCCAACGATTGCTCTGTTAAACAAGATCCATTTTATATGTATTTTTAATATTAAGTAGTTGAGATGTTAGAAAAAATAGTACCTCGCAACCTCTTTTGGATAGAGAAGACATAGCCATTGCATCCTTAGCTATAGATAGGAGAATATATATCATGATATATGCCGGAAATGTTATTTCTTCTTTGTTTCTCTTCAAAGCCATTTCATCCTTTTCAGAAGATGAGTACAACTATCAATAGATTATTACTTAAAAAAGAAAATTTAATTTGTATCAAAATACTAAAATGGAGTGAAGGTGCGAACTTTAGCACATCTCGTTGTTCGTAGACGATTATCCAAACACCAGTGGCTGCTATCAAAATCCTTCAAATCATTAGAATCAATAATATAATTTGTTATCCATAGTTAATATAAACAAGAAGTAGTAATGTTAAAATTATTACACTTTCTATCAAATTATGTAAGGGTTCATTAATTAATTTAGTTAATAAAAGTTTTTAAATTATACTTTGAATATCAATAATATTATAAATCTCATTGAATTTATGGTTATAAGGATGATTATATTATTTTAAAGCATAAAATAATCGGTCAAAACAAAATCATTATTTTAAAAATAAATTTTTTCTGGACGAGCAAACAAATAAAGAAATAGTTTAAAATTATTATAGAAATAAATATTTTTAAAAGAACTTTTTTATGAAGGCCTATTATTATGGGAAGGCTGCTTATCATAAAAAGGACAAAAATGAAAGTGCCCCCAATCGCAAGAAATAACTTTTTTTTAATTTCAACAAGTGGCGTGACCAACCTTTCCAGATAATAGAGATTATTTAGAAATTCTATTAGAATTAGTGTAAAATTTATTATATATAATTCTATAATGCTAAAGTAAAAACTAATTTAAATAGGTAAAAAATTTGATATAATCCTCAAAAGTTATTTAATTTGTTAGCTCAATAATTAAGATAGAGAAGTAGAAAGAGATAGAGAAAATATTTGAATTTTATTTTGGAATGATTTCATCTACATACCTTATCTTTATATACATGTGTTATGCCTTTTTGAAATGAAACTCTTCCAAATGAATGATCAAAAGCTTCATCTAGATCGGGCATGAGTCGGTCACTGTAAATAAATTCAAAACTTTAAGAGTGCCTAGAATATTATTCAAAATTTTCACTAACATGAGAGAGAGAGGTTTAATTAATGTGACTAAATTTTGTATTTGAAGGGTTTCATTCATGTACCTTTTCTTCATAAGTGATAGCATGCCATAGGTCCCACCTCCACCCCCCCCACCACCACCACCACCACCTCCACCCCCACCCCCCCCATCCCCACCACCACCACCGCCTCCACCCCCCTCCCCCCCCCCCCCCCCCCCCCCCCCCCCCCCCCCCCCCCCCTCCACCCCCCCCCCCCCCACCACCACCACCACCTCCAACATTACTTTTTTTTTTTTACACATACCTACTCCTACCCTAACCCCTACCCACTACCCCTACTCCACTACATGAAAATCATCTATTACCGGCGGAATTTCCGAAGGATTTATTTCCGACAGATTTTCTGGTTCGTCACAAAAAAAAAGAAATTGGTTGGTGGGCATGCAGAAATTTTGCAAGCAAATACAGGGGATAGAGTTCGAACCTAGCCTTGTGAGAAGGCGTGGTGGGCCAAAGCGCAAATCGATGCGGGCTTTCGGAAAACACAAGCGAAGCAGGTATGTGCGGACTGGGCTGGGCTAACAGGCAGGGCAACTCACGTTGCGGGAGTGCAAGCAGGGTGGGTCGGAGGAAGTTGGGCTGGGCGGGCCCTGCTAGCAGTGTAAGCGGGGGGCATAGCATATGCGTTTAGGCGTGGGGTTGCGGGCATGCCGGGGGTTTGGGCTGGGACGACAAGTCTTGAAATTTTCTTTTTAATTGTTCCGGCGGCTTTTCTGCCGGCACACGGTCGAACAAATTTTCGGTGGAAATAATCTGCAAGAAAATCCAGCATTTTTTTTCACCAAAAATTTTTTCCGACGCGTGTTTTACCGGCAAAAAATTTTTCGCCGAAAATCTGCCGGAAGATTTCAAAATTCGCCGAAAAATCAGTCGGTAATACATGACTTTTTTGTAGTGCTCCTACCCTTAACCTCACCCCCTACCACTATCCCTAACTCTACCTCTTACCTCTACCCCCTACACATATACAACTGTCTACCCTACCCTAAACACCTACACCTACCACAACCATGCACCTACACCTACCTCTATAGCTACGTACCCCTTTCACCTATACCTACTTCCACCCTCCACCCCTCGATCCACCTATACCTACCCTAACTTCCCTAAACCTACACTTACCTAAAACCCCCTTTACACCTACACCTACACCTACTTTTATCCCTCTACGTACACCTACTCACCTACATCTAGTTCTATCCCCCTACCCATATCTACTCTTACCTTTTTTTTTTCTTTCATACTTCATTCAATCATAGGGGTGTATCTACTCTTACTTAACCTATACCTACACCTACTCATATCCCCAACCTACACCTAGTCCTTACCTACATTACCCAACTCCTACGTACATAGGCTGCAAGAGCAAGTGTAATTGTGCAAGCATGAGTGTGTAAGGAATGGTCTTCAGGGCTAGGGCTAGGGCAAGTGCAAATGCATGTTGGTAAGGGAGAGGCCACAAGGGAGTCATTGAGGGAGAGGTTGTGAGGGTAATGACGAGAGTGAGGGAGATGGAAAGTTAGGGCGAGTGCAAGCTGGTAAGGGTGAGGGTGAGAGCGATTGCGTATGCATGAGCGAGAGAGGGTGAGGTTATGAGGGCGAGGGTGAGGGTTATAGTAAGGGCGAGGCCAAATGTGAGCGCGAGCGAGCAAGGGAAAGTGGGAGCACGAGTGGGCAAGGGAGAGGCCGTGAGGGCAAGTGCAACTATGCAAGCACGAGAAGGCAAAAGGGCGAGGCCGCATGGACGAGTATGAAGGCGAGCTGGTAATGGTGAGTCGACGAGCCCCATCACCTACCTCCCCTCCCTTTCTCTCTCTCTCTCTCTCTCTCTCTCTCTCTCTCTCTCTCTCTCTCTCTTTCTCTCTCTCTCTCTCTGATGAAATGGATTTATCAGGAATGGATTTGCAAGGGAGTTTTATAATGCCCGAGTAAAAAATCTTTGTAACATGATTGAAGGGGAGGGAGACAAATGGATCAAAACTCCAACTTCTTTCCTCTTATTTGGGGCCAACTCAAATTGCTCAGTCAAAGAGATAACTTTCCAATCAAATATTGGCCCACGTAATTATATAAGATATGCTTTGATGGAAACTTTTTCAAAAATACTTTTTATATGTTTTCTTTTATACATTACATAAAAAGAAAATGGGAATTGTCTGAATAAAAATAAGAATGATATGCATATATTCAAATGTTATTCTCTATATATAATAATGAATAAAATTAAATACCACAGTTAGATACGGCCATTGTTCCATTTCTGTTCAAACTTAAGATAAGTTGGCATCAAATACTTTTATTCTTTCACAATTCTCATCTCCAATTGGTGAATGCATTTCGAGATCACACGAAATATTGAAATTATAAATTAAAACTTAATCTATAATATGAAATAATTAAATTTAAGCAAATTAAATCATAATTTAAAATAAAAACTATATTTTGAAAGCAAAACAAAATTTAAATTTACAAAATTTGAGACCGCTCATATTAATAGAGTATATTTGTTCTTTGAAATTTATTACAATTGATAAGTCATCATGAAATTATCTTGATCGGGCATGAATCTCGAGGCAAAACCCAACCCGGAAACTTCAAAAATTAAATCCGAGTACACCTGAACTTCGATTTCAGCAAGCTTATAGTCAAACTAAGCGTCTCGGATATACGAACCTAACGACACCAAATTCAACTCGATTCGAGCCCAAATGAGTCTAAATCGAAGACTCGAAGTGCTGTTGGAAGGTTTGAATCACAATTTGAGTTACCAAACGGTCTCCGATTTCAACGAGCTTATACTCGAATCGAGCAACTCGATGAGTCAAATCCAACGAGCCCAAGATCACCGAATTCTGACATCACTAAGGCCTTCAAATGCTTGATGAACGGTGAACGATCGTTGGATTCAATATCGGCCGTCCATTCGACCACTCCCTATTTGCCCCTGATCTCACGCCTATTTACGAGCTATGTCACTCCAAAAAATCTATAAATAGAGCACTCATTTCTCATGAGAGGGGCTCCAAGCAAGAGGAGAAGAAGAGAAGGAAGAAGCTCCTCCTCGACCACCGTAGGAGCCTCGCCGGACCAACGCCGGAGCTTCGCGGGACCACCACATGAGGCCCTCACCTTCGCTAGAGACCTTCACCTTCATTAGAAGCCCTCACCTTCGTCAGACCACCACTTGAGGCTCTCAGCTCCCATGAACCACCGGCTGACGCCGTTGCTCTGCGGGACCACCACTCACTACAGGAATACAGCTCATTTCCAACAGAATTTCTGGCGGAAGTAAAATTGTCACAAATTTCGGATAGATTTTCCGGCGGAGTTCCTGCGGATTTTTTTCAATGAATTTCCGACATAATTTTTGACAGGTTTTTCGACGAATTTTTTCCGAAGAAATTTCCGGCGGATTTTCGACGGAAATTAAAAATTAAATATTTTTATTTTAAAATATAACTTAAATTATTGAATTTAATAACTTAAATTATAATTTAATTATTTAATAACAAAAATGAAATGATTTAAATTTAAACTTAAATTACAAAAAAAATTAAAATTATTTATATTGTTAAATTAAGTTAATTAATTTTAAATTTTTTTTGTTAAATTAAATTAACTGATTTTATAATTAATAGGTAATAGGTTAAATAATTTAAAAGTAACAAAAATAATAGTTTTTGATTTCAGACTAGTTGGCAGATGTAGCGCGAGTGGGAGAGGTGGGCGGGGTTCGAATCCCGCCAAAGGTGGGCAGTTCCGCTGTTCACGCGGTCAGGCGAGTCGGTTCACGCGGAAGGCAGTTCACGCTGGGTTAATGGGCGGGCTGGGGCCTTGGTTCGTCCGTGGATGTGGGAGTAGCGGGAGCAGCCGGAGCCGGGACCACGGTCGGGCAGGCTTGGGATGGTTAACTGATTTTTTTTTTTTGAATTTCGGCTCATTAAAATTTCGACAGAAATATTTTTCCAGCAAAAATTTCATCAGAAATCCATCAGAAACATTTCCGGCGGATTAATTTACGTCGGAAGTCCTATTACGACGCGAACCAAACCGGCTCACGACATTCTGCCGGAAAGTGCGCCAGAAACCCAGATTTTCATCGGATTTCACTTGTTACCGGCGGATATAAGCGGGTTTTCCTATAGCGACTTGAGGCCCTCACCTTCGCCGGACCACCGTCTAATGCCATTGCTCCGCCGGACCACCACTTAAGACTTTATGCTCCACTAGGACACCACCTGAGGTCCGGACTTATGCTGGGCCACCACTTGTCTCCCAGAGTTCTACCAAAGTACCACCCTATTACAACAGTCTTTCAGACCTCAGTTTCCTACCGACTACGGTCCTTCAGGCCTTCGTCGCCTACTACGGTCCGTCCGACCTCCATCTACTAACAATGGTCTTTCTGACCCATGTCTCCTGCCGACTACGGTCCTTTCGACCTCCGTCGCCTACTATGGTCCTTCCGACCTCCATCAACAGACAACGATCTTTCTGACCCCGGTCTCCTGCCGACTACGATCCTTCCGACCAAATAAATATGTATATGTAACTCCTACCATGTAATGCAATCTATATGATGTACATTTTCTACATCAATCAAAGGTCTCCTCCGAAAAAAGGGCCTCATTTGTAATCGACTGTAAATACTAGTGGATTCATTCAAATTGGGCCAGGCCCCGTGATTTTTCCCCTTTTTCAGGTGTTTTCCACGTAAAAACTCTGGTGTCTCTTATGAATGCTACACCCTCTCACTTATCTGATTGTGTGCTGGATCTTCGTACAATGCTAAGATGTTAAACTATATATTTCTCTACCATCGCAAATACTCCAGGACGCAGCAACAATATAACTTTATGTTAACTATTATGAAAATTTTAATTAAATTAGCTTCTTATAGTATAGTAAAACAGCAAATTAAATTAAATTAAATTAAATAATATAGTGTCATAATTGTCGCGTCCTTGAGTATTCAAGGCGGTAGAGAAAAATAATGTTTAACGTCTTAGCTTTGTACGAAGATCTGACATGCATACAGATAAAAAGAGAGGGTGAAGTATTAACAAGAGACACCAAGATTTTTACGTGAAAACCACTGAAAAGAGGGAAGGACTATAGTTGGTGGGCGACGAGTCGGAAGGACCGTAGTCGACAGTCAATGGAGGTCATAAAGATCGTTGTCTGACTGCGCTTTACCTGAGCATTTGGCTCACTTTACTTAAAATTTCGTGGACACGTGTACATTCAAAATGTCAATATTTTATTGGAGTGAAGACATATCTTTAAGTCCAGTGTCCGGACCTAATAATTTTTCCAAATATTGACACCCAAATGTACAATCATTTCAAATATATTTATATATATTCGAAGATCAGCCATCAGTCATTTATCATAATACTTTTATATCTATAGTTGGTTTACATCAACCCATGGAAATCCAATAATTACTAAAACAATCTTTATATATATATATATATATATATATATATATATATATATATATATATATATATATATATATATATATATATATATATATATATATATATATATATATATATATATATCTATCTATCTATCTATCTCTTGAGCAAGTGTATAAAAAACATTTAATAACCAATATGATCATAAAAGTTAACTTTATAATAAATCATGATCTATATGAAAAAGATTTATTAAATTCAACTATTGCACAAATTTTGCTATCATAAAAGTTAACTCGTTCCTTCGACCTCATGGATCTAAGGAACCCTTGTTGTCACCTCACCAATTCATCTGAGTTACCCAACTGTATAAGAAACTGTCTTATTCATTCATTACACCAGTTGAATAGGAGCAATATATATATATATATATATATATATATATATATATATATATAATATATATATATATATATATATATATATATATATATATATATATATATATATATATATATATATATATATATAATTGTTGGGTGAAATATATATTTTTATTCTGTGCAGTTCAAATTCATGAAAAGTAGGATTTACCATTGCTTAATAAAGACATTGCCATTATATGAACCAAAGAAGGAAGAAGGGGGTTATAATTATCAATAACCTTGCAAAAAGAGTTCAAATCAAAGGTTACTTGAACTCAAAACCCTACTAAGAATTATGGGTAATGGAACCTAACAAAAATAGTAATAAAAATGCTCTATAGCACACATTGCAAAAATACTCAGCATGAACAAAAATTGGTCAATACTAGGAGGATCAATAAAAGAAGAGAGACATGCATATATAACAAGTGATCATAAACTAATTATTTATTAGGATTTTTGGGTTCATAAGTCCTATGGAAGTCCTAATCACATTTTTTACTTTAACACGCTAAATAACCGTGTTTCTCAAATATTTGATTGTGTTGCCTTTCTTTATATTCATTCTCAAAAAGGAGGAAAGTTTGATCCTTGGGCTACGAGAAAGGTTTGTGTTAGTTAATGTCACACTCAATGGAGAATAATACTACTTGCTCCGGGGAAGAAACGTCATCATAAATGATAAATACAATGATTATTTTCCCTTGGATTATTTTTCAAGAAAATCTATCTTAAAATCAACTCCTCATATTCAAATTGAGCTTATACTTGCTTGAAATCTACTTAACCATCATAAAATTGGAGTTACTTTAGAAGATACAACCACTTGATACAACCACTTGATACAATCCTAAAGAATCACTTCTTAGGGCAATATATAAAATTCTATGAGTCTTATTAAAAGAGGCATAATATTTGACTCTTAAAGTATACGCATATGTAGATTGTGTGGGTTCTATAGTTCGGGGTCTTGGTCCTTTTTTTAATAATATTTAACTGGTCTGTAACAACTTTGTTGCATCTGTATTGCGTTTGTAAGAACTTTTCCCTCACGTTCTTGTTATTTCTGAATACAACTTCTATAAACAATAATAATGCAGAATAAATTCCTAAGTTCCCCTAATGGCACAGCTTAAATATCTCCATTATTTTTATAAGTACCCATTGAATCATCCTGCTCCATTTTCCATGATGTGGCATCAGAGAAAGTTATGAGTCCGGATTGAAGAGCTTGTCCTGATGGTAGATGCATCCATGTACCATTTTCTTTGGATATTCCCTACTTTATTTACAAGTTATGTCATTTTTATTGGGACTTTGATATAATTAGTTTTTTATTTATAGCTTTTTTCCTTTCTAAGAACCTAGGGGCGTAAAATATTGATCTGACCCGAAACCCGATATGGATCTGACCAAAAGAATTTTGAGTTTGGGTCAACCTATTTGCCTGATGGGTTGGGTTTGGTTTCATTTTTTGACCTGTTTATAACCAGGTCGAGTTTAGGTTGATCTGGAAACCTGAAATCAGTCCAGATTTGAACCGCGGGCATCAGGTTTTCTTAGTCCGGTCCCGAGTTGCGATAGGTATCATGTGGTCTGGCCTCGGCCCCATGTCCCGCATATCTGGTCTGGCCTTGGCCTCACGTCCGGCACCCATGACCTACCTCCCTTCTATCGCCTGCTGCAGTCCCAGTCACGGCCCGACCGATCAACCCTGCAACCCTTTTGTTGAAATCTTTGACCGGAAGAGTAGGGTCGAGCGCCAACTCCATTTGCAGTTCGAATCATATGACGAACCCCTCGCTTGCAACATCATTGCCAACGACAAGCATCCGTCGCTATGGTTGTTGGAGTTGGTTCCAGCTCAATTGTTTGTGTCTAGGTTTGTGGGTCGCTTCAGATCAACCCAGTAATCCGCATGAGTTGGGTGCAAGTTTGAATTCATGACCCATTTGCAAATCTGGATCGGGTTAGGTTTAACCTATTTGGACTTGGGTCAATTCGAGTTTGACTTGGACCTGACCCGTTGACCCGTTTTGACACCCCCTATAAAAACTCTTATATTATTATTTGGTTTATTATGGTGTATGGAGAGAGCTATAGTTGTGAATGGAGCTGGCTAAATTTATAACCAAAACGTTACAATATTCAATTTAATTCAACTTCTTGTAGATATGAAGAATCGAAAATTGACTTTGGCTTCGTTTGAGACGGCTTTCTTTCTGCTTCTTAAAGAAGCTCTTTAATACAAAAATCAAAATTTTTGTACTAGAAAGTTGCTTTAAGAAGCATAAAAAAGCTGTCCCAAATGAAACTTTAGTTTTTTCAGGAACCTATAAAGGAGAGTAGCGATAGGACGATAAGATTGGCATATATGATGAATGTGAAAGATTGTTTGATCAAAATTGAATGGGCTAGAGGGTTTAATTAAGGATTGCATAAATTAAAATTAAAAAGAAAACTGATCGTTTATGTTTTAGCTCCTATGAGTTTTACTGGTAAAGTGGTTCTGTAATTCTTAAAAAGGTTAGCATTATTATGAAATTATATGATTGCACTTCATTAAAGAGCTCGGTTTATATTTTCCCACCACTTCCGGTCAAAGCACTTCAGTGGACTAGGGTGTTTTAAATTTATCAATATTAAATCAGGCCCCTAAAATTAGTTTTTAGTGTTTTCTAGAAGCTTCTAGGGGAATTGGGGAGGTCCAAAGACGATTCTATCATCAAACATCAATTTCAATGAAGAAATGATGAGCACACAAAATAATTTTTTTTTATATAATAAGAATGATGAGCACACAAAATAAATATCCAAGTTTTAATTTATAAATGAGAGACAAACCCCCTAACCAAATCCAACAACAACAACAAGAAATTTAGAGCATAATAATATAATAACAATCCTAAGTAATTTGATTTTGCTATGGTTCAATTATATAAGACGAGATTAAAAGTTTCTTCTCAATAAAGGGAAGGAAAAATAAAAAGCTTTGCTATCGGCGACTATTGACCAATGAAAAAGAAAAAAAAAAATTTAGAGCCACTGTCAATTGTAGGCTTTCGGTCAAAGGAGAAAGAAGATGTTGAGGAGGGAGTCTCTTCTAAAGATTATTGTGGGGAGTAATGGAGTATTAGCATATAAAACAATGACTGTATTTCCCGTTATGTGTATTTAAGGCTTTACCATTATTTTGTCTCTTCTTCTTTCTCCCTGCTTCTTTCTTCCAAGTTCTCATGGTATCAAGAGCCACAATGGGATATCAAGATTCAGCGGAAGCTTTACCTCCCTCCTCCTCCTCCGATCAAACCGACAACTGCACCACTCCAAGCCACATACCGCAACCCCTAAAGTTCCTTGTCTCCAACATCAAGAACCTTGCTCCTCATCCCCTAACGACAGAGAACTACCCCATTTGGCGTATTCAACTCCTCCAGCAATTCACCGCAAATGGCTACGTCGGCCATCTTACCGGCACCATCACAGCTCCCTCGGACACCACTTCCGCTGCTCATGCTCAATGGCTCCTCGTCGATAGCAATCTTCTCTCCGCTCTCTTCTCAACGGTCTTGCAATCCATTCAACCGTACATTATTACCTCCACCACCAGACAAGAAGCCTGGCCTGTTCTTGAACGCCGCCTTCAACCCACCAGCCACTCTCAGGAAATTCAACTCAAGAAAGAGTTATACTGCGTTCAAATGAAAGATCTGCCCATGCAACAGCTCACCCGCATTAAATCTATTGTGGAAAACATCTCCGCATCCGGTTCGAATCAAATTCCCTTTCAACGCTTGCATGACACTCCTCCGACCTACACACACCTTCGCACGTTTGGCTGCTTATGCTATCCCTAGCTCAGGCCTTATGCCTCGGACAAATTCTCACCGATATCGCATGCCTGCGCCTTCATCGGCTACTCGCCCCTGCACAAAGGGTATAAATGTTACAACATTAACACCGACAGAATCTACATTTCAAGGCATGTTGTCTTCCACGAACAGCATTTTCCCTACAAGAAAGCTTTGCCCACAGATCACTCCACCGCCAACTCTCAGCATACCAACATCCCCCGCTTCTTCTAATTCCCTCCTCTACTATTTCCCAACCCACAGCTCAAATTCAACCTCAGCAAGCCTTCCAACCACCCGCTGCCATTAACAACCCGTGCCTTCCCACCAATTCTGCGCCCCACGAAACTTGTCCAGATCCGAGCAATCTCAGTCAGTCACAACAACCCGCTCCAGTCGTTAACCAGCCTCACCCTATGCAAACCAGACAAAAATCTGGCATCTGCAAACTGAAGCAATTCATCAACCTTCTCACCCAAACCTCCACCCAAAACACCCCCCACAACCTACAACCAAGCTCTTAAAATCGAACACTGGCGTAAAGCCAAGACCTCCAAACTCGATGCCCTCATACACCAAGTTACTTGGTCTCTCATCCCACCACCATCCAAGAAACCGGTCCTAGGCTGCAAATGGACATTTAAAACGAATCTGCTACCCAACGGTCAAGTCGAACGCTACAAAGCCAGGTTGGTCGGTCTCGGGTATGATCACACTACAGGAAAATCATCCATTTCCGACGGCCTTTTCTGGCGGTTCTGTAGTGTTCCGGCAGTTTTCCGGCGGTAAATTATCCGCCGGTAAAAATGGCTTAGGAAAGTAAATTCCGGCCGTTTTTACCAACGGCAAATTATTCCGGCGGCTTTCCGGCGGTCATAAACCGCTGGTCAAATTAAAAAAAAATTCACCGAGCCCGCCACTCCCAAGCTACCGGCGACAGCCCCCGCGCTCCGGGCTCCCGCGCTGCCGGCGACTGCTCCTGCCTCCGCGCTCGCACGGGATGCCGGCGACGCGCCCCCAGCTCCCGCTTTCACGTTGCGTCGGCGACACTCCCGCCCCCGCGCTCTCCCGCTCCCGCTTTCACGCTGCGCCGGCAACACTCCCGCCCACGCGCTTCCCCGCTCCAGCGTGTGTACGCCCGTTCCTGCAGGCCTTGAGGCTCGAACTGGCGTTAGTTGGGAAGAAACTCGGGCTATTGACCGAATTGCTAATTGTCTAAATGTGTTTAAAAAGTCAATATTTTTTATTTAGACTATATTCTAATCGTAAATAAATAAATTTTTAATTATTTTTTAAAAAGGCACTAATTAATTTAAAGTAAAAAATAATATTTAATATAAAATAAAAATTAACTACCTAATTAATTTTAAAATGAGTATTAATTAAATAGTTAATATAACCTTTAATAATTATTTGTTAAATCATTTAAATAGTTTAAAATTTTATTCATTTTCATTAAATTTTTAAAAGCCGCCGGAAAATTCCATGGGAAAAAACCGTCGGAAATGCACCAGAAAGCCGCCGGAAATGTGTTAGAAATTGGGCATCAACTACACCGAGACGTTCAGCCCCATAGCCAAGATGCCGACAATACGTCTCTTGCTAACTCTTGCTCTCCATCGTCAATGGCCAATGTTCCAACTCGACATATCAAACGCTTTCTTACATGGAGATCTCCTCCGACGACATCTACATGCGACAGCCTCCCGGCTTCATCGATCCACAAAATCAAACTGCGGTGTGTAAACTCCATAAATCACTATATAGGCTCAAGCAGGCGCCTCGACAATGGTTCCAAAAACTTACAAGCTTTCTTCAATCGCAAAGCTTTACTTCAGCCGCTCCGACCGTCTCTCCTTCTCCTCAACACTAATCAAACTCAACTTTATATTCTCATTTATGTTGATGACTTCTTAGTGACAGGTAATGATGCCTCGGCCATTCGGCGTCTCCTACAACAACTCCAATCTCAACTCGCCCTCAAGCAACTTGGCAGCATTTCACTCTTCCTCGGTATCCAAGTAATTCAATCCAAAACCGGTTACTTTCTATCACAAAAACACTATGCTACAAAGCTTCTCGATGATGAAGGATATAAACACTACAAACCTGCTCCGACACCGATCACACCGCCATCCAAACAGCAAGCGGTGAACAATCAACCCTTCCAAGATCTATCCCTTTACCGACGTCTCGCTGTTCACTACACTACCTCTCTATTACATGGCCGAACATCGCCTTTGCCACAAACCGAGTGTGTCAACACATGCAAAATCCGACCAAATAAGATTTCAAAGCACTCAAATGCCTTCTTCGTTACATCAATGGCACTCTCTCATTTGGCTCACCAATCACCACCGGAACTCTAGACTTACACTCTTACTCAGATGCGGACTGGGCGTCCGACGCAACGGACCGAAAATCCATCTCAGGATTTTGCACTTTTCTCGGTCCAAATCTCATATCCTGGACAGTTAAAAAGCAAGCCCCCATTGCAAAATCATCAATTGAAGCCGAGTATAGGTCCCTCTCTGCTGCCACCTCGGAGGTCATTTGGCTTCGTCGCCTCGCTGCCGAGCTCAATCTCCTGCAGCCATCTCCGACAACTATACATTGCGACAACACCTCAGTCATAGCAATAGCCAAAACCCCCATCTTCCACGCAAGGACAAAACACATTGAGATCGACTAACACTTCATACGTCAACAAATCAGCTCCGGTGACATCAAGCTCGCTCACATCTCTTCCAAAGACCAAATAGCGGACATTCTAACCAAACCGTTCTCTATCACTCGATTCAATGAACTACGAAGCAAATTAACCATTCGATCTTCTAATGCTTAATTTGAGGGACGCTATTAGAATATAAAACAATTTTTGTATTTACCATTATGTGTATTTACGGCTTTACCTTTATTTTCTATATATATTTAAACCACTGTATTCTGCCTGATTCAAGTAATATACATTTCTTTGCTATTTCCACTTCCGTCTCCCTGTCTCTTCTTCTTTCTCCCGTCTTCTTTCTTCCAAGCTCTCTAGGAGAACCCAAAGTAATGAGGAGAAAGGCCTTGATTGGTGCAATGGTAGAAACAAGACGAGGATTATGATGCCCCAACACCGTTGCTCTTCATAATTATGAGTCAAATTCATGTGATTCTGGATAATGCGGGTTAAGTCGCACAATGGATTTAGATCAGTTTGGTTCAACTTGGCCTGGTTTGGCTTGGTTCAAATTATTTCAACAATATACCAAAGAGAGCTTTGTAATCAATATTTCTATTCATATTATGTTCTTAAACATCTTTATATAGAGGAATTATAGTCTGACATAAAAAAATAACACCTCCTACAATAACACAATTAAATAATTTATAATGATATATTTTGGAATGGCTCATTTTAGGAAGGAAGACAAGACTTTCTGAGCTCCAATACATCTGAGTATTTCCTCTTCCAAATAATACCGGTCTGTAAAACATTAGAATCAAATTATTAGTGTTAGAATATGTTATCCATAATGAAAGTAGCAGCAAACTGAGAGAGAGATAAATGTTACAATGATTTATTTTGAAACGCCTAATTAAGTGAACAACAACACCTCTTCCAAAATATAGCGGCGCTAGCACGGGTGCCGGCTCCGAATCAAATTATTAGAAAGAAACTATCAGTGTTAGAATACGCTATCCATAATTAAAATAGTATCCATGTTAAAATTCTTACACTTGATTTCATATAAAACTATATAAAGATTAATTAACTAATTTTGTTTTGAAGCTTACAAATTATATTTTGAATATTAATAAAGTTATAAATCTCATTGATTTTAAATTCATACATGTATCACTTCCCTAAGAAATCTAGCATCCCTCCATACCCGTAAACCAATCGAATCAGTATTAGAATTTGTTATTCATAGTTGATTAATATAAGTAATAGTAATGTTAAAAATTCATGCAGCCAATCAAATGAGTCCAAAAATCCGAATCAAATATGTAAGTGAAAAAAAATATACTTTTAAATGATTTATTTTATAAAGGCTTATTATAGAAAGGAGGAAATGAAGGTGCCAACCCAATCATCAAGCGTAGCAATATGAGCGATCCAATTCACCTGCAAACAATTAGAATACTATTAGTGTTTTTTTATTCACAATTAATATAAGTAGTAATAGTTAGTAATGTTTGAAGCAGTCAATGAAATATGCTCAATTTGAAGACAACCCACAACCAAATCCAAGAAGAAGAAGAAGAAGAAGAAGAAATTTAGAGCAGAAATAATGTTCTAAATTAAGTTGATGTAACTATTGCTATTGCTAAATAATAACATGTCCTTAAATTAACCTCTTTATAAAGAGGAATTATAGTCTGACATAAGAAAATAACAACTTCCACCATACCCAAAATAAATATTTTATATTTTAGAAAGGATTATTATAGGAAGGACGGGAAGACTTAGTAAGCTCCAACACATCTGATTATTTCCTCTTTCAAATACTAAGGCTTCTTTTGGGAACACTTATTTGCTGCATTCTAAAACGGCTTTCTAATACAAAAATTTTTTGAATTTAAAATATTTGTAATAAAAAGTAGTTTTATAAAGTAGCAAAAACGTTGTTCCAAATGAAGCCTAAATATGCAAAACATTAGCCTAAAGAACACAACCTCTTCCAAAATAATCTTTTCGTAAAAATCGCCACCCCATGGCTGTTTTGTTTTATGCAAACCATTAGAATCAAACTATCAGTGTTAGAATATGTTATTCATAGTTAAAGTAATAGCAATGCTAAAAATTCTTACACTTCATAATTAGTATTAGAATATATTCAACAAATATTTTATGCTAAGCGACTAACATAAGTATGTGTCATCACAAATTTATCGTCATAGGATATATGTTATATACTGACTTATGAATAATATCACCCCTTTATAGGATTTTCTTAAAAGACATTAAATAGTAGTCGAGCATTAGTTTTCAAAAATGATCATGGAAAGGCTACATGCATATGGGCAAAGCCCTTCGAAGAGCATTAAATAGTAGTCGAGCATTAGTTTTCATGGAAAGGCTACTACTTATATTAAATAAATATATCATTGATTTTAAATTCAACGCACGTATCACTTTTATAAGAAATCTAGCATCCATTCGTGCCCTTAAAATATTAGAATTAGTTATCAACATTTAATTAATATAAGTAGTATCAATGTTAAAATTCTTACACTTCATATTCAGACTATATACAGATTTTTTAATTAATTTTGTTAAGTGAAGGTTAGCAATTATATTTTGAATATTAGTATTAAAATATAGATCTCATTGATTTTAATTTTCAAGGTTGAAGATTTCATTTTCAAGCTTAAAATTCATACACATACCAGACAATCACGGTAGAAGTTGTAATCCTGCAAAGAATTAGAATTAGTGTTAGAATTTGTTATTCATAGTTTAAAAATACAATGGTTTATTTTGGAGATAATCAACCTCATTGGAAGAGCTGTCATAAGAATCCTGCAAACCATTAGAATTAGTGTTAGAATTTGTTATTCATAGTTAATTAATGTAAGTAGTAGAAATGTTAGTTAAAGTTCTTGCACTTCATATTCAAACTATATATAGAGAGATTAATTAATTAATTTGGTTAATTGGTACTTAGAAATTATATTTTAAATATTAATTAAAGTATAGATCTCAATTAATATAAGTGGTAGAATCTGCATTTGAGTTTTTTTATGCAGAATTAATATGATTAGCAGTAATTAATCCGGTCTTTAGAAAGTTTGTAAATTATATTTTCAGTATTAATATTATTAATTTAAATAAGAAAAAAATTTTATAATGCCCCAAAAGTAATTAAATTGTTAGCGCAAATATTGAAATTGAGATGACTAAATTATTTGAAATAGCTAAATAAATATGACTGAATTATGCATTGGAATGGTTTTTTATGCGTACCTTATCTTGATAGGTGAGACCATGCCATTGGCACCACTCTCTCATCCCTGGACATTCAAATACATGTGCAAAGCCTTCTTTAAATGAAACTCTTCCAAATGAATGATCAAAGTCTTGGTCTGGATCTGGCTTGAGTCGGCAACAATCTTTCAAATTCAAAATTTTAAGAGTGCCAAGATGATTATTCAAGTTGATCACAGACTTGAGGATGTGACAATGATAAATTATCACTTTTTGAAGCCTAGAAAGATGCCCAGAGCTATAAGGAAGTGCAATGTATTCTTCAAGTCTTGAACAGGATTGCACATAAATCTTCTCAATACTTGATGGGAAGGTTGATATTTGTAGCAGGTTTTCACAATGAAATATGTATAAACACTTGAGGCTTGAGAAATCTCCATTCATCACCATTGGATGCTCTTTCCATTCAAGCAAATTTTTATTTGTCAGATATCCAAATGAATGAAAACTCACATGAGCCTCTATAGAATAATTCTCAAGAACATTAGGAGGGGCATTATAACACCAAAAATCTTGCCCCATTCTATTTATCATATTATTAAGCATAATTTGAAGTGTTGTGAGCGATGGTAGCTTAGATAGAGGAAGAAGCTTGCATTCTTCATTGCTGTAGAAATTTGCCAACTTTATCTTTATTAAATTGGAGAAGTGAGGATTTCCAAACCAACTTGGGAAGCTGTTACTATTGTAGCCATATAGGGTTAACTCTTTAAGATTTGTGTGGGGTTGCAGTCCTTCAAGAATAGCTTTATCATTCCTTGCACATTCATCATATTTACCACATTTCCAGATAAGTTCTAGGCTCTCGACATATGGCTTACTTTGCAAATTGGCGCTCTTTGCATCTTCATGATCGACCACATTTTCAAGCCCATAAAGCTTTAGACTTCTTTGTAAATTTGTTAGGGGTTTCAACCATCTAATACTAGAATATGGACCATTTCTTCTTATGTGATATGTAGATGCAAGCAATTTATTTTCTCCATCATTAAACCTAAGAGTACGGAGTTTTTTCTCCCGAAATATGCTTTTGGCACCAGTTCTTCATTCCTACTTACACTCATCAAGTGACGTAAGTTGATAAGTTTTTCCATTGCGTGGGGTATCATATTTATATTAGGTGATACAATTTTTAGTGTTTGTAGCTTATAAAGTCTACATAATGAGTTCTCTACCATATGGATTACACTTGCATAGATAGAGAGGTAACGGAGTTGTTGCAGGTGGTAACCTATCGAATCTATAAATTCATAGCTGCATTCAAAATCAGGATTATGAAATCTTAAAACACACAAGCATCCCAAATGAGAGAATGAAATCTTAGAATATAATCTATGAATGTAAAGTGTTCTTATATTCCCAAGTGGAAGAATATGATCAACCATTACGTCTGTTATGAATATATGCTTTGCGTTTTTGGGGATGTTCCTCAATTCATAAAAATCTAATGAAGAACATATCTCATTTCTGGTTATAGATTGAGCTAAATCATGCACCATGTCATGAAAAATGAATATATCATATTTGAACAATTGAAATAATGACCTTCTCACCAAGTCTTCAAAGTATTCAAGTGCAATATCTTCCCATAAACTTTTTCTTTCTGTAAGCTGAATGTAAACTTGATCGATCCACATTCTTATCAATTCTGGTTTCTCAAAGTAACAATCCTTTGGGAACAGAGATGCATAGAGAAAGCATGGTTTAAGATATGATGGCAAGTGATTGTAGCTTATCCTTAGTGCAGACAAAATAATTTCTTTTGGATCCCATAAATTATTGTTTAACACATCCTTCCATGTTTGCTCCTTAAATTCATTTTTTAGAAATCCCCCAATAACTTTTAATGCCAAAGGCAATCCGTCACATTTCTTAGCAATTCTCCCCCAAGTTGTTCAAAATCCAGTTGTTGATCATGCTTCCAACCATGGAAAGCATAACTTTGGAATAATAACCATGAATTCTCTTCATGCAAGCATTAAAGCTGAAGTGGGTACACCATTTGCATGATGTGAGCAACTGACATAGATCGAGTTGTTATAATAATCATTCCTACTCCAGTACTAGAAAAGGGAGCTCGTAAGGCCTCCCATATATCTGCTCTCTCATTCCAAATATCATCAAGAACAAGAAGAAATTTTTTATTCAATAGAGCATCCTTGAGTTTGCATTGAAGATAATTCAAGTTATTATTATCATTGTACTTGGATGAACCAACAACGGATGAAAAAATTTCTTTTGTTATTCTCAAAACATCAAATTGTTCAGAGACACAAACCCAAACCTTTGGGCTAAAATACTGGCATACCTCATGATCATTTTATACAAGTTGAGCAAGTGTCGTCTTTCCCACACCCCCCATGCCGACAATGGGAATTACAAGGTTCTCTGTCTTTGAATGAGACCTTAACAATTGAATTATCTTTCTCTTTTCTCGCACCCTTCCAAAAACATCAGATTCAAGCACAAGATAACTACTTGGTGGCCTCTTCATAACATCATTGAAACGAGGCCGCCTAGGTGCATCTTCTTCTTTAAGATAAAGTGCTTTTCTATCATGTGCAATCTCATCAAATTTCTTTATGATCTCAATGATCCTCATGGCCATGTCACAAGAAATGGGAATTTTAATTGAATTAGAGGGAGGAAGTGATATATACCTGATCATAGTTTTCATGCATGATCAACATATTGAAAAACATATACACTCGCTTTCTAATAATTATATTTTGAATTTAATTTAGGAGTGGAAGACATACCTGGTAGCCATAAATATCATCATCATCCACTTGTTTCATTTTAGAGAAGGTTTTACTTCAGCTGTTGGTGTCATTCCTTCCAATTGGGTTTTGATAACTTGATAATCATATTGATCCAAGACATCTTCAGCATCATATGCAACTTCTCTAAGCTCGTTGAGCCAGAGTTGGATAGCCTTGTCATAGATCTCCCTCTCCTTGGTATCATGAAGAACTGCCTGAATTCTTTGCAGCATCCTCGACAATCGGCTCAAATCCTCCATTAGACTTTTTTGGTTCGAATTAACTTTGATAGCAGTTACATCTTCTTGTGTTATGGATGATGAAGAATATTCAACCAATGAAGTAAAGGTAGGCATAAACTGGGACAACCGTTTCAAGGAAGATAATAGATTGGAAATGATTGAAGAAGTGGTTCCTGCCATTTCCAAACTTTAGCTCAAGAATTGATGATGCTTCAATGTGGATTGCAGATGATTTAGAGAAGATGAATTAATGAATTTCGAGTTATTAGCAGAGGACAAGTTAATTCAGATGTCTTTTATTAGACCTCCAAAAATGTTGATAATAACCGAAAACTAAAGCAAAAAAAAATGAAAAGATCGTCAAAGACCTTGACTACATTTTCATCCAAAATTTTAGAAAAAAAATAATATTACAAAATTAAACATCGCTTCTAATCTA
This sequence comes from Dendrobium officinale, assembly GCA_019514585.1. Classification (NCBI taxonomy): domain Eukaryota; kingdom Viridiplantae; phylum Streptophyta; class Magnoliopsida; order Asparagales; family Orchidaceae; genus Dendrobium; species Dendrobium officinale. Next base: position 70,905,094 of record CM033687.1, on the reverse strand, counting down.
TTAATCTCGATATAATTATATTTTTTATTTTTATTAAATTATAATTTAATGTTAAGTATAATGAAATTGTAATTAAATGTTTTTATGTTATAGTAAAAATATAAATAAAATTAAAGCTAATATTATATTGATTAATATTCCACATGTCCAGATCATAATTGAAGCCGTCCAAATTAGACTATTGGCATCAAAATGCAGAGTCTGGACGTAGTTTGCTTTCAGACTTTAATCAGGACAAGCCATATCATCCTGCACACATATTGTACACAATGTATAGGCGATGTGCCCGATTCTGATTGGAGACTGAACAGAATCTTGATCGTCCAGATTTTGCACGTAATAATTTCTCCAAAATCATATACTATTTTGAGTGATTTAAAAATATTTTTTATTATATGTTTTAAATCAGTTAAATATATATTTTTCCTGAAGGAGTTAAAAAAAGTTATTTCAAGTTGAGCATATTATAAGGGATATGTATAATAGTGTAAGTAGGGTTATCAATTTTTGAGACGACTTGAAACATGACCCGGACCCCATCGAAAAAAATCCGTGTTCGATCTGACTTGATTAGCAAATGGGTCGGGTTTGGGTTTGGATTTTTGACCCGTTTCAAAAATGGGTTGGGTTCGGGTTGACCCGGATACCCAAAATCAACCCAATAATGACCTAAAAGTCAGAGTAAATTCCGGATTTCCGCCCGCACTCGCACAGTCCCGCTGACTCGGACTTCGCAGCCGCGCGCTCATGAGTCGCGACTCCGCCTACACTCACCAACTCATGGTTCTGCGGACGACTCTGCCCGCCCTCACAGACCCACTGGCTTTGCTCGCTGCCGTGCACTTGTGACTCGGACTTTGACTCTGCCTGCCCTCGCGATCCTGCACTCTTGGACTCTACCGCTGTCACGACTCGGACTCTGACTCTGCTACCCGCACTCGCGGATTGGCTCACGCTGCTTTAGCGATTCAACCAAATCTACTAAATTCGGGTCCCGGCAACCCGTGCGGGCTGGATTCGGGTTGAAAAGTTCGACCCGTTTGCAAAAATGGGCCGGATTCGGGTTGACCCGTTTAGATCTGGGTCAGCTCGGATTTGACCCGAACTAGACCGATCAATCCGAATTGACACCCCTATATGTAAGTGAGTAAACCTCCAATAACTTTAATGTTTAGCAATCGGGCCAATGAAATATTTATAGAATGTTCATAATAAAAAATTGCACGTAAAAATTTATAATATAAACTTTAATGGTTGCATCAATCTGAAGTTGCAAATGAATGTTGTGGTAGGAGGATGGAATATTTCTTCCGAACTTTCAATAATTGTATGTCTCGCTTTGTAAGTCTCCAATAAAATTTGCCTATTTGGATGTCATTACTAAAAAATATAAACATATATGGGGAACATATAAAGAGTCCGTAAAAATTAGATATCATTAAATTATTATATATAACGTCTTACATTATATTAAATAAGTTTTAATGCTTTGTTACAGTTTAATTCCTCTTGCATGAGTAAGACCTAAAATTCATCAGATAGAGCTCTATGGATATTGGTGGGTTCAGCCATTTAGATAAAAACAGAGTGGTTCACTTCTTTCTAAAGTCCATGCCTAGTTCTAGTTTTTTTGGATGACTCAAAAAATATCTCTAATCTCTAGGCAAAGTGTATCTAGGTTTTACCCTTTCTTCCAGATTTTCATTTTCAACTATATGGGTAATCTCACCTACTCCTTTAGTATTTTTAGGCTCTACACTTCTCTCTAAATTTTCAACTCCTTGGATAATCTCTCTAACTTCATCTTCTTCCTCAACTCTAGACATCTTAGGATCAGATTCATAAAACACTACATGAGTAGTCTCCTCCATCACTAATGTCCTCTTATTAAGCATCCTAAAAGATTTCCCCATTCTTGAATATCCTAAGAACACTCCTTCATCTGATTTTGGGTAAAATTTTCCTAAGGGTGACTTCCCATTGTTAATAACGAACACTTTACAGCCAAAGACATAAAGGTGGGAAAGGTTGAGTGTCCTACCCTTAATGCTTTCATAGAGTGTCTTATATATTTTGGATCTAACATTCACCCTATTCAACACTCAAAAAACTATGTTTATTGCTTTAGCCCAATAGTATTTTAGAAGTGAATACTCAATAAGCTTGTCTCTAGCAGCTTCAACTAAGATCCTGTTATTCCTTTCAGCTATCCCATTGTACTGAGGGGCCCTAGGAGCTGAGAAGTTGTGACTAATCCCTTATCCTGATAAAAGCCTCAAAATCTCTCATTTTCAAACTCTCCATCATAGTCACCATGAATGGTCAAGATCTCACAACCTAGCTTTTTCTAAATCCAAGTGGAGAAGGATCTAAACTCATCAAAAGGCTCACTCTTATGAGACAGAAATTTAGTCCAAGTGAACCTCGAGTAGTCATCGACAATCCATAAATCCATAGACTTTTGCCCCTAAGCTGGCAATGCTAAGGGGTCCAAACAAATTCATGTGAAGAATTTCTAAAGGTCTAGAGGTGTTAATATCCTTAATTGAATGGAAAAAGGACTAGACTTGCTTCCCTAGTTGACATGCATCACATAGGTGGTGTTTAGTGAACTTAAGCTTGGGAACACCTCTAACTAGGTCTTTTTGAGTCACTCTCCTAAGGGTTTTCATACTAGCATGACAAAACCTCCTGTGCCAAAACCAAGACTCATCAGTGATAGTTTTTAAGCAAAATGAAGTATCACCTTCAATGTTATTTAAATCCAGTATGTAAATGTTGTTAATCCTTTTGCATCAATCTGAAGTTGCAAATGAATGCTATGGTAGGAGGATGGAATCTTTCTTCAGAACTTTCAATAATTGTATGTCCCGCTTAGTAAGTCTCCAATAAAATTTGCCCATTTGGATGTCATTACTAAAAAATATAAACATATATAGGGAACATATGAAGAGTCCGTAAAAATTAGATATCATTAAAATATTATATATAACGTCTTACATTATATTAAATAAGTTTTAATGCATTGTTACAGTTATTTCTAATGTGTATATAAGTGAATGATTCTTGTAGCAAACCATTTTCTATTTTCTAAAATGCTAAGTGGACATAAATTTATTTTAATTTCATACCAAAACATAAATAAAATAAATTAAAAATATAAATAATTCTAAATTACCCATAAATATAAATATAGTACTTATCTTGTTTCAGCTCATTAGCTAACGCAAACGCTCTGCTAGGATTTTTTTCCCTCCATGGCGATTCCTGTTTTCCTGCCGTGCTCGTGCCTTTCTGCGACCTTTCTCCGATCAGGGAAGTGATTTTCTGCTTCTTTTTTGTGCGTGCCTTATTCTTTTTCTGTGCATTCTCATGTTTTTTGCTTTTGATGGCTAGTTTATGTTTGGTAAATGCCGATTTTCTTGATGGCAAATCTTCTAAGTCCTTTCGTAATGTGCTTTTGGGTAGCATTTTTTTTCTTCCCTATTTTGCAAATCTCTACTCATCGAGGGATTCAATCTCTGTGGATTTTTGAGGCAGAGATTCATTCCCCTGCCAAGCCGTTTGATTTCGCTTTGGTTGGGAAATTTTCGAGGATCCTTCATGGGCTCATTTCCATTTTTGGCCCCCCTCTTAAAATTGATCATTCTACTTCTGTTGGTTCTAGACCCTCTGTTGCTCGAGTGTTGGTTGAATTGGATGTTTCCAAATATTTTTTGGACAAAGTTTGGATTGGGCTGGATAATATGGGGTATGTCCAGCCAGTTATCTTTAAAGATGGAATGTTGTATTGTGTTAATTGCAACTCTTGGGTCATTCCAAATTAGAATGTTTAATCCTGCACCCGAATTTGGCCAAAGGTTCTTTGTCTCTGGTGGTTAATCCTATAATTTATGAGCCTATTAAAAACATGGATCATGTAATTAGGGTGGAATTGGAGACTAACATTGGTTTAGTTCTCTCAGTTTCTAGTCCTGTTGTGTCTTATGTTACCCTAGGGTTGGCTTTCATGATGTTTATGCTACCGCTATTGGCATTGTAGTTAATTTAGTTGGGTAAAATCATGTTGTTTCGGATGTGCTTATTCCCTCTGCTTATTTTCATGTTTGTCATCCCTTTGTTGTCTCAGGGGATGTTATTGGTGTGGAGGGGAACCTTTCTTTTGATGTCCCTGATCCGGCTGTCGTGGTTTGTTTGGAACCTGGGTCTTTTGCTTCTCGGTTGATTGCTGGTGAATCGAGAGATTTAAATTTCGGTACTAATTTCAAATCTAGTTTGTCTGGTGTTAAGGATGTGGCTGAGGCATGTGTTATGGTGGACTTCGAGGTTAATTCTGGGGAGGTGATGCCTTCTGGGCCTGTTTCTCGCTACGTTGAGTTGGCGGGTTGTGGTGTTTCTTCTCCCGTTAGTTCTGATGCTATGCCTTCCCATGTTTATTTACATTCCCCTGCAATGGTTCCTTTGGTTAATGGTTTACCTCAAACTTCTACTCCCTCTAGTCTGACAGTGATACTATTTTTATTAATGTTTCTATCTATATGATGTATAATGATGATTTAAAGACACATGTGGCAAAGTCTAGGAATAACTATGTTTGTTTGCAAACTGATTGGTCAATTTTGGATGATTTTTCTTCTTCTCATTCTGAGGGGGAGGATGTGGAATTTGAAGAAGAGGTTTTGGCTTCTCGTATTGTGGAGAAATTTCTTCCCAATGTTGGTGGTAAAAAGGCAAAAGTAAAGTCAAACAATAATAGGATCTCGCTCTACTTTTACTGTTTCGATTGCGGTCTTTGGCGTGCTTTTTGGACGATGATGATGAAGCCCCAAGCTTCCCTATTGTTGGCTTTCCTGGTTGGCAACCTGGGTGTTTTGGCTCGGTGTTCGTAACTTATGGCTGTGTTGGTGTTTTGTAGCTGCTTACCATGGATGATCCCTGGCTAGCTCTGAGTTGGTGCTGGGGGCTTCTCCTGAGTCTATCTGTGTCTTTCGCACCGTTGGTTGTTTTTTATTTTGGCTATCCTTTTAAGGTTTTGTTGTTGGCTGGTTGCTCTGTGTTGTATTCCCTTGCTTTTATGGAATAAAATGTGAGTGTGTGTGTGTTTTTTTTAAATAGTACTTATCTTGTGAGATTTAGTACAATGCAAGCTATGTATTATTTCATTTCAACTTTTGCATTTTCTATTAAGCAAATTAGAGAGAAGAAGATTAAAAAAATGAACTGAAGAACTATTCATTACTAGATTCAAATACAGGGATACACACATACACTAAAAAAAGCATTTTAGTTGGTTACATTGTGATCATGAATATTGATGTTGGGTGGTTGAGATTGATTAGATCATTTCTCATGAATTATTGGGGATAATAAAACCATACCACTAGCGACTACTCCAATACAAAGGTAATGACAGCTGCTGGAAGCTAATAATTATGCTATAACATTATTAAAAGCAATAGTAAAGTGGCTAAAGTTACATGAAACGAGCTGTAAAGTTTTCAATTATGGAACCTTCTATCAATGCCAATGATTGAACTGTTAAATAAGATAAAGTTTAAATGTATTGTTAATGTTAAGTAGTGGTAATGTTGATATCAAAAAATAGTACCTTACAATCTTTTTGGGATAGTGAAGACATAGCCATTGCATTCTTAGCCATAGATAGGAAAATAAATATCATGATATATGCAGGAAATGTCCTATCTTCTATGTTTCTCTTCATAGCCATTGCATCCTTTGCAAGAAGTTGAGTACAATCATCAATGGATTATTACAAACAAGAAAATCTAATTCGTTTCAAAATACTAAAAATAGAATGAAGGTGCGAACTTTAACATATCTCATTGTTCACAGACGCTCATCCAAATTAACACCAAAGCATGCTATCGAAATCCTTCAAATCATTAAAATCAATATTAGAATTTGTTATCCATAGTTAATATAAACAAGAAGAAGCAATGTTAAAATTCTTACACCTTCTATCAAATTATGCAAGAAGCAATGTAAGTATGCGATGAGAGAAGAGATGGGGGAACAATAGAGGAAAAGACACCCAAATAGGTACAACCGGCGACTCCACCACAATATTCACACAGGGAGACCATTTGGTAAGTTTCATAAAACAGTTATAAACTAAGTAAGATCCATGACAAAAGACCCGACAATAATTAAGATCATTTTTGAGCTTAATGAGGGGAGACGGGTCCAGCAACATAACAGAAAATTCACGATTCAACTTTAGATTGAAGAAAAACTGATGAATAGAATCCAAAGAAGGACGCTTATAAGGGAAAAATCCGACCAGAGAGAACTGGAAAGGCGCGACAAGCGTAGAAATTTCTTGTTCCGAAATCCAAAGAGATGGAATACCACGAAAAGAAGAAATCCTAAGCTCCAAAAAAATGGGTTCATCTTGCTTACCCTCAAGGACATCCAAAAATGAACGAGAAGATGAAGAAACCCCTAAAAAACCATGGTCACATAGCTTAGGCGGCATGCCGTCAAGTGCCGGACATAACCGAAAAAATAGAAACCCAAAATAACAAAATCAGAGAAAGAGGAACTTCCCTGGAGGAATGAGGAAGACGGCACCACCATGACGAGTAGCCCCAGCCACAGGAACACACCGGAGAGTGCTAGGGCTAGCTTCCTGGTCATAAGCTACCAATTAAGTTGCTGTAACTATTGTTATTTCTAAAGGCATAACCAAATCCAACATGAAGAAGAAGAAGAAGAATTTTAGTGCAGAAATAATGTTCTAATTAAGTTGTTGTAACTATTGCTATTGCTAAATAATAACATGTCCTTAAACCTCTTTATAAAGAGGAACTATAGTCTCACATAAGAAAATAACTACTTCCACCATACCAAAAAGAAATATTTTATTATGATATATTTTGGAAAGGCTCATTATAGGAAGGATGGCAAGACTTAGTGATCAAGCACCAACACATCCGATTATTTCCATGTTGTACTAATGTGCAAACGTCGAGACTCCAAACCATTAGAATCAAAATATCAATGTTAGGATATGTTATTTGTAGTTAAAGTAATAGCAATGTTAAAATTCATACACTTCATAATTAGTGTTAGAATATGTTCAATAAATATTTTATGCTAAGCGACTAACATAGGTATATGTCACCACAAATGTATTGTCTTAGGATATATGTCCTATTAAGATTCAATTTCTCATTCAAATCTAATAAAAAATATAACTGAGAACTAACAATGATATATGTCCTTTATTTCTCTTCATAAGCATTGCATCATTTTCAAAAGCTGAGTACATTAATCATCAATGGATTGTTACATAAAAAGAAAATATAATTCATATCAAAATACTAAAAATGGAATGAAGTGCGAACTTTAGCATATCTCATTGTTCGAAGATGATCCAAACACCAAAGGCTGTCGTCGAAATCCTTTAAATCATTAGAATCAATATTAGAATTTGTTATCCATAGTTAATATAAACAAGAGGTAACAATGTTAAAATTATTACACTATCTATCAAATTATGTTAGGGATCATTAATTAATTTAGTTAATTAAGGTTTTTAAATTATATTGAATATTAATTAGGTTTTAAATGTCATTAATTTTATGCTTTTAAGGATGATTATTTTATTTTAAAGAATAATACAATTGATCAAAACATAATCATTTTTTCGAGAAATAAATTTTTATGACTGGACAAACAAATATAATAAATAGATTAAAAGTATTACATAATAAATGTTTTTAAATAAACTATTTTATCGAGGCCTATTAGTATGGGAAGGAGGCTTATGGTGGAAAGAACAAAATGAAAGTGCCAACCAATTGCAAGAAATAACTTTTTTAATTTCAACAAGAAAGGGGACCAATCTTGCCAACTATTATAATTTATTTAAAATAAAAATTAGAATTAGTGTTAAAATTTTCTATACACAACCATAATGCCCTAAAATGAAATTAATTTAAATATGGAAATAATGATATAATCCCCTAAAATTATTTAATTTGTTAACTCAAAAATTGAGAAAGAGCGAGAGAGAAAATATCTTAATTTTGTTTTGGAATGATTTAATCGATACATACCTTATCTTCATAGGTTATACCATGTCATTAATGGCACCACTCTCTCATCCCTGGACATGTGTATACATCTGTAAAGTCTTTTTGAAATGAAACTCTTCCAAATGAATGATCAAAAGCTTCATCTAGATCGGGCTTGAGCCGGTCACTATAAATAAATTCAAAACTTTAAGAGATATAGACGGAGAAAGAGAGAGAGAGAGAAAAAAGCTTAATTAATGTGAATAGATTTTGTATTGGAATGGTTTCATACTTGTACATTATTTTCATAATTGATAGCATGCCATTGGTCCCACCACCATTACTGGATTAAAAATTACTAAAACAAATAATTTAGTTGGTTACATTGTGATCGTGAATATTATTGTTGGGTGGTTGAAATTGATCAAATAATTTCTCATGAATTAAAAAGGGATAATAAAATCATGCTTATTGCTAGCAACTACTTAATTCAATACAAAGGTAATGGCAGCTAATGGAAGCTATTAGTTATGTTATAACATTATTAAAAGTAGTAAAGTGGCTAAAATCACCTGAAACGAGATGAAGAGTTTTCGATTATAGGTCCTCTACTAATTCATCTTTTGAATCCTCCTGCCAATGCCAACGATTGCACTGTCAAACAAGATCCAAATTATATGTATTGTTAATGTTAAATAGTGTCAATGTTATTAGCAAAAATAGTACCTCAAAACCTTTTTGGGATAGAGAAGACATAGCCATTGCATCCTTAGCCATAGAGAGGAAAATATATATAATGATATATGAAGGAAATGTTCCGTCTTCTTTGTTTTTCTTCATAGCCATTGCATCCTTTTCAGAAGCAAAGTACAATCATATATGGATTATTACTTAAAAAGAAAATATAGTTCGTATCAAAATAGTAAAAATGTAATAAAGATGTGAACTTTAGCATATCTCGTTGTCCGTAGACGCTCATCCAAATACAAAAGGCTGCTGTTGAAATCCTTCAAATCATTAAAATCAATATTAGAATTTGTTATCCATAGTTAATATAAACAAGAAGTAGCAATACTAAAATTATTACACTTTCTATCAAATTATGTAAGGATTCATTAATTAATTTGGTTAATTGAAGTTATTAAATTATACTTTGATTATTAATAAAATTTTAAATCTCATTGATTTTAATTTTATGCTTTTAAGGATGACTATTTTATTTTAAAGAATAATATAATAGATCAAAACAAAATTATTATTTTTAAAAATAAATTTTTATGGCTGGGAAAACAAATATAAAAAATAGATTAAAATTATTACATAAATAAATGTTTTTGAATAAACTTTTTTATAAAGGCCTATTACTGTGGGAAGGAGGAAAAGACAAAATGAAAGTGTCAATGAATTGCAATATGATTATTCTTTGATATTCATTAAATTATTATATTATGTTAATGAAAATAAAAATTTACATTAAATGTTTTTATGATATTATAAAAAATGTAAATTAAACCAAATAAAATATTTTGATGATCATTTTTATTCGACAAATTGAAATCGTCAAAATGGTCCCAATAAGATTGTTAGTTGGCATCTAAATAAACACCAGTTTGGAGTGGTTTGGTGGTGATCAATGGCCATAAAGTACTTAGTTGCAGTGAACTTTTCTTTTCTGCATTTGAAATTCCTTTATTTCTTTTTCATCCAACTAATTTTCAAAACTCCTGCAAATAAAATACTTAATTTATACCCATTACTTCATACTAAACAACCCCCAAGTCCAAATGCATTCTAATAACATTTATAAAACAATCTTTCATACATATGATGAATTACATATTTTTAATTATATATATATGAGTAAGTTTTTTATAATGTTTACATGGATTTAAATTATTTTTTAAATAAAATACAAAGTTGTCCATGCTAGTGAAGTTAAGGCAGATCCACAAAAATAGGAAGCTCCATTGGGCTTAATAGGATGATATTAATGACATTTTATCGCTAATTAGTAAGTCACCCAACTAACCGGCTATTAATAGGTCATCCAATGAGTAAATATCTTTTTATTTAATTAGCAACTTAATTATATACTTTAAGGTTCATAATAAAGAGTGTGAAAACTCATCTACAATGATATGGATAGTGATGATTCATTTAAGCAAGTATTGTTCATTTAATAGTTATGTATATAACTTAGGCTTCGTTTGGGACGGTTTTTTTACTGCTTTCTAAAACGGAGTTTTAATACAAAAATAAAAAAATTTGTAAAAAAGCCATCCCAAACGAAGCCTTAGACTTGTTCGATCACAGTTATTCTTTTTATATCAAATGTCTTTAATTATTGATGTCCAATATTTATCTCATAAAAATGGCCACCTTTTTCCTCCTGCCAATGCCATCTTCTTCTAATTCATCTTCTGAATCCTCCTGCCAATGCCAAAAACGATTGCACTGTTAAACAAGATTCAATTTATATGTATTGCTAATGTTAAGTAGTGGAAATGTTATTTGCATAAATGGTACCTCACAATCTTTTTGGGATAGAGAAGACATAGCAAATGCATCCTTAGCCATAGACAGGAAAATACATATCATGATATATACAGGGAATGTTCTATCTTCTTTATTTCTCTTCATAGCCATTTCATCCTTTTCAAAAGCTGAGTACAACCATCAATGGATTGTTACTTAAAAAGAAAATATAATTCAAATCAAAATAATAAAAATGGAATAAAGTACAAACTTTAGCTATCTCAATGTTCGTAGATGCTCATCAAAACACCAAAGGCCGCTGTTGAAATCCTACAAATCAATAGAATCAATATTAGAATTTGTTATCCAAAGTTAATATAAATAAGAAGTAGCAAAGTTAAAATTATTACACTTTTTATAAAATTATGTTAGGGTTCATTAATTAATTTTTATTAATTAAAGTTTTTAAATTATACTTTGAATATAAATAAGGTTTTAAATATCATTGATTTTAATCTGTAATACGACAGATTGGGTAAAAATAAAAAAAATATCATTGATTTTATTCTTTTAAGGATGATTATTTTATTTTAAAGAATAATATAATTGATCAAAACAAAATCATTATTTTCAAAAATAAATTTTTATGGCAGGGCAAACAAATATAAGAAATAGATTAAAAGTATTACATAAATAAATGTTTTTAAATAAACAATTTTATAAAGGCCTATTATTATGGGAACGAGGCTTATGGTGGAAAGGACAAAATGAAAGTGCCAACCAATTGCAAGAAATAACTTTTTTAATTTCGACAAGCAATGGGACCAATCTTGCCAACTATTAGAACTTATTTAAAAATTATGTTAGAATTAGTGTTAAAATTTTCTATACACAACTGTAATGCCCTAAAATGAAATTATTTTAAATATGGAAATAATGATATCTTAATTTTGTTTTGGAATGATTTCATCGATACGTACCTTATCTTCATAGGTTATACCATGCCGTTAATGACACCACTCTCTCATCCCTGGACATATGTATACATCTGTAAAGCCTTTTTGAAATGAAACTCTTCCAAATGAATGATCAAAGCTTCATCTAGATCGGGCTTGAGTCGGTCACTATAAATAAATTCAAAACTTTAAGAGATAAAGATGGATAAAGAGAGAGAGAGAGAAAAAAAAGCTAAATTAATGTGATTAGATTTTGTACTGAAATGGTTTCATACATGTACATTATGTTCATAATTGATAGCATGCCCTTGGTCCCTCCACCATTACTGGATTAAAAAACACTAAAACAAATAATTTAGTTGGTTACATTGTGATCGTGAATATTTTTGTTGGGTGGTTGAAATTGATCAAATCATTTCGCATGAATTAAAAAGGGATAATAAAATCATGCATACTGCTAGCGACTATTTCAATACAAAGGTAATGGCAACTACGGGAAGCTATTAATTATGTTATAACATTATTAAAAGTAGTAAAGTGGCTAAAATCACCTGAAACGAGATGGAGATTTTTCGGTTATAGATCATTTTCTAATTCATCTTTTGAATCCTCCTGCCAATGCCAACGATTGCGCTGTTAAACAAGATATCTGCTATTTCCCACGTTTTAGATCTGAAACTAATGTGTATGAGGGAAAAACTGGGAAGACGGCCGCTACTCTACTACAAAGATTCTACTACAAATCAAGGAGGTAATAGCAAATGGATGCAGACTCTCATCTTCTCAGCAGGCTTCCCAATCCTAATGCCGTCTTCTCCTACTTCATCAATTCAGAAAGGTTCACACACCTTACCCTCAATTCAATCAATTCAGAAACTAAAAAACAAAAAGTTTCATAAATCACAACGTATGAAGAGCATGGAACACACGACATTCATGTCGATAAAAAAGGTACAGAACTTCATATTCACTAAGAAAAAGAATTTAACAAATATAAGAGTAAATACAGAGAAACCGCTTGTTTCAATTTCTGAGCAGCAATTACCAAGCAACGACGAAGGAAGAGGATCAGAAGAGACGCGCGGCTTTGAGAGTTACGGGAGTAGGAGAAAAAACTAGGTTTTACTGTCACAACTTCACCTCAAATACCGCAGGAATGAAATCAAGCGGCCAAAATTTACGATTAAGATTCACTGGGCGGTTCGCATCCGGTTTCCGGTTCGCCGATTTCACGGTCCGACCGCGGGTCGGACTGGTTCAAAGCCGGTTCTTTGCTTACCGGTTTTAGTGTAAAAACGAACCGGCCGGCCGACCGGGTACCGGTTCAACCGGTTGAACCGGCCGGTCCGGTCCGGTTTTTAAAACGTTGGGTACGAATCTTGCCAACTATTAGAATTTATTTTGAATTAGTGTTAAAATTTTCTATACACAGCTATAATGCCCTAAAATGAAATTAATTTCAATATGGAAAAAAATGATATAATCCCAAAAAATTATTTAATTTGTTAGTTCAAACATTGAGATAGAAATGGAGATAGAGCATGCAAGAGAGAAGATAACTTAATTTTGTTTTAGAATGATTTCATCTATACGTATCTTATCTTCATAGGTGATACCACTCTGTCATCTCTGGACATGTACATACATATATATGCCTTTTTGAAATGATATTCTTCCAAATGAATGATCAAAAGCTTCATCTGGATCGGGCTTGAGTCAGTCACTGTAAATATATTCAAAACTTTAAGAGTGCCTAGAATATTTTTCAAATTGATCACTAACTTGAATGAGAGAGAGAGAGAGAGAGAGATTAATTAATGTGACTATATTTTTTATTGGAAGGGTTGACATTGATCAGATCATGTCTCATGAATTTATGGGGTTAATAAAACCATACTTTTAGCGACTACACAATTACAAATGTATTGGCAATTAATGGAAGCTAATAAATATGCTATAACATTACTAAAAGTAGTAGTAAAGTAGCTAAAATCACATGAAACGAGTTGCAGAGTTTACGATTATGGATCTTCTTCTAATTCATCTTCTGAAACCTCCCTTCGATAACAACGATTGCACTGTTAAACAATAATTCAGTTTCTATGTATTGTTAATGTTAAATAGTGGCAATATTATTAGCAAAAAAAGTACCTCGCAACCTTTTTGGGATAGAGAAGACATAGCCGTAGATAGGAAAATACATATCATAATATATGCAGGAAATGTTCTTTCTTCTTTGTTTCTCTTCAATTCAGAAGCTGAGTACAACCATAAATAGATTGTTAGAGACTACACAATTACAAATGCTATGGAAGCTGCTGGAAGCTAATAATTATGCTATAACATTATTAAAAGCAATAGTAAAGTAGATAAAATTACATGAAACGAGTTGGAGAGTTTTCGATTATGGATCTTCTTCTAATTCCTCTTGTGAATCCTCCCGCCGATGCCAACGATTGCTCTGTTAAACAAGATCCATTTTATATGTATTGTCAATGTTAAGTAGTGGCAATGTTAGAAAAATAGTACCTCGCAATCTCTTTTGGATAGAGAAGACAACCATTGCATCCTTAGCCATAGATAGGAGAATACATATAATGATATATGCAAGAAATGTTCTTTCTTCTTTGTTTCTCTTCAAAGCCATTGCATCTTTTTCAGAAGCTGAGTACAACTATCAATGGATTATTACTTAAAAAGAAAATTTAATTTGTATCAAAATACTAAAAATGCAGAGAAGGTGCGAACTTCAGCATATCTAGTTGTTCAAAGACGATCATCCAAATACTAAAGGCTGCTATCAAAATCCTTCAAATCATTAGCTTGAATCAATATTAGAATTTGTTATCCACAGTTAATATAAACAAAAAGTAGCAATGTTAAAATTATTACACTATCTATCAAATTATGTAAGGGTTCATAAAATAATTTGGTTAATTGAAGTTTTTAAATTATATTTTGATTAGTAATAATATTATAAATCTAATTGATTTTATGGTTATAAGGATGATTATATTATTTTAAAGCATAAAATAATCGGAAATACTTTAAAATTATTATAGAAATAAAATTTTAAATGAACTATTTTATGAAGGCCTATTATTATGGGAAGGTTGCTTATCATAGAAAGGACAAAATGAAAGTGCCACCAATCGCAAGAAATAACATTTTTTAATTTCAACAAGTGGTAACAGAGATTATTTAGAAATTCTATTAGAATTAGTGTAAAATTTATTATATAATGCTATAATGCCCTAAAGTAAAACTAATTTAAATAGGTAAAAAATTGATATAATCCCCAAAAGTTATTTAATTTGTTAGCTCAATAATTAAGATAGAGATGGAGAAAGAGATAGAAAAAATATTTAAATTTTATTTTGGAATGATTTCATCTACGTACCTTATCTTTATATACATGTGTTATGCCTTTTTGAAATGAAACTCTTTCAAATGAATGATCAAAATCTTCATCTGGATCAGGCATGAGTCGGTCACTGTAAATAAATTCAAAACCTTAAGAGTGCCTATAATATTATTCAAATCGTTCACTAACATGAGATAGAGAGAGTGGTTTAATTAATGTGACTAAATCTTGTATTTGAAAGGTTTCATTAGTGTACCTTTTCTTCATAAGTGATAGCATGCCATTGGTCCCACCTCCACCCCCCACCACCTCCTCTACCACCTCCACCACCACCTCCACCCCCCCCACCACCACACCTCCTCCAACATTACCATTTTTTTAGCACACTTATACCTACTCCTACCCTAACCCCTACCCACTACCCCTACTCTACTACATGAAAATCATCTATTACCGGCGAAATTTCTGGAGGATTTATTTCCGACAGATTTTATGGTGGATTTTAAAAATTTTTGAAAAAATCATATAATCATAATTTAATTAATTAATAATATTGTAGTTTAAAAAAATAATATTATAGTTTCTTTTAATTAATTATTAAATTAAATTTTATTTTGATTAATTATTAATTTAATAACTTAGTTTAATTAAGTATGAATCTAATAACTTATTTTAATTATTAATTTATTAAAATTTAATTAATTATTGATTTAATAACTTATTTATGGAAATTGATTATTATGCTAGGCGTGGCAGCGGATGGTTCCTCGTCACAAAAAAAAGAGAAATTGATTATTAGAAATATTTAAAAAAATTTCATTTTATTAAAATAAATAATATCAAACTAAAATATTAAAAGAAAGTTTAATCATTTAAATAATAAGATATATTAGTAATCACTTGTAATATTCCATAAATTATAATAAAAATATAAAAAAAAACAAAGTTTTGATCACTTATGCATAAATGGCGTAATGGTTGGTGGGCATGCGGAAATTTCGCAAGCAAATGCAGGGTGGCAGAGTTCGAACCCAGCCTTGTGCAAAGGCTTGGTGGGCCAAAGCACAAATCGATGCGGGCTTGCGGACAACACAAGTGAAGCGGGTCGGTGCGGACTGGGCTGGGCTAGCGGGCAACTCAACTCACGTTGCGGGAGTGCAAGCGGGGCATAGCATGTGAGTTTAGGCGTGGGCTTGCGAGCATGTCGTCGGGCTGGGACGACAAGTCTTGAAATTTTCTTTTTAATTGTTCCAGCAGCTTTTCTGCCGGCACGCGGTCGGACAAATTTTTGGTGGAAATAATCTGCTGGAAAATCCTGCATTTTTTTTCTCCGAAAATTTTTTCCGACGCGTGTTTTATCGACAAAAAATTTTTTGTCGAAAATCTTCCGGAAGCTTTCAAAATTCTCCGAAAAATCTGTCAGTAATACATGATTTTTCTGTAGTGCTCCTACCCTTAACCCCACCCCCCTACCACTATCCCTAACTCTATCTTACCTCTACCCCCTACACATATACAACTGTCTACCCTACTCCTAACACCTACACCTACCACAATCATGCACCTACACGTACCTCTATAGCTACGAACCCCTTTCACCTATACCTACTTCCACCCTCCACCCCTCGATCCCCCTATACGTAGCCTAACCTCCCTACACCAACACTTATCTCAACCCCCTTTACACCTACACCTACCATTACTCCCTACACCTACACCTATTCTTATCCCTCTACGTACACCTACTCACCTACATCTAGTTCTATACCCCCTACCCATATCTACATCTAGTTATTCTCTATATATAATAATGAAAAAAATAAATACTGCAGACGGTCATTGTTACATTTCTGTTCAAACTTAGATAAGTTGGCATCAAATACTTCCATTCTTCTCCAATTGGTGAATGCATTTCGAGATCACACGAAATATTGAAATTATAAATTAAAACTTAATCTACAATATGAAATAATTAAATAAAAATTAAATCAAATCAGAGTTTAAAATAAAAACAATATTTTGAAAAAAAAAATTACAAAATTGGACACTGCTCATAATAATAGAGTATATTTGTTCTTTGAAATTTATTACAGTATAACTTTATGTTAACTATTATGAAAATTTTAATTAAATAAGCTTCTTATAGTATAGTAAAACAGCAAATTAAATTAAATATAATGTCATAATTGTTGCGTCCTTGAGTATTCAAGGCGGTAGAGAAAAATAAAGTTTAACGTCTTAGCTTTGTACGAAGATCCGGCATGCATACAAATAAAAAGAGAGGGTGAAGTATTCACAAGAGACACCAAGATTTTTACGTGAAAATCATTGAAAAGGGGGAAAACCATAGGGCCTAGCCCAGTTTGAATGAATCCACTATTATTTGTAGACGATTACAATTAAGGTTCTTCCTTAGGGGGAAGACCTTGGCTTGATGTACATCATATGAAGTACATTACATGATGGGAATACAAAGAGTCATTGTTGACATATTCGCTTGGCCGGAAGGGCCATAGTTAGCGGGCGATGGAGATTGAAATGTCTGTAGTCGGTGGGCGACGTAGGTCAGAAGGACCTTAGTCAGTGGGCGACGGAGGTTATAAAGACCGTTGTGTGGCGACGGAGGTCGGAAGGACTGTAGTCGGTGGGAGACGTAGTCGGAAGGACCGTAGTCGACGGGCAACGAAGGTCATAAAGATTGTTGTCTGACGATGGATGGTAGAAGTTCAACAATAGACATAAGTCCAATGTTAGATAGAAGTGAGAGTGCAGACCATGGGGTTAGCTCGAGTGCAGGCCGCGGAGGTGAGGCAAGAAAGCATGGGTGCAAGGATGCGAGCGTAAGTGTGAAGCTGCGAGCGCAGGTGTGAGACTGCGAGTGAGAGCATTAGCTAGGCAAGCGTGTGCGGGACCGCTAGTACGGGACTGCGAGCGTGGGGGCAAGGGAAGGGAAAGTGAGACACAGTGGTGAGCGTAGGGCGAGGTTTCGATGTGGTGCGGGATGGGGACCTAGTTCAGTTTTGGGTTGTTTTTGGGTTTTTGGGTTGAGCGAAACCTGGCCCGAATTTGATAACCAATATGATAAAAGTTAACTTTATAATAAATCATGATCTATATGAAGTAGATTTAGCATCTTCTCCGTCTTCATTTCTACTCTTCTGGAGCTTTCTCCTCGTTCCTTCAACCTCATGGATCTAAGGAACCCTTGTTGTGACCTCACCAATTCATCTGAGCTACCCAACTGTATAAGAAAATATGTATAAGCTGTCCTATTCATTCAATACATATTGCAAAAATACTCAACATGAAAAAAAATGGACAATACAAGGAGCATCGATAAAAGAAGAGAGATGCGACCTCTTTTAAAAAAAAACACTAGAATCAGTAAATTATTACAAGAAAAAAAACTAGTTGGCCGTAGATAAGTCTTTACTAAAAAGGAATGAAGAACTTAAAAGGAAAGATTATTCAAAGAATTTGAAGTCAATGAATTACGAAGCTATCTTTTTATTAGATTTAAAAGAGAATTTGACTCTTGATATGACACAATAGAGAAAAATGATTTATATAGCCGACCCCATATAGTAGGATAAAAGCTTGGTTTTGTTTTTGTAGTATTTCATTTGCATTGAGGTTGCATGCTATGGGTATAAAATCTTTATATTACAAAAAATTACATAAAGAGTTTGTTGAAAGAATAAATGTAAGTTGAGATGCAAGTCCATTGTTTGCCCAATGACCAATCATAAATTTCGAGTTGCTTTAGAAGATACAACCACTGATAAAAACTTCCTATCAATGGAGAAATTAAAACGTGTGGAGTCCGAATACACTAGAGTCCAATAAAAATGCGACATGTGTCCCTATACACAGGGTGTACAACTATACACACTATTCATAAATTACACAATTATGTACACAGTGTGTACAAACTTATATACATAATATACATACTATGTACAAAGACACATGACACGTTTTTATTGGAGTCCGGACGTAACTCTACATCTGGACTCTGCACGTAATAATTTCTCCTACAATAACCCGTGGAAAAATTTGTCCTACTTATCACATGCTAGACTTGATACTACCTTTGTTGTTAGTATTGTGTTAATTTATTAGCAATCCTAAAGAATCATTTCTTAGGGCAATAAATAAAGTTCTATAGTATTTGAAGGGAATCATGGGCGAAGGAATTTTATTAAAACAGGCAAGTATTTGTCTCTTAAAGTATAGAAATATGTAGATTGTGTGGGTTCTGTGCATCTGTATTGCATTGCTAAGGCCCTCTTTATTGTGTTGGCTGAAACTGTTATTGTTGATACTAATATTTCACGTGCTGTCACAGAAGGGATCAGATCTTAAGTTGAGCAAAGTGATGAGCAAGCAAGTTGCACAAATCTTCTAGCTTCGTCTTTTTTTCCCACACGTCCTTGTTATTTCTGAATACAACTTCTATAAACATTAAAAAAGTAGAATAAATTGTTAAGTTCTCCTTGACCAGTCGACCCCGAAGCCCCTTTGTTGAAATCTTCGATCGGAAGAGTCAAAGAGTTGGGTCGAGCGCCAGCTCCATAAGTAGTTTGAGTCATATGGCCAATCCCTTGCCTGCAACGTCATTGCCAATGACTGGCGTCCACCTCAATAGTGTCAGAGTTGGTTCTAGATCACGCGTTTGCATACAGGTTTGCGGGTCATGTCAGGTCAACTCAGTGACCAGCAAGGGTTAGGTCGAGGTTGGAATTCATGACCTGTTTGCATAATCGGGTTAGGTTAGGGTCAACCTATTTTGACTCGGGTCAATTTGGGTTGGACCGGAATCCGTCCTGTTGACCCGTTTTGACACCTCATAAGAACCATTATATCATTATTTGGTTTATCAAGGTGTATGGGGAGAGCTATAGTAGTGGATTGAGCTGGCTAAATTTATAACCAAAAGGTTACAATATTCAATTAAATCCACTTACTGTAACGTATGAAGACCTGAAAATTGACTTAGTTGTTTCACGAATGTATACAGGAGAGTAGAGATAGGACGATAAGATTGACCTATATGATGAATGTGAAAGATTGCTTGATCAAAAGAGAATTGACTAGTGGGTTTAATTAAGGCTTGCACAAATTAAAATTAAAAAGAAAATTGATCATTTATGTTTAAGCACCTATGAGTTTTACTGGTAAAATGGTTATGAAATTGTATTTTCCCACCACTGCCAGTCAAAGCAGTTCAGTGGATTTGGGTGTGTTATGTTTTATCAACATTAAATCAGGCCCCTAATATTAGTTTTTAGTATTTTCTATAATCTTCTAGGGGAATTGGTAAGTATTAATACACATTGAGCCACCTCAGGCTTAAATTAATTATTACATTCTCATGTATGTGAGGTGGCACCATGTAATTGGTTCACTACAGGAAAATCACTTATTACCGGCGGAATTTTCCGGCGGCTTTCCGGCGGTCAAATTTCCGGCGGCTTTCCGGCGGCGTTCCGGCGGTTTTTGACGGCTTAAAATTTCCGGCGGCGTTCCGGCGGCTTTCCGGCGGTTTTCCGGCGGCTAATTTCCCCGCGAAATTTTGCGACGGCTAATTTCCCGCAAAATTATCCCGCGGAATTTTTCCGGCGGCTTTCCGGCGGCTTTCCGGCGGCTTTCCGGCGGTTTTTTCCTCCGGCGGCTAATTTCCCCGCGAAATTTTGCGACGGCTAATTTCCCGCAAAATTATCCCGCGAAATTTTCCGGCGGCTTTCCGGCGGCTTTCCGACGGCGTACCGGCGGCTTTACATAACTAGTTTATTTTAATAATCAATTAAAATAAAAAATTTAAATTAATAATGTTTAATTATAATATTCAGAATTTTTTTAATATATATATAAAAAAATACCTTAGTTTTAACAGTTTTGCAGAAACGGCGCATTGGTCACGGGGCGGGCAGCGGGAGAGAGGAGGTCCACGGTTCGAAAAAGCTCAGCGAAGACAGCGCGGAGAGCGGGCTCGTTGGCGCACTCGGGGCTCGCCTGGCTCAAGCGAGCGCGGTTCGACGCACCGGCGCGACTCAAAGCCTGGAGCCCGCCCGCCGGAGCGGGTTGCTGGCGTGCCGCCGGAGCCGCCGGGGAGCGGTTTCAGCGGGAGAGCGGTGCCGTTCTGTTTTTTTTTTTTTTTTTTTTTAATTTCCACCGGCGGTTTTTGACCGCCGGCAAACCGCCGGATTTTTTTGCCGCCGGAAAACGCCGTCGGAAAGTATTTTCCTACGCCGTTTTTTCCGGCGGCGCGAAAGCCGCCGGAAAACCGCCGGAAAATTAAAAAACCGCAGGAAATTGCTCAAATTCCGCCGGAAAAAGCCGCCGGAAGTGGGTGATTTTCCTGTAGTGGTTTATTGTAAACGGGCCACTCTCTCCTTCTCTATTTAAGCAATGTGTCTGTAACAGAGGTTATCAAGAAATACAACTCTACTCATTTTACTTTATCTGTCTTCATCTCCTTTCTCTGTTCTTCTTATTTCTGCCAAGAACCGTTGATTTCCACATGGTATCAAGAGCGGGTTGAAGCAAGATGATCTTGCGGTGCATTTTTTCCTCCATCTCCACTTCCTCCAACACATCTCATACTGGTGAACAGACCGATCCGATCATCGCCGAAGCTCCGTCCATCCCGTTGAATATGAAATTTGTTGTATCCAATCTCAAGCACATCGTTCCAACTCAACTCTCCGCTGATAACTATGACTATGGCGATCCCAAATCTTCAAGATCCTCCTAGCAAATGGGTTTGAGTAGTTTCTCAACTCCAATCCGAGAAGTGTTCCTCTCTATTTCAAGTTTTTTTGTTCTTATTTGTCTGGAATTCCTTGCTGGTCCTAGGTGCTATCAGGTAACTTGTTTCAAATAATGATAGCTATTGAATAAATAAAATGCATGTTCATATGATTCAATAGAACATGAGTTGGGTCACATAAAGGGTTTAGATCAGTTTTTTTCAACTGGGCCTGGTTTGATTTGGTTCAAATTATTTCAATAATATACCCAAGAGAGCTTTGTTATCAATATTTCCATTCATATTAACAATACAAAAGAAAGGTTTAAGTCCAAACTTACCTTGGATTGTTTGCTAGGATAAGATAGTTTACTATGGACTAAAGCTGCAAGTTTTTTTGCTGAGTTGCAAGTCCTATAAGTGATAAGATCAATAAATACTTTAACTCTTTTCTGGCCTTTTTAAACTAATTTTTGGTAGAGTGATAAGCATGGAGTATGGGAAAGTCTGTTTCAGCAACACTTCATTTCATTTATAAGTCCATTTCATAATCTTCGTCCTACACTTCATATGGAGAGGATAGAGTGCAATTTGTCCTACACTTCATGTCATTATTATCAAATATGTATCAGAGTGCTATTTGTCATTTGGTCCTCATATTTAATTATGAGTCCAATGAAATGAAGAAGTAGCATGTTTCAAACGATGATAATAAACTCTGAAAATAAATAAAATAAGCAAAATATGTTTCCATTTATAAGCCCCATTAAGATGTTTTGCTTGCCATTTGCCCAAGTCATAGTCTTTGAACAAAAATCTCTTTTAATTTCATATCAATACATAAATAAAATAAAATGAAAAAGTAAGAAAATCGATCGAAATGATTCCATAAATGATCCATAAGTACATGTACCATAATACTTCTTGTGAGAGTTAGAATGGATACTTCAATTATATATTATGCTATTTGTCATAAATTAAAAATTCTAAATGGAAGAAATAAATGAAGTTAGTATTTCGTTTTAGCATTTGTTATTCAATGAAGCAAAGAGAAGAAGAAGAAGAAGAAGAAGTGGAAGGGAATAATGAATGGGTGCAAAAGAAGCTGCATTTGTTATGATTACCGTTGCCGACATAACAAATCCTCGCCAAAATCATCATGATGGTTACAAAATTATGTCCAGTTATAAAGATAAACAAATTCATCTTTCTTTCTAATGGTTAAAGAATAATAAAATAATACCAGGATCAATAAATTAATATTCTTATAAGAAACTATGTGATAACTCACAAGTATCCATTCAATGTTCCAACCAAATCCAACATGAAAAAGAGGAATTATAGTCTGACATAAGAAAAAAAAACACATTCCACAACACCATTTAATGTTCTAATTAAGTTGTTGTAACTATTGCCATATCTCCCACAATAACAAAAATAAATATTTTGTAATTATATATTTTGAAAAGGCTTATTATTGGAAGGATGACAAGCTGTGTGAGCTCCAATACTTTTGATTATTTCATCTCTCAAATACCAAGTTTGCAAAACATTAGAATCTGAGTATTAGTGTTAGAATATTTTATCCATAGTTAAAGTAGTAGCGATGTTAAAATTCCAACATTTGATTTCATATCAAACTATATAAAGGTTCATTAATTAATGGAGAGAGACAAATGGAGCAATACTCAAACTTTTTTTTTTGGAAAAAATCCCACGGAAGGGGCCTACGCATTAAAATAGATAAAAAATACACGTCCTTAGAGACTCCAAAGCTCACTAAAATACAATAATTGAAATAAAACCTAGGAGCCTTAAGATCCATATAAAAAAAAATCAAGAAAAATCAAAAGAAAGACCAGCTCAAACAGAAACCAACAATGAATGAGAAGGAAGAAAACACCAATTGTCCAGCAGTCAACCATCACATCCTCAGAAAAAGTGTCATCCAAATCCGAAGACCAACCCGCACAAACCAAAATGAAAGAAACTACACCAAAAGGAGTGATGAAAACCCCACCAACCATATAAAAAAGGCTTCCAAAGCAGCAACCATCAAACCAAACACAAAAAACCTCGCATGCCCCCATCCTGTTCAAACACTTCCTCTTGATCATCTTCAGAAGGAGAAGATGAAGAGCCTTCAAGCCAATCAATTTGCTCCTTAATATTTTCCCCCGATCTGACTCTCACATGGGCATACAATGCATTAACAAAAAGTAAAGAAACTGAAACATCAACAAACTGTTATTTCTCTCCCAATCCCACATATGAGACCAACACAACAAGATCAGTAGGCGACACAGGAGAAGCAACAGAAGGATCTAACTCACTAAAATCAATGTTCACCACTCCCAAATTAATAGCACAAACTTCATTATCACCCACATTCATCAACGAATTACCAGAAATACCTTGAGCCACATTAAATCCATTAGAAGAAGGGTCAACAGTCACAGCCTCACAGCACCATGACACACATTAAATTTATGCAAGGAAGAATCAACAGCCACTTCCCCGATCATGTCGGGGACCAACGATTCATTTCCAACTAAAGAAGATTCAATGTCAACATCAACATGGACGACAGAAAGAACTACCTCTCCCGACTGCAGAGGTAAAGCCTTCTAAGGGAAAACAACATCAACTATGGGGTTCTCACCCGAAACAATAGGGACCTCAATAGCAACATTTTTATCACTCCCATCCAAATCTAAACAAACCACGTTATGCACAAGAATATTAGCTAAAAGAGGATTAACAACTTCAATAGCGATTGCCTCTTTAAGAGAAGGAGAAACACCCAAATTTGGATATGGGATCAGGCAACAATCCTTAGAATGATCCAAAGATTTGCAATGAAAGAAATACAAAGGAAATTCATCCATTTCAACCGATTGAGCATAACCACAAGTCTCTGACCCAAGCCAAACTTGAGAAGCATGACATTTCGTAACATCTAATTCCACTAATATGCATTCCATAGAGGGTCTTGATCCTTTAATAGTCGCATTATCCGTGTGCAAAGGTCTACCAAACATCGACCCAAAATCATGCAGAATCTGGGGGGAGAAAAGATGAGGACGCATATAGGAAAAAAAACCCAAATGGGGACAATGGGAGATTCCACATTAATGTCAAAAATGTGGAATCCATTTGAAAAGCTTCACGAAGCAGTTGCACACGAAATAAGAGTAATGAGAGAAAACCTACAATAATCTAATTCATTAATAAGCTTAATCAACACATTTTTAGGATTCAACAAATTAACTGAGAAATCTCCAACAAGCTTTAGGTTAAACAAAATTTTTTGAATTAAGTCAAGCGGTGGGCGACGGCCGGGAAATTTTTCGACTAAAGTAAACTCGAAAGGAAAAGCAGGAGACACCATTTCTTCATTAGAGATAAACAAAGCCGACAAACCATGGTGAGAAGAAACTTTAAGCAGGGGAAAATATGGTGAAGCCTACTCACTGGATAAAATATCTCTAAAAGATCTAGATTTAACTTTACCATCCAAGAAACCGGGTCCATTAACCGATTCCTAGCCATAGGAACGGAAACGACAGAAACGACTAGGAAATATTAAAGAAAAAATGTTACCCAACGACAGCGACAGAGGGAGGCGGAAGCACCAATAGCCATGTCCACCTCCTACTTCCGCCGCTTCACTTGGGCGTACGAACATGAAGAGACCGAGAGCAGGAGGTCTCGACGTCAGATGCTTCTAGAGTCGCGAATAGAGAGACTGAAGGAACACACAAGTTCTTGTCTCTCCTTTGCAATGAGCAAGCTTGTCGTTGCCCTAGCTTCCAATCCAAAATGGCATTTGCGATCAGAGGAAGGCGGACGTCGGCTAGGGTTAACATTTGGTGACTCGCAATACTCAAACTTCTTTCCTATTAGGAGCCAAACTTAAATTGCTCGGGCAAATGTGATAACTTTCTAATCAGTTTTTTGCCCGCATTTTTTTTTGTTAATAATACTAATTAGTGAAAATGCTATAGGTTATTTTAACCAATACAAGCTCCAATTTACAAGAAAAAGAAAACGGCCATTACCACGATAAAAATGATCAACTATATGCCCATATAACTAATATAAGTATTAACAATGTTAAAATTCTTACTCTTCATATTACGCTATATAAGGATTCATTAATTAATTTGATTAATTGGTGCTTAAAACTTAAAATTTGAATATTAATTAAGATAGAGATCTCATTGATTTTTAATTTTCAAGGATGGCGATTTAATTTTTGAAGCTTAAAATTCAAAAACATACCTCATCGAACGAGTTGTTGTCGGAATCCTGCGTGCAAATCATTCGAAACAATATTAGAATTTGTTATTTACAGTACTTAATTAATATTAGTAGTAGCAATGTTAAAATTTTACTCTCTGTATTCATACTATATATAAAGATTCGTTAATTAATTTGGTCAATTGGTGCTTAGAAAATGATCGTGGAAAGACTAGACGCATATATATGGGCCAAGTCCTAATATATATATATATATATATATATATATATATATATATATAAAACTCATGTTTGTTTTGTGGGAGGAGCCACTCTGCTAGGGCTTTTGCCCTAGCCGTCTCAACCTCTCTCGCACTTCTCCGTCCTCCTTATGGCTAACAAATGGCTTGATCCTGGTTTTCTTGAGGGTAAGCGTTCCAAATCCTTCAAGGAGGTTTTATCTTGCGCTGTTGCTTCTAAGGCTTTTTCGGATCTTCAAGTTTCTACGATTCGGGGGATGCCAGCTTTGTGGATCTCGCTAAACCCTTCGATTTCGCTTTAGTGGGCAAATTTCCATTGAGGCGGCCTTCTTTGGACTCGATCCGTAGGTTTTTTTTCAACCTCAAATTATCTGGTGAGTTCTTTGTTTCTCTTTTGGACCGGTCGAATGTCTTGATCAAGCTATCTAATGACATCGACTATGGTAGGGTTTTTTCGCATAGAACCTATTTCATTTTTTGTTGTTTTGTGAAAGTTATAAAATGGTCGCCGCTCCTTGATCTATCGGAGGAGTTTCCAATAGTCCCTATTTGGATTTCCTTTCCGGGGCTTCGTCCTCACCTTTTCTCTCTTCGCATTCTTTTTGGCTTGGGTTCCCTATTTGGTCGTCCAATTCATACCGATATTGCCACGGCTGTTGGTTCGCGACCTTCAGTTGCTCGTATTCTAGTCGAAATTGACATTTCCAAAAACCATCCTGATTCTATTTGACTTGGGCCGGAGAATTTAGGTTACATTCAGAAAGTGATTTTTGAAGGTGTGTCTAGTTTCTGTACTCATTGCAAAGCAGTGGGTCATAAGAAATTTGATTGTATTAAGTTAT
This sequence comes from Dendrobium officinale, assembly GCA_019514585.1. Classification (NCBI taxonomy): domain Eukaryota; kingdom Viridiplantae; phylum Streptophyta; class Magnoliopsida; order Asparagales; family Orchidaceae; genus Dendrobium; species Dendrobium officinale. The sequence continues at coordinate 70,878,165 of CM033687.1, read as the reverse complement.
TCCCTCATTTGAGGCAGGTTGTGGATTCGGCTCAGCCACTGGTGGCTTTTGTTTCTGCTCCCATTGTGAACTTTGATGCTTTGGCTTTACCTGAACCCTCTTTTCCTGTCGTCTGTGATAATTCCATCCCTGTCAATGGGGGTGTTAATCCTGTGTGTGTGTGTCTTCGGTTGGTCAGGAGGAGTCTGTTATTGCTCTAAATTTGAGTTATGTTGATCTTGTTGTTGGGGGTGTTAATGATGGTTTGGGGGTTAATGCAGTGAACTTGGAATCGAGTTTAGCCTTTGATGTTTTGGTTCCTTTGGAATCTGAAGTTGTTTATTCTTATGTGGTCTTACCTAAGTCTGTACCTGTTATTTCTTTGGGTGAAATGGCTTTGGTTAACGCTGATTCCCCCTCAGGTGCCATTCCTTTTTATCCATGTATCCCTGCTTTTGTGGGGGGAGGGGATCCTATGTCTATGGAAAATGGTTGTGGGAATGATAATGATGCTATTTGCGGTGTGAATTCTATTGTTTCTCCTAAACCTAATGGGGGTGTAGAAGATTATGAGGCTACTGGTGGAGGTGTTGTTGTTACAAGTGATGTTATTTTTGGTGAAGGTTGGTTACTTTTAATTCTTTTGTGGATGTGCCTGTGAACATAATCGAACCACAAGCTTTGATATACCATGCAGGTGATAATTATGTGGTGGATGTGAGGGTTCATCTTGATTGACTTCACTGTTCATCTGAATTTGAATCATATTCTTCTACGAAATATTGTGGAGGTTCTGATTCTGGACATGATTTTAAATTGGTTCAGGACCGACCGATTACCTCTGTTTGTTCTCGTGGGAGGTCTCGTGGGAGGGGCCGACGGGGCAGGTAGTTTCCAGTATTTGTTGCTTTCTGCTCTCTCTGGTTGGCTTTTTTGGGTGGTGCATCGAATTGTTTTGTTGGTCGTGGATGTGCTGGCGATGATGTGGTTGGGGCTCATTTCCTTGTCGTCTTGGCTCATGGCAACCTTTGGTGTTGGTCTCTTGCTCGGTTGTTTTTGCTTGATTGAATGGTTTGATTTCTTGGTGTCTACCTTCACCAAATTGGAGGGTCTGTGCTTGACTTCGGGGAAGCTGGGAGCCTCGGCCAATTATTGAGCCATTCAGATTAGTTATTTTTGTAATTCTTTTATTTTTGTCTTTTGCTCAATTGCTTCTTGTACTTCTTTTTGGGCTTAATATAATTATGTTTTGTAAAAAAAAATGTTCTATTTTTAAATAAGCAAAAAAAAAAAAAAGAATTATTTTGTTGTGTTTTCATGCGTCATGTGCATCAATAAAAGTTAGAAATTACACTTTGAATATTAATTAAATTATAAATCTCATCGATTTTTAATTTTCAAGTATGATGACTTCATTTTCACGTGTAAAATTGGTACAGATACCTCGTCGGATGAGCTGCCGTCAGATTCCTACAAACCATTAAAATTGGCGTTAGAATTTATGATATAATAGAAATTTATGAAATTTAAATCATGCATATTTTTAGGTTCTATTTAGTTTGCTATATAGAATAAAATAAGCAAAAACCAAAAAAAAAAAAACTGAATTATTTTTATATCTATATTTAAAGTAGTAGCAAGGTCAACATACTTACACTTGATTTTATATCAAACTAAGGGTTCTTTAATTTAATTAATTTTGTTGATTGAAGCTTACAAATTATATTTTGAATATTAATAAAATTATAAATCTCAGTTATTTTAAATTCGTACAAGCATCACTTCCCAAAAAACCATTAGAATTTGTGTTAGAATTAGTTATCCAAACTTAATAAATATAAGTAGTAACAATGTCAAAATTCTTAAACTTCATATTGAAACTATATATACAGAAATTTGTTAATTAATATTTTTAATTGAAGGTTAGAAATTAATTTTTTAATATGAATAAAAATATAGATCTCATTAATTTTTAATTTTCAAGGATGGTGATTTCATTTTCAAATTTAAAATTCATAGACATACCTTGTCGGAGTCGCTGTTGACGAAATCCTGCAAACCATTCAAATCAGTGTTAAAATTTGTTATTCATATTAGTAATAGCAATGTAAAATTCTTATACCTCATAATCAAGCTATAAAAAGATTAATTAATTAATTGGGTTAATTTAAGTTTAGAACTTATATTTTGAATACTAATTAAGATATAGATCTCATTAATTTTAATTTTCAAGGATGATGATTTCATTTTCAAGCTTGAAATTCATAGCATACCTCGTCGGAAGGCTCAAAGTTCAAGTTCTGCAAACCATTAGAATTAATATTAGAATTTGTTATACACAATTAATTTATATAAGCAGAGCAATGATAAAATTCTTACACTTCATAATAAACTATATAAATGTTCATTAATTAATTTAGTTAATTGTATTTTAGAGATTATATTTTGAATATAAATAAAATTATAAAATGCATTGATTTTTAAATTTTAACTTAAGGATGGTTGTTTTATTAACAAAAAAATGAATATTTTTAAATGAATTATTTTAGAGGCGTATTTTTGGAAAGAAGGCTTATTATAGAAAGGGCATATAACCATATTAATTACTAACCTCAATCAACTCTTCCACAACAGCTGGACGATACCAATAATTCTGCAAACCAATAGAATACTGTTAGAGTTTTTCTATACACAATTAATATAGTTAGTATTATTAAAATTTCTACAATTTATTTCTAGTAATTAATATGGTTATATGAAGTTGATAAATTATATTTTAAGTATTAATAAAATTACAATGCCACAAAAGTATAAAAATATTAATTTAAAGGAGAAAAAAATGTTATAATGCCCCAAAAGTATTATTAGCACAAAGATTGAAATTAATATGACTAAATAATGTATTGGAATAGTTTCTTATACGTACCTTATGATAGGTATTGAAACCATGCGATCGGCACCACTCTCTCATTCTTGGACATTTATATACTATTGCAATGCCTTCATCAAATGAAACTCTTCCAAATGAATGATCGAAGTTTTCATATGGATCTTGCTTGAGCCGGGGACAACAAGCTAACTTCAAAACTTTAAGAGTGTCCACAAGATTATTCAAGTTGATCACTGATTTGACATTGCGACATTTATAAATTTTCACTTTTTGTAGCCTAGAAAAATGTCTCGGGCAATAAGGAAGTGAAACACATTCAAGTCTTTTACATGATACCACTATAAATTCCTTAAGTCTTGATGGGAGGCTTGATATATGTTGCAACATCTTGCAATAACATATGCGTAAAGTCTTTAGGCTCGAGAAATCTCCATGCTTTACCATTGGTTGCTCTTTCCATTGAAGCAAACTTTTATTTTTCAAATAATCAGATGAATGAAAATCCACATGCTACTCTATAGAGTAATTCTCAAGATCATTAGGAGAGACATCAGAACACCAAAAATCTTGCCCCATTCTAGTTATCCGATAATTACGAATAATTACAAGTGAAGTGAGAGATGGTAGCTTAGACAAAGGAAGAAGCCTACATTCTTCATTGTTGTTGAAATCTCTCAAGCTTATGTTTGTTAAATTGGAGAAGTGAGGATTGCCAAACCAACTTGGGAAGCTGCTACCACTGTAGCCTTGAATGGTTAATTCTTTAAGGTTTGTGTGGGGTTGGAGGCCTTCAACAATAGCTTTATCATCATTCCTTGCACATTCAACATATTTATCATACTTCCATATAAGTGATAGACTCTCAACATATGGCTTACTTTGCAAATTAGCACTCTTTGCTTCTTCATAATCGACCACATTTTCAAGCCCACAAAGTATTAGATTTCCTCGCAAATTTTGTAGTGGTTCTAGCAAACTAATAATAGAATTTTTGCCATCTTTTCTTACTTCATAACTAAGTACATCCCCTTCCAAAATATTATATACCCAATTAAAATTAAAATCAAGGATATTTTTACTCCCAAAATATGGTTTCGGCAACAAATCTTGAAATTTGCTACGAATAACCAAGTGACGTAAGTTGATAAGATTTCCCATTGCAAGGGGTAGCATATTTATATGAAATGATTCTAGTCTTAGTGTTTGTAACTTGTAAAGTCTGCATAATGAGTTTTCTGTCATTTGGATTGTATACACAAAGATAGAGAGGTAACGGAGTAACTGTATGTTACCTATCAAATCTATAAATTCAGAGCTGCAATTGAACATAGGCACACGAAATATAAAAACACGCAAGTAGCCCAAATGAGATAATGGAATCTCAGAAAATATATTTTGTTGAAGTGCCATAGAATAATGATACGTTGTAGAAATATAAAGTGTTCTTATATTCCCAAGTGAATGTACTCGATCAACCTTTGTGTCTTTTATGAAAATATGCTTTGCATCTCTGGGGATGTTCTTCAATTCATCAAACTCTAATGAAGAACAAATCTCATTTCTCGCTATAAACTTAGCCAAATCATGCACCATATCATGCAAAGTAAAATTTCCAATACCTATTTTAGAGTGTTGAAAGAATGACCTTGTCACCAAGTCTTCGAAGAATTCAAATGCAATATCTTCCAAAAATCTTTTTCTTCCTGTAAATTGAATGTAACCTTGAGCTATCCACATTCCTGTCAATTCTTCTTTCCCAAATGAATGATCCTTTGGGAATAGAGATGCATAGAGAAAGCATGGTTTAAGATGTGCAGGCATGTAATTATAGCTTATCCTTAGTGATGGCAAAATAAGACTTCTAGTCTCCTCCAACTCCCATAGATTATTGTTTAAAACATCCTTCCATATCTGCTCCTTAACTTCATATCGTAGAAATCCTCCAATTGCCTTTAAATCCAAAGGCAATCCTCCACATTTCTTAGTAATTCCCCGCCCCAATTGTTCAAAATTTTGTTGCTGACCAGGTTCCCAACCACAAAAAGCATGTCTTTGGAATAGTAACCATGATTTCTCATTATCCAAGCATCCAAGCTCATGCGGTGGCATCGTCTGTACGATGCGAGCAACAGACATGGAACGAGTAGTTACAATAATCTTTCCAATTCCAATACTAGAAAAGAGTGCTTTTAAGGCCTCCCACATATCTGCTCTCTCATTCCATACATCATCAAGAATAAGAAGATAGTTTTTATCTAATAGAGCCTCCTTCAGTATGCAATGAAGATCATTCAAATTATTTTTATCATCGTGGATAGATGACTTGATAATAGATGACACAATTTCTTTTGTTATTCTCAAAACATCAAATCCTTCAGAGATAAAAACCCAAACCTTTGGGCTAAAATGTTGGCATACCACATAATCATTATATATAAGTTTAGCAAGTGTTGTCTAAACCACACCCCCCAAGCCAACGATGGGAATTACAGCGTTCTCCTTCTCATAACGAGACATTAAAAGTTGAATTATCTTTTTCTTATCAACCTCTCTTCCAAAAATGCTAGAATCATCTACAAGAGAACTACTCGGTGGCCTCTTCATAGCGTCATCTAAATGAGGTCTCCTTGGTGCATCTTCTGGTTTAAGAAAAAGTGCATCTTCTGGTTTAAGAAAAAGTGCTTCTCTATCCTTTGCAATCTCATCAAATTTCTTGATGATCTTGTTGATCCTCTTAGCAATGTTGCTTGAAATTGGAATTTTAATCAAAGTGGGGAAAGGTATTTGTTGCGTCCTAGAGTATTCGCGACGGTAAATAAATATTTAGTTTAAAGTCTTAGCATTGTACGAAGATCCAACACACAAGCAGATAAGTGAGAGAGTGTAGCATTCATAAGAGACACCAAAGTTTTTACGTGGAAAACCCCTGAAAAGGGGGAAAAATCACAGGGCCTGGCCCAGTTTGAATGAATCCACTAGTATTTGCAGTCGATTACAAATGAGGTCCTTCCTTGGGAGAAGGCCTTGGATTGATGTAGCAAATGTACATCATATAGATTGCATTACATGGTACGAGTTACATATACATGTTTGTTTGGCCTGAAGGACCATAGTCGGCAGGAGACCGTAGTAGGCAGGAAACCGGGGTCAGAAAGACTGTTGTTTGTTGATGGAGGTCGAAAGGATCATAGTAGGCGACGAAGGCCTGAAGGACCATAGTCGATAGAAAACTGGGGTCTGAAAGACCGTTGTCTAGTGATGTTAGTCGGACGGACCGTAGTAGGCGACAGAGGTCAGAAGGACTGTAGGCGGTAGGAGACAAGGAGTCAGGTGTTAGACCCAGTGTCACTTGGAAGATCGGGTGTTGATCGTCTGGCCTTGGGTAGGACGTCGGGTCTGAACGTTGAGCCTTAAGCAGGATGTCGGGTCTTCAGCGGGACATAGGGACTGAACATCGGGCCTTAAGCGGGACGTCGAGTCTTCAGCAGGATGTAGGGACTGAACGTCAGGCCTTAAGCGGGACGTCGAGTCTTCAGCATGATGTAGGGACTAAACGTCGGGCCATATGCAGAACGTCAGGTCTTCAACAGGACGTAGGGACTGAACGTCGGGCCTTAAGCAGGACGTCGGGTCTTCAACAGGACGTAGGTACTGAACGTCGGACCTTAAGGCAGTGGTGCAATGAAACTCCGGCGAGGCTTCGGTGGTGGTCCGGCGAGGTTCTTGCGGTGGTCCGGCGGTACTTCTGCGGTGGTCCGGCAGTCGTCGAGGAGGAGCTTCTTCCTTCTCTTCTCTTCTTCTCTCTCTTGCTTGGATCTCCCCCATTGTGAAGAATGAGGGCTCTATTTATAGATTTTCTGGAGTGGCATAGCCCGTAAATAGGCGTGAGATCATGGGCGAATAGGGAGTGGTCGAATGCACGGCCGATACAGAATCCTACGATCATGCACCATTCGTTGGAAATTTGAATGCCTTAGTGATGTCGGAATTCGGTGATCTTGGGCTCGTTAGAATTTTCTCGTCGATCCGTTTGATTCGAGTATAAGCTCATAAAAATCGGAGACCGTTTGGTAACTCAAATTGCGGTTTGAACCTTCCAACAGCGCTTCGGGTCCATGATTCGGACCCATTTTGGCTCGGATTGGGTCGAACTTGGTGTCGTTGGGTTTGTATTTCTGAGATGCTCAGTTTGACTATAAGTTCGCTGAAATTGGAGTTCACATGCTCCCAAATTTAATTTTTGAAGTTTCCGGATTGTGTTTTGCCTTGAGATTCGTGCCTGATCAAGATAATTTCATGATGACGCATCAGTTGCCCTCCTATTTTCGGACGTCGAAGCTCAAGGAGTCCGAAAATATAAGTGCTGTCAATTTGCATTGGCCGAAATGCCAAAAAATTTGTTCAAAAAATTAATAGCTTGCTCGAACTTGATCAAAAGGCCCCGTTGAGCTCCGAAAGTATCGAAATCAAGTCCGAAATGTCGAAAAATGTGTCCGAGGACCCCAAAAACATCGAATTTGGACCGTCCGGGACCAAAATCGGGCCCAGACAAGCTTGGACGGCCGAACCGGCCGGCCGTCTGCCACTTGCCGCCCGCCTCCTCCGCCGATGCAGACGAAATGACCCACACGTGCGGATGAACAGTCGCACCGCTATGGGCACGCGGTGACTCCAGCAGCCGTTGGCTGCTCGCATTTAAAAAAAAAAAATAACAATTTTAAAATCTTTGTGGTAGCTACAGTAACCGCAGCTACAGTACCCACAACATCACATGCTACATGCTACAGTGCCACGTTTTCTACAGTACACGTGACATTTTTTTTTTTAAACCCGAAAATTTTAGAAGTAGGCCCAATAAATTCGAAAAAACTTCTAGAAGCTTTCTGAAATAACTTGGAGGAAAATTCCCCCCAAATTTTGAAACATTTCCCCCTCTCTTCAACCTATAAATAGGCCTTCAAAGCCTTTAGGAAACTTGCACCTTCTCTTTTTCTTCTCCTCTTCTATTTCTTTTCATCTCCTCTTTTCTTTCTTTTCTTCTCTTTTTCTCCTCCTTCTTCTCTTCTCCCTCTATCCTTACTATTGAGGTCTTCCCTCGGTTTTCTGAGGCCCCTCTCTTGGCAAGGAAGTCCAGAGATTCTCCTTTCTTCTTTTCTCCCTCTGTCCTTACTATTGAGGCCTTCCCTCAGTTTTTCGAGGCCCCTCTCTTGGCAAGGAAGTCCGGAGATTCCCCCTTCTTCTCTTCTCCCTCTGTCCTTACTATTGAGGCCTTCCCTCGGTTTTCCGAGGCCCCTCTCTTGGCAAGGAAGTTTGGAGATTCCTCCTTCTTCTCTTCTCCCTCTGTCCTTACTATTGAGGCCTTCCCTCGGTTTTCCGAGGCCCCTCTCTTGGCAAGGAAGTCCGGAGATTCCCCCTTCTTCTCTTATCCCTCTATTCTTTGAGAGATCTTGCGGAGTTCTGATGTTAGTTGGCTAGAGATGGAGGTCGGAGAGACCGCTGTAAGGAGGGAGGTTGAAAAGATTGTTGAAGTGTAGAAATCTAACATCGGTTGGGAGGCTGACAGCGGAAAGAAGTCCGACGAAGGTTGGAGATGTACGACGATGAGTAGAAATTTTACGGCATGTAAAAGCCCGATGAATGTCCGTCGATATGCAGGAGTTCGATGTCGGGTAGGAGACTGATGATAGTCCCGCAATGAGTATAAGTCCACTGACGAGCAGAAGTCCGACGTCGGGTAGAAGTCCACTGACGAGCAGAAGTCCGACGTCGGGTAGAAGTCCGCTGACGAGTAGAAGTCCGACGTCGGGTAAAAGTCCACTGACGAGCAGAATTCTGAAGATGGGTAGAAGTCCGCTGACGAGCAGAAGTCCGACGTCGGGTAGAAGTCCGCTGACGAGCAGAAGTCCGATGTCGGGTAGAAGTCTGCTGACGAGCAGAAGTCCGACGTCAGGAAGAAGTCCGCTGACGAGCAGAATTCTGAAGATGGGTAGAAGTCCGCTGACGAGCAGAAGTCCGACGTCGGGTAGAAGTCCGCTGACGAGCAGAAGTCTGATGTCGGGTAGAAGTCTGCTGACGAGCAGAAGTCCGACGTCAGGAAGAAGTCCGCTGACGAGCAGAAGTCTGACGTCGGGTAGAAGTCCGCTGACAAGTAGAAGTCCGACGTCGGATAGAAGTCCGCTGACGAGCAGAAGTCCGACATCGGGTAGAAGTCCGCTGACGAGCAGAAGTCTGACGTCGGATAAAAGTCCGCTGACGAGCAGAGGTCTAACATAGGGTAGAAGTCCGCTGACGAGCAGAAGTCCGATGTCAGGTAGAAGTCCACTGATGAGCAAAAGTTTGACGACGGGTACAAGTATGCTGATGAGCAGAAGTCTGACGACAGGTAGAAGTCCGCTGACGAGCAGAAGTCTGACGTCAAGTAGAAGTCCGCTGACGAGCAGAAGTCCGACGTCGATTAGATGTCTGCTGACGAGCAGAAGTTCGACATAGGGTAGAAGTCCGCTGACGAACAGAAGTCCGATGAAGGGTAGAAGTCCGCTGATGAGCAGAAATCCGATGTCGAGTGGAAGTCTGCTGATGAGCAGAAGTCCGACGTAGGGTAGAAGTCCACTGACGAGCAGAAGTCCGATGTCGGGTAGAAGTCCGCTGACTAGCAGAATTCTGACGACGGGTAGAAGTCCGCTGATGAGTAGAAGTCTGACTTCGGGTAGAAGTCCGCTGACGAGCAGAAGTCCTACAACAGGAAGAAGTCTGCTGACGAGCAGAAATCCGACGTCGGGTAAAAGTCCGCTGAAGAGAAGAAGTTCGACGTCGGATAGAAGTACTGTCGGGTAGAAGAACGTCGAAAGTCCATCGACAGACAGAAGTCCGATGAAGGGTATTAGTCCGACGACACGAAGAATTCCGGCATCGGATATTAGTCCGTCAAAAGTCCTGCAAGGCAAAAGTTCAGCGACAGGAGAAAATTCAAAATCGGGTAGAATTATAACATTGTGGAGAAGTCAGATGGAAGTCCATTGACGGTATTCTGGCAACGTTAACCAAGGATGTAAGACCTCTCCGAGGTTGTATTTCATAGCCTTTGCTCGACGACGTTAATCTGTGTGGAAGAGGTCGAGAGAATCGAGCAAGGATGTAAGACCTATCCGAGGTTGTATGTTAGAGCCCTATTTGATGACGTTAACCTGTGTGGAAGAGGTTGGGAGAATCCACCAAGGATGTAAGACCTATCCGAGGTTGTATGTCGGAGCCATGCTCGACGACGTTAACATGTGTGGAAGAGGTCGAGAGAATACACCAAGGATGTAAGACCTATCCGAGGTTGTATGTCGGAGCCCTGCTCGACGACGTTAACCTGTGTGGAAGAGGTCGAGAGAATCCACCAAGGATGTGAGACTTATCTGAGGTTGTATGTCGGAGCCTTTGCTCGACTACGTTAACTTGTGTGGAAGAGGTCGGGAGAATCCACCAAGGATGTAAGACCTATCCGAGGTTGTATGTCAGAGCCCTGCTCGATGATGTTAACCTGTGTGGAAGAGGTCGGGAGAATCCACCAAGGATGTATGACCTATCCGAGGTTGTATGTCGGAGCCTTTGCTCGATGACGTTAACATGTGTGGAAGAGATCGAGAGAATCCACCAAGGATGTAAGACCTATCCAAGGTTGTATGTCAAAATCTTTGCTCGACGATGTTATCCTGTATGGAAGATGTCGGGAGAATCCACCAAGGATGTAGGACCTTTCCGAGGTTGTATGTTGGAGCTTTTGCTCGACGATGTGAACCTGTGTGGAAGAGGTCGGGAGAATCCACCAAGGATGTAAGACTTATCCGAGGTTGTATGTCAGAGCCCTGCTCGATGACATTAACCTGTGTGGAAGAGGTCGGGAGAATCCATCAAGGATGTAGGACCTTTTCAAGGTTGTATGTCAGAGGCCTGCTCGATGACGTTAACCTGTATGGAAGAGGTCGGGAGAATCCACCAAGGATGTATGACCTATCCGAGGTTGTATGTCAGAGCCTTTGCTCGACGCGTTAACCTGTGTGGAAGAGGTCAAGAGAATCCACCAAGGATGTAAGACCTATCCGAGGTTGTATGTAGGAGCCTTTGCTCTATGACGTTAACCTGTGTGGAAGAGGTTGGGAGAATCCACCAAGGATGTAAGACCTATCCGAGGTTGTATGTCAGAGCCCTGCTCAATGATGTTAACATGTGTGGAAGAGGTCGAGAGAATCCACCAATGATGTAAGACCTATCCGAGGTTGTATGTAGGAGCCTTTGCTCGACGACGTTAACCTGTGTGGTAGAGGTTGAATCGGATCCCCCTGTGATCGATTTTGTATTGATTTGGAGGGGGCAAACGTCGCGTGTATCCCTAATTAAAAGTAGAGAACGGTCTATCTTTTGACCGTTATTGCCTTTATGAGGTTGAGATTAAGACATTGACCAAGGAGTAGAAGTCCAACAGGGGACTGTATAAAGCTTATAATCGATTGAAAGTATCCCTGCATTCGTTGGGATTTTTCTGAAATATCATCTTGATATTGAAAGCATTGGAGGGATCTTCTTGATCACGATTGGAGTCAAAGTTGCCCTCCAGTCCGCATCTGATTGTTATGAAATTAATACAACAATGACTGATGTCAGGAGGTTGATAAGAGAGATCTTTTGAGATTGGAGCAAAAGTTGCCCCCCAGTCGGGAATCACGTTCCCACAGACGGCACCAAACTGTTGCATCCTGGAGTATTCGCGACGGTAGAGAAATATTTAGTTTAACATCTTAGCATTGTATGAAGATCCAGCACACAAGCAGATAAGTGAGAGGGTGTAGCATTCATAAGAGACTCCAAAGTTTTTACGAGGAAAACCCCTAAAAAGGGGGAAAAACCATGGGGCTTGGCCCAGTTTGAATGAATCCACTAGTATTTGCAGTCGATTACAAATGAGGCCCTTCCTTGAGAGAAGGCCTTGGATTGATGTAGCAAATGTACATCATATAGATTGCATTACAAGGTAGGAGTTACATATACATGTTTGTTTGGCCTGAAGGACCGTAGTCGGCAGGAGACCGTAGTTGGCAGGAAACCGGGGTCAGAAAGACTGTTGTTTGTTGATTGAGGTCGGAAGGACCATAGTAGGCGACGAAGGCCTGAAGGACCGTAGTTGATAGAAAACTGGGGTCTGAAAGACCGTTGTCTAGTGATGTTGGTCGGACGGACCGTAGTAGGCGACAGAGGTCAGAAGGACCGTAGGCGGTAGGAGACAAGGAGTCAGGTGTTAGACCCAGTGTCACTTGGAAGATCGGGTGTTGATGGTATGGCCTTGGGTAGGACGTCGGGTCTAAACATCGGGCCTTAAGCAGGATGTCGGGTCTTCAGCGGGACATAGGGACTGAACATCGGGCCTTAAGCGGGACGTCGAGTCTTCAGCAGGACGTAGGGACTGAACGTCAGGCCTTAAGCGGGATGTCGAGTCTTCAGCAGGACGTAGGGACTGAACGTCGGGCCTTAAGCAGGATGTCGGGTCTTCAACAGGACGTAGGGACTGAACGTCGGGCCTTAAGTAGGACGTCGGGTCTTCAACAGGACGTAGGGACTGAACGTCGGATCTTAAGGAAGTGGTGCAATGAAACTCCGGCGAGGCTTCGGTGGTGGTACAGCGAGGTTCCTGCGGTGGTCCGGCGGGACTTCTGCGGTTGTCTGGCGGTGGTTTGGCAGCTGTCGAGGAGGAGCTTCTTCCTTCTCTTCTCTTCTTCTCTCTCTTGCTTAGATCTCCCCCATTGTGAAGAATGAGGGCTCTATTTATATATTTTCTCGAGTGGCATAGCCCATAAATAGGCGTGAGATCATGGGAGAATATGGAGTGGTCGAATGGACGGCCGATACTGAATCCTACGATCATGCACCGTTCGTTGGACATTTGAATGCTTTAGTGATGTCAGAATTCGGTGATCTTGGGCTCGTTGGATTTGTCTCGTTGAGCAGTTCGATTCGAGTATAAGCTCATCAAAATCGGAGACCGGTTGGTAACTCAAATTGCGGTTTGAACCTTTCAACAGCGCTTCGGGTCCATGATTCGGACCCATTTGGGCTCGGATTGGGTCAAACTTGGTGTCGTTGGGTTCGTATTTCCGAGATGCTCAGTTTGAATATAAGTTCGCTGAAATTGGAGTTCACATGCTCCCGAATTTAATTTTTGAAGTTTCCGGATTGTGTTTTACCTCGAGATTCGTGCCTGATCAAGATAATTTCATGATGACGCATCAGTATTAATACCTGATCATATATAGTTTTCATGCATGATCAACATAATATACCCAATTTCATTTAGTTAGTATTTTGGTAGAATTGGGAACTTGAAGACATACCTGGTAGTCATGCATATCCTCATCTTTATCATCATCATGATCATCTACTAGCTTCCTATTTAAAGATGGCTCAGCTTCAGCTGCTGCTGTCATTCCTTCCACTTGGATTTTGATAACTTGATAATCATATTGATCCAAGACATCTTCAGAATCATAAGCAACTTCTCTAAGCTCGTTGAGCCAGAGTTGGATAGCCTTGTCATAGATCTCCCTCTCCTCGGCATCATGAAGGACTGCCTGAATTCTTTGCAGCATCTTCGACAATCGGCTCAAATCCTCCATTAATGTTTTTTGGATCGAATCAACTTTGGCAGCAGTTACATCTTCTTGTGCTATGGATGATGAGGAAGATGCAGCCAACGAAGAAAAGTTAGGCATAAACTGGGATATCCGTTTCAAGGAAGACAATAGATTGGAGATGATTGAAGAAGTGGTTCCTGCCATTTCCAAACCTCAGCTCAAGAATTGATGAAGCTTTAATGTGGATTGGAGATGATTTAGAGAAGATGACAATATGAATTTTGAGTGGTTAGGAGATGCCAAGCTAAGAGTAAATTTATTTTATTTGCCCATAAAAATAAAAATATGATTAAATTATATAAATATAACAAATTCACTAAAAAAAATCTTGTTTTTAAAGCTCCAATAACTTTAATGTTTAGTGGGATGGATGATGATGAATGTTTGTAATCAGGCCAACCAAATATGAATAATTATTTAGTGGCTTTAATGAAAAGAAAGTTAATAATGAAAAGAGGCAAGTAAAAATTATATATATATATATATATATATAAAGAAAAGGTTGCTTCATGCTGAAGATGCAAATGAATGTTTTGTGGTAGAATGATGGAATATTTCTTCTAGGCTGTCTTTATATGTTACCGTATAAAGAGTCCATAAAAATAATATATATCATTAAAATATTATATATATATATGAAGTAAATACACGAAATGTACATATATTAGATGAATCATTTTTATATTTTTTAAATTTTAAATGATATTAAATAAATATGAAGTAAATTTTTATAAAAAGAAATGTATTTCAATTCCTCATAAAATTTTAAAATATATTAAAACTTCCTAAAGATTTTAAACAAAATAGCAAAAAAAAAATTGTTATAGATTGCTAGCAGGGAGTTGAATATAGATTCCTTTGTAGAAATAGATAAACATCATTATAATTTAATTCAAATCAATTGTGAGATATTTTTCTAATTTAAATTCATTACTCATAACACGTGTATTAAGCACCTCTTATTATTATTATTATTATTATTAAAATTAGACACTCTACAACAACAACAACATCAAGCCTTTATCCCATTACGTGGGGTCAGCGACATGAATGATTTTTCTCCATTGTGTTCTATTAAAAGTCAAATTCTCGTTTAAATCTAATAAAGAAAGGTCATTCCTAATATTTTCTAACCAAGTCTTTTTAGGTCTACCCCTACCTTTCTTAACATAAGTCAAATCTAATACCTCTACTCTCCTAACCAGGTCATCGGAAGGCCGCCGTTTTATGTGACCAAACCATCTAAGGCGACTCTCTCTAATCTTATCTTCTACTGGAGCTTCTCAAATCTTTTCACGTATATGCTCATTTCGATCCTATCTCTAAGGGTAAAGCCACTCATCCACCTGAGCATCCTCATCTCTGCCACACTTAACTTAGTATTATGCTTCTCTTTTAATGGCCAACATTCGGCACCATAAAGCATTGCAGGCCTCACTACCATCTTATAGAATTTTCCCTTAAGTTTGAGGGGTATATTTCTATCACATAACAAGCCCTATGCATTCCTCCACTTCAACCATCCAACTTGAATTCTGCTGATAATATCCCCATCTATTTCACCATCACTCTGAACAATAGATCCAAGATATCTAAAACGTGTACTCTTATTAATGACTTGATCGCCCAAAGTCACAATCCCCTCACTAGGCCTATTACTACTAAAATTACACTCCATATATTCCGTTTTAGATCTACTCAAGCGAAAACCTTTAGACTCTAAGGTTGACCTCCATAATTCAAGTTTACCTTCAACTCCCTCTCTAGTCTTATCAACAAGAAGAATATCATCAGCAAAAAGCATACACCAAGGTACATCCTCTTGCAAATGTCTAGTGAGAACATCCATGACTAAAGCAAAAAGATATGGGCTTAAGGCGGATCCTTGATGTAACCCAACCGAAATAGGGAAATACTTGGTCAATCCACCTTGTGTTTGAACACAAGTAATAGCTCCTGCATACATATCTTTAATGATTTGAATATAAGCATTATTTACTCCTTTCTTTTCAAGAACTCTCCATAGCACTTCTCTTGGAACTTTATCATATGCTTTTTCTAAATCAATAAATATCATATGTAGATCCTCCTTATTTTCTCTATATTTCTCCATCAAACTTCTTAATAAATGTATGGCTTCCATAGTCGACCTACCCGGCATGACTCCAAATTGATTTTGAGAAACATTAGTATCACGCCGCAACCTATGCTCCATAACTCGCTCCCAAAGTTTTAAAGTATGACACATTAACTTAAAACCTCTATAATTCGCACAATCTTGTGCATCACCTTAATTCTTAAAAATAGAAATTAACACGCTCATTCTACACTCATCTGGCATCTTTTTAGTCTTCAAAATAGTATTAAAAAGTTTAGTAAGCCATGAAATTCCTTCATCTCCTAAGCATTTCCACACCTGTAATGGAATATCATCAGGTCCAACAGCTTTTCCACCCTTCATTTTCTTTAAAGCCTCTCTAACTTCAGTTTTACTAATACGCCGATAAAAACAGAGATCTTTATTTTCATTTAGGGTGCTATGGTCATTATAGTCAATCTAATTTTCACAATCTTCATTAAAAAGTTTAGCAAAATATCTCATCCATCTTTGTTGAATATCATCTTCTAAGAAAAGTATTTTTTGATCTTCATCTTTAATACACTTCACTTGAACTAAATCCTTACAACTCATATCTCTTTGTTTGGCTAACTTATACATATATCTTTCTCCCTCTTTAGTATATAATCTATTATATAAATTACTAAAAGCTAATGTCTTTGCATCGCATATTGCTTTCTTAGCATCCTTACAAGCCACTTTCTATATTTCCCAATTATCAGAATTTTTAAAATTAAACTAATTTTTATAACAAAGCTTCTTATTTTTATTTTTTTCTTGCACATTTGGATTCCACCACCAACTACTTTTACTATTAGGAGCTTTTCCCTTTGATACTCCAAGGATATCTTTTGCAATATTTTTAATATCACTAGCCACTTTTTCCCCATAATATTAACATCCTCATGCACAGACAAAATCTTAAGATCTAAAATCTTATTTTTAAAAATAATTTTGTTAATATTATTTAAATGCCCCCATCTAATCCTAGAAAATTATTTTACTTTATTTTTTTATTTTATGCCCCTTTATCTTAAAGTCCAAAATTAATAATCGATGTTGGGTACATAAATTTTCACTCATAATAACTTTACAATCTTTGCAATCTAAACGATTTAGTTTTCTAATAAGAAAATAGTCAATCTGTGTTGTACTATATCCATTTTTATAAGTGATAAGATGCTCATTTCTTTTCTTAAATAAGGTATTAGCAATTGAAAAATCATAAGCTAAACAAAAATCCAATATGGTCTTGCCACCTTCATTCGTCGTTCCAAATCCATGGCCACCATGAATGCTTTTAAAATCTTCTACCTCTCTACCAACATGTCCATT
Source organism: Dendrobium officinale (assembly GCA_019514585.1). Taxonomy (NCBI): domain Eukaryota; kingdom Viridiplantae; phylum Streptophyta; class Magnoliopsida; order Asparagales; family Orchidaceae; genus Dendrobium; species Dendrobium officinale. The sequence goes on along the minus strand of CM033687.1, from coordinate 70,861,175 downwards.
TAAATCTCCTCCAATAAAAACTCTTTCTTCAAGAGGTATATTTTGTATTAATTCTTCTAAGTCATTCCAAAAATTTAATTTAGAACTCATATCCAAACCTACTTGAGGAGTATAAGCACTTATAATATTAACAATCTTTAAAGCTATAATTCTATCTCCAATCCTATTAATATTCATAACATTATCCTTTAAACTCTTATCTATAAAATTAGACACACTGATGAACAAAATTGATATATATCAAACAAATATTAAGCATATATATATATATATATATATATATATATATATATATATATATATATATATATATATATATATATATATATATATATATATATATATAAGAGTATATTCGATAGGATATCCTTCATCATTAATAATTTTAAACATTCAATAATAGAACCACTGATAAGTCTGCTTTTAAGCCTCCCTCCAATAACTTTAATGATAAGTGGGACGATGATGAAACAAAAAAAGGTTGAGTGACTTTTATGCTTCCAATAACTTTAATGTTAGGTGGGATGATGATGAGAGCTTATCATCTCACAAATGAAATATGAATAATTTAGTGATTTTAATGAAATTAGGCATGCAAATTGTATATATATTATAATTATAAAAGAAAAAAGTTGCTTCAAGTAGAGCATGTTCAATGATGACGAATGTTTCGTTTGGGACAGTTTTTTTATTGCTTTTTAAAGCTAGTATAAAAATTTAATGAACAAGAAATTTTTGCACTACAAAGCTGTTTTAGAAATAAAAAAGAAAGTTATGCCAAAGGAAGCCATATGCTTGCTATTAAACTTTCAATAATATTAACAAATGCTAGGTCTTGCTATTGAACCTCCGATGGCTTTAATGTTTATGATGAAATTTTATGATTTGACGAAGGTAATATGCTCAATTGTTTGGCATTAGTCAAAAGAAATTTTATTTGGAGGAGAAAAATATGAGTGCAAGATAGTGTAAGACACTATATAATAATATTATTAATAATTTATAATGTATAATATTTCTTGTTTTTATATATTTATGAATGGGTATAATATATATGTTGAATACATTTCACCTTTGATAATATTGGAAGCTTATTTTAAAACAAAATAATATATATATATATATATATATATATATATATATATATATATATATATATATATATATATATATATATATATATATATATATATATATATATATATATATATATTAACAAACAACAATCTATTAATATAAAAAAAAAACAAGGTTACGATAATAGAAAGCAGGAAAAAAATAACGAGAAAATTACAATAAAACGCGGGCTCAGTAAGTGGTTGAGGCTTCGAGCACCGCAGAACAACACAAGGACTGTCCAAAAGGTGAAGAAAGCTACCAATACGAACCGACCCGAAAGAGACACAGCAATGGTTGCCACCAGCGAAGTTCAATGATGCGAGCCCCAACCCATCATTGCCCCAAACCCAACAAACCAGCATATCGCTCATCCAAAACAAAAAATAAAGGCACAAAACAGGAACAAGCAAAACATACAAGACACTATCGCCTACGGCGGCCCCTGCCCCTGCCACGAGCTCTACCCCGAGAGCCAACATTAATAGTGGGCCTAACATTAACAATAGTGAAATCATATCCCGGTTCCGAACCCCCACAAAAATACGGAGACACCAAACCACCACCATCAGAAAATTCAGAATCAGGATCACCATCGGAAGAGTCTAACCAATTAATATGGTTCCTAATATCCAGACCAGAACTGTCGCCTAAGGAAGTGCCCACAATTCGCGTATCGACCAAACTGACAGGAACATGAATGAAATTATTTGCATCCTGAGTAGAAGCCCGAGACACAGCCACATCCAGAACCGGAGTGAGAACCCCAAGATGATCTTCAACAGGATTTCCCGCATTGTTAACCGGCAAGATCCCATTACAAGTAGACGGTAAAGTAGGTGGAAAAAAAGGTGCAGCATTAGGTGATAAGGCAAAATTAACATCCTCAGTTATACCAAAACTACTATCCATCCCTTGAAAACCTTCCCTAGCATCCACTATACAGTTACCCATCCCCTCGCGTGCACCATCGACGCAAGGAGAATCGATAACATCCACATTATTATGAGCCAAAACAGAACCAACAACATCTCCATTGGAAATATCAACAGTAGGAGAAAATAAAACAGGATCAACAACTCTCACAGCCATACCAGGAGGCTCCAAAGCATCAGGCGAGCAAACCCGACAATCAACATCAGGCAACACCTCACCCACCTCAACCACTGAAGTCAAAGCATCAACCGTCAGATCCTTAACAAAAATTTGACAATCTAAAACTCCTCGCTCCAAAACAACAACATCCTTATCCACAGAATTATGTTAAAACAAAATAAAATTTATGTTAAAAAAAGTTGAAATATATTAAAAGTCTTTGCTACGTATTCACTCAACTTGACATAAAAAATAAGAAATATATAGTAGTGGATTATTATTTATTAGATTACATATATACACATTAATTGCAATTGAATCAAAGAAAAATTTAAATCGAGCAATACTGAACTAAGTCACTAAATTCAAAATCAAGTTAAAACTCATCATTGAAATTATCTTATAAATTAAAATAGATCAATCTTAAAACATTATTAAATAAAATAAAAACCAACCCAATTTAATTCAATCACATTAAAAATCACTATCAAAATTAAATGAATCTAAGTAAAACATACACATCAAAATTGAATAAAATTAAAAAAAGAAACCTTAACACCATAAAAGTAATGAATTAAAGCTAAATGGATTAATAGAAAATATATTAAAAATTCAAGAAAATTAGAAAATTATGTAATAAATATCTGTGAACTCATAAATTCACAAGAAATAATAGAGTAGATCTAGTAAAATATTATTAGGCAAGCAATGACAATTTCCTTTTGTTTTGTTAAAACCTACCAACGGACCAATGTATTAATTCATAAAAAGAGTTATAAGTCTTGAAAGGGATCAAATGCTCTCTGATGTTCAAAGAGCTACAAAAAAGATAAAAAATAAATTTAATGTGCCAATGATTTCAATTACAATACAAGATAAAACACATAAAGGAAAACAAAACCTAGCACAGAACTACGGTAGGCGGAAGGCAAGCGCAAAAAATGAAGATGTTCCATCTCCAAAGCCAAAGCTAAATATACATGAAGATCGATTAGGATGAAGAAGCAACAATCTGCAAATAATATAAAGAAGACTTATTACAAGACTTTTGGATATAAGAGATTTCAAAAATTTAGAATCCAATTCTATCCAAATGTTCAACAACTAGTTGTTAACACAAATCTAAAGAGCATGTTGAAGAGCCTGCATTTTAGCCATAGTGACAGAGCATTTGAGAATTCAGAAAGCAAAAGAAAGAACAAAACCCCCTTTGGAATCTCTAATAATACAACCACACTTAGCCGCCATTCTATTAACAGAACAATCAATGTAAACCTTAATTTGATTTAAAATAGGCTTACTCCAATAAAAAATAATTGGGTGATCATCAAAGCTATTATTATGATGGTATAAGTAAAAGAAGGCAGCCCAAGAAGAATATCCCCTCAAATGCTTAGAATTTTAAGATATTCACAGTATGAATTTTATTTTTGAGACTAATGATGATTCTGCTAGAGTTCACAAAATTCCAATTTTCTCATTAGTATTGTTGTGAACCTTCGTATCTCTAAAACCATTTTAAAACTCATTAGCGTTAATTTTTTTTTGGGGAGAAACCCCACGCGTGACAGTGGCCTACGCGTTAATACCACATAAAAGTTACAAGTCCTTAAAGGTTTACAAGCCCTCTAGAGATACAATAATTGAAGGAAAACCTATGGGCCACGCGAACCAACTAATTACACAAAGCAAGTCAAACAAAAACTAATGAAAAAACAACAACAGGAGCCCAAGAGCATCCAGCATTCGATCCACCAAAAGGCTCCATTTTCAGCAACAACACCAACACCATGCCAAAACCACAAGCTAAAGATTCCACAGGTAAAAATAGAGCTCAACAAATGGACTCCACCAAAAATAGCCAAAAAGCCCTAGACAAATGTTCATAAATACCTGCAAGAACAATAAAAAAATAACGAGCAAGAGAGGAAACCCACAACCACAACTCACCACCAAACAAAGTATCCAACAGCAATGCCACCAAGACCACAAAGAAAGAAACACAAAGAACTACCTTCTAGATTTCCTCCTACCATGCTTACTTCCAGGAAAAAGAACTTTCTCCATTAATTTACAAACATCTAACCCATACAATTCTTTGAGAGAGTCAACTTGTTCAACATGTAAATCCTCACCCCTCTCACTCGATGATGATGGAAGCCCATCATGCCAAACCGACTGCCCAGAGCAAGTGACCTCTAAATTAGAAACAAAAAGAGTATGTAAGCCATTTGGGGATATGAAAGTTATAAGCATCTCAACCAAGGACCCAGAACCCAAAGGAACAATGGGGACGCTCGAAACAATAGATTCCTCCTCACCAACCTCCTCGACCTTAGTATGAGCTAACAAAAGAACTTCCTCCTCGCCAACCTCCTGCACCTCATTATGAGCCAAAGCCAAAGCAAAAACCCTTACCTTATCAATACCACTCAATTTCTTCCCCTCCGCCACCATAGAGCCAATAGTAGGTGTAACAAAGCCACCAACGCTATTAAACACAACCTCACAAGAAACTTAGCCAAATTAAGCAAAGGAGAAAGAACACCATCAACATCTTGAACACTATTAACCACTTGATCCACCAACAAAGCACCTTGAGCCACATTAAGGTCATTTTGACCATATTACCAAGATTCACCTTAAAAGAAGATTCAACAGCTATTGCCCCCTCCATGTGTGAAAGCCATTTTTTCCTTCCATGATCGTCTAGACTAAGTGGGATCGTCCGGGACAATCAGTTCAAAATCTGTGGACAGAGAGGTTCGTCCCAGGATGAAGTCAAGGTCGTATGTACGAAATTTCTCCAGAGTGCAACTCGTCCTGAGACGATAATAATTTCATCTGAATGAAATTTGTCTATAGAGCAAATCGTCCCGGGACGAATAGGAATCATCCCGTACGATCCACCTTTATAAATATCCAAACAATTATTTGAAGAGAGAAAATATCTGAGGGAGAAAAACGAAGGAAAAAGGAAGAAAAATGGATTTTGGGCAACTTCGGTCCATTTTCATCCGTCGCCGTAGTTGGAAAAGTTGACCGACTCAAGGTAAGGCACATTCCGCCTTTCTCAATTTTCTGAAATGTGAATTGTGATGATTTTTCTGTTATGAATTTTGTTTCCATTAGCGAAAATCTGGTTTCATTTTGTGCTAATAAATGTTTTACAACGTAACTTTTGGTATGTTTATGAGATGATATTTTTGCATGTTTTGAGTATTTTCTGAAAGATTTTCACGGAGTGTTTTGAATTTTGCAGAGTTTTAATTGAATAATAAATTATCTAGATGTTGAAAATACTTGCTTCAGTACAATTAAAGTCTTGAAATGATGTTTTCTGCTATTTGTGATAATTTGGTAAATTTTTGAAATTGTGAATTTTGTGGAATTTCTATATACTGTCGTTATGCCGCTGACGATTTTTCTGACAAAATCTGATTTTTGAATTTGATGATTTGATGTGTTTGTATGCTATCAAGGGAGTTATAAGGGGCCAGAATCCTTTGAGATTCTATTAAAGTCCAAGAATCTGAATTCTAAAATCTAAAATCTGAAAACATGTTATGATATGATAATTCATTCTAGTGTTGTAAGCACAAGGGATGAATAAGGGGCCAAAATCCGTTGAGATTCTATCTGTGTCAGGGAAGGGAGGCATAAGGGGCCAGAATCCGTTGAGATTATATCATGTTCCGAGAATCTGATCTGATATGCGATATGTGATATGATCTATTTTGACAATGTGCTTTACGATTTGTACGATTCTGTTTGTTCTGTGATTTGAAGATAATTATGATTTGAAATCTGATTTGAATAGTTTGTTATTCAAAATGAATTCTTATGTATCAGTGATTTGAATATTCTGTTAATCAAGTATCTATATCATGTCTGATTATATGATTTTCTGTACAATTATTTGAATTCTGTACGTCTACTTTTTTGATGTATTTTGGATGTGAGTTTCTGGAGATTTTGATTGGCTGGTGTTGTCTTGCTGAGCTGTTAGCTCATTCTTGTTATCTGTGTGGTTTTTAGGTTCTGGGAAAGGGAAGGAGGTCTTGAACTAGCCGTTCAGTGTCTGATCTGAGATTACGTATTTTGTACTTTTGATTTTTGTATAGTCATGACTTTTCTATTCTATTTTATTCTTTATGTCTATAGCCATGTACTGTATTGTACATGATTATTTTGAAAAAAACCAAGAAGAAAATTTTAGATGAGTTTCTATATATTTGGATACTTTAGCAGCTCTGTGTTTTCTGTATGTCTGTTTATTAGAAGAAAGTCTGAAAGTAAATTCCAAAGCTTGATCCTGGATTAATCCATCGCGGCCCGATGCGAAAGGATTCATTCCGATCGGGTTGTGACAAATTAGAGTGGTATCAGAGCATAGTTTTGGAATTTTGATTGTAAGACAGAGCTATAGGAATTGATCTATAAGTCTGTCGGGGTAGTTTTGGTTTGTCTGGATTTTTATTATGTTATTTTTGTGTGCATAGTTGTATTATGTATGATTATGGATCTGTTAGACGTAGATATGACTGATGGGCAGAGTTCTAGTTAGGCACCTCTTGTGAATAGTAATGTCCCGGTGGTTGGTTCTGATACAGTTTCGCAGTTTACTACGTTGGTTGCTTAGATGTTGAGTGAGACTCAGAATAGAATATCTACTGTTCGATCTGAAGATGTAGATGGACATCTACAAATGTTTCTTAGATTGAAGCATCCAAGGTTTGAGGGCACTGTTGAGCCCAGAGAAGCAGAGGATTGGTTAAGGAGGTTGGAAAAGACATTTGATGGGATGCAATGTTCTCCGAATAGGAAGGTACCGTTAGCAGTTCTCTTGTCATATGGCAAAGCAGAGCGCTGTTAGATGGGCCAGCAGGAGGAGAAATTTTAAGGTAAACTGAACTCTTTGATTACTTGGGTTTCGATCTTGGTTTGTACCCCCTTCTACAAGGCAACAAATATAGGAGACTTTTTTGAGGTTGGTTGAGGGGAGCAGGACAATTATGCAATACGAGGCAGAGTTTACTGCTTTAGCCATATATGCTCTACAGTTGGTGAGTACTTCTGCCGAGAAGTGTTATAGATTTCTGAGGGGACTACGAGATAGTTTGAGGCAACCACTGGTACCATTTTATATTTCTGATTTCTCTGAGCTTGTGGAGAGAGCTCGTCTGATAGAGAATGATCTGATGGCTACTCAGCAGCGGTGGACTGCTAGTAGGAAGAGATTCAGTGGGGATATATTTGAAAGTGGTTTTTTGGAAAGAAGAGATTTGTATCTGGAGACTCTAAGAAGAGTGGACAGTCAGGATCCACTACAGTTTCTGGTAGTGACAGTGTGACCAGTTCTGGGTCAGTCAGTGGGGCACCTGTGTGCCAAACTTATGGACGACGACATTTTGGCCAGTGTTACAAGATGATTGGTCAGTGTTTCAGGTGTGGTCAGCTAGGACATCAGATAGCAGAGTGTTCCATAAGCTGGATTTGATTGGCGATATGAGTCCAGATCTTAGAGTTTTGTTAGACCTGCTGGTCTAACAGGAAGGCCGAGGATAGTTCCTCCATGTACTATTTCTGAAGAATCATCTGGTAGAGTTGGTGGTTTGGATTCTGTAGCAAGGAGACCACCTAGTGGGAATCAGAGGAAGCCTAGTAGTTCTATAGCTCCAGCTCCAATTCAGTCACGTGTGTACAGTTTGAATCAGCAAGAGGCTCGAGATGCTCCAGATATGATGACAGGTATGATTTATATTTTTGAACACCCCTGTCATGTTTTGTTTGATTCTAGAGACAGACACTCATTTATTTTCGAGCATTATTTTGATGCTTTGCAACTGGATTCTATTATGTTACCTGTTTCATTTTTCGTTCTTTTGCCGGCTGGAAATAATTTGATAGCCTGGATGTTTTGTTTCTATGAGATTGATATTTCTAGCAAAAAGTGGAAGTCGTGTTTAATTTTGTTGCCAATTTCTTCGTATGATGTAATTTTAGGTATGAATTGGCTAAGTCTGTATGAGGTTCAGATTGACTGTTTGAAGAAAGCAGTTAGTTTATTCATGGATGATGAAAGGTGTGTATTCCAAGGGTTAAGAGGTGTTTTTTCATGTTTGATTTCTGTGTTGGAAGTCAGAAGAATGTGGAAGAAGGGCTGTATGGTATTTTTGGCTTCGGTACGAGATATGAATATAAATGCGGGTTCTATTTCTGATATTTCGGTAGTACAAAATTTTTTAAATATTTTTCCTGAGGAGTTGGTTGGTTTATCTCTGGATAGAGATGTTGAGTTTTATATTGATGTATTTCCGGGTACAGCTCTGATATCTAATGCTCCGTATAGGATGGCACCAAAGGAACTTGCAGAGTTGAAAGTTCAACTCTAGGAGTTGGTGGATAGAGGATTTGTTCATCCTAGTGTTTCTCCTTGGGGACACCTATTTTTTTGTAAATAAGAAGGAAGGGACAATACGTATGTGTGTTGATTATAGACATTTGAATAAAGTTACAATTAAGAATAAGTATCTGTTGCCACAGATTGATGATTTATTTGATCAACTTGTTGGATCTTCTGTGTTCTCAAAGATTGATTTGAGATCAGGATACTATCAAGTGAAGGTGAAAGAAATTGATGTGATGAAGGTAGCTTTCAGTACTCGGTACGGGCACTACGAGTTTTTGATTGTGCCATTTGGGGTAACCAACGCACCAGCTATTTTTATGGATCTGAAGAACAGAGTGTTCAAGGATTACCTGGATCAGTTTGTGAACGTCTTTATAGATGATATTCTGGTATATTCTGCTTCTGAGGAAGATCATGCTAGACATTTGAGAAGTGTGTTGGAGACTTTGAGGCAACACCAATTGTATGCTAAATTCTCCAAGTGCAAATTTTAGCTGAAGAGCATTTCTTTTCTAGGGCATATGGTGAGCGGTGAAGGTATTTCTATTAATCCCTAGAAAATCTAGGCAGTTGCTAATTGGCCAAGGCCTACTACGGTATTTGAGATACATAGTTTCTTGGGTATGGCCAGATATTATAAAAAAATTTTGAAGGGATTTTCTCAGATTTATGTACCTCTGACGAGACTAACTCAGAAGTCAGTAGCTTTTGTTTAGACATTAAAGTGTGAAGCTAGCTTTCAGAGATTGCAGGATTGTTTGACTTCTGCTATAGTGTTAGCACTTCTATCTAGTACGAAAGGATTTCAAGTATTCAATGACGCTTGACTGAAAGGTTTGGGCTGTGTTCTGATGCAGCATGGTCAGGTAATAGCTAATGCCTTAAGACAATCAAAACCACATGAAAAGAATTACCCGACACATGATTTGGAATTGGCTGATGTTGTATTTGCTTTGAAGATTTGACGTCATTACTTGTATGGTGTCAGGTATGAGAACTTTACGGATCATAAGAGTTTGAAGTACATTTTCACTCAGAAGGATCTAAATTTGAGGCAAAGAAGATGGCTTGAGTTGATCAAGGACTATAATCTGACGATTCAGTATCAGCCTAGTAAGGCTAATGTGGTAACAGACGCTCTGAGCAGGAAATCCTCTGTACTATCATGTGTTCAGCTTACTTTTGATAAGTATCTGATACGAGATATGGAAAGATTACAACTGGAGGTGATTTCCTCTACTGGTTCAGATTCGGGTATGTTGACTCAGATGAACATCCAGTCTTCTTTGGAAGAGAAGATTCATGAAGCTCAGAAGTCAAATGCTGAATATGTAAAGTTAATTGATCAGATCAAATCTGGTAAGAAACATGAACTATGAATTTCTGATTTTGGTATCATTTTCTATAAGAACAGATTGCGGGTTCCTATGTTTGAAGATCTGAGGAAAGAGATTCTGTATGAATCTCATCATTCAAGTTATACCATTCATCCATGAAGTGGTAAGATGTATAGAGATATGAAAGGTTTATTTTGGTGGCCTGAAATGGAAAAGGACATAGCAAAGTTTATTTCGAAATGTGAAGCCTGTTAGTTAGTGAAGGCAGAGCATCAACAACCAGGAGGTCTTTTGCAGTCGTTGCCTATCCCTGAGTGGAAGTGGGAGGAGGTAACGATGGATTTTGCTATGGGTTTTCCTCGATCAAGACAAGGGCATGATGCTATTTGGGTGATTGTCGATCGATTGATGAATTCTGCACATTTTCTTCCAATCAGACAAATGGAACCAGTGGATAAGTTAGCTTAGACATATGTTAAAGAAATTGTCAGATTACATGGTATGCCAAAAGTGATTGTATCTAATCTAGATGGACGATTTACTTCTAGACTTTGGAAAGGTATTCAATGCATTTCATTATGGCGTTTCATCCGCAGATTGATGGACAATCTAAGAGGACTATTCAGGTACTGGAAAATATTCTGAGGTTATGTGTTTTGGATTTTGGAGGCAGTTGGGAAGATCACATCCCTTTGATAGAATTTGCTTATAATAATAGTTATCAGTCCAGTATTGGTATGCCACCTTATGAAGCTCTGTATGGCAGAAAGTGTAGAACACCTTTGACTCTGACTGAGGTGGGAGATAGACAAGAAATGAGTTCAACTTTTATGGATGAAACTGTTATAAAAATTAATTTGATTAAGGAAAGATTGAAAGCTGCACAAGACAGGCAACAGAAGTTTTACAATCAGAAGAACAGATTTATAGAATTTTAAGTTGGTGACTTTGTGCATGTCAAAGTCAGTCCGATAAAAGGCGTCAACAGATTTGGAAGAGTGAGTCAACTCAGTCCAAGGTACGTCGGACCTTTTGAAATCATCAAAAGGATTGGAAATTCTGCTTATAGGTTGTTATTGTCTGATTAGATGTTTGATGTACATAATGTGTTTCACGTATCCTCTTTGCGAAAGTGGATATCTAATTCTGGAAAGAAATTTTTTGCTGATGATGTGGAGATTCAGGATAATCTGTAGTACAAGGAAGAGCCTGAAATGATTTTGGCTTATGATATTAGAAAGTTAAGAAGTAAACAGATTCCGATGGAGAAAATTCATTGGAAACATAGAACAGCAAGAGAGGCTACTTGGGAGAAGGAGTCGGATATGAGACAGATATATCTGAATCAGTTTTGACTCAGTTTTACTTTGGGAATGTCGAGGACGACATTATTCTGAAGGTGGGGAGATTGTGAAAGCCATTTTTTTTCCTTCCAGGATAGTCCGGATGAAGCGGGATCGTCCGGGACGATCAGTTCAAAATCTGTGGATAGAGAGGTTCATCCCAGGACGAAGTCAAGGTCGTCCGTACAAAATTTCTCCGGAGAGCAACTCGTCCTGAGATGATAATAATTTCGTCTGTACGAAATTTGTCCAGAGGGAAAATCGTCCCGGGATGAATAGGAATCGTCCCGTACGATCCACCTTTATAAATATCCAAACAATCATATGAAGAGAGCGAAAATATCTGAGGAGAGAAAAATGAAGGAAAAAGGAAGAAAAGTGGATTTTGGGCGACTTCGGTCCATTTTCGTTCGTCGCCGTAGTTGGAAAAGTTGACTGACTCGAGGTAAGACACATTCCGCCTTTCTCAATTTTTAGAAATGTGGATTTTGACGATTTTTCTGTTCCGAATTTTGTTTCCATTAGCAAAAATCTGGTTTCATTTCGTGCTGATAAATGTTTTACCGCGTAACTTTTGGTATATTTTTTAGATGATGTTTTTGCATGTTTTGAGTATTTTCTAGAAGATTTTCACCGAGTGTTTTAAATTCTGCAGAGTTTTAATCGAATAATAAATTATCTGGATGTTGAAAATATTTGCTTCAGTACAATGAAAGTATTGAAATGATGTTTTCTACTATCTATGGTTATTTGGTAAATTTCCGAAATTATGAATTCTGTGGAATTTCCGTATACTACCGTTATGCTGCTGACAATTTTTCTAAAGAAATCTGATTTCTGAATTTGAAGATTTGATGTGTTTGTATGCTATCAAGGGAGTTATAAGGAGCTAGAATCCTTTGAGATTCTGTTAGGGTCCGGGAATCTGAAATCTGAAATCTTAAATCTGAAAACAAGTTCTGATCTGATAATTCGTTCTGGTGTTGTAAACTATAGGGAGGCATAAGGGGCCAGAATCTGGATTCTATCTGTGTTAGGGAAGGGAGGCATAAGGGGTCAGAATTCGTTACGATTCTGTCTCTGTCAGGAAAGGGAGGCAGGGCCAGAATCCATTGAGATTCTGTCAGGGTCCTGGAATCTGATCTGATATGTGATATGTGATCTGATCTGTTTTGACAATGTGCTTTATGATTTATACGATTCTATCTATTCTATGATTTGAAGATAATTCTGATTTGAAATCTGATTTGAATATTCTGTTATTCAAAATGATTTCTTCTGTATCAGTGATTTGAATATTCTATTAATCAAGTATCTGTATCATGTCTGATTATATGATTTTATATATTATTATCTGAATTCTATACATCTACTTTTCTGATGTATTTTGGATGTGAGTTTCTGGAGATTTTGATTGGCTGGTGTTGTTTTGCTGAGCCGTTAGCTCATTCTTATTATCTATATGGTTTTCAGGTTCTGGGAAAGGGAAGGAGGTCTTGGACTAGCCATTCAGTGTCTGATCTGAGATTATGTATTTTGTAATTTTGATTTTTGTACAGTCGTGGCTTTTCTGTTCTGTTCTGTTATTTCTGTCTGTAGCCATACACTGTATTGTACATGATTATTTTGAAGAAAGAAAGAAGAAAATTTCAGATGAATTTCTATATATTTGGACGTTTTAGCAGCTCTGTGTTTTCTGTATGTCTATTTATTAGAAGAAAGTTTGAAAGCAAATTCCAAAGCTAGATCCTAGATTAATCTGTCGCGGCCCTACACGAAAGGATTCGTTCCGGTCGAGTTGGGTCGTGACTCCATGATAGGGTGTAATGATTCATTTCCAATTAAAGGGGATACAATGCCAACATCAACATTAGCCCTATGAGAAACTATGGGTCAAAGGATTTTGCTTAGTTGGTATATGTTCGCACGATCTTGAGAAGATGAGTAGCGTGGGATTCAAACGAGAGAGGGAGCTGCTCAAACAACAACAAAGAGGAGAGGTGATTGTTGCGCAAAAGATAAGGACAGGGTGAGTTTTTGAAAAGAGGTAACAAGAGTGGTAATTTAGATGAGCCTAGTTGTGTTTAGGTGGTAGAACAGTAAATAATGAAGTTTGGGTGTTGGATAAGTAAATAGAACAGTTTTAAGTATTAAGTATGTAAGAATCCGTAAAAAAAATTGGAGACTTTAAAAACAAGACTCTTCAATTGGTGCTATTATTAAAAGTTTAAAAGCAATGATTCCATGTTTCTGCAACTAAGACATTCATTCCAATACACTCAACTTAAAGCAACTTTGTTGTTTTAAATTATACAACTTTTATGTCTACTTTAATTAAAGCCACTCAATTATTCATATTTCATTTATCAAATTATAAAATTTCATCATCATCCCACTTACCATTAAAGGTATTGGAGGCTTAAAAGCAAGGCTTATCAGTGCCTTTATTATTGAAGGTTTAATACATATTGCGGGCTAGAATATTTGTGGCAGTAAATTAATAAATCCTCACGTCTTAGTGTTGCACGAGTATCCAGCACACAAACAGAGAAAAAGGAAACACCATAATTGTTTATGTGGAAAACATTGAAGGGAAAATTCATGAGGCCACGCCCAGTTGAAATAATTCTACTAGTGTTGAAATAGATAACAAATATCGAATTTTCCCTTAAAATTTAGGATGATCATATTGCAATAATAAATTATCGGGTTAAAATCTAGTGATGAATGGAAATCGGATGGAAATCCGACAAAGTTTGGAGGTGGGGAAAAATCCAACATCAATTAGCTGCCGGGCCGAAGTCCGGTGTCAGTCGGTGGCCAGGCAGAAGTCTGACATAAGTAGGTGGCCGAGCGGAAGTCCGACGATAGTTCAGAAATGATCATTGACCGAGCAGTGGTCGAAGAGGAGTCGGGTGGCAATAGAACTCTAGTTTCCCTCTCTTCCTTGATTTGATCGTCTCTCTATAAAGAATGATGGGTCTATTTATAGTATTCTGGGAGTGACATAGCCAGTAAATAAAAGGTAGATCAAGGGTACATTGGGAATGGTTTGAATGGACGACCAATTTTGTTCCCCCTGATCGTGAACCGTGTACTCGGCATTCGAATGTCTTAATGATATCAAAAGTCAGCAATCTTGGACTCGTTAGATTCGTCGAGTCGAGTCGCTTGATTCAGTTATAAGCATGACACATTAGAAAATCATTTGGTAATCCAAATGGTTTTAATCCTCCAAAGGTGCTTTGAGTCTTTGGTTTGGATCCATTTGGGCTCGAATTAGGCCAAATTTGGTGTTGTTAGGTTCGTCTTTTCGAGATGTTCAGTTCAACTATGAATTTGTTGAAATCGGAGTTCAGTTGGTCCAAATTTTAATTTCATATATATATATATATATATATATATATATATATATATATATATATGTGTGTGTGTGTGTGTGTGTGTGTGTGTGTGTGTGTGTGTGTGTGTGTGTGTGTGTGTGTGTGTGTGTGTGTGTGTGTGTGTGTGTGAGTGAGTTAATTCTAATTATGTTTTACATTAAATAATTTAAATATGATATATTACAAACAACCATAACTAGGGCTGTCAATATTTGACACGACACGAAAACCCGACCCGAACCCGACCAGGAACTTTCGGGTTAGACCCGCTCGTTTTCAAAACGGGTCGGGTTCTGGTTTGCAGATTCAACCCATTTGAAAAACGGGCTAGGTTCGAGTTGACCCGACGGGTTGCCGGGTCAACCCGGAAAACCGTTTAAAATGGCTGCCCGCCCCCAGCCTAGTGCCCGCGGAGCTGCCTAAACTTTCCCACGCGGCTGCCCGCACGCCCGCCAAAGCTGCTCGCGCATGCCCGTAGTCAGTCGATAGCCCGAGGCTGCCCTGCACGGCTGGCTGCGCAGGCGTGCACCCGCGTGCTCGAGTTCGTTCCCGCGCTGCAGCGCTCCCAGCCACCCGCTCACCCGCGCGCCCGCGCATCCACCTCCCCAGCCAGCCGCGCACCTTCTGCGTCCTGCCCACCCGCGCGCCGTTGAACTCGCGCACCTGCCGCCCCAGCCAGCTCGCGTTCGCGTCACCGCCGGTGTCCGCTCTTGACTGTGACTTGTCCGTGCTTGTCTCCTTCCCGTGTCGGGTTGGGTCAACCCGGTAACTAGCCGGGTCGGATCCAGGTTCGAATATTCGGGTCAGTTTCGGGTTCAACCAGAACCCGACCCGTGACCCAAAATTGACACCCCTAACTATAACAGTGAATTATAATATAAGACATTATATAAAATACTTTAATGATATATTATTTTTATGGACGCTTTATTTTTTCCCGTTATCTGTTTATATTTTAAAGTAATGACATCAAATTGGGCAAGATATATTGCAAACTTAAAAATGTATGACTTATAATTATTGAAAGTTCAGAAGAAAGATTCCATCTTCCTACCACAAAACGTTCATTTGCATCTTCAACACAAACGAACCTTTTTTATATATATTTATTAAAAATTGTCTTTTCATTTAAGCACTCAATTGTTCATATTTCATTGGCCCGATTATAAACTTTTATCATCATCCATCCCACTAAACATTGAAGTTATTAGAGGTTTAAAAGAAATATTTTTTAAAGGATTTTTCATATTTAAAAATTTTATTCATTTTTTTTATTTTTATGGGCAAATAAAATAAATTTATTCTTATGTAATGAACTTCATATTTACTGAAATTATGATATTATTTTGAGAAACAATATTAAAATTATGTCTAATACTTGTTAATTTCAAAATCTATGTTTATATTTGTTACATCCTGGAACATTCACGATGGTAGAGAAATCTAAAGTTTTGTATCCTAGCTTTGTAGGATGATCCATCACGCAAACAAATGAAAGATAGGGTGTACAACGTTCATATGAGACACCAGATTTTTTACATGGAAACTCTTAAAAATAGGAGAAAACCACGAGGTCTTTTCCAGTTTAAATGAATTCACTAGTGTTTGCAATTGATTACAAATGATTCCCTTCCTTAGCTAGAGGTCGAAGAGACAGTAGCCGAGTGACGTTGGTCGAAAGGGTCGTATTTGAGAGATGGGAATCGAAAAGGCCATTGTAGGGTAACAGTTTTCAGAAGGACGGTCAGGCGACTGCGATCAGGGAGACCGCACTCTGGAGATGGTTTTCAGAGAGAGCGTAATCGACGGGTGACTGTGGTTGGAAGGACCATAGTCTGGCAATACTCGGTAGTCAAGCGGAAGTCTAGTGACATTCAATGGCCAGATGCAAGTTCGGTGACATTTGGTGGCCGGACAAAAGTCCAACGACAGTTAGTGGCCAGACGGTGGTTAAGAATGAGCATTATGGAAAGAGAGAGATCAACTTTTTCTTCCTTTTTCTTTCGTTTTGTTCCCTTCCTTCCCTCCATTGTGAAGAATCACAGGTTTATTTATAGTTTTCTAAGAGTGTATGACCAGAAAATTGGAAGAAAATCAAGGGTATGTTAGGAGTGGTTCGAATGGATAGCCAATATCAATTCATTTGATCATTGACCATATATCTAGCATTTAGGTCTTTAATGATGTCAAAATTTTGTGATATAAGGTTTGTTGGATTTGTCTGGTTGAGCTGCTCAATTCAACTATAAACATGTTATGTTTGGATGTCATTTGGTTATCCAATTTATGCTTTAAACCCTCTAAATGTGATCCAGGCCTTGATTTGGACACATTTGGGCTTGGATTGGATCAAATTTGGTGTCGTTGGGTTTGTCATTTTGAGAAGCTAAGTTTAACTATAAGTTTGATGAAATCAGAGTTTGGATTGCCCACTAATTTAATTTTAGAAGTTTTTAATATGAATTTTCTTTGAGATACGTGCTTAATATCAAGATAATTCTTTTATGATATATTAGTTTCCTCCCTATTTTCATATATCAAAGCATGCAAAGTCCAAAAAATATGTGTCGAAGTTCTTTAAACCATTTCAATGCAAAATTACAATTTTAAGGTAATTGCAAGGCGTGACCACTCCCTAGACGTCAATGTGAATCTCTCCACAGGGCCATGAACCAAGAAAAATACCCTTAATGATAAATTCAACATGTCCTGAGGTTGGTCCATTAATTGCAGTGAAAAAGGTTAAAACATTATGCTCTAAAATTTTAGGGATTTGTAGCAGCAATTCTGCCACAAATCCACTATAAATCCACTATAAATCTATTACAAATAGGTTTATCTAAATAGGCCCCAACCCTTTATTTCATTTCCTCATTCGTTCTTTGTTTTCTCTGTGCCCGCGTCCTCTCCTTCTTCAATGACGTTCCTTCAATAATAATTCCCTCGCCTTTCCTCGCCATACTCTCCTTCTTTAAAGATGTTTCTTGCTTCTGCGATGATGTGCACTCATAATTGCCTCCTTTGATGAAGTTCCTTCGATGACGTTCCTTCGATGAGTTTCGATGAACATTATCTCGCCTCCATCGATGATTCTAGTTGCTTCCTTCGACGGCGTTCCTTTGATGTTCATTTGACAAACATTTCTTTGACTCATGGATGCCATCAGACCTCCAATTTGCTAGCTGCCATCTCCTTCTATGAAATTCTTCCTTTAGCAACCGATCCATCTTGTAAACAAAGATAATCTTCTTTTATTAGATTAGTTTATTGTTCATATTTTAGGATTAATTGTTTATAGTTTAGGGTTTTTTGTGATCAAACCTATAATGCTTTATGTGTAGAATGTAGCCATTAATGGAGATGCATAAAATTATGTTAAAGGTCTATTTGGCAAGGAGATTACGCCCGATTTGAGCAGGATTTATGCTAAATCCTACCAAACAGGATTTATGACATTTTTTAATGTTACAGCAGAATAAATCCTCTGTCTAGCCATTTTTGCAATAAATCCAAGATTTACTAAATCCTGTAGTTTGACAGATTTAAGATTTCAAGTTAAATCCTACTTATTGCCAAACAGCCCCTAAGTGTTTCAAAGATGAGGATGCTAATTTGGTGGATGAACGGCTTTACTCTTAGAGTCTATTATTCATGGTGATGATGTAATGGATGGAGATATTATTAGCATTATTCATATTGGATAGTTGAGAGGAATGCATTGGAATTATTATGTGATAGAAAAGTTCACCGCAAACTGAAGAAAAAATTCTTTAAGATGGTGGTGATACCTGCAATATGTTTTATGGTATAAAACGTTGGCCATTACAAGAGAAGCATAATAATGAGTTAAGTGTTGCAGAGATAAGAATTCTAAGGTGGATGAGTGGCTTTACTCTTAGAAACATGATATGAAATGACCATATATATGTAAAAAGGTTGGAGTAGCTCCAGCGGAAGAAAAGATTAGAGACTTGCCTTAGATGGGTTGGTCACATAAAATCGTGACCTTCTGATGACTCGGTTGGGAAATTAGATGTATTAGTGTGTTTCCCTAATTAGCACACATTCTTCTATTATCAAATATACAATGAATGTGTGATCTTATGGAGGCACACACCTATCCATGGAAGCTTCTAAAATCATCACTATTACACATTATTTTTTAAAAAATTGGTACAAATGTTATTATTTTGTTATAGGAATTTATAGTTGAAGTGTGTTATTGATGTTCAAAACTATAGATGTTGGATGTATAACAGACTGCAGTCCTGGACGCAAGGCATTAACAGATGAATTTCTGAATAGTGTGAATTATTTCATTCAGGTAGGCTATCAATTACCTTCCTTTATATCAGAGGGAAGGTTTCAGTGTCCATGTTCCAAACAAAAAAAATTAGGCATTTCTCACACTAGATGAGATTATTGTTAATTTATATTGTAGAGGATTCATACTAGAATATTATTATTGCACTTTACATGGTGAGTACGAGCCTCATTTTGAATCTCAGTGTGGCATGTTTTTAATTTATAATATAGTTGAGAAAGATAAAATTAGGATATTTGAGGACTTGGTTTATGATGCAACCAGACCACAGTTACAATAATCTATAGAAGAAACTCCGAATAAACAAGCATAAAACTTCTATGATTTATTATACGCTGCATAACAACCAATTTGGAATGGGTGCATCCCCACTCAAAGTTAACTATTGTTATGAAGATGTTAAGCTTAAAGATAGAATATAATATACCCAAAAAATAATTTAATCAAAATTCATTGGCATATTTAAGGAGACCAACCCATTATATAATATAATTCTAATGGGTTTATACCAGAATAAAAATATTAGTTTCTAAACTTGGTTTGACAGCTATAAAAATATATTGTTGTATTAATGAATGCTTGTACCACGGGGATAATTTGTTAGAGGTTGCATGTCATCATTATAATGCGACAAGGTTTAAACCAAATTCTAGGAAAAATAGAAAGCAAAGTGATGTACCATTCAATATATTATTTTATTTATCCTTCATTCTCAGATTGCAGTGATTATATGCATCTATGAGCTCTATTGCACATATGAGATGACATAAGGAACATAACTCACAAGTAGGTGTTCTAACACATCCGTCAGAAGCCTAGAAACGATTTGATCGTATACATCCTACCTTTAACACATAACCAAGGAATGTAAGATTAGATTTATGTGTAGATGGTTTAACTCTATTTAGTCAATCTTCCTCACTTTACTCATGCTTTCCCGTGACACTCACCCCATATAATCCTCCTTCAGAGTTGTGTATGACTACACCCTACATGTTTATGACACTTATCATTCTAAACCCACATAATCTAAAGACAAAGATAGATGCGTTCTTACAAATTTTAATCCATGACTTTTATTTATTATGGAATGCAGGAGTAACTACATATGATATCTCTACTAAAAAAAATTATACATTATGGGTAGCACTACTTTGGACAATTGGTGACTTTCCAACATATGAAATACTTTATGGTTGGAGCACTAAAGGCAAGCTAGCTTGTCCATATTGCATGAAAAATACTAAATCATTCACTTTGAAGCATGGATGCAAAAATACTTGGTTTTAATATCATCACATGTTCTTACCTACAAACCATCCATTCAAAAGAAATTAAGATACTTTCACTAAAAATATTGTGGAGACAATATAGCCTCCACCAAGGTTAATCAATGAGGATATATTTGAAAGAATAAATTTTATACCCACGATAATTGATTCTCCATCATTAGCTATTCACAAAGTGCCTGAATATGGAGTTACTAATAATTGGACAAATAAGAGTATTTTATGGTCTTTGTCATATTGGAGAACAAATTTGATTAGACATAATTTG
This sequence comes from Dendrobium officinale, assembly GCA_019514585.1. Lineage (NCBI taxonomy): Eukaryota > Viridiplantae > Streptophyta > Magnoliopsida > Asparagales > Orchidaceae > Dendrobium > Dendrobium officinale. The sequence continues at coordinate 70,840,608 of CM033687.1, read as the reverse complement.
GATGTGATACATAATTTGGATGTGATACATGTGTTTAATGTAGTGATGGACATCAAGGGAAATTCTAAAGATAATGTAGAAGTTAGGATGCATTTGAAGGATACTTATAGGTAAAAAATGCTTGAGTTGAAGGAGGGTGAAATGGTAAACTTCTAAAGCCAAACACTCCATTCAACTTCACTTTAGAGTAAAGGTGAGTGGTTTGTGAATGGGTACAGAGCCAAAAGATACCTGATGGATATGCTTCCAATTTCATTAGATGTATTGACATGAGATCGAGGAGATTATTTGGATTGAAAAACCATAACTATCATGCCTTTATTGAATGTTTGCTGCAAGTTTCTTTTAGTTCTCTTCCATATTCAATCATAAATCCCTTGACCAACTAAGTATATTCTTCAAGGACTTATGCTAACCAAAACTGAATAAAGAAGCTTTGTTCGATATTAAGCATAATATTCCTTTCATATTGTGCAAGCTTGAGAAAATATTCCCTCTAGGGTTTTTTGACTCCATGGAGCATCTTCCTGCGTATTTATCATATGAGGCTAGAGTTGGTGGACCTATTTAATATTGGTAGATGTATCTTTTTGAGAGGAAATTTTGTGCAAACATAGCATATCAAATATTATTAGCAAGTTTTTAATTCATAACCATACATCATTCGAGGCAGTAGGCACTTGTACTACGTACTATTTGATAAATAAGGGATGAAAGTTGCCATATTGTACACACTGCTTAATTGTGCTGAAGTTGATCCATATCTCGAGCAAATTTAAGTTAAGATTCCATACATTTTGTAGTAGACTCATACAAAAAGACCATAAATTCAAGACTTTTGAAGGAAGTTTATTAATTGTCTGACCACAACATCACTATTAGAGCAAGAAAAAAGTGGAATATGAATTTCAAATTGGTTCAAAGAAATAATATATATTTTAACAAGTTACTTCAATCTTATATCTAATAAATTATCTAAATGAAAATGATAATAATATAGCAACACTTTCTACACCAATCAGGTCCACAATGAAGCTAGATATTTGCAAGAGCAAGGAATAATGAATCTAACTTGGGGGCCCATGAAAGAAGTAAAATGTTGGCAAATTTTTATTGTCAATAGTTACAGATTTCAAACTAAAGCTTATTGCAAAGGTCAGAAAAATTGAAAACTATGGTGTATGTGTGAAAGGGAATACTTATACAGGTGATGATTGTGAGTATTATGACGTTTTACAGGAAGTTCTACAATTGTAATATCCTAGTGAAGGGAAAAACTTGTATCTTTTTAATTGTGATTGATTTGATCCAATACAAAATAAAGGCACAAAGGTGCATCCACTAATATTGTATTATAGAAGTAAAGCAAGGAAGAAGATATAAAAAATATGACCTATTTGTTTTTGTTAGCAAGGCTACCCAAGTCTTTTTTGCAAACTATCTTGGTAGACTGCTAGGTAAGCAAGATTTGCTTATAGTCATCAATACTAAACCTAGGGGGTTATTGAGAATACTACATCAATACCAACAGCACATTAAGAAGAGTGTATGTAAAACTTTAAAGAGCTTGCTAATGATGTAGATGATCAAATTATAGCTAATGAAACTGAGTTGTAGTTAGAGAAGATAGATTTAGACGTTAAGGAGAATATTGAAGATGTTAGTAATGAAGGTGTGGTCTCCTTAGATGGAAGTGAATAACCTAGTTAAGAGGTAAATGTGAATCACCCAGTATTATTTTACATGTTAATATACATATAGTAGTTCTTTTTTTATATGTCAACGTCACATACAGTAGTTCCTTCTTTTTAAATGTTAGCATAACAATAGTTACTACTTATTTTCTATATTTTTATAAATATATAACTTATAACTAATTATTTATTTTATTTTTTTGCTAATATCTTTTGGAGGTGATGAGCCCCTAGGCGGTCGATCACAAATATTATTAGGCGCATGAATACTAGTGGACGATCCAGTAGGGGTGGAGGTACTGAGGGGACCTCCTCTTCATATCCTACCACTCATACCCTACCTAACCCTCCTTTCGCTACACTTCCTATTGGGAGTCCTCTATTTTACTCCATAAATCCCAGCTTTTCATCACCAGACCCTATGCAGATAGCTCTCTTTTACCCATTCTACCCTCCACCATCTTCTCAGGAATACCTTGTTACTTATCTCTATCCACCACCCCCACAGCCCTATGAAGCTGTACCTTCCACCACAACTGTAGCAGAATCTTCCACGCAGGCTATCGCTGCCCCGACTGCAGATGGGCGCATGTTGATACAGGTTGAGGGTGACATGTACATAAATGTGCTTATTTTATTTTATGTATAAATTTAAGAAATAATATTGTTTAACTAAATATTTTGTGTAGTTTTTATCCGTCAAAGAAACCCACACAAAAGATATAGGATATTATACAGAGCAGGTATGACACTCTATATATCTCTTGGATAAAAATCCCAAAGAAAGTGCATGAAATGTGATTTAGGGAGTTTGATGTTTGTTTATTGCAATATTGTTAACATCTTTCCATATTTTATTAAGCTAATAAATAAATATAATGTATTCTAATTTAGTACATACAATGAATTTCTATTGATTACTAAAAATCAGAATAAAATTTAAGAAACTTGGAGCAACTCTCCTACGAGACATATTCACACGCATCAGGTGGAAGAACAAGCAACCTCTTTGTATTGGAGAGGGTGTTTGGGCTGAGCTTAGTGGTGCTTGGGGAAGCCCATATTATACAAAGAGGAGGGAGAAGATTAGGCAGAATCGGGCTTCTAATGTCAGGGCCTAGGTAGCTCCCTTTATATTGGAGACTCAGTTCAACACACTAAGTAGAGACAGCGATTGGTAAGAACTTTAATAGATTTTAATAATTTCTTTGGTTATACATGTTAATCTAAAAATGTTGTAGAATGAGATGCTTGGTAAAGAACCCACTGCTGTTGAGTTGAATAGCCACACTCACAAGCACCAAGAGGACCAGCAGTGGGAGGATGAGCGAGCAAAGAAGGCATATGTAAGTAAATAAGATTACATGCAATACTTAAAGAATTATCGTAAATGATGATTATACAATGATTAATATTATGTTATGCTTTGTAGGATGAGTATACACGTATGCGAGAGAGACATGCTACAACTGGCGAGGGATCCTCTGGGGTTTCCACATATATTTCTGATTACCGCACTTTGTCATAGGAGGTAGGAGGAATGCAGAAGGGATGAGTGTATGGATTAGGCTCAAAGGCCAATGCTTATGAGGGACAATCCTCTGCTACCTCCAGCTACTCTGCATACAGCCAGTACAGTCGAGTTAGCCAATAGGTGGCTAACTGATTAGTATCATTAGAAAATGTCCGTAAAGCTCAAGCGAACATGACAGCTCAGATATTTGTTGATCTTAAGAGATTGAGAGAGCGGAATTGAGGAAATCAACCTACTCCTACTACACTGCTAGAGCATGATAGTGAAGATACAACGAGGGATAAAATATTATATGTGTAGGGGTTTTGTTGCATTTTATTTCTTTTGAAGTATAAGAACTATTGCAACTTGGATTATTATTACTGTTTGGATTGTTGTTACTTTTAATAAATATTCTTTTATTATTGCTTGAATTGATGTTACTATTTGTTATTATTGGATTATTGTTACTGTTGGAAAGTTTGGATTGTTGTTACTGCTGGAATGCTCTATACATGATTGTAGGAATTATTTTTGCTACGGGTTTTCGGCAGATTTGCGGTGAAATTTTCACAATCGTTGATATGAGTATCAACGTTTTTGACGAAAATTCCATCACAAAACTGCAGCATATTTGTAGGCAATTCGCATTAATTTGTGGAGGATTGCCCGTCGAAAATCTGCCGCAAAAATTTATGGCGGATTTACTCAGTCACAAATAAGTTTGCGATGCATGTTTTATTGTTAGATACCAATCCATCGCAAATATGCTACAAACTAGTATTTGCGATGAATTTGAAGAGATTTTCAATGGATTTTTTTGCCGCAAATAATTGATTTTTTGTAGTGCTCGATTCACCTATAAGAACGGCACATTTGGATGTCATTTGGTTATTCAATATATGCTTTGAAGCCTCCAAATGTGTTTTGGGCCCTCGATTTGGTCCTATTTGGGCTTGGATTGGATCAAATTTGATGTCATTGAGTTCTTCTATTCAAGACGTTCAGTTCAGTTCTAAGTTTGCTGAAGCTTGAGTTCAAACTGCCCAGAGTTTATTTTTGGAAGTTTTCAATGCTAATTTATTTCGAGATTCATGTTCAATCAAGATAACTTTTTGATGATATATCAATATTTATTGAATAAAACTTATTAAAGTTATTGGAGGCATAAAAAAAAACTTATCACTTGTTACTATTAATGAAATTTCAAAAAAAAAAAAAAAAACCAAGACTCCATTGACATGTCTATAGAGATAAATGAGTCCTAGTTGAGTTTCGTATCACTTATGATTTTAGCTTGAGATAATTAATTGATTTTGAGCTTAATTGTATTAGTTTGAAGTGGCTTGTGAGCTAAATTATTTATTATGAAAGAGAAAATTGTTTTGATTCAAGTATAATGGATGATAAAAAATGACAAATTAAAAAAAAAAAAAGAACTAACATGGTATATTAATTTTAAAAATCTTATACTTAACTTTTTTTTCCTATCTCCATAAAAAGAAATTAATTAATGTCTAACAGATTTAAAATATATAATAATAAACGTTTTGAAATCGCTCAAAATGGTATCTAATTTTTGAGAAATTATTATAAGCGGAGTCTGGATTGAGTTCGGACGCAGTCCGGACTCCGCAATCCGGACTCCGTATCTGGACTTCAATTAGAACTGGCCACGTTGTCTGTAAACTGTGTAAGCTGATGTGGCTTATCCCGATTGGAATCTGGACGAAAGCAACATCCAAACTCCACACGTAATAATTTCTCCTTGTTTTGACGCCAATAGTCTCAGTTGGACGGCTTCAATAACAATTTGGATGTGTAGAATATAAATCAATATGGTATTATATTTAATTTTATTTATATTTTTACTATACCATAAAAATATTTAATTAAAATTTTTATTATAGTTAACATAAACTTATAATATAATAATTATCAAAATGGATAATTATATCGAGATCAATAGATTGAAGCAGTGTTCAATTTTGTAAAATTAATTTTTTTTTTCAAAATTTTGGATGGAAATGAAGTCAATATCTTCGCTGTCCTTTTCATGGTTTTGCTTTAGCTTACTTTTCTCATCAACATTATTGGAGGTCTATTGAAAGACCTCTGAATTGACTTGTTATCTGCTAACCCCTCAAAATTCATTTGGTCATCTTCTCTAAATCATCTCATATCCACATTGAAGCTTCATCGATTCTTGAGCTAAGATTTGAAAATGGCTGGAACCACTTCTTCAATCATGTCCAATCTATTGTCTTCCTTGAATTTGTTATCTAAGTTTATGCCTACATTTATTTCATTGGATGCATCTTTCTCATCATCCATAACACAAGAAGATGTAACTGCTGCCGAAGTTAATTCAATCCAAGAAAGATTAATGGAGGATTTGAGACGATTGTCGATGCTGCTGCAAAGAATTCAGGCAGTCCTTCATGACGCCGAGGAGAGGGAGATCCATGACAAGGCCATCCAACTGTGGCTCAGCGAGCTTAGAGATGTTGCTTATGATGCTGAAGATGTCTTGGATCAGTATGATTGTCAAGTTATCAAAACCCAATTGAAAGGAATGACAGAAGTAGCTGAAGCAGGGCCTTCTCTGAAGAGGAAACGAGTGGATGATAATGAAGATGATGATGATATTTATGGTTACCAGGTATGTCTCCCTCTCCTAAATCCAATTAAAATTCTAGTTATTAGAAAGTGGGGGGATATGTTTATCAATATGTTGATCATGCATGAAAACTATGACCAGGTGTCATTACCTCCCTCTAGTTCAATTAAAATTCCCATTTCTTACAACATGGCCATGAGGATCATTGAGATCATAAAGAAATTTGATGAGATTGCAAATGATAGAAAATCACTTTATCTTAGAGAAGAAGATGCACCTAGGCGTTCATGTTTCAATGATGTTATGAAGAGGCCACCGAGTAGTTCTCTTGTGCTTGAATCTGATGTTTTTGGAAGAGATGAGGAAAAGAGAAAGATAATTCAATTGTTAATGTCTCATTCTGAGCAGGAGAACATTGTAATTCCCATTGTCGGCATGGGGGGTGTGGGAAAGACGACACTTGCTCAACTTGTATACAATGATCATGAGGTATGCCAACATTTTAGCCCAAAGGTTTGGGTTTGTGCCTCCGAACAATTTGATGTTCTGAGAATAACAAAAGAAATTGTGTCATCCATTGTGGATCCATCCCAGTACAACGATAATAATAACTTAAATTATCTTCAATGCAAACTCAAGGATGCTCTATTAAATAAAAAATTTCTTCTTATTATTGATGATGTCTGGAATGAGAGAGCAGATATATGGGAGGCCCTACGAGCTCCCTTTTCTTGTATTGGAGTGGGAAAAATTATTATAACAACTCGATCTATGTCAGTTGCTCGCATCATGCAAACAGTGCCACCACTTCAGCTTGAATGCTTGCATGAAGAGAAGTCATGGTTATTGTTTCAAAGACATGCTTTCAGTGGTTGGGAGCTTAGTCAACAACTTGATTTTGAACAACTTGGGAGGAGAATTGCAAAGAAATGTGGTGGATTACCTTTGGCTTTAAAAGTTATTGGGGGATTTCTACGAAATGAATTTAAGGAGCAGACATGGAAGGATGTGTTAAACAATAATTTATGGGATCCCAAAGAAATTATTTTGTCTGCACTAAGGATAAGCTACAATCACTTGCCATCATATCTTAAACCATGCTTTCTCTATGCGTCTCTGTATCCAAAGGATCATTACTTTAAGAAACTAGAATTGATAAGAATGTGGATCGACCATGGTTACATTCAGCTTACAGAAAGAAAAAGTTTATGGGAAGATATTGCTATTGAATACTTTGAAGAATTGGTGAGAAGGTCATTCTTTCAACGCTCGAAATATAAAGGATTCATTTTGCATGCTATGGTGCATGATTTAGCTCAATCTATAACGAGAAATAAGATATGTTCTTCATTAAATTTAGATGAATTGAAGAGCAACCTCAAAGATCCAATGCATGTTTTCATAAAAAACACAAAGGTTGATCAAGTTCTTTTACTTGGGGCTATAAGAACACTTTACATTGATAGACCAAATTATTTTTCTGTGGAAATTCAAAAAAGTTTTTCTAAGATTCCATTCTCTCATTTGGGATGCTTGCGTGTTTTGAGATTTGATAATCCTTTCTTCGAATGCAGCTATGAATTTATAGATTTGATAGGTAACCTGCAACAACTCCGTTACCTCTCAATCTATGCCTATAGAATCCAAATGAAAGAGAACTCATTATGTAGCCTTTACAAGTTACAAACAATAAGAATCCAATCATCTTATATAAATATGCTACCCCATGCAATTGGAAGACTTATCAACTTGCGTCACTTGATGATTGTAAGCATGAATAATGAACTGGTGCCGAAATCATATTTCGGGAGTAAAAATCTCATTTCTTTTAATTTTAATGAAGTAAGAAATGAATTGGTTGCATCTACGTATCACGTAAGAAGAGAAGGCCCATATTCTAGTATTAGATGGTTGAAACCCCTAACAAATTTACAAAGAAGTCTGAAGCTTTGTTGGCTTGAAAATGTGGTCGATCATGAAGATGCAAAGAGTGCCAATTTGCAAAGTATGCCATATGTCGAGAGCCTAACACTTATATGGAAATATAGTAAATATGATGAATGTGCAAGGAATGATAAAGCTATTCTTGAAGGCCTCCAACCCCACACAAACCTTAAGAAGTTAACCATGGATGGCTACAATAGTAGCAGCTTCCCAAGTTGGTTTGGAAATCCGCAGTTCTCCAATTTAACAAATGTAAGGTTGAGAAATTTCAAATGCAAGTTTCTTCCTCTATCTAAGCTACCATCCCTCACATCACTTAAAATTATGCTTAATAATGGGATAACTAGAATGGCGCATGAATTTTGGTGTTCTAATGCCCCTGCTGATGGTCTTGAGAATTACTCTGTAAAAGCCCATGTGGGTCTTCATTCATCTGGATATATGACAAACAAAAGTTTGCTTGAATGGAAAGAGCGTCCAATGGTGAAGAATGGTGATTTCTCAAGCCTTAAGTCTTTACACATATTTCATTGTGAAAACCTGCAACAAATATCAACCTTTCCATCAAGTCTTGTGGAATTTTTAGTGGAATCTTGCGAAAGACTTGAATATATTGTACTTCCTTATAGCTCGAGACATCTTTCTATGCTTCAAGAAGTGAAAATTTCTTTTTGTAAGAATCTCAAGTCAGTGATCAACTTGAATAATCTTCTTGGCACTCTTAAAGTTTTGAAGTTACATAATTGTTACCGACTCAAGCCCGATCCAGACGAAGACTTTGAACATTCATTTGGAAGAGTTTCATTTGAAGAAGGCTTTGCATGTGTAATTAAATGTCCAGAGATGAGAGAGTGGTGCCAATGGCATGGTTTCACCTATCAAGATAAGGTATGTATAAGAAACTATTCCAATACATAATTTAGTCATATTAATTCAGCTATTTCAATATAACTTAGTCATCTCAATTTCAATATTTGTGGTAACAATTTAATTATTTCAATATTTGTGGTAACAATTTAATTACTTTTGGGGTATTATATCATTTTTTCTTATTTAAATTAATAATCTTAGAACTGAAAATGTAATTTATAAACTTTCTAAAAACCAAATTAATTATTGAACCCTTAGTTTGATATGAAATAAAGTGTAGGAAATTTTAACAATGCTACATACTACTAAATCTATTTTTTATGTATAAATAGAAAGCTGAAAAGCAGATTCTAAAAGTATTATAACATTACTAACTACACTACTTATATTAATTCTTATTAAAAAAACTCTAACAGTTTTCTAATTGTTTGCAGTATTTGAACAACTTCTTTGGTCTGGCTGCGGATATCGGTGTGCATCGTGTGGATTGGGTTGGCACCTTCATTATCTCCTTTCTATAATAAGCTTTTCTAAAATCAATCAATATTTAAAAGTTTTTTTTTTTTTTTTTTTCATATATATTCGATGAGGATCTTGGGATTCATTTGATTGCCTGCATGGCAATAAAAATTTTGTTTAAGAAAATAATAACTTTACTTTGACTGATCATTTTAGGCTTTAAAATAAAACTATCATCCTAAAAAATGCAATTTTTAAACTTAAATTAACCAAATATCTAACACTTATTCAAATGGTTTGCAGGATTCCGACGGCTGCTCTTCTGACAAGGTATGAAAATGAAATCATCATCCTTAAGAATTAAAAAAAAAATCAATGAGCTCTATATTTTAATTAATATTTAAAATATATTTTGTAAGCACCAATTAGCCAAATTAATTAATGAATCTCTCTATATATAGTTCGAATATGAAGTGTAAGAATTTTAACAAATATTGCTACTACTTATATTAATTAACTATAAATAACAAATTCTAACACTAATTCTAATGCTTTGCAGGATTACGATGACATCGTTGGCTACACGGTATGTGTATGAATTTTAAGTTTGAAAATCAAATTGTCATCAAAGAAAATTAAAAATCAATGAGATCTATATTTTAATTAAAATTCAAAATATAATTTCTAACCTTCAATTAACAAATCTTTATATAGTCTGAATATGAAGTGTAAAAATTTTAACATTGTTACTACTTATATAAGTTAAGTGTGAATAACAAACTCTAGCGGTTTGCGGGCACACATATCAATACTAGATTTCTTAGAGAAGTGATACATGTATGAATTTAAAAGAAATGAGATTTATAATTTTATTAATATTTAAAATATAATTTGAAAGCTTCAATCAACCAAATTAATTAAAGAACCCTTAGTTTGATATGAAATCAAGTGTAAGTATGTTAACATTGCTACTATTTTAACTATGAATAACATATTCTAACACTGATAATTTGGTTCTAATGATTTGCAGAGTCGGAACTCGCGTTGGCGCCGGATTTTGGGAAAGGTTGTGTTGTAGTTCACTTTGCCTTTCCAAAATAAATCATTTTAAAATATTTATTTTTGATATTAAGGTGTGAATTTGATTTTCTTTAATTTCGCCTAATTACTTTCTTTTATTTTCTTTTGTTTAGCCAATTTTTTCAAGTGTTGTTCTTAAGCTACTAGTAAATCTTGAACTGAAAATTACTTTTATCTTATATAGTTTGAAATTTAGATGATATTATTATATATGGACATAAATAAATATTACTTAAATAAATAGAAAAAAGTTTTTAATATATGAATGCAGTTGATCTTTTTTATTGAGGTAGTAGTTAAAATAAACTATTGCATTTTCATCTAATTATTAAAAATATGCGGGCCAAAAACTGATTAGAAAGTCATCACATTTGACCGAGCAATTTAATTTGGACACCAAATAATAGGAAAGAATTGAAGCTCGAGTATTGCTCTATTTGTCTCCCTCCATTAATTAACTAATCGATTAACCAAATTAAATAACGAATCTTTATATAGTCTGAGTATGAATATGAAGTGTAAGAATTTTAACATTGCTAGTACTTATATTAATTAAGTATGGATAACAAATACTAATACTAATTTTAATGATTTACAGGCACGGATGGATGCAAGATTTAATTTCTTAGGGAAGTGATACATGTATGAAAGTAAAATCAATGAGATTTATAATTTTATTAATATTCAAAATATAATTGTATGGCTTCAATCAACCAAATAAATTAAAGAACACTTATTTTGATATGAAATCAAGTGTAAGAATGTTAACATCGCTTCTACTCTAATTATGGATAGCATATTCTAATATTGATAGTTTGATTCTAATGATTTGCAGATTCGACGTTGAAGCTGGCACGACTATTCGGTTAGTTCACTTAGCCTTTTCAAAATAAAGCATTGTAAAATATTTATTTTCGGTATTATGGTATGAATTTGATTTTCTTTAATTTAGCCCAATTAATTTCTTTTATTTTCTTTAGTTTAGTCAAATTTCTGAAGTGTTGCTCTTAAGCTACTAGTAAATCTTGAACCTGCATGCTCGTTATAGAGGTCAAAGGCAATATATGACATTAATTTTATATTAGCATATATATTAAACTCTTCCATTGTATGATTTTTTTAGAAAGAATTTGCCCATATGCATATAGCCTTCATTCCCACGAGCATTTTCTGAAACTAACGGTCGACTACATATCATATGATGATACATTTGTGTTGACATATACTTATGTTAGTCACTTAGCATGAAATATTTATTGAACATATTCTAACACTGATTATGAAGTATAAGAATTTTTACTTTGCTATTATTTTAACTATGAATAAGATATTCTAACACTGATAGTTTAATTCTAAAGGTTTGCAATCTTGACGTTGGCGCAACATCGTTTAGTATTTCAAAGAGGAAATAATCGGATGTGTTGGAGCTCACTAATTAGCCTTGCCGTCCTTCTCCTATAATAAGCCTTTTAAAAAATATATCATTGTAAAATAATTATTTTTGGTATGCTGGAAGTTGTTATTTTCTTAATTGAGACTATAATTCCTCTTTATAAAGAGGTTTAATGACATGTTATTATTTAGCAATAACAATAGTTACAGCAACTTAATTAGAACATTATTTATGCGCTAAAATTCTTCTTCTTTTTTCAAGTTGAATTTGGTTGGGGGTTTGTCCTCAAATTGAGCAGATTTCATTGACTTGTGAGTTGCATCATCTTATGATATATATGAGAGGTTATTAAATCACTCTCAATTTGGTGCAGGGGTATGGGTTTAATGCAGCTTCTTTTGCAGCCATTCATTTCCTTTCCAGCTCTTCTTCTTCTCCTTGTTTCATTGAATAACAAATGTTAAAACATAATAATAACTTCATTGTTTTCTTCAATTAAGAATTTTTAATTTACGAGAAGCTGCATGCATGTATGAATCATTTGTAACTCTCACAAGAAGTATTATGCTACATGTATGGATCATTTGTTACCATTTCTATTTTTTTATTTGTTCGCTTTTATTTTATTTATGTTTTGATATGAAATTAAAATTGATTTTTTGTCTTGCTCTATTTAGACAACAAAATCTATAAAGATTTCAACAAATGAGCTATAAGATATAAAATAGTTTCTTTCTTTCTTCCACTGAGACAATCACAATAGACCCCCAACAAGATTCAAAGCTATGAACTGAACTTATAAATGGAAGCGCATTTTACTTATTTTATTTTATTTTGTTTATTTTCAGAGCTTATGATCCATTAGAATAAGTGTCATAAATTTATTTGAGAAGTTGATTGAGGATACTAGTGGTGCACATGCCATAATTAGCCTAAAGCACTTGACGGGGAGCCTATTATAATTAAGACTAATATAAACAAAAAGTATAAATGGCATTAGTCATAGTTATACTAAATAAATGAAATATTTTAGACATTCAATCAATCAAATTTGATAGTTCAATCTACAACAAAAGACGTTCTCATACACCATATTTATCACTCTACAAAAAAATAGTATAAAAAGGCAACAAAAGAGTTAAAGTATTTAATGATTTTATCATTTATAGGACTTTGCAACTCAGTTACAAAACTTGCAACCATAGTAAACTATCATATCTCGCTCTCTCACTATTATTCTCTCTCTCTCTCTCTCTCTCTCTCTCTCTCTATCTCTCTCTATCTCTCTCTCTCTCTCTCTCTCTCTCTCTCTCTCTCTCTCTCTCTCTCTCTCTCTCTCTCTCTCTCTCTCTCTCTCTTTATTCTCCCTCGCACTCTGGGGGCTAGGGCATCGCCCTAGCTCCTCCCGGCGGCCACCTCCGCCTTTCGAGCTTGGTGCGTATCGTGCTTAAGGGAAGTTCTTTCCTTTTGATTCTTTGGTTCTGTTTTTATGGCTCCTTCCCGACTTAGAGATCCCGGCTTTTTACTTGGTTCTTCGTCTCTTTCGTTTAAAGATGCTCTTTCTGGTTCGTCTTCTTCCTCTGTTGATTTTCCTGAACTTAATGTTTCTTCGTTTATAGGCATGCCAGCTCTGTGGATATAGGAGACGGAAATCAAATCCTTGGCTGCCCCTTTTGAATTTGCTCTCGTGGGAAAATTTCCTGGTCGAAGGCCTTCTCTTGATGCCATTAGGAATTTTTTCTTTAAACTTAATGGTGAAGTTTCTATCACCGTTCTTAACCAGCAGAATGTATTGATTAAGCTCTTCAATGATTTGGATTATTGTAGGGTCTTTGCTCATAGATCTTATTTTGTGAATAACTATTTTATGAAATTGATTAAATGGTCTCCTACCTTGGATGTTGAGATCGAATCTCCTGTTATTCCAATCTGGATTTCCTTCCCGAACCTTTGGCTACATTTGTATGCTCCGTGTATTCTCCATGGCCTTGGTTTGATTATTGGCAAACCTTTGAAAACTGATAATGCTACCTCAATTGGTTCTCGCCCTTCTGTTGCGCGAGTTTTGGTTGAAATTGATTTGTCCAAACAGTTTCTGATAAAGTTTGGATTGGTCTGGTAAACTCTGGTTATGTGCAATCAGTGGTTTTTGAGGAATTTCCTGAGTATTGTGTGCATTGTTCATCTTTGGGGCATTCTAAAGCTGGTTATAAAATTCTTTATCCTAATCTTTTCCCTTCTTCCCTTCATCTGTCTTCTTCTATCTGGGGGGGGGGGGGGGGGGGGGGGGGGGGGGGGGGGTCCTTTGTCCAAACAGTTTCTGATAAAGTTTGGATTGGTCTGGAAAACTCTGGTTATGTGCAATCAGTGGTTTTTGAGGAATTTCCTGAGTATTGTGTGCATTGTTCATCTTTGGGGCATTCTAAAGCTGGTTATAAAATTCTTTATCCTAATCTTTTCCCTTCTTCCCTTCATCTGTCTTCTATGGGGGGGGGGGGGGGGGGGGGGGGGGGGGGTCCTTTGGTGGCTCCGTCGATTCCCGAGGCTTCGCCTGTTGGTGATGGTTTAGCTGTGATTGTTGTGCCTGAACCTTCTTTGGGTCCTGTTCGGATTACCTGTGGTGGCTCCGTCGATTCCTGAGGCTTCGCCTGTTGGTGATGGATTAGCTGTGATTGCTGTGCCTGAACCTTCTTTGGGTCCTGTTCAGATTACTTCTTCTAATTCTGCTCTGCCGTCTGTTGAGAATGCTATTCTTGTGAATGGTTTTTCTCCTTCGAATGGTGTTGTTTCCCCCCTGCAACCCGTAATGTTGACAGTGCCTTGGCCCCTTTAATTACTATTAATTTGATATCGGCTGGTGAGGCCTGTGAGGATGTTGCCGTTTCTAATTGTACTGGGTGCGGCCTGTTCTAAATTTTAGTTATGTTGACCCTGTTGTTGGGGGTGTTGATCCTGCAGTGATTTTGGAATCGGGTTTATCGGAAGCTATGGAAAATGCTGTGGAAGTTGATGCGGTTGGTGATGTTAATGGTGTTGAGGTTTCTGCTATATTATCCCCTGAAGCTCAACCTTTTACTCCTCTTCATATGAATTTGGTTTCCCCTCGTGTCTATCGTAGCGTTGTGGATATTCCTCGTGATGTTCCTTTGCTGTCTGTGAGGTCTGCCCCATCTGTTTTGGCTGGTCTTTCCTTAAATCCTAAGGTGTTGGATTGCCCGATCAAGCCTGCTTTTATCTCAGATAATTTGGGTACGGGTTTGTGAGATGGCTGTTACTGGCACATCTAGCTCAATTTATATTGATCCCTTAGTGAATACTAATTTTGTGGATGTCCCTGTTACTTTTATGGATCATAAAGGATTAATGTATAATGTGAAGGATAATTTGGGCATTGATGTTCGTGTTCAACTGGACTGGATACATGGTTCGTCTGAATATAGTTCTGATTCTGATTCTTTGGAATCAATTGGGGATGGCGATAATGGAAATTATTTTAACTTTTTACGCGACAAACCTCTGGTCTCTGTTGCCTCTCGTGGTAGGTCTTGTGGGAGGGGCAGACGACGTGGTCGCTGAATGGTGGTTGTTGCACTTTGCTTTATTTTTTTGCTATTTTGTTCAGTTTGTGGGTTGTTGTTCTTGTCGGTTTTCTATTATTGGGATGCCCTTGTGGACTGTTGGTTGCCCGGTCCAACAATTTGATATGGACGATGAAGAAGCAGCGATGCTACAAGAGTCGTGGATGGCCAGGGTTGGTTGGCAACCTGGGTGGCCTGTTTCTTTCTTTCGATTTTGTTTTTCCCATTGAATGGCTCTGCCCTGGCAACCCAATGCTGGTCTGAGTCCGCGTCTTTCGACTCATACTCATATTGGTCTTTTTTATGATTTTTGTTGTTCTTCTTGTAAGCTATTGATGTGGCCCAGTGTGGGATCTTCTTTTGTATCCTACTTCTTTTAATATATATATATATATATATATATATATATATATATATATATATATATATATATATATATATATATATATATATATATATATATATATATATATATAGAATATTAGAGTTATTGGAAGCTTAAACAATGACTTTAAAATAATATGATTTTTGTGTTAGTGATGTGGGTGCTCTTAATGATTGTATAACTTTGAAACTTAATTTATCTGGTGTGATGTCTGGGCCTGTTCTGTGAGGTTTGGTGTTAGTTGATGGGCATGGTGACCAGTCTTCTATGTCTGTTTCGCCCGAGAATGAATTGCCTGGATGTGTTGTTCCTTCCCATTTTCGGGAGGATGCCCTTCTGCTAAGTCTGAGGTTCAACCTGAGGATGCTATTTCATCTTCGGCTAACACTATTTTGGATGAGGTGCCTGCTCTTGATATTGTGCCTAACTCATTTGTGAATGTGCAAGTTAACTTAATTGAGCCTCAAGCTTTGGTGTATCATGTGGGAAACAATTCTGGGATAGACATGAGGGTACATCTCGATTGGCTTCACTGTTCGTCCGTGTACGATTCTGATTCAGATTCCTCTTTGGAGTCTTTTGGGGGTGATGATCCTGCGAATGCTTTTTCCTTGCTGCGTGACAAACCGGTGGTGTTTGTCGCCTCTCATGGGAGGGGTCGAGGGAGGGACAGACGGGGTACGTAGCTTTCCTCCCTTGTTGGTTGACTTCCTGTTTCTCTGATTCTTTGCCTTCTCTATTCGTCTTATGGGTTGGATATTGGGCTGTGGCAGTTGGCCTTTGCATTATTGTTTTTTCCTTTTTTTTTTCTGGAAGAAATATTATGCTGGTGCATAGGAGCTTCGATCTTTATTTTCTATTGGTTGTTGGTTATTGTCGGGCAATGATGTGGCTGGGGCTCGCTTCTCCGTCGTCATGGCTCGTGGCAACCTTTGGTGGTCATCCGTTACTTGGTTGGTTTGGATGCTTCGCGCTTGTCGTCACCAAATTGGATGGTCTGAGCTCTGCTTTCGGGAAGCTGGAAGCCCCGGCCAATTATTGAGCCCATGGGATTGTATCTCAATTGCATTTTCTTTTGTTGTTCTTTTGCTAGCTCTCATGTATTTTTATTGTTTTGCGACCTGTAACCTTTTTTTGGTCTTTAATAAATTTTTAGTTTTTTTTAAAAAAGTCTTACAATAGGCTAATTTTGTCATGTGCACCGTTAGTATTCTGAATTAACTTCTCAAATAAATTTATGACACTTATTCTAATGGATAATAAGTTCTGAAAGTAAATAAAATAAACTAGATAAGTAAAATGAGCTTCCATTTATCGGTCCAGGTCATAGTCTTTGAATCTTGCTTGTGATATGCAGTGATTATATCAGTGGGTGAAAGGAAGAAACTATTTTATATCTTATAGCACATTTGTTGAAAGCTTTACATATTTTGTTTTCTAAATACTAACAAGACAAAAAAAAAAATCTATTTTAATTTCAAATCAAAACATAAATAAAATTAAAATGAACAAATAAAAAATCTAAATGTTTCCATAAATGATCCATAAGTACATGTAGCATAATAATTCTTTTGTTACGGAATCACATATTAAACCCATACCCCTACACCAAATTGAGGGTGAATTTTTTTTTTTAAACAACAATTTATTCATAGATGCAAAAGATTACAAGACCCAATGACTGACAGCCATTGCAAGATAACAGCAGAAAACCAAAACATGCCGTAAGAAGCGAAAACAACAACAATCAGCACAAAAATAAAACAAAATCGAACTCAGGTATGGAAGCCCCCAGCATCAGCCCCGCGATCAGCCACAGACCAACCATAGGTTAGATTACCAGAATACCGAGCCACCTAGAAATCCAAAAATAACACCCAAGTTGCCAACAAGCCAAGCCCATAGGGGTAAATTAACTTCTCTTAATATCAATATCATAAGATGATACAACTGACAAGTCACAAGTATCCAATCAATGTTTTAACCAGTCAATGAAATCTGCTCAATTTGAGGACAAACCCCCAACCAAATCCAACATGTAGAAGAACAAGAATTTAAGAGCATAAATAATGTTCTAATTTAGTTGTTGTAACTATTGCTATTGCTAAATAATAACATGACCTTAAACATCTTTATGAAGAGGAATTACAGTCTCACATAAGAAAATAACAACTTCCACCAGACCAAAAATAAATATTTTGTAATGGTATATTTTGGAAAGGCTTATTATAGGAAGGATGACAAGACTTACTGATCGAGCTCCAATGCATCTGATTATTTCCTCTTTATACTGCTGTGCCAACGTGGAGACTGCAAACCAGTAGAATCAAAGTATCAATATTAGGATATGTTATTCATAGTTAAAGTAATAGCAATTTTAAAATTTATACACTTCATAATTAGTGTTAGAATATGTTCAATAAATATTTTATGCTAAGGGACTAACATAGGTATATTTCACCACAAATGTATCGTCTTAGGATATATGTCCTATTAAGATTCAATTTCTCATTCAATTCTAATAAAAAAATCACTTCTAATACATTAAAGTCTAGTTTTTTAAGGTCTACAACTTTTTTAATATAAGACAAATCTATCAGGTCTTCAGAGGGCTGATGTTTTATATGATAAAATCATCTAAGGCAACTCTTTCTAATTTTATCTTCCATAGGAACTACAATTTTTTCACGCATATACTGATTTTGTATTATATCTCTAATTATAAAGGGACTCCTTGCTCATCTCTACAACATTTAACTAAAGTTTATGCTTCTGTTTTGATGACCAATCATAATTTAATCTATAATACAAAAAATTTGAATTTCATTCAAATTAAACAAAAATAAAAATAACAAAATTTAAAAACAAAAAATTTTAATTTACAAAATTTTACGTAGCTTCTTCATATCTCGATATGATTATTCGTTGATGTTCATTAAATTATTGTATTATGTTAATGATGATACCAATTCACATCAAATGTATTTATGAATTGTTAAAAAATATAAATTAAACCAAATAAAATATTTTGATGATCATTTGTGTTCCACACATTGAAATCATCAAAATGGTCCCAATAAGATAGTTAATTGGCATCCGAATAGACACCATTTTGGAGTGGTTTAGAAAATATTCTCAAAAAATTATGTTGGTGGCCGGCAACGGTGGGTGCCTAATGGAGATCAAGGACAGAGTGTGGTAAACTAGGTGGTAGGGGGCAAAAGGAAGCCACCTACCGGTGGCAAGTGACGATAAAGTACTTAGTTGCAGTGAAAAAGATTTTCGCTCAAAATCCGGCCACTTTATATTTCATCAAAATTGAGATAAAATACTTTATACTGTAATTGAAATACATTTATTTCTTCTTCATCCAACCAAATATCAATATCTTCAAAAATGAGATAAAATACTTTATACCCATTACTTCACACCAAACAACCCCTAACAACATTTATAAAACAATATTTCATACATATGATGAATTACATATTTCATTCTTATCTAATATATATATATATATATATATATATATTTGATTTGTAGTTATAATTTGCCCTTTCATTATGGTCAATCATTTGTGTAAGTTTTTAAATTATTTGTTAAATAAACTGCTATGTTGTCCACGCCTGGATATATATATATATTTTAAATTAGAGCAACTGTCGAAATATTTTTTCTCATATAAATGGCCAACTTGTTCCTTAGCTTGTGTTATTTATCTTGCAATTTTCTAAATAAAATAACCTTTAAAAATAGAAGAAATAAATAAAATAAGTAAATTGCATTTTCATTTTTAAGCCGCATCAAGACCAACTAGTTGTCATTTGAGGAGTAGAGGCCATAGGTTTCGAACAATAATAGCAAGTGAATGGAGAAATTAATAGAGAATGATGATTGCCAACTATGTCTATATCAAATTAAGTCATTATAATAATGAAGAATATTTTCTTAAAAAATTAGAAGAGAATGAAAATATAATTAAAGTAAATTAAGACAAAGCATTTTATATTAATTTCATATCAAAACGTAAATAAAATAAATTAAAAATAGAAATAATTCTAAATTAACCATAAATATAAATATTTTACTTCTTGTGAGAGTTAGTACAATGCAAGCTATGTATTACTTCATTTTAACTTTTTTGCATTTGCTATTCAGCAAATCAGAGGGTAGAAGATTAAAAAATAAAATGAAGAAGCAATTGCTGGACTAAAACGAATCAATTTATTAGTTGTTTACATTGTGATCGTAAATATTGATGTTGTGCTGTTGAAATTGATTAGATCTTTTCTAATGAATTAATACAACCATATTGCTAGCGACAACTCCAATACAAAGGAAATGGCAGCTGTTGGAAGCTAATAATTATGCTATAACATTATTAAAAACAGTACTAAAAAAGCCAAAATCACATGAAACGAGTCGGAGAGTTTTCGATTATGGATCTTCTTCTAATTCATCTTCTGAATCCTCCCACCAATGCCAACAACGATTGCACTGTTAAATAAGATCCAGTTTATATGTATTGCTAATGTTAAGTAGTGGCAATGTTATTAGCATAAATAGTACCTCACAACCTTTTTGGGATAGAGAAGACATAGCAATTGCATCCAGAGCCATAGACAGGAAAATACATATCATGATATATGTAGGGAATGTTCTGCCTTCTTTATTTCTCTTCATAGCCATTGCATCCTTTCATAAGCTGAGTACAACCATCAATGCATGGATTGTTACTTAAAAAGAAAATAGAAAAGCTTAATTAATGTGATTATATTTTGTATTTGAATGGTTTCATACATGTACATTATCTTCATAATTGATAGCATGCCATTGGTCCCACCACCATTATTGGATTTGAAAACACTTAAAACAAATAATTTAGTTGGTTACATTGTGATCGTGAATATTGTTGTTGGGTGGTTGAAATTGATCAAATCATTTCTCATGAATTAAAAAAGATAATAAAATCATGCATACTGCTAGCGACTACTTCAATACAAAGGTAATGGCAGCTACTGGAAGCTATTAATTATGTTATAACATTATTAAATGTAGTAAAGTGCGTGGCTAAAAATCACCTGAAACTACATGGAGAGTTTTCGATTATAGATCCTCTTCTAATTCATCTTTTGAATCCTCCTGCCAATGCCAACGATTGCACTGTCAAACAAGATCCAAATTATATGTATTGTTAATGTTAAGTAGTGGCAATGTTATTAGCAAAAATAGTACCTCACAACCTTTTTGGGATAGAGAAGACATAGTCATTGCATCCTTAGCCAAAGAGAGGAAAATACATATAATGATATATGAAGGAAATGTTCTGTCTTCTTTATTTTTCTTCATAGCCATTGCATCCTTTTAAAAAACTAAGTACAACCATCAATGAATTATTTCTAAAAAAGAAAATCTAGTTCGTATCAAAATACTAAAAATGGAATAAAGGTGCGAACTTTAGCATAACTTGTTGTCCGTAGACACTCTTCCAAATACAAAAGGCTGCTTTCGAAATCTTTCAAATCATTAGAATCAATATTAGAACTTTTTATCCATAGTTAATATAAACAAGAAGAAGCAATGTTAAAATTATTACACTTTCTATCAAATTTTGTAAGGGTTCATTAATTAATTTGGTTAATTGAAGTTTTTAAATTATTCTTTAAATATTAATAAAATTATAAATCTCATTGATTTTATGGTTATATGGTCGATTATATTATTTTAAAGCATAAAATAATCTGTCAAAACAAATTCATTATTTCCAAAAGTAAAATTTTTCGGGCTGTGCAAACAAATATAAGAAATAGTTTAAAATTATTATAGAAATAAATATTTTTAAATGAGGGCCTATTAAGAAATAATTTTTTTAATTTCAACAAATGGTGTGACCAAAAATAGTACCTCGCAACCTTTTTTGGTTAGAGAAGACACAGCCATTGCATCCTTAGCCATAGGTAGGAAAATACATATCATGATATAGGCAGGAATCCTTTTTAGAAACAGAGTACAACCATCAATGGATTATTACTTAAAAAGAAAATCTAATTTGTATCAAAATACTAAAAATTGAATGACGGTGCGAACTTTAGTGTATCTCGTTGTTCGTAGACTCTCATCCAAACACCAAAGGCTGCTATTAAAATCCTTCAAATCATTAGAATCAATATTAGAATTTGTTATCCATAGTTAATATAAACAAGAAATAGAAAGTTAAAATTATTACACTTTCTATACAATTATGTTAGGGTTAATTAATTAATTTGGTTAATTAAAGTTTTTAAATTATACTTTGAATATTAGTAAGGTTTTAAATCTTCTTGATTTTATTCTTTTATGGATAATTATTTTATTTTAAAGAATAATGTAATTGATCGAAACAAAATCATTTTTTCCAGAAATAAATTTTTATGACTGGGCAAACAAATATAGGAAATAGATTAAAGTATTACATAAAAAATGTTTTTAAATAAACTTTTTAAAAAAGGTCTATTATTATGGGAAGGTGGCTTATAATGGAAAGGACAAAATGAAAGTGCCAACCAATTGTAAGAAATAACTTTTTTAATTTCAATAAGCAATGGGACCAATCTTGCCAATTATTAGAACTTATTTTAAAATTATATTAGAATTTGTGTTAAAATTTTCTATACACAACTGTAATGCCCTAAAATGAAATTAATTTAAATATAGAAATAATGATATAATCCCCTAAAATTATTTAATTTGTTAACTCAAAAATTGAGAAAGAGAGAGAGAGAGAGAGATATATATAATATCTTAATTTTATTTTGAAATGATTTCATCGATACGTACCTTACCTTTATAGGTTATACCTTGCCATTAATGGTACCACTCTCTCATCCCGATGTGTGTATACGTCTGTAAAGTCTTTTTGAAATGAAACTCTTCCAAATGAATAATCAAAAGCTTCATCTAGATCGGGCTTAAGTCGGTCACTATAAATAAATTCAAAACTTTAAGAGATATAGATGGAGAAAGAGAGAGAGAAAAAAAAGCTTAATTAATGTGATTAGATTTTGTATTGGAATGGTTTCATACCTGTACATTATTTTCATAATTGATAGCATGCCATTGGCCCACCACCATTACTGGATTAAAAATTACTAAAACAAATAATTTAGTTGGTTACATTGTGATCGTGAATATTATTGTTGGGTGGTTGAAATTGATCAAATCATTTCTCATGAATTAAAAAGGGATAATAAAATCATGCTTACTGCTAGCGACTACTTAGTTCAATACAAATATAATGGTAGCTACTGGAAGCTATTAGTTATGTTATAACATTATTAAAGTAGTAAAGTGGCTAAAATCACCTGAAATGAGATGGAGAGTTTTCGATTATAGATCCTCTTCTAATTCATCTTTTGAATTCTCTTGCCAATGCCAACGATTGTACTGTCAAACAAGATCCAAATTATATGTATTGTTAATGTTAGTGGCAATATTAGCAAAAATAGTACCTCACAACCTTTTTGGGATAGAGAAGACATAGCCATTGCATCCTTAGCCATAGAGAGGAAAATACATATAATGACATATGAAGGAAATGTTCTGTCTTCTTTGCTTTTCTTCATAGCCATTGCATCCTTTTAAGAAGCCAAGGACAACCATCAATGAATTATTACTTAAAAAGAAAATCTAGTTCGTATCAAAATAGTAAAAATGGAATAAAGATGCGAACTTTAGCATATCTAGTTGTCCATAGACGCTCATCCAAATACAAAAGGCTGCTGTCGAAATCCTTCAAATCATTAAAATCAATATTAGAATTTGTTATCCATAGTTAATATAAATAAGAAGTAGCAATACTAAAATTATTACACTTTCTATCAAATTATGTAAGGGTTCATTAACTAATTTGGTTAATTGAAGTTTTTAAATTATAATTTGATTATTATTAAAATTTTAAATCTCATTGATTTTAATTTTATGCTTTTAAGGATGACTATTTTATTTTAAAGCATAATATAACCGATCAAAACAAAATTATAATTTTAAAAATAAATTTTTATGGCTGGGCAAATGGATATAAGAAATAGATTAAAATTATTACATAAATAAATGTTTTTAAATAAACTTTTTATAAAGGCCTATTATTGTGGGAAGGAGGAAAATACAAAATGAAAGTGCCAATGAATTGCAAGAGATAACTTTTTTAAATTTCAAACCAATCTTGTCAACTATTAGAGACGGGGAGAGAGAGAGAGAGAGAGAGAGAGAGAGAGAGAGAGAGAGAGAGAGAGAGAGAGAGAGAGAGAGAGAGAGAGAGAGAGAGAAGCTTAATTAATGTGACTAAATTTTGTATTGGAAGGGTTGAGATTCATCAGATCATTTCTCATGAATAAATTGAGATAATAAAATCATAATGCTAAAGATTAGACAAATAGATACGTAATGATAGTTGCTTGAAGCTAATAATTATGCTATAACATTATTAAAAGCATTAGTAAAGTAGATAAAATCACATGAAACGGGCTAGAGAGTTTTCGATTATGGATCTTATATTCTAATTCCTCTTCTAAATTCTTCCGCCATAGTCATTGCATCCTTAGCTATGTATTGTTAATGTTAAGTAGTTGAGATGTTAGAAAAAATAGTACCTCGCAACCTCTTTTGGATAGAGAAGACATAGTCATTGCATCCTTAGCTATAGATAGGAGAATATATATCATGATATATGCCGGAAATGTTCCTTTTCAGAAGATACGTATAACTATCAATAGATTATTACTTAAAAAAGAAATTTTAATTTGTATCAAAATACTAAAAATGGAGTGAAGGTGAGCGAACTTTAGTACATCTCGTTGTTCGTAGACGATTATCCAAACACCAGTGGCTGCTATCAAAATCCTTCAAATCATTAGAATCAATACTATAGTTTTTTATCCATAGTTAATATAAATAAGAAGTAGTAATGTTAAAATTATTACACTTTCTATCAAATTATGTAAGGGTTCATTAATTAATTTAGTTAATAAAAGTTTTTAAATTATACTTTGAATATTAATAATATTATAAATCTCATTGATTTTATGGTTATAAGGATGATTATACTATTTTAAAGCATAAAATAATTGGTCAAAACAAAATCATTATTTTAAAAATAAATTTTTTCTGGACGAGCAAACAAATATAAGAAATAGTTTAAAATTATTATAGAAATAAATATTTTTAAAAGAACTATTTTATGGAGGCCTATTATTATGGGAAGACTGCTTATCATAAAAAGGACAAAAATGAAAGTGCCACCAATCGCAAGAAATAACTTTTTTTAATTTCAACCTTTCCAGATAACAGAGATTATTTAGAAATTATTTTAGAATTAGTGTAAAATTTATTATATAATGCCATAATGCCCTAAAGTTATTTAATTTGTTTGCTCAATGATTAAGATAGATAAAATATTTGAATTTTATTTTGGAATGATTTTACATACCTTATCTTTATATACATGTGTTATGCCTTTTTGAAATGAAACTCTTCCAAATGAATGATCTAAAGCTTCATCTGGATCGAGCATGAGTCGGTCACTGTAAATAAATTCAAAACTTTAAGAGTGCCTAGAATATTATTCAAATTTTTCACTAACATGAGAGAGAGAGGTTTAATAAATGTGACTAAATTTTGTATTTGAAGGGTTTCATTCGTTTACCTTTTCTTCATAAGTGATAGCATGCCATAGGTCCCACCTCCACCCCCACCACCACCTCCACCCCCCACCACCACCACCACCACCCCACACCCCCCCCCCCCCCCCCCCCCCCCCCCCCCCCCCCCCCCCCCCCCCCCCCCCCCCCCCCCCCCAACCCCCACCCACCTCCACCTCCAACATTACTTTTATTTTTTTTTTTTACACATACCTACTCCTACCCTAACCCCTACCCACTACCCCTACTCCACTACAAGAAAATCATCTATTACCGGCGGAATTTCCGGAGGATTTATTTCCGACAGATTTTACTGGTGAATTTTAATAATTTTTGAAAAGAATCATATAATATTAATTTTAAAAAAATAATTATTAATTTAAATAAAAAATTTTAATTAATTATTAATTTATTAAAATTTAATTATTTATTAATTTAATAACTTATTTATGGAAATTGATTATTATGCCGGGCGTGGAAGCATATGGTTCCTCGTCACAAAAAAAAGAAATTGATTATTATAAATATTTAAAAAATTTCATTTTGTCAAATTAAATAATATTAAACTAAAATAATATTAAAAAGTTTAATCATTTAAATAATAAGATATATTAGTAATTACTTGTAATATTCCATAAGTTATAATAAAAATATAAATAAAAATAAAGTTTTGATCACTTATGCATAAATGGAACCATCCGCTGGGCTAAATAAAAAAGAGTTCGAACCCAGCCTTGTGCGAAGGCGTGGTGGGCCAAAACGCAAATCAATGCGGGCTTGCGGACAACACAAGCGAAGCGGGTATGTGCGGACTGGGCTGGGCAAACGAGCAGGGCAACTCACGTTGCGGGAGTGCAAGCTGGGTGGGTCGGAGGAAGTTGGGCTGGGCGGGCCCTGCTAGCAGCGTAAGCGGGGGGCATAGCATGTGGGTTTAGGCGTGGGCTTGCGGGCATGCCGGCGTTTGGGCTGGGACGACAAGTCTTGAAATTTTCTTTTTAATTATTTCGGCGGCTTTTCTGCCGGCACGCGGTCGGACAAATTTTCGGTGGAAATAATCTGCCAGAAAATCCAGCATTTTTTTCACCAAAAATTTTTTCCGACGCGTGTTTTACCGGCAAAAAAAATTTCGCCGAAAATCCGCCGGAAGCTTTCAAAATTCGCAGAAAAATCAGACGGTAATACATGACTTTTTTGTAGTGCTCCTACCCTTAACCCCACCCCCCTATCACTATCCCTAACTCTACCTCTTACCTCTACCCCCTACGCATATACAACTGTCTACCCTACCCCTAACACCTACACCTACCTCTATAGCTACGTACCCCTTTCACCTATACCTACTTCCACCCTCCACCTCTCGATCCCCCTATACCTACACTTACCTAAAACCCCCATTACACCTTCACCTACACCTACCCTTATCCCTACTACCTACACCTACTCACCTACATCTATTTCTATCCCCCTACCCATATCTACTCTTACCTTTTTTTTTTTTTTTTTTTTTCTTTCATACTTCATTCAATCACAGGGGTGTATCTACTCTTACTTACATATACCTACACCTACTCATATCCCCAACCTACACCTAGTCCTTACCTACGTACCCCAACCCCTACTTAGGCTGCAAGAGCAAGTGTGATTGTGCAGGCATGAGTGTGTAAAGAATGGCCTTCAGGGCTAGGGCTAGGGCAAGTGCAAATGCATGTTGGTAAGGGAGAGGCCAGAAGGGAGAGTGATTGTATGAGCATGAGTCAGCGAGGGAGAGGTTGTAAGGGTAATGACGAGAGTGAGGGTGATGGAAAGTTAGGGCGAGTGCAAGCTAGTAAGGGTGAGCGTGTGAGGGTGAGAGCGATTGCGTATGCATGAGCGAGCGAGGGTCAGGTTATGCGGGCGAGGGTGAGGGTTATAGTAAGGGCGAGGCCAAGTGTGAGCGCGAGCGAGCAAGGGAAAGTGGGAGCGCGAGCGGGCAAGGGAGAGGCCGTGAGGGCAAGTGAAACTATGCAAGCACGAGAAGGCAAAAGGGCGAGGTCGCATGGACGAGTATGAAGGCGAGCTGGCAATGGTGAGCCGACGAGCCCCATCACCTACCTCCCCCCCTCTCTCTCTCTCTCTCTCTCTCTCTCTCTCTCTCTCTCTTTATCTCTCTGATGAAATGGATTTATCAGGAATGGATTTGCAAGGGAGTTTTTATAATGCCCGAGTAAAAAACCTTTATAACTTGATTGAAGGGGAGGGAGACAAATGGATCAAAACTCCAACTTCTTTCCTCCTATTTGGGGCCAACTCAAATTGCTCGGTCAAAGAGATAACTTTCCAATCAAATATTGGCCCACGTAATTATATAAGATATGGTTTGATGGATACTTTTTCAAAAATATTTTTTATATGTTTTCTTTTATACATTACAGAAAAAGAAAATGGGAATTGTCTGAATAAAAATGATCAACTATATGCATATATTCAAATGTTATTCTCTATATATAATAATTATTAAAATTAAATACCACAGTTAGATACGGCCATTGCTCCATTTCTGTTCAAACTTAGATAAGTTGGCATCAAATACTTTCATTCTTTCACAATTCTCATGTCCAATTGGTGAATGCATTTCGAGATCACACGAAATATTGAAATTATAAATTAAAACTTAATCTACAATATGAAATAATTAAATTTAACAAAAATTAAATCATAATTTAAAATAAAAACTATATTTTGAAAGCAAAAAAAAAAATTTAAATTTACAAAATTGGACACTGCTCATATTAATAGAGTATATTTGTTCATTGAAATTTATTACAATTGATAAGTCATCATGAAATTATCTTGATCGGGCACGAATCTCGAGGCAAAACCCAATCCAGAAACTTCAAAAATTAAATCCGGGTACACCCAAACTCCAATTTCAGCAAGCTTACAGTCAAACTAAGCGTCTCGGAAATACGAACCTAACGACACCAAATTCAACTCGATCCGAGCCCAAATGAGTCTAAAAAGAAGACTCGAAGTGCTGTTGGAAGGTTCGAATCACAATTTGAGTTACCAAACGGTCTCCGATTTTAATGAGTTTATACTCGAATCAGCGACTCGATGAGACGAATCCAACGAGCCCAAGATAACCGAATTCTGACATCACTAAGTCCTTCAAATGTCTTATGAATGGTGCACGATCGTAGGATTCAATATCGGTAGTCCATTCGACCACTCTCTATTTGCCCCTGATCTCACGCCTATTTACGAGCTATGCCACTCCAAAAATTCTATAAATAGAGCCCTCATTTCTCATGAGAGGGGGTCCAAGCAAGAGGAGAAGAAGAGGAGAAGGAAGAAGCTCCTCCTCGACCACCGCAAGAGCCTTGCCGGAGCTTCACCGGACCACCGCCGGAGCTTCGCCGGACCACCGCCGGAGCTTCACCGGACCACCACATGAGGCCCTCACCTTCGCCAGAGGCCTTCACCTTTGTCAGAGGCCCTCACCTTCGTTAGAGGCCCTCACCTTCGTCAGACCACCACTTGAGGCTCTCACCTCCCACGAACCGCCGCCTGACGTAGTTGCTCTGCGGGACCACCACTTGAGGCCCTCACCTCCGCCGGACCACCGTCTAACGCCATTGCTCTGCCGGACCATCACTTGAAACTTTATGCTCCACCAGGACACAACCTGAGGTCCAAACTTCTGCTGGGCCACCACCTGTCTCCCAGAGTTCTACCAGAGTACCGCCCTATTACAATAGTCTTTCAGACCCCAGTCTCCTACCGACTACGGTCCGTCCGACCTCCATCAACAAACAACGGTCTTTCTGACCCATGTCTCCAGCCGAATACGGTCCTTTCGACCTCCGTCGCCTACTATGATCCTTCCGACCTCCATCAACAGACAATGGTCTTTCTGACCCCGATCTCCTACCGACTATGATCCTTCCGACCAAATAAACATGTATATGTAACTCCTACCATGTAGTGCAATCTATATGATGTACATTTGCTACATCAATCCAAGGTCTCCTCCCAAAAATAGGCCTCATTTGTAATCGACTGCAAATACTAGTGGATTCATTCAAACTGGGGCAAGCCACGTGGTTTTTCCCCCTTTTCAAGGGTTTTCCACATAAAAACTCTAGTGTCTCTTATGAATGCTACACCCTCTCACTTATCTAATTGTGTGTTGGGTCTTCGTACAATGCTAAGACGGTAAACTATATATTTCTCTACCGCCGCGAATACTCCAGGACGCAACAACAATATAAATTTATGTTAACTATTATGAAAATTTTAATTAAATTAGCTTCTTATAGTTTAGTAAAACAACAAATTAAATTAAATAATTTAATGTTATAATTGTCGCGTCCTTGAGTATTCAAGGCGGTAGAGAAAAATAATGTTTAGCGTCTTAGCTTTGTACGAAGATCTGACATGCATATAGATAAAAAGAGAGGGTGAAGTATTAACAAGAGAAACCAAGATTTTTAGGTGAAAACCACTGAAAAGAGGGAAGGACTGTAGTTGGTGGGCGACGAGTCGGAAGGACCATAGTCGACGGGCAACGGAGGCATAAAGACCGTTGTATGACTGCGCTTTCACTGCGCTTTACCTGAGCATTTGGCGCACTTTACTTAAAATTTCGTGGACACGTGTACATTCAAAATGTCAATATTTTATTGGAGTCCAGACATATCTTTAAGTCCAGTCCAGTGTCCGGACCTAATAATTTTTCCAAATATTGACACCCTAATGTACAATTATTTCAAATATATTTGTATATATTCGAAGATCAGCCATCACTCATTTATCATAATACTTTTATATCTATATAGTTGGTTTACATCAACCGATGGAAATCCAATAATTACTAAAATAATCTTTATTTTGTGGACATGTCAGATAAACTTGCCAGTCAAAAGGGTTTTTTATGACTTTGCAGATCTATACCCCATTGGAAACAAGCGTATACATTATATATATATATATATATATATATATATATATATATATATATATATATATATATATATATATATATATATATATATATATATATATATATATAATTGTTGGGTGAAATATATATTTTTATTCTGTGCGGTTCTAATTCATGGAAAGTAGGATTTACCATTGCTTAATAAAGTCATTACCATTATATGAACCAAAGAAGGAAGAAGGGGAGTTATAATTACCAATAACCTTGCAAAAAGAGTTCAGCCATAGCATCAAAGGTTACTTGAACTCAAAACCCTACTAAGAATTATGGGTAATGGAACCTAACAAAAATAGTAATAAAAATGCTCTATAGCACACATATTGCAAAAATACTCAACATGAACAAAAATTGGTCAATACAAGGAGGATCGATAAAAGAAGAGAGAGATGCATATATAACACGTGATCATAAACTAATTATTTATTAGGATTTTTGGGTTCATAAGTCCTATGGAAGTCCTAATCACATTCTTTACTTTAACAAGCTAAATAACTGTGTTTCTCAAATATTTGATTGTGTTGCCTTTCTTTATATTCATTCTCAAAAAGGAGGAAAGTTTGATCCTTGGGCTATGAGGAAAGTTTGTGTTTTACTTGCTCCGAGGGAGAAATATCATCATAAATGATAAATACAAAGATTATTTTCTCTTTGATTATTTTTCAAGAAAATTTGTCTTGAAATCAACTCCCGTATTCAAATTGAGCTTATAGTTGCTTGAAATCTATTCAACCATCATTAGAAGATAGAACCACTTGATACTACCTTTGCTATTAGCATTGTGTTAATTTATTTGCAATCCTAAAGAATCACTTCTTAGGGCAATATATAAAATTCTACGAGTCTTATTAAAAGAGGCATAGTATTTGACTATTAAAGTATACACATATGTAGATTGTATGGGTTCTATAGTTCGGGTGCTTGGTCCTTTTTTATACTAATATTTAACTGGTCTGTAACAACTTTGCTGTATCTGTATTGCTTTTGTAAGAACTTTTCCCTCACGTTCTTGTTATTTCTGAATACAACTTCTATGAACAGCAATAATGCAGAATAAATTCCTAAGTTCTCCAAATGTCACAGCTTAAATATCTCCATTATTATTATTATAAGTACCCATAGAATCATCCTACTCCATTTTCCTTGACGTGGCATCACAGAAAGTCATGAATCCTGATTGAAGAGCTTGTCCTGATGGTAGATGCATCCACGTATATAACATTATCTTTGGATATTCCCTACTTTATGTACAAGTTGTGATTTTTATTGGGACTTTGATACAATTACCTTTTTTATTTATAGTTTTTTGCTTTTGTAAGAACCTTGGAGTGTAAAATATTGATCCTACCTAAAACCCGATCTGGACCTAACCCAAAAAATTTTGAGTTTGGGTCAACCTATTTACCTGACGGGTTGGGTTTAGGTATCATTTTCCGACCCGTTTATAACCAGGTCGAGTTCAGGTTGATCTGGAAACTTGAAATCAATTCGGATTTGACCTACGGGCGTCAAGTGTTCCGAGTTCGGTCCCGAGTTGCGATAGTTATGCTGCGGTCTAGCCTTGGCCTTAAGTCCTGCATGATCGGTCTTGCCTTGGCCTCACGTCTGGCACCCATAACCCACCTCCTTGTTGTAGCCCGTAGCAGTCTTGGTCACGATTTGGCCGGTCAACCCCAGCCCTTTTGTTGAAATCTTTGATCAAAAGAGTCAGGTTGAGTGCCAACTCCATCAGCAATTCAAATCATACGATGAATCCCTTGCTTGCAACATCATTGCCAATGACAAGCATATGTCGTTGTGGCTGTTGGAGTTGGTTCCAGCTAGCTTAACTGTTTGTGTCCAAGTTTGTGGGTCTTGTCAGGTCAACCCGGTAACCCGTGCGAGTTGGACCTAGGTTGGAATTTATAACTTGTTCGCAAATCCGGGTTGAGTCAGGTCAACCCGTTTGGACTCAGGTCAATTCGAGTTGGACCTGAGCCTGACCCATTGACCCGTTTTGACACCCCTATAAGAACCCTTATATCATTATTTGGTTTATGAAGGTGTGGAGAGAGCTATAGTTGTGAATGGAGCTCGCTAAATTTACAACCAAAATGTTATAATATTCAATTTAATTCAACTTCTTGTAACATATGAAGACCCAAAAATTGACTTATGCTTCATTTGGGACGACTTTTTTTAAGCTTCTTAAAGCAGTTTTTTAGTAAAAAAAATAAAAATAAAAAGAAAATTGATCATTTATGCTTTAGCTCCTATGCGCTTTACTGGTAAAATGGTTGTGTAATTCTTAAAAAGTTTAGCATTAGTATGAAATTATGTGATTGCCCTTCATTAAAGAGCGCGGTTGATATTTTCCCACAAAGCCAGTCAAAGCAGTTCAGTGGACATGGGTGTGTTAAATTTATCAATATGATTGCCCAAATCCAACATGTAGAAGAAGAAGAACAATTTTAGACAAGCTGCTGTTACTATTGCTGTTGTTAAATAATAACATGTTGGCCTTAAACCTCTTTATAAAGAGGAATTATAGTCTCACATAAGGAATTAAATAACACCTTTTAAGAAATTTTGCTAAACCAAAAGAAAATCAAACTCATCACAATATCAAAAATAAATATTTTACAATGATTTATTTTTGATAGGCTTGTTCTATGAAATACAACAAGACTAAGTGAACTCCAACATCCACATCTGATTATTTCATCTTCCAAATTCTAAACGTTGCGGCACCGATGCTAAGACTGTAAAATATTAGATCGAATAAAACCATTAGTGTTGGAATATGTTATCGGCCATAGTTAAAGTAATAGCAATGTTAATTAACATTCTTACACTAGATTTCGTATCAAACTATATAAATTAAGGTTCTTTAATCAATAATCCTGCAAAAGATTCAAATCAGCATTGTTAGAATTTGTTATCCACACTTATTTAATATAAGCTGTAATAGTCAAGTTAAAATTCTTATCCTTCGTACGACGTATTCAAACTATACAAAGATTTGTTAATTAATTTTGTTAATCGAAAGTTAGAAATTATATTTTGAATATTAATTAAATAAATATAGATATATCTCATTTATTTTTAATTTCCAAGAATGACAATTTCATTTACAAGCTTGAAATTCATACACATACCCCAATGAAGAAGTTATTGTCGCAAACCTGTAAAACCATATTCAAATTAGTGTTAGAATTTGTAATTCATAGTTAATTAATATAAGTAATAGCAATGTTAAAATTCTTGCACTTCATATTCAAACTATATATAGAGAGATTCATTAATGAATTTGGTTAATTGGTGCTTAGAAATTATATTTTAAATATTAATTAAAATATCGATCTCATTGATTTTTAATTTTCAAGGTTGACGATTTCATTTTCAAGCTTAAAATTCATACACATACCTTGAGGAAGGAGTTCTCGTCGCAATCCTGCAAAATCATTCAAATCTGTGTAAGCATTTGTTATCAACATTTAATTAATATAGATATATATATATATATATATATATATATATATATATATATATATATATATATATATATATATATATATATATATATATATATATTATATATATATATATATATATATATATATATATATATAGAGAGAGAGAGAGAGAGAGAGAGAGAGAGAGAGAGAGAGAGAGAGAGAGAGAGAGAGAGATTCATTAATTAATTTGGTTAATTGGTGCTTAAAAATTATATTTTGAATATTAATTAAAATATAGATCTCTTTGATTTAAATTTTCAAGGATGACAGTTTCATCTCCAAACTTAAAATTCATACAGATACCTCGTTGAAACAGTAGTTGTCGTCAGAATCCTGCAAACCATTAGAATTAGTGTTAGAATTTGTTATTCATAGTAAATTAATACAAGTAATAGCAATGTTAAAATTCTTCCACTTCATAATTAATCAAACTATATATAGAGAGATTCATTAATTTATTTGGTTAAATTAAGTTAATTAGGATGATTGTTTTATTTTAAACAAATTTTTTATTGCCATGCAGCCAATCAAATTTGTTCAAAGATCCTCGTCGAATATGTAGAGCAAAAAAATACTTTTAAATGATTTATTTTATAAAAGCTTATTATAGAAAGGAGATAATGATGGTACCAACCTGGCCTTCGAGCATAGCCCTAATAAACGCTGATTCCTGCAAACAATTAGAATACTGTTAGAGATTTTTTATTCACAATTAATATAAGTAGTAATAGTTAGTAATGTTAAAATATTATTAGAATCTGCATTTGAGGTTTTTTATACAGAATTAATATAATTGTTAAAATTCCTACACTTTATTTCATATCAAACATTGTGATGGTTTAGTAATTAATCCGGTTTTTAGAAAGTTTATAAATTATATTTTCAGTCTTAAGATTATTAATTTAAATAAGAAAAAAAAATGATATAGTGCCCCAAAAGTAATTAAATTGTTAGCACAAATATTGAAATTGATATGACAAAATTATATTGAAATAGCTGAATTAATATGACTAAATTATGTATTGGAATTGTTTCTTATACGTACCTTATCTTGATAGGTGAAACGATGCCGTTGGCACCACTCTCTCATCCCAGGACAGTTAAATACATGTGCAAAGCATTTTTCAAATGGAACTCTTCCAAATGGACGATCAAAGTCTTTGTTTGGATCGGGCTTGAGTCCGGAACATTCTGCTAACTTCAAAAATTTAAGAGTGACAAGAAGTTTATTCAAGTTGATCACCAACTTGAGATTGTTGCAAGAAAAAATTTTCACTTCTTCAAGCCTTGAAAGATGTCCTGAACTATAAGGAAGTGCAATATATTCAAGCCTTTCACAACATACCACTGAAAATTCCACAATACTTGATGGTAAGTTTGATATTTGTTGTAGGGTTTCACAATGAAATATATGTAAATACTTAAGGCTTGAGAAATATCCATTCTTCACCATCGGACACTCTTTCCATTCATGCAAACTATTATTTGTCTGATATCCATATGAATGAAAACCCACATCAGCCTCTATATAGTAATTCTCAAGACCATCAGGAGGGGCATTAGAACACCAAAATTCTTGCTTCATTCTAGTTATCCCAGTGTTAAGCATAATTTTAAGTGATGTGAGGGATGGTAGCTTAGACAAAGGAAGATACTTGCATTTAAAATTTCTCAACCTTATATTTGTTAAATTGGAGAAGTGAGAATTTCCAATCCAACTTGGGAAGCTTCTACTATTGTAGCCATCCATGGTTAACTTCTTAAGGTTTGTGTAGGGTTGGAGGCCTTCAAGAATAGCTTTATCATTCCTTGCACATTCATCACATTTATTATATTTCCAGATAAGTGTTAGGCTCTCGAGATATGACTTACTTTGCATATTGGCACTCTTTGCATCTTCATGATTGACTACATTTTCAAGAACACAAAGCTTTAAACTTCTTTTTATACTTGTCAGGGGTTTCAACCATCTAATACTAGATTATGGGCCATCTCTTCTTACGTGATATTTAGATGCAAGAAATTCATTTCTTGACCCATTAAAACTAAAAGAAAGGAGATTTTTACTCCCGAAATATGATTTCGGCACCAGTGCTTGTTTCTTGCTTTTAATCATCAAGTGACGTAGGTTGATAAGTTTTCCCATAGCATGGGGTAGCATATTTATATAATATGAATCGAGTATTAGTGTTTGTAACTTGTAAAGGCTACATAATGAGTTCTCTATCATATGGATTTCCCATGCACAAATAGAGAGATAACGGAGTTGTTGTAGGTTACCTATCCAATCTATAAATTCATAGCTACATTCGAAGAGAGGATTATCAAATCTCAAAACACGCAAGCATCCCAAATGAGAGAATGGAATCTTAGAAAAACTTCTTTGAATTTCCATAGAAAAATAATTTGGTCTATCAATATAAAGTGTTCTTATAGCCCCAAGTAAAAGAACTTGATCAACCTTTATGTTTTTTATGTAAATATGCTTTGCATCTTTGGGGGTGTTCTTCAATTCATCTAAATCTAACAAAGAACATATCTTATTTCTAGTTATATATTGAGCTAACTCATGCACCATATCATGTAAAAAGAATCTTTTATATGTCGAGTATTGAAAGAATGACCTTCTCACCAAGTCTTCAAAGTATTCAACTGCAATATCTTCCCATAAACTTTTTCTTTCTGTAAGCTGAATGTAACCTTGATCGATCCACATTTTTGTCAATTCTATTTTCTCAAAGTAATGATCCTTTGGGAACAAAGATGCATAGAGAAAGCATGGTTTAAGATATGATGGCAAGTGATTGTAGCTAATCCTTAATGCAGAGAAAATAATTTCCTTAGGATCCCATAAATTATTATTCAACACGTCCTTCCATGTTTGCTCCTTAAATTCATTTCGTAGAAACCCCCCAATAACTTTTAAAGCCAAAGGCAATCCGCCACATTTCTTAGCAATTCTCCGCCCAAGTTGTTCAAAATTCAGTTGTTGATCAAGCTCCCAACCATAGAAAGCGTGTCTTTGGAACAATAACCATGAGTTATCTTTATGCAAACATTCAAGCTGAAGTGGGGGCACCGTTTGCATGATGCGGGCAACTGACATAGATCGAGTTGTTATAATTATCTTTCCCACTCCAATACCATAAAAGGGGGCTTGAAAGGCCTTCCATATTTCTGCACTCTCATTCCAAACATCATCAAGAATAAGAAGAAATTTTTTATTTAATAGAGCATCCTTGAGTATGCATTGAAGATAATTCAAGTTGTTATTGTCATTGTACTTGGATGAATCCACAATGGATGCCACAATTTCTTTGGTTATTCTTAGCACATCAAATTGTTCAGAGACACAAACCCAAACCTTTGGGCTAAAATGCTGACATACCTCAGGATCATTATATACAAGTTGAGCAAGTGTCGTCTTTCCCACACCCCCCATGCCGACAATGGGAATTAAAATGTTCTCCTTCTCAGAATGAGACATTAACAATTGAATTATCTTTCTCTTTTCCTCCTTCCTTCCAACAACATCTGATTCATGCACAAGAGAACTACTAGGTGACCTCTTCATAACATCATTGAAACGAGTCCGCTTAGGTGCATCTTCTTCTCTAAGATAAAGTGCTTTTCTATCATGTTCAATCTCATCAAATTTCTTTATGATCTCAATAATTCTCATGGCCATGTCGCAAGAAATGGAAATTTTAACTGAATTAGACAGAGGTAGTGTAACCTGATCATAGTTTTCATGCATGATTAACATTTTTTATAAACATATGTCCTCGCTTTCTAATAACTAAATTTTAATTGTATTTAGGAGTGGAAGACATACCTGGTATCCATAAATATTATCATCATCCACTTGCTTCCTTTTTAGAGAAGGCTCTGCTTCAACTACTGTTGTCATTCCTTCCAATTGGGTTTTGATAACTTGATAATCATATTGATCCAAGACATCTTCAGCATCATAAGCAACTTCTCTAAGCTCATTGAGCCATAATTGGATGGCCTTTTCGTTGATCTCCCTCTGCTCGGCATCATGAAGGAATGCCTGAATTCTTCGTAGCATCCTCGACAATCGGCTCAAATCCTCCATTAATCTTTCTTGGTTTGAATTAACTTTGGTAGTAGTTACATCTTGTGCTATGGATGATGAGGAAGATGCAGCTAGTGAAGTAAAGGTAGGCATAAACTGAGATAACCTTTCCAAGGAAGACAATAGATTGGAGATGATTGAAGAAGTGGTTCCTGCCATTTCCAAACCTTAGCTCAAGACCTGTTGAAGCTTCAATGTGGATTGGTGATGATTTAGAGAAGATGACATAATGAATTTTGAGTGGTTAGCAGAGGCCAAGTTAAGAATAAATTTATTTTATTTGTACATAAAAATAAAAATATGATTAAATTATTTAAATGTGAAAAATCAACTAAAAAATATTGTTTTTAAAACTCGAATAACTTTAATGTTTAGTGGGATGGATGATGATGAAAGCTTGTAATCGGGCCAATGAAATATAAACAATTCAGTGACTTTAATGAAAAGAAAGTTAATCATGAAAAGATGGAATCTTTCTTCTCTACTTTTTTTTTTAACTATCAATAATTGGAAGTCTCAATTTTTAAGTCTCCAATAAAATTTGCCCAAATTTGCCAATTTGGTTGTCATTACTCAATGTTTTTAATGACCCTAAAAAATAATTTTTTTTACCCCAAGCAAATTGAAAGGGACACGACAATGAAGGTCATGTAATAACATTAATGTTGGTCTGCTTTTCTGCTGTTATCCCTCCATGGTATGTTTTCTTGCTGTTCCTCTTGGTTCCTGTTACGGGTATGACCTACTTGGTTTCTTTCAGGTATTTATGATTTGGCATATTTTAGCAGCTGCTCTCTGGTTTCCTGGTGTTAATTGCTTCTAGATTACTATTAAGGTTTTATGCTTTGACGTGTTTGTTGGTTACCATATTTGGAGGATGTTTTTCTGCTAGTATCCCTCGATGAACTGCTTTCATGCCGTTCCTCTTATTTTCATTTACTAGTATGGACTAGTTGGTTTTATTCAAGTTGTTGTGAGTTGGCATATTATGGCTGCTGCACTCTGTTTTACTTGCGTTAACTATTTTTGGATTACTATTAAGGTGTTATTATTTGACGTGTTTGTGGGTTACCATATCTGGAGGATTCTGGTTCTGTTTTGCTGTTGCTTTACTGCTATTTTATGGATTCTCTTCCTGTTTGGTGGCAGTCTGCTTGCTGGGTTTCTTAGCATAAAGGTTTAGTATTGCAGGTTTTATTTTGTTTTTTGTTGTAGTTCTTAAGAGCATTAGTGAGCTGAAGGTTCATTTTAAGGACCTTGTAACCGTTTTTTTGGTATTAACACGTCGGCCCCTCTGTGGGTTTTAATTTAAAAAAAAAGGTCATATAATAACATAAATGTGATATGCCTAAAATTTAAAATACACGAAATTGACATATATATTAGATGAATCATTTTAATATTTTTTTTTAAATTTTGAAATATATAATAAAAAATAAATATGAAGTAAATTTATATAAAAAGAAATGTATTTCAATTCCTCATATAATTTTGAAATATATTTAAACTTCCTAAAGATGTTAAACAAACTAGAAAAAAATTATTATAGATTGCTAGCAGGGAGTTCAATATAAATTCCTTTGTAAGAAAAATATAAATATCATTAAATTTTACTTCAAATCAATTATGAGAGATTTTTCTTATTTAAATTTATTACTCATAACACGTGTAGTAAGCTCCTGGTTTTATTAGTTTTACTCTTATATTAGACACATTGATGAACAATATATATATATATATATATATATATATCCTTCATCTTTATTAATATAATACATTAAATAATGGAACCACGGATAAATCTTGCTTTTAAGCCTCCAATAACTTTAATGATAAGTGGTGATAAGTGGGACGATGATGAAACAAAAAAAGGTTGAGTGACTTTTATGCCTCCAATAACTCAATGTTAGGAGAGATTATTAGGTGCGGAGTGCAGATGGGGAGAACCGTCTGCACACTAGTATAAAATCCAGCTAGATACCGTTCGGTATCGCTGGATACCACTCGGTACCACTAGGTACCTCTTGGTACCCTGTGTCTGTGCAGACGGTGCTCTCCCCATCTGCACTCCGCACCTAATAATTATTCTAATGTTAGGTGGAATGTTGATGAAAACTTATCATCTTACAAATGAAATATGAATAATTGAGTGACTTTAATTAAATTAGGCATACAAATTGTATATATATTATAATTTTATAAAACAAAAAAGTTGCTTCAAGTAGAGCATGTTCAATGACGATGAAGGTTTCATTTAGGACAACTTTCTTATTGCTTTCTAAAGATAGTATAAAAAAATTATTGAACAATAAATTTTTAAACTACAAAGCTGCTTTAGAAAGCATAAAGAAAGCTGATCCAAACGAAGACATAGACTTGCTATTAAACTTTCAATAATAGTAACAAATGCTAAGTTTTGTTGGCTGTTGATTCCTAAATAAATAATAATAACAATAATGTAATTTAAAATTACAAAAATAAGAAATAGTAGTGGATTATTATTTATTAGATTACATATATACACATTAATTGCAATTGAATCAAAGAAAAATTTAAATCGAGCAATACTGTACTAAGTCACTAAATTCAAAATCAATTTAAATTATGTTATAAAATAAAATAAATCAATCTTAAAACAATATTAAATAAAATAAAAATCAAACCAATTTAATTCCATCACATTAAAAATCACAATCAAAATTAAATCAATTATTAAATTAAATGAATCGAAGTAAAACATACACATTAAAATTGAATAAAATTAAAAAGAAACCTTTTAACACCATACAATTAATGAATTAAAGCTAAATGGGTTTGGGTCTAATAATCTAGCTCCAGGCTCTGTGTCGAATTCTGATGTTGGTTTTGGGGCTTTACCTTCTGGTGAGCCGTCGGGGTGTTCCCCTGTGGCTGGGTTTGGCCCTATTGCTTTGGCTGGTGGTCATTCGGAGCCTGGCATGAATTCTCCTGCGGGTGTTGTTAACTGTGATACCCCGGCTATGCTTGATGGTGGTGTCAATTTGTTGGATGTTGATGTTTCTTCGTTGTCTCCTAATGCCATTCCTTTATTCCCTCGTGTCTGGTGGACGGCTTTGGTCCGTCGGATGTGATTGTAGACTCTTTGGCGGTTAGTTTGGTGGCGGAGTTGGCCTCGGCTCCTGTTATTGGTGCGACTTGTCTTGCCGAGGGTGGAAGGGGGTATGGTGGTTCGCCTGTTTTGGGTGTTGTGGAACCAAATGGGTGTGGTCAGGTTTTTGATGAGTCGGAAGGTGGTGCTGCTGTTAATTCGTCTATTGAATTTTTTCCTGTTGGGTTTGAGGCTGAGCCTCCATCATCTGGTGTCAGAGAGGAGTGTATTCCTATTATCAACAGGTTAATTGAGGTTCCAGTGAATGAGATTGATACGCAAGCTATGGCTAAATGTTTGGGTGATTCTTCTGGTGTGGAGATTAGGGACCAGCTTAATTGGCTGAATGTTTCGTCGGATGGTGAATCGTAATCTGACACTTCTGAAGGTGGTTTGGTGTCTGAGAATGACAATGATTTCTCTTTGGTGTGTGCGAGACCTTCTCTCATTAGTGCAACTCGGGGAAGATGTTGGAGGAGAGGCCGACGCAGACGATGATTTTTCGTGGCATTATGTTTTCCGTTTTTTCTCTTGGTGTTATCCTCGGGAATTATATGCTTTGTGGTTGAATTTGCAGTTGCGGTGGGCTAAGGGCAATGCTGTGGTCGGGGCTCGCGTCCCGGTAGTTTTGTTGGTGGCAACCTTTGGCGTGGCTTTTCGGGACGGTTTTTGGACATTGTCTACACCTTACTGGATGGTCCGTGCGAGGCTTCTGAGTCGCTGGAAGCTTCGGCCGCTTATTGAGCCCGCTTTTAGCTTTTAGCTTTTAGCTTTTTGCTTTTTGCTTGTTTTTTTTTTTGAGCTCGCCTTTCTATTTTGTTGTAACCTTTTTGGATTGTTTAATATATGTTTTCTTTAAATAAAAAAAAAAGAATTAAAGCTAAATGGGTTAATAGTTAATTACTGAATGGCCTAGTCATTCAGTAAAAACTGAAGAAATTTTTTTTTAAAAAATGTCAAATAAAATTTCATAAATAGAAAAAATCATAACAAATTAAAGAATAAACGAAATAAATAATTCAATTCGCCCCTCATCTAGAGCTCCAAATTAAAAAAACTACCTAAAAAATTCAAGAAAAAATAGAAAAATATGAAATAAATCTATGTGAACT
Organism: Dendrobium officinale; assembly: GCA_019514585.1. Classification (NCBI taxonomy): domain Eukaryota; kingdom Viridiplantae; phylum Streptophyta; class Magnoliopsida; order Asparagales; family Orchidaceae; genus Dendrobium; species Dendrobium officinale. Next base: position 70,798,585 of record CM033687.1, on the reverse strand, counting down.
CATAAAACCATAAGAAATAATAGGGTATATCTAGAAAAATAATATTAGGTCAGAAATGAAAATTTTCTCCTTTTTCTTTTTTTGGTTAAAATCTACCCACGAGCATATGTATTAATTTATCAAAATAGTTATAAGTCCTTAAATGGATCAAATGCTCTTTGATGCTCAAAGAGCTACAAAAAAGATAAAAAAGAAACATAATGAGCTAGTGATCCCAATTACAATATAAGATAAAGCACATAAAGGAAAAGAAAACCTTGCAAAGAACTATGGTAGGCAAGAAGCCAAGCCTAAAAAATGATGATGTTCCATCTCTAGAGCCAAAGCTTTCATATATACATGAAGATCGACTAGGATGAAGAACCAACATCCTGCAAAACAATTGACAAAAAGAAATAGCCTAAACAAGGAATAAAATAACAAAGAGGAGCAAACCTTAGAGAAACCAAAAGATCAAAGCCATGAAGATATGAATTTAGCCTACAAAAGGAAGAACTTAACAAACTAAAGAGTTACAGACCCATCCACCAATCGGCCCAGCCAGCAGAAACTACAAGAGCACAGAACCAGTCATAAACCAAAAACTAGAAATAGACACCACAAAAATAAAAGAACCCTTAATAGAAGTGAGAAAGATCCACCAACCCAACCAAAACCCCAAGAAGGTATTATTTTAATATGATATAAGGAAAATCAATGCTATCCATCCTCACCCATTCCCTTAATATACTGTAGATTATTAATGCTGGGATAACTCAAAGAGTTTGGAATCGAGTTGGGTTTTTTTGCAAACTAATCCACAATCGTGTTGCCCTCTTTCTAAATATGAGATGATATATTGAAATTGCTAAAAAAAGATGCATAGTTTTTTTTTTTTTTTTTACAAATAGTATAAAAAAATTATTACAAGTCTTTTTGGATATAAGAGATACCAACAATTTAGAATCAGACTCTATCCAAATTTCCACCACATGTTGTTAATACAAATATGAAGAGCATGGTGAAGAGCATGCATTTTAGCCATAATGACATAACATTTGGGAATTAAGGAAGCAAAAGCAAGAACAAACCCCATTTGGAATCTCTAATAATACCACCACACTCAGCTGACATTCTATTAACAAAACCATCAATATTCGATTTTTTTAAATGAAAAATCTTAATTTCAGGGTCGTGTCTTATCGAATAAGAGAAATGAAAGAGTGAAAATGTTGTTTGGTGCTTTTTTATTAGTCCATTTTGTTCATAGATTTTTCTATTTGTTGTAAATAAGTATCTAAAATCTCATTTTAGTTTTTGATAATTTTGATTATTATATATATTTTCTTATATTGAATAGAATTCATTATTTCCTACTATATTTTTATTTAAGTATTTGTATAAGCAAGAAAGGCTACATGTTAACATTATAAAATGGGTTGACTGTTAAAATATAATACCCTACGTAGGAGGGTAGGCCGACAGGCTTTTTTTTAAAGATGGTAGCTATAATAGATGATCGATTACACCAATGAATAGAAAAGTGATGACTCTTTATTGATTTAATGAAGTCACCTATAATTATAATTGATATATTAAATATGATAATTGATAGTTGAATAAGTGATAATTGATATGACTGATGACCAATTGGGAGGACAAAAGATGTTGAAATTACCAGATTAAGGCTGGATGTCCTTTCTTGCTAAATCATACATTAATACATGCATATATTAATTGCATTGATGATATTGATATATACATTAATATCATTGACAATATTAGATACATTAATAATGCATAAATAAATGATATATATGAATAGATAAGATAAAATTTTTTAGTGATTTTTGACTAATTTTTGCACCGTTACTTTACCGATTTATTGAATTTTATATTAATTATTGATTTTTAAATTCATTATAATGATCTCTTGCTCTTATTATTGATCATTTTAAGTTTTATTGATAATATTTGATCATTAACTATATTTACTGCTATTCATTATATTAGATTGAGCATATCATATTGAATTAAGTCCTTGCATTAAAAGCTTTAGTGTGTTTTGGATTATAGCTAGACTTGAGCTCATTTTATAGATTTTTAATAATTTTAGGTTAAGAAAGGGGCCAGGACAAGTTGGAGTGAAGTTGATAGAGATTCTCAGGCTTTTATCAGATTTTATTATGCATCTACTTTTATTCATATGTAGTTAGGAGCTTATGATAGATTAATGATAGAGTGATCTCCTAACTATTGTAAATGACATTTTGGATGAATAAATAGTACAATATCTTGATGTATATGATTTTAATTGATTTTATTAGTATTATTTATATTGATAATTTTTATATGCTCTAGTATATTCTTAAGATGATAAATATTAGATAATTCTTCCAAATTTGCTTCTAGGGCATTACACTTATATTGATTTAAAACAGGCTTCCTCTAGTAAAAAAATAATTGGGTGACCATCAAAGCTATTATTATGATGGTATAAGTTAAAGAAAGTAGCCCAAGAAGAGTATCCCCTCAAAAACTTAGCTTTTAAGAGATTCACAGTATGAATTTGGTGAATTTTATTTTTCAGACCAATCATGATTCTATCACCGTTCATTTCAAAGCCTTGGTGCTTACTATTGTTCCTCTCTATCCATAAAAGTCATAAAATAAGCATCAGAATAATAGTAATAATGTGACCCTTAATGTGATTAGAAAACTAATTCTGGAGCATATCCAAACAATTAGAAATATTAAGCCTAAAATTAATATTAAGAGTATAACCTGTTAAAGCCCAAACTCTAGATGCAATAAGGCCATTAAGTCACTCCTGCTCCGCTAGGGTTATGCCTTAGCAGCCTTCGGTGTGTTTCAGGGGATTTCTTATAGCTTCGATCTGTAAAGGAATTTTCTTTCCCTCTCTGGCTGGAGGTTTCAGGTTTTTTATTTTTCCCTCTCATTTGTTTGGGTTTTCCTCGTCTCTTCCACCTCAAGCCTTTCATGGCTGGGATGACAGTTAAACGAGTTAGTGATCCCGAATTTTGAATGTTGCTTTTAAAACTCGACCTTTTGTGGATGCCCTTTCTGGTTCTCCCTTGTTGTTTTTCCAGAGCTCTGGCAAAGCACATTTCATGGTTTGCCTTCTTTGTGGATCTCGGAGGAAGAAATACTGGCTCTTGCGGTTCCTTTTCAATTTGCTTTGGTTGATTTCTTTCCTTCTCGCCGACCTTATGTGGATGCAATCCATAGATTTTTAGTCAACTTGAAGCTGAATGCTGAATTTTTTGTTACTATTCTTGATCAGTCGCATGTTCTAATTAAGCTATCTAATGATCTTGATTATAGTATGTAGAGTATTTCAAACAATGATAATAAACCCTGAAAATAAATAAAATAAGTAAAAAGTATTTCCATTTACATGCCTCATTAAGATGCTCTGTTTGTCATTTCCCTCGGTCATAGTCTTTTTTCATCATATCTACTATGATTGTATTGGTGGATAAAAGGAAGAAACTATTTTATATCTTATATAGTGCACATTTGTTGAAATCTTTATGGATTTTTGTTGTCTAAATACTAGCAAGGCAAAAAATCTATTTTAATTTCACAATGTTAAAATTCATACACTTCATAATTAGTGTTAGATTATGTTCAAAAAATATTTTATGCTAAGCGACTAACATAGGTCATCACAAATGTATCGTCTTGGGATATATGTCCTATTAAGAGTCAATTTCTCATTGAAATCTAATAAGAAAATTACTTCTAACACTTTAAAGTCTAGTTTTTTTAGGTCTACAACTTTTTTAACATAAGACAAATCTATCGGGTCATCATAGGGCCGATGTTTTATAAGATAAAATCGTATAAGACAACTCTTTCTAAGTTTATCTTCCATATGAACAACAACTTTTTCATGCAAATACTAATTTTGTATTATATCTCTAATTATAAAGTGACTCCTTCTTGCTCATCCCTGCAATATTTAACTTAAGTTTATGCTTCTCTTTAAATGACCAACTATAATTTAATCTATAATACAAAATAATTAAATTTCATTCAAATTAAATAAATATAAATTAAAATAACAAAATTTTAAAACAAAAAATTTAAATTTACAAAATTTTACACAGCTTCTTCATATCTCGATATGATTATTCTTTGATGTTCATTAAATTATTATATTATGTTAATGATAATACATATTTATATAAAATGTTTTTATGGTATTGTAAAAGAATATAAATTAAACCAAATAAAGTATTTTGATGATCATTTGTGTTCCACACAATAAGATAGTTAATTAGCATCAGAATAGGCATCATTTTGGAGTGGTTTGGAAGATATTCTTAATATTATATTGGTGGCCGGCAACGGTGGGTGCCTGGTGTAGATGAAGGGCAGAGTGTGGTAAACTATGGCGGTAGGGGGCAAAAGGCAGCCACCTATCGGTGGCAAGTGAAGAAAAAGAACTTAGTTGTAGTAAAAAAATATTTTTGCTCAAAATCGGGCCAGCTTATTTTTCTTCAAAAATGAGCTAAAATACTTTACACTGCATTTGAAATATCTTTATTTTTTTTTTCATCCAATCAAATATCAATATTTTCAAAACTCCTGAAAATAAAATACTTTAATAGGAAGCGCCTTTGGGCTTAATAGGACAATATTATTTAATAGTTATGTATAACTTAGACCAGTCCGATCCCATTTATTCTTTTTATATCAAATTTCATTAATTAATGAAGATCAATTATTTAGCATTGAATCAACTTCTTGAATTAACCATAAATATAAATATTGTACTTCTTGTGAGAGTTAGTACAATGCAAGCTATGTATTACTTCTTTTTAACTTTTTGCATTTGCTATTCAGCAAATCAGAGAGTAGAGGATTAAAAAATAAAATGAAGAAGCAATTGCTGTAGGGTAGTTAATTGATTAGATCATTTCTAATGAATTAATGTGTATAATACAACCATATTGCTAGCGACTACTCCAATACAAAGGTAATGGCAGCTATTGGAAGCTATTAATTATGCTATAACATTATTAAAAATAGCACTAAAAAAGCTAAAATCACATGAAACAAGATGGAGAGTTTTCGATTATGGATCTTCTTCTAATTCATCTTATGAATCCTCCCGCCAATGGCAACAAAGATTGCACTGTTAAACAAGATCCAATTTATATGTATTGCTAATGTTATGTAGTGGCAATGTTATTAGCAAAAATAGTACCTCGCAATCTTTTTGGGATAGAGAAGACATAGCAATTGCATCCTTAGCCATAGATAGGAAAATACATCTCATAATATATGCAGGAAATGTTGTTTCTTCTTTGTTTCTCTTCAAAGCCATGAGTACAACCATCAATGGATTTTTACATAAAATGAAAATATAATTCGTATCAAAATACTAAAAATCGAATGAAGTGCGAACTTTAGCATATCTCGTTATTTGTAGATGCTCATCCAAACACCAATGGCTGCTGTCGAAATCCTTCAAATCATCATTAGAATCAATATTAGAATTTGTTATCCAAAGTTAATATAAACAAGGTAACAATGTTAAAATTATTACACTTTCTATCAAATTATGTTAGGGATCATTAATTAAATTGTTGTTGTTGTTGTTGTTGTTAATTAAGGTTTTTAAATTATACTTTGAATATTAATAAGGTTTTAAATGTCATTGATTTTATGCTTTTAAGGATGATTATTTTATTTTAAAGAATAATATAATTTATCAAAACAAAATTATTTTTTTTCAGAAATAAATTTTTATGGCTGGGCAAACAAATATAGTAAATAGATTAAAAGTATTACATAAATAATTGTTTTTAAATAAACTATTTTATAAAGGCCTATTATTATGGGAAGGAGGCTTATGGTGGAAAGGACAAAATGAAACTGCCAACCAATTGCAAGAAATAACTTTTTTAATTTCAACAAGCAATGGCACCAATCTTGCCAACTATTAGAACTTATTTAAAAATTATATTAGAATTAGTGTTAAAATTTTCTATACACCGATATAATGCCCTAAAATAAAATTAATTTAAATATGGAAATAATGATATAATTTCCTAAAATTATTTAATTTGTTAACTCAAAAATAGAGAAAGAGCGAGAGAGAAAATATCTTAATTTTGTTTTGGAATGATTTAATCGATACATACCTTATCTTCATAGGTTATACCATGTCATTAATGGCACCACTCTCTCATCCTTGGACATGTGTATACATATGTAAAGTCTTTTTGAAATGAAACTCTTCCAAATGAATGATCAAAAGCGTCATCTAGATCGGGCTTGAGTCGGTCACTATAAATAAATTCAAAACTTTAAGAGATAGAGATGGAGAAAGAGAGAGAGAAAAAAAAAAGCTTAATTAATTCGACTAGATTTTGTATTGGAATGCTTTCATACCTATACATTATCTTCATAATTGATAGCATGCCATTGGTCCCACCACCATTACTGGATTAAAAACACTAAAACAAATAATTTAGTTGGTTACATTGTGATCGTGAATATTATTGTTGGGTGGTTGAAATTGATCAAATAATTTCTCATGAATTACAATGAATAATAAAATCATGCATACTGCTAGCGACTACTTCAATACAAAGGTAATGGCAGCTACTGGAAGCTAATAATAATGTTATAACATTATTAAAAGTAGTAAAGTGGCTAAAATCACCTGAAACCAGATGGAGAGTTTTCGATTATAGATCCTCTTCTAATTCATCTTTTGCATCCTCCTGCTAATGCCAACGATTGCACTGTCAAACAAGATCCAAATTATATGTATTGTTAATGTTAAGTAGTGTCAATGTTATTAGCAAAAATAGTACCTCAAAACCTTTTTGGGATAGAGAAGACATAGCAATTGCATCCATAGCCATAGACAGAAAAATACATATCATGATATATGAAGGAAATGTTCTGTCTTCTTTGTGTTTCTTTATAGCCATTACATCCTTTTCAGAAGCAAAGTACAATCATATATGGATTATTACTTAAAAAGAAAATCTAGTTCGTATCAAAATAGTAAAAATGGAATAAAGATGCGAACTTTAGCATATCTAGTTATCCGTAGACGCTCATCCAAATACAAAAGGTTGCTGTCGAAATCCTTCAAATCATTAAAATCAATATTAGAATTTCTTATCCATAGTTAATATAAACAAGAAGTAGCAATACTAAAATTATTACACTTTCTATCAAATTATGTAAGGATTCATTAATTAATTTGGTTAAAGAAGTTATTAAATTATACTTTGATTATTAATAAAATTCTAAATCTCATTTATTTTAATTTTATGCTTTTAAGGATGACTATTTTATTTAAAGAATAATATAATCGATCAAAACAAAATTATTATTTTCAAAAATAAATTTTTATGGCTGGGAAAACAAATATAAAAAATAGATTAAAATTATTACATAAATAAATGTTTTTGAATAAAATTTTTTATAAAGGCCTATTACTGTGGGAAGGAGGAAAAGACAAAATGAAAGTGTAAATGAATTGCAAGAGATAACTTTTTTTTTTAATTTCAACAACCGGTGGTACCAATCTTGTCAACTATTAGAATTTATTTTGAATTAATGTTAAAATTTTCTATACACAGCTATAATGCCCTAAAATGAAATTAATTTCAATATGGAAAAAAATGATATATATAATCCCGAAAAATTATTTAATTTGTTAGTTCAAACATTGAGATAGAAATGTAGATATAGCAAGAGAGAAGATAACTTAATTTTGTTTTAGAATGATTTCATCTATACGTACCTTATCTTCATAGGTGATACCACTCTGCCATCTCTGGACATGTACATACATCTATATGCCTTTTTGAAATGATATTCTTCCAAATGAATGTTCAAAAACTTCTTCTGGATCGGGCTTGAGTCAGTCACTGTAAATATATTCAAAACATTAAGAGTGCCTAGAATATTTTTCAAATTGGTCACTAACTTGAGTTAGAGAGAGAGAGAGAGAGAGAGAGAGAGAGAGAGAGAGAGAGAGAGAGAGAGAGAGAGAGAGAGAGAGAAGCTTAATTAATGTGACTATATTTTGTATTGGAAAGGTTGAGGTTGATCAGATCATTTCACATGAATTAATAGGGTCAATAAAATAATAATGTTAGCGACTACACAATTACAAAAGTAATGGTGGTTGCTGAAAGCTAATAAATATGTTATAACATTATTAAAAGCACTAGTAAAGTATCTAAAATCACATGAAACGAGTTGCAGAGTTTACGATTATGGATCTTCTTCTAATTTATCTTCTGAAACCTCCCGTCGATAACAACGATTGCACTGTTAAACAATAATTCGGTTTATATGTATTGTTAATGTTAAATAGTGGCAATGTTATTAGCAAAAAAAGTACATCGCAGCCTTTTGGGAGAGAGAAGACATAGCCATAGATAGGAAAATACATATATGGATATATGCAGTAAATGTTCTTTCTTCTTTGTTTCTCTTCAAAGCCATATTGTATCCTTTCAGAAGCTGAGTACAACCATCAATGGATTATTACATAAAAAGAAAATCAAATTTGTATCAAAATACTAAAAATGGATTGAAGATAAGAACTTTATCATATTTCGTTGTTCATAGACGATCATCCAAACACCAAAGGCTGCTATCGAAATCCTTCAAATCGTTGGAATCAATATTAGAACTTTTTATCCATAGTTAATATAAACAAGAAATCGCAATGTTAAAATTATTACACTTTCTATCAAATTTTGTAAGGGTTCATTAATTAATTTGGTTTATTGAAGTTTTTAAATTATACTTTTAAATATTAACAAAATTATAAATCTCATTGATTTTATGGTTATATGGATGATTATATTATTTTAAAACATAAAATAATCGGTCAAAACAAAATCATTATTTCCAAAAATAATTTTTTTTTTGGGCTGTGCAAACAAATATAAGAAATAGTTTAAAATTATTATAGAAATAATTTTTTTTAAATGAACTATTTAATAATGGCCTATTATTATGGGAAAGCTGCTTATCCTAGAAACGATAAAATGAAATAATTTTTTTAATTTCAACAAATGGTGTGACCAAAAAATAGTACATCACAATCTTTTTGGTTAGAGAAGACATAGCCATTGCATCCTTAGCCATAGGTAGGAAAATATATATCATGATATAGACAGGAAATGTTCTTTCTTCTTTGTTTCTTTTCAAAGCCATTGCAACCTTTTTAGAAACTGAGTACAACCATCAATGGATTATTACTTAAAAAGAAAATCTAATTTGTATCAAAATACTTAAAAATGAATGACGATGCGAACTTTAGTGTATCTCGTTGTTCGTAGACTCTCATCCAAACACCAAAGGCAGCTATCAAAATCCTTCAAATCATTAGAATCAATATTAGAATTTGTTATCCATAGTTAATATAAACAAGAAATAGCAAAGTTAAAATTATTACACTTTCTATACAATTATGTTAGGGTTCATTAATTAATTTGGTTAATTAAAGTTTTTAAATTATACTTTGAATATTAGTAAGGTTTTAAATCTTCTTGATTTTATTCTTTTATGGATGATTATTTTATTTTAAAGAATAATGTAATTGATCAAAACAAAAAAATTTTTTCCAGAAATAAATTTTTATGACTGGGCAAACAAATATAGGAAATAGATTAAAGTATTACATAAAAAATGATTTTAGATAAACTTTTTAAAAAAGGTCTATTATTATGGGAAGGTGACTTATGATGGAAAGGACAAAATGAAAGTGCCAACCAATTGTAAGAAATAACTTTTTTAATTTCAATCTGCAATGAGACCAATCTTGCCAATTATTAGAACTTATTTAAAAATTATATTAGAATTAGTGTTAAAATTTTCTATACACAACTGTAATGCCCTAAAATGAAATTATTTTAAATATGGAAATAATGATATAATCCCATAAAATTATTTAATTTGTTAAATAAAAAATTGAGAAAGAGATGGAGAAAGAGAGAGAGAAAATATCTTAATTTTGTTTTGGAATGATTTCGTCGATGCATACCTTACCTTTATAGGTTATACCTTGCCATTAATGGTACCACTCTCTCATCCCGACATGTGTATACATCTGTAAAGTCTTTTTGAAATGAAACTCTTCCAAATGAATGATCAAAAGCTTCATCTAGATCGGGCTTGAGTCGGTCACTGTAAATAATTTCAAAACTTTAAGAGATATAGATGGAGAAAGAGAGAGAAAAAAAAAAGCTTAATTAATGTGATTAGATTTTGTAATAGAATGGTTTCATACATGTACATTATTTTCATAATTGATAGCATGCCATTGGTCCCACCATCATTACTGGATTAAAAAACACTAAAATAAATAATTTAATTGGTTACATTATGATCGTGAATATTGTTGTTGGGTGGTTGAAATTGATCAAATCATTTCTCATGAATTAAAAAGGAGTAATAAATTCATGCATACTGCTAGCGACTACTTCAATACAAAGGTAATGATAGCTACTGGATGCTTTTAATTATGTTATAACATTATTAAAAGTAGTAAAGTGGCTAAAATCACCTGAAACGAGATGAAGAGTTTTCGATTATAGATCCTATTCTAATTCATCTTTTACATCCTCCTACCAATGCCAACGATTGCACTGTCAAACAAGATCCAAATTATATGTATTGTTAACGTTAAGTAGTGTCAATGTTATTAGCAAAAATAGTACCTCAAAACCTTTTTGGGATAGAGAAGACATAGCCATTGCATCCTTTGCCATAGAGAGGAAAATACATATAATGATTTAGGATGGAAATGTTCTGTCTTCTTTATTTTTCTTCATAGCCATTGCATCCTTTTTAGAAGCAAAGTACAATCATATATGGATTATTACTTAAAAAGAAAATCTAGTTCGTATCAAAATAGTAAAAATGGAATAAAGATGCGAACTTTAGCATATCTCGTTGTCCGTAGACGCTCATCCAAATACAAAAGGCTGCTGTCAAAATCCTTCAAATCATTAAAATCAATATTAGAATTTGTTATCCATAGTTAATATAAACAAGAAGTAGCAATACTAAAATTATTACACTTTCTATCAAATTATGTAAGGATTCATTAATTAATTTGGTTAATTGAAGTTATTAAATTATACTTTGATTCTTAATAAAATTTTAAACCTTATTTATTTAAATTATTCTTTTAAGGATGACTATTTTATTTTAAAGAATAATAGAATCGATCAAAACAAAATTATTATTTTCAAAAATAAATTTTTATGGCTAGGAAAACAAATATAAAAAATAGATTAAAATTATTACATAAATAAATATTTTTAAATAAACTTTTTTATAAAGGCCTATTACTGTGGGAAGGAGGAAAAGACAAAATGAAAGTGTCAAAGAATTGCAAGAGATAACTTTTTTTTAATTTCAACAACCGGTGGTACCAATCTTGTCAACTATTAGAATTTATTTTGAATTAATGTTAAAATTTTCTATACACAGCTATAATGCCCTAAAATGAAATTAATTTCAATACGGAAAAAAATGATATATATAATCCCGAAAAATTATTTAATTTGTTAGTTCAAACATTGAGATAGAAATGTAGATATAGCAAGAGAGAAGATAACTTAATTTTGTTTTAGAATGATTTCATCTATACGTACCTTATCTTCATAGGTGATACCACTCTATCATCTCTGGACATGTACATACATCTATATGCCTTTTTGAAATGATATTCTTCCAAATGAACGATCAAAAGCTTCATCTGGATCGGACTTGAGCCAGTCACTGTAAATATATTCAAAACTTTAAGAGTGCCTTGAATATTTTTCAAATTGGCCACTAACTTGAGTTAGAGAGAGAGAGAGAGAGAGAGAGAGAGAGAGAGAGAGGATTAATTAATGTGACTATATTTTTTATTGGAAGGGTTGACATTGATCAGATCATGTCTCATGAATTTATGGGGTTAATAAAACCATACTTTTAGCGACTACACAATTACAAACGTATTGGCAATTGATGGAAGCTAACAAATATGCTATAACATTATTAAAAGTAGTAGTAAAGTATCTAAAATCACATGAAACGAGCTATAGAGTTTACGATTATGGATCTTCTTCTAATTCATCTTCTGAAACCTCTCGTCGATAACAACGATTGCACTGTTAAACAATAATCCAGTTTATATATATTGTTAATGTTAAATAGTGGCAATGTTTTTAGCAAAAAAAGTACATCGCAACCTTTTTGGGATAGAGAAGAAATAGCCATAGATAGGAAAATACATATCATAACATATGCAGGAAATGTACTTTCTTCTTTGTTTCTCTTCAATTCAGAAGCTGAGTACAACCATAAATGGATTGTTAGAGACTACACGATTACAAATGCTATGGAAGCTGCTGGAAGCTAATAATTATGCTATAACATTATTAAAAGCAATAGTAAAGTAGATAAAATTACATGAAACGAGTTGGAGAGTTTTCGATTATGGATCTTCTTCTAATTCCTCTTGTGAATCCTCCCGCCGATGCCAACGATTGCTCTGTTAAACAAGATCCATTTTATATGTATTGTCAATGTTAAGTAGTGGCAATGTTAGAAAAAATAGTACCTCGCAATCTTTTTGGATAGAGAAGACAACCATTGCATCCTTAGGAGAATACATATCTTGAGATATGCAAGAAATGTTCTTTCTTCTTTGTTTCTCTTCAAAGCCATTGCATCTTTTTCAGAAGCTGAGTACAACTATAAATGGATTATTACTTAAAAAAAAAAATTAATTTGTATCAAAATACTAAAAATGGAGAGAAGGTGCGAACTTTAGCATATCTCATTGTTCGAAGACGATCATCCAAACACTAGAGGCTGCTATCAAAATCCTTCAAATCATTAGCTAGAATCAATATTAGAATTTGTTATCCACAGTTAATATAAACAAAAAGTAGCAATGTTAAAATTATTACACTATCTATCAAATTATGTAAGGGTTCATTAAATAATTTGGTTAATTGAAGTTTTTAAATTATACTTTGATTATTAATAATATTATAAATCTAATTGATTTTATGGTTATAAGGATGATTATATTATTTTAAAGCACAAAATAATCGGAAATACTTTAAAATTATTATAGAAATAAATTTTTAAATGAACTATTTTATGAAGGCCTATTATTATGGGAAGGTTGCTTATCATAGAAAGGACAAAATGAAAGTGCCACCAATCGCAAGAAATAACTTTTTTAAATTATTTAGAAATTCTATTAGAATTAGTGTAAAATTTATTATATAATGCTATAATGCCCTAAAGTAAAACTAATTTAAATAGGTAAAAAATTGATATAATCCCCAAAAGTTATTTAATTTGTTAGCACAATAATTAAGATATAGATGGAGAAAGAGATAGAAAAAATATTTAAATTTTATTTTGGAATGATTTCATCTACGTACCTTATATTTATATACATGTGTTATGCCTTTTTGAAATGAAACTCTTTCAAATGAATGATCAAAATCTTCATCTGGATCAGGCATGAGTCGGTCACTGTAAATAAATTCAAAACTTTAAGAGTGCCTAAAATATTATTCAAATCGTTCACTAACATGAGATAGAGAGAGAGGTTTAATTAATGTGATAAAATCTTGAATTTTAAAGGTTTCATTAGTGTACCTTTTATTCATAAGTGATAGCATGCCATTGGTCCCACCTCCACCCCCCACCACCTCCACCTCCACCACCACCACCCCCCCCCCCCCCCCCCCCACCCACCACCACCACCTTCCAACTTTTACTTTTTTTTTTACACTTATACCTACTCCTACCCTAACCCCTACCCACTACCCCTACTCCACTACATGAAAATCATCTATTACCGGCAAAATTTCCGGAGGATTTATTTCCGACAGATTTTATGGTGGATTTTAATAATTTTTAAAAAAATCATATAATCATAATTTAATTAATTAATAATATTGTAGTTTAAAAAAATAATATTGTAGTTTCTTTTAATTAATTATTAAATTTTTAGGGTGGTGGGCATGCAGAAATTTCGCAAGCAAATGTAATCATTTAAATAATAAGATATATTAGTAATTACTTGTAATATTCCATAAGTTATAATAAAAATATTAAAAAAAAAAGTTTTGATCACTTATGCATAAATAGTGTAATGGTTGGTGGGCATGCGGAAAATTCGCAAGCAAATGTAGGGTGGCAGAGTTCGAACCCAGCTTCGTGCGAAGGCCTGGTGGGCCAAAGCGCAAATCGATGCGGGCTTGCGGACAACACAAGTGAAGCGGGTCGTTGCGGACTGGGCTGGGCTAGCAGGCAGCGCAACTCACATTGCGGGAGTGCAAGCAGGGCATAGCATGTGAGTTTAGGCGTGGGCTTGCGGGCATGTCGTCGGGCTGGGACGACAAGTCTTGAAATTTTCTTTTTAATTGTTCCAGCATTTTTTCTGCCGGCACGCGGTCGGACAAATTTTTGGTGAAATAATCCGCTGGAAAATCCGGCATTTTTTTCACCGAAAATTTTTTCCGACGCGTGTTTTACCTACAAAAAATTTTTCGCCGAAAATCTGCGGGAAGCTTTCAAAATTCTCCGAAAAATCTGTCAGTAATACATGATTTTTTTGTAGTGCTCCTACCCTTAACCCCATTCCCCTACCACTATCCCTAACTCTATCTCTTACCTCTACCCCCCTACACATATACAACTGTCTACCCTACCCCCTAACACCTACACCTACCACAATCATGCACCTACACGTACCTCTATAACTACGTACCCCTTTCACCTATACCTACTTCCACCCTCCACCCGTCGATCCCCCTATACGTAGCCTAACCTCCCTACACCAACACTTATCTCAACCCCCTTTACACCTACACCTACCTTTACCCCCTACACCTACACCTACTCTTATCCCTCTACGTACACCTACTCACCTACATCTAGTTCTATCCCCCTACCCATATCTACTCTTACCTTTTTTTTTTCATACTTTATTCATTCACAGGGGTGTATCTACTCTTATCTACCTATACCTACACCTACTCATATCCCCAACCTGCACCTAGTCCTTACCTACGTACCCAACACCTACTTAAGCTGCAAGGGCAAGTGTGATTGTGCAAGCATGAGTGTGTATGGAATGGCCTTCAGGGCTAGGGCGAGGGCAAATGCATGTTGGTAAGGGAGAGGCCACAAGAGAGTGCAATGTATGAGCATGAGTAAGCGAGGGAGAGGCTGTGAGGGTGATGACGAGGTCGAGGGTGATGGAAAGTTAGGGCGAGTGCGAGCTGGTAAGGGTGAGGGTGAGAGCGATTGTGTAAGCATGAGCGAGCGAGGGTGAGGTTATGAGGGTGAGGGTGAGGGTTAGAGTAAGGGCGAGGCCAAGTGTGAGCGTGAGCGGGCAATGGAAAGTGCGAGCGCGAGCGGACAAGGGAGAGGCCGTGAGGGCAAGTGCAACTATGCAAGCACAAGAAGGCAAAAAGGCGAGGCCGCAAGGATGAGTATGAAGGCGAGCTTGCGATGGTGAGCCGACGGACCCCATCGCCTACCTCCCCTCCCTTTCTATCTTCTCTCTGATGAAATGGATTTATCAGAAATGGATTTGCAAGGGAGTTTTTATAATGCCCGAAGTAAAAAGGCTTTATAACATGATTGAAGGAGAGCGAGACAAATGTATCAAAAATCCAACTTCTTTCCTCCTATTTGGGGCCAACTCAAATTACTTAGTCAAAGAGATAACTTTCCAATCAAATATTGGCCCGCATTTATTTACCTACTAACCATACTAATTAGATAAAAAGCAATTGTTTACGTTAACCACTTCCAGCTCCAATTTATGAGATCAACATGCATGGTGGGGAGATGGTTCAATGCGTAATTATATAAGATAATGGCTTGATGGATAATTTTTTAAAAATATTTTTTTATATGTTTTCTTTTATACATTAAAGAAAAAGAAAATGGGAATTGTCTGAATAAAAATGATCAACTATATGCATATATTCAAATGTTATTCTCTATATATAATAATGAATAAAATTAAACACCACAGTTAGATAACTTTGAATCAAACACTTTCATTCTTTCACAATTCTCATGTACAAGAGACACCAAGATTTTTACGTGAAAACCACTAAAAAGAGGGAAGGACTGTAGTCGGTGGGCGTCGTAGTCGACGAGCAACGGAGGTCATAAAGACCGTTGTCTAACGATCGAGGTCGGAAGGATGACGTCAGGTAGAAGCCCAGTAATGGACATTAGTCCAACGTCAGATAGAAGTGCGAGTGCATACCATAGGGGTTAGCTTGAGTACAGGACATCGAGGTGAGGCAGGCAAGCACGAGTGCAATGCTACGAGCGCAGGTGTGAGGCTGCGAGCGCAGTTGCGAGGCTGCGAGTGAGAGCATTAGCTAGGCAAGTGAGCACGGGACCGCTAGTATGAGACTGTGAGCACGGGGGCAAGGGAAGGGAGCGCGAAACGCAGTGGTGAGCGTAGGGCGGTGTTTCGATGTGGTGCAGGACGGAGACCCAGTTCAGTTTTGGGTTGTTTTTGGGTTTTTGGGTTGAGCCGAACCCGACCCGAATTTGCAATTGGGTTAGGATTTGAAATGCAAACCCGCCTCATTTCCCAAGCGGGTTAACCCGAAACCAAAATTTTCAGGTCGTGTTCGGGTCAGATTTTTTGGTCATGTCAAATATTGGAAAAATTATTAGGTTCGGACACTGGAACTAAAAATAAGTCCAGATATCCACTTAAAATTTGTCATGTGGACTGTGTTTTGACTGCTCTTTACCTGCACTTTACCTGCGCATTTGGCGCGCTTTACTTAAAATTCCGTGGACACGTGTACATTTCATATGTCAATATTTTACAGACGTATCTCTATGTTCAGTGTCCGGACCTAATAATTTTCCAAAATATTGACACCCTAATGTGCAATCATTTCAAATATATTTGAATATCTTCGAAGTTGATTCATCAGTCATTTATCATAATACTTTAATATCTATAGTTGGTTTACTAAGATACTCGAATTGGGAAGATTTTCATTAACCCATGGAAATCCAATAATTCCTAAAGCAATCTTTATTTTGTGGACCTGTCAGATCAACTTGCCAGTCAAAATTAAAGGGTTCTTATGGCTTTGCAGATCTATACCCCATTGCAAAAGAACATACACATTATATATATATCTTGAGCAAGTGTATAAGAAACATTTAATAACCAATATGATAAAAATTAACTTTATAATAAATCATGATCTATATGAAGTAGATTTATGAAATTCAACTATTGCACAAATTTTGCTATCATATGGATCATTTCAAGATTCAAATTTATGTTTTAATTAACATGATAGAACTATCTACGCATTAAATAACATCATAATATAAATATCAAAATTTTTCTTTTGTCCTTAGCCCTAATTTGTTCTAGAATTGAGATTTGCATCCATCCCCGTTCTACTAGACTTGTAGCATCTTCTCCGCCTTCATTTCTACTCTTCTGGAGCTTTCTCCTCATTCTTTTGACCTCATGGATCTAAGGAACCCTTGTTGTCACCTCACCAATTCATCTGAGCATACAAGGAGCATCGATAAAAGAAGAGAGATGCGACCTCTTAAAAAAAAAACACTAGAATCAGTAAATTATTACAAGAAAAAAAAACTAGTTGGCTGTAGATGAGTCTTTACTAAAAAGGAACGAAGAACTTAAAAGGAAAGATTATTCAAAGAATTTGAAGTCAATGAATTACGAAGCTATCTTTTTATTAGATTTAAAAGAGAATTTGACTCTTGATATGACACAATAGAGAAAAATGATTCATATAGCTGACCCATATAGTGGGATAAAAACTTGGTGTTGTTTTTGTAGTATTTCATTTGCATTGAGGTTGCATGCTATGGGTATAAAATCTTTATATTACAAAAAAATTACATAACAAGTAAGTTGAGATGGAAGCCCATTGTTTGCCCAATGAAATTCAATCATAAAATTGGAGTTGCTTTAGAAGATACAACCACTGATAAAAACTTTCTATCTATGGAGAAATTATTACATGCGGAGTCCGGATACATCTAGACTTCAATAAAAATGCGACATGTGAGAAAATATTTCTTTCTTTACTTTAAAAAAAAACTAAGTATTTAATTTTATTTAAAATAAAAAAATAAATTCTCACGCGATTCGCTTTATTTATGTTTTAATATTTTCTTTCATTTAAATCCATGTAGTCGGACAATATACCACCCCGAGGAGCAGAGTAATGTCCTTCTACTAATCTAAAAGAAAGAAAACTATAATTCATTCTTCTAATTAGGTACAACATAGGGAATATACAAATCATCCCGAAGAACAATTCGCATATTATCCTATCGACCCAATTAGACTAATGAATTACAGATCTATTTCCATAATCAAATATACAAGATATTCGACTTGCCTGTAAGAGCAGATCAACTATCTATTTATCCTTTGATTGTGGAAATAAATTTTAAAAATATAGATAAAGCAATGATCTACGTCCACAGATCTTTCCCCCACCTCAGAAAGGAAACTAAGATGGGGTTTAGATTATTCTGGGATCTAGCCCCTATAGTTAATTACATCTCCTAAGAGAAAACTCTCGATTTAAATGAAGTCTAATTGATTCCAAAATTATATATAAATTTAACTAAATATTTGGGCTACTTTAAATTTTCACGATCAAGCTTTAAATTATAGAGTTTAAGATTGAATTTAGAAGAGTTAGAATTGATTAGAAATACTAGCAATACCGAGCTACACAAACTCCCGAGTCCGTTCCGGGTCGGGTCGTCGGGCCGCGCGTTAAAAAGTAAGAGCACGTGGCGACATATTATAGGATACCTAACGAGGAGTTATGTCAGGTAACCTGACGGAATAAAAATTCCATAAAGAGTCATTCCCTCTTCAACCAACAAGGGGTTGAAAAGTGTCAAATATAATCTATAATGAAAGTCTATAAAATATTGTATTTTTATTTTACTTTTAATAGGTATAGTCTTTGCTTTAGCAAAGTGTCAACAAATAAACGGTGAAGATAAACATTTTGAATTTATTTAGATTCCGAGTCTATTAAGTATCTATATATATAGACACTTAATACAATCTGTATATCATTCAACTTCTCATAAATTAAAAATTCTGAATTGAAAAAATCAATGAATTTGTTTTAACATTTGTTATTCAATGAAGCAAAGAGCAGAAGAGGTTGAAGGGAAATGAATGAGTGCAAAAAAAGCTGCATTTGTTACGAAATCACAGAACATGATAATCAACCAAATCCACCATTTAATGTTCTAATTAAGTTGCTGTAACTGTTGCAATAGCTAAATAATATGTCCTTAATCCACTTTATAAAGAGGAATTATAGTCTCACATAAAAAAATAAGACCTCCCACAATAACAAAAATAAATATTTTATAATTATATATTTTAGAAAGATTTATTATAGGAAGGACGACAAGACTTAGTGAGCTCCAAAAGTTGCTGCTCCACGGTCAATACTGCAAAGCATTATAATCAAACTATTAATATTTAATTAATATTCAAATATTTTTCTATATAATAATATCATTTCATTTTAACAAAAAATATTGAATAGTAATCAGAGCATTAGTTTCAAAAAATGATCATGGAAAGGCTACATACATGCATATGGGCAAAGCCCTTCTAAGAGAAAAAAAAAAACTTACAATATAAAATTCATGTCACTGCCTTTGACCTCCATAACGAGCATGCAGGTTCCTGATTTACTTGTAGCTTAAGAGCAGCACTTCAGAAATTGGCTAATCTAAAGAAAATAAAAGAAAATAATTAGGCTAAATTAAGGAAAATCAAATTGATATCATAATATCGAATATAAATGTTTTACAATGATTTTTACAATGATTTATTTTGGAAAGGTTAAGTAAACAACAACACAACCTCTTCCAAAATATAACTTCGCTAGCGCAATCATTAGCATAAAACTATAAGTGTTATAATATGTTATACATAGCTAAAGTAGTAGCAATGTTAACTTACTTACACTTTTTTTTTTTCAAAACAAATATATTGATAATAAATCAAGAGGTACAACAAATAAAGGAAGGCTCACAAAAACCCCCAAAACAGCTACGGAAACCAAAACAGATAAGCAAAACAGGAGATAAAATCCAAAAAGTGAGCTCAGCAGAAAGCCGGGACTCCCAGCACCTCGAATCCGCGCAAGGACCATCCAGACTAGTGAAGATCACCAACGGTTGCCACAAGAAAGCTGATGAGGGGAGGAGCCCCAGCCACATCATTGCCCCGCAATCTCCAAATCAAAACATCGAGCAAACCGATCAACCGCAAAAAGTAAGCAAAAAAGAAAAGGAAATTATCTTCTCCTGCCACCTCGATTCCAAAATTTTCCCCGAGAAGCAAGCTTAATATTTTTTCCACGAACCAATTTGAACTCCTCGCCAAAATCTGAATAAGATTCAGAATCAGAATCGACTTCAGACGAATTATTCAACCAATCAGCATTTGTTCTACTAATCCCACCAGATAGTTTCACTGGAACATTTACCAGATTTTGCGAATTGATCACCAAATCCTGCAAATCTGGAACAAACCCCTGATCACCCACCTTATCATCCACATTGACAACATTATTCTGGACTCGGACAGAGTCCACCATACCAACAACTACACCACCTCCGCACTCGCCTGGGACAGTCGTATGAAAAGAGGGGTTAGAAACCACAAATTCACTACCTTCCGGCACCAAATCACTTTCCGGCAAAGTCTCAACCATATGACCAAAACCATCAACCCCACACGCAGGAATAACATGAGTCACATTACCAACCGGTCTTTCAGCAAGCAAAGGGTTCTGAATCGGTTCGACAAGTTCAACACTCAAAGGAGCATTAACCACCGAAACAACAGACTGCACCGCCTCACCACCCAGCACCTGATTAGAAACCATCGAATTCACCAAACACCCATCCAACGACCCCTCCATATCCAAAGCAGGGGGAATGAAAGGTAAAGCATTAGGAGATAAAACTTTAGAAACAGGTTCAGAATCAACAATGACATCTTAGGAACGACTGATTCTTCTCTATCTAAATTAAAATTCACCGAAGTAGGCACAATCACAGCATTTTGCTGTCCATCCAGCGGCTCCACAATAACCGGTGAAACAATTTTTGCATTTGGTAAAACGGTTTTAGGTAAGACAGAAGTATCTAAAACAACAGCTTTATTTCTACATTCGCCCACAGCATGGCCGAAACAATGACAAGCACTACAAAAAACAGGGAATTCTTCCATGACAACGTGTTGCACGTATCCCAGCTTTTCAGAACCCAGCCAAATACGATCAGGATAAACTTTAGTAATATCCAGTTCAACTAAAACCCTATCTAAAGATGGTCTAGAGCCCACAGCCGTAGCCGTATCAATTTTAAGAGGCTTTCCAAAGATGGAAGCTAAGCCATGCAAAATTTTAGGAGAAAAAAGATGCGGCCTTAAGGAGGGGAAAGAGACCCAGATCGGAATCTCAGGAGATTCAATCCCAATTTCAACAAAGGGAGACCATTTTGTAATTTTCATAAAACAATTGAAAACCAAATAGGATCTATGACAGAAAATACGACAATAATCCAAATCTTGTTCTAGTTTGATTAACACATAGGACGAATCCAGCAAAGTTACCGATACATCACCAGTAAGCTTAAGATTAAAAAAGAATTTACGAATAGATTCAAGAGATGGGCGTTTTGTAGGAAAAAAACCCACAAGAGCAAACTGCAAAGGTTTAGCCAAAGCCATGATTTCATCATCCGAAATCCACAAGGAAGGCATGCCGCGAAAAGACGATACCTTAAGCTTAGGAAATTCATTACTAGAGGAAGATCCCGATAAAGCTTGGATAAAAGACCGAGAGGAAGAAGAAACCCCTAAAAATCCATGATCAACAAGATTCGGAGCCATCCGGCGCATGCCGGAAAGCAGACCACCAACAAAACCTTAGAAACAATACAAAACCAGAGGAAGAAAAATGGAAAACTTCCCTGGAAGCGAACGCCACGGCACGTAGCGGCGAGCGGCACGCCGCCGTCGCGAGGAAAAAACCCTAGCGGAGGAGGAAAAAAACAATAGGAGTTGAGAAGGATAGGATAGTTATTAATTTAACAGTGGCCAATTAAACTTGAACTTAACTTACTTACACTTGCTTTCATATCAAACTAAGGAATTAATCTTTAATTAATTTGGTTGAATATTGAAGCATACAAAATACATATTTAAATATTAATAAAATTATAAA
Source organism: Dendrobium officinale (assembly GCA_019514585.1). Classification (NCBI taxonomy): domain Eukaryota; kingdom Viridiplantae; phylum Streptophyta; class Magnoliopsida; order Asparagales; family Orchidaceae; genus Dendrobium; species Dendrobium officinale. The sequence goes on along the minus strand of CM033687.1, from coordinate 70,776,254 downwards.
TCTCATTGATTTTAAATTCATACATGTATCACTTCCCTAAGAAATCTAGAATTCATCGGTGCTCATAAACCATTAGAATTTCTTATCCATACTTAATTAATATAAGTAGTAGCAATGTTAAAATTCTTACACTTCATATTCAATCTATATGATACGTCGGCATAAAATAATCTTGATTGGGCACGAATCTCTAGGCAAAATTAAGCCAGAAACTTCAAAAATTAAATCCGGAATCACATGAACTCTGATTTTAGCAAACTTTCAGTCAAACTGAGCGTCTCAGAAATACGAACCCAACGACTCCAAATTTGACTCAATCCGAGCCCAAATGAGTCCAAATCGAAGACCCTAAGCATATTCGGGAGGTTTGAACCACAATTTGAGTTATCAAATGGTCTCCGATTTTAACGAGCTTATTGTCGAATTGAACGGCTCAACGAGAAGAATCCAACAAGCCCAAGATCGCTGAATTCCAAACTTATTAAGACCATCAAATGTCTGATAAACTGTGCATGATTAAGGGATTCAATATCAGCCGTCCATTTGACCACTTTCTATTTGCCCCCGATCTCTCATCTATTTACGAGCCATGCCACCCCAAAAAATCTATAAATAGAGCCCTCATTTCTCTTGAGGGGGGATCGAAGCAAGAAGGAGGGGAAAAATAAGAGAAGAATATGAGGGAAGAGACTCCTCCTCGACCATCGCCGGAGTTCCGCCCGAACTCTCAATGACGTCGAAATTCTGTCTGACTTCCACGGGACGACATAATTCTACCCAACTTCCACGAGATGTTGAAATTCTTCCCAATTAACGATAGAGTTCCCTCTTGATGCCGAAACTTAGCCCAAGTGATGCCGGAGTTTTCCTCAGCCACCAACAGATGTCGAACTTCTACCCGATGCTGGATCTTCACTCTTCACCAAGTTTCTACCCGATGTCAGACTTCTATCGGTTATCGGACTATCACTGGACGTATATCCGAAGATGAATTTCTTTCCATTGTTGGACTTCTACCTGATGCCGTCCTTCTGACCTTCATCGTTAGACACAGTTCTTTCCAACCTCCGTCGCAAGACAATGGTCCTTCCGACCTCCGTCGCCCGCCGACTACAGTCTTTCCAACCTCCGTCGCCCGCCGACTACGGTCCTCCTGACTTACGTCGACCGCAGACTTTTGCCTTTCTGACCTCCGTCATTAGACTATGGTCCTCCCTACCAAACGAACACGGCAATAGTGATTCTTTATATTCACATCATGTAATGTACTCTATAAAATGTACATCAAGCTAAGGCCTTCTCCCAAGGAAGGGCCTCGTTTGTAATCAAGTACTGCAATACTAGTGGATTCATTCAAACTGGGCTAGGCCCCGTGGTTTTTCCCCCTTTTCAGAGGTTTTCCACGTAAAAATCTTGGTGTCTCCTATGAATGCTATACACTCTTATCTGATTGCGTGCAGGATTTTCGTACAATGCTAAGATGTTAAACTTCATATTTCTCTACAGCCGTGAATCCTCCTGGACGCAACAATATATATATATATATATATATATATATATATATATATATATATATATATATATATATATATATATATATATATATATATATATATATATATATATATATATTTTTGTTAATTGAAGGTAAGAAATTATATTTTGAATATTAGTTAAAATATAGATCTCATTGTTTTTTAATTTTCAAGGATAACAATTTCAATTCCAAGCTTAAAACTCATACACATACCATTGTAGCCAACGATGTCATCGTAATCCTGCAAAGCCATTTGAATGAGTATTAGAATTCATAATTCATACTTAATTAATATAAGTAGTAGCAATTTTAAAATTCTTACTCATCACATTCAAACTATATATATATATATATATATATATATATATATATATATATATATACATATATATATATATATATATATATATATACAGAGAGAGAGAGATTTGTTAATTAAATTTTTTAATTGAAGGTTAGAAATTATATTTTTAATATGAATTAAAATATAGATCTCATTGATTTTTAATTTTCAAGGATGACGTTCTTTTTTCAAGCTCAAAATTCATACAAATACCTTATCGGAAGAGTTGTCGTTAGATTCCTGCAAACCAATAGAATTATTGTTAGAATTTGTTATTCATAGTTAATTTATACATGTAATGGCAATGTTAAAATTCTTACACTTCATAATCAAACTATGTAAAAATTTGTTAATTAGTGCTTAGAACTTATATTTTGAATATTAATTAAGATATAGATCTAATTGATTTTAATTTCAAGGACCACGATTTCATTTGCAAGCTTAAAATTCATACACATACCTTGTAGACATGGTTGCCGTCAAAATCCTGTAAGGCATTAGAATTAGTGTTAGAATTTTTGAGGATGAGGATTTCATTTTCATAAACATACCTCGTCGAAAGTCGTCATTAGAATCCTGCAAATCATTAGAATTATTAGTGTTAGAATTTGTTATTCATAATTAATTAAAACAAGTAATAGCAAAGTTAAATTCCTTACATTTCATAATAGAAAGGCTTATTATAGAAAGGAGGCTTATCATACGGGTAAAAAAAAAACATTCAATGGAAGAGTTCAACATATATTCCAATATAAATTCATGTCACTGCCTTTGACCTCTATAACGAGCATGCAATATCAAGATTTACTAGTAGCTTAAGAGCATCACTTCAGAAATTTGGCTAAACTAAAGAAAATAAAAGAAATTAATTAAACTAAATTAAAGAAAATCAAATTCATACCATAATATCGAAAATAAATATTTTACGCTGATTTATTTTGGAAATGCTAAGTGAACTACAACATAACCTTTTCCAACTAAAGTCGTCGAATCTGGACTGGAGCTGATATTGAATCTGCAAACCATTAGAATGAAAGTATTAGTGTTAGAATATGCTATCCATATCATTGTCGATCAGACCTGGGCTGGTGCTGACTATTTCATTTTCAAATTTAAAATTCGTACACATTCCTCGTCAGATTTGTCGGAAGCGCTGTCAAAAGATACCTGCAATCCAAAGAGAGGTAGTGTTAGAATTTGTTATTCATAGTTATTTAATATAGCAATGTTAAAATTCTTATATTTTATATTCAAACTACATATGTAATGTAAAGATTCATTAATTAATTTGATTAATTGGTCGATAGAAATTATATTTTGAATATTAATTAAAATACAAATCTTATTGATTTTTAATTTTCAAGGATGACGATTTCATTTTCAGGCTTAAAATTCATACACATACCTCCTCAGAAGAGCTGTCATCAGATTCCTGCAAACCATCATAATTAGTGTTAGATTTTGTTATTTAGAATTTAGTAATATAAGTAGTATTAATGTTAAAATTCTTACACTTCATATTCAAACTATATATATATATATATATATAGAGAGAGAGAGAGAATCTTTAATTAATTTTTTTAATTGAAGGTTAATTAGGAATTATATTTTTAATTACATTTTTTAGGATGATTGTTTTATTTTAAAGCTTAAAATGATCAGTCAAAGTTGTTTTTTTCTTAAACAAATTTTTTTATTGCCATGTAGTCAATCAAATGAGTCCGAAGATCCTTATCGAATATATAAGGGAACAAAATACTTTTAAATGATTTATTTTATGAAAGATTATTATAGAAAGGAGAAAATGAAGGTGCCAACCCAATCCTCAAGCATAGCCATAAGAGCCGTCCGATCCTGCAAACAATCAGATAGAGATTTTTTATTCTCAATTAATATAAGTAGTAATAGTAAGTAATGTTAGAATACTGTTAGAATCTGCATTTGAGTTTTTTTTTTTTATTTGTAGTTGTTATTCATAGCTAATTATTATAAGTAATAGTAATAGTAAGATTATTAATTTAAATAAGAACAGAATGATACCATGCCCCAAAAGTAATTAAATTATTAGCACAAATATTGAAATTAAGATGACTAAAAAAGCTAAATTAATATAACTAAATTATGTATTGGAATGGTTTCTTATACATACCTTATCTCGATAGGTGAAACCATGCCATTGGCACCACTCTCTCATCCCTGGACATTCAATTACACGTGCAAAGCCTTCTTCAAATGAAACTCTTCCAAATGAATGATCAAAGTCTTCATCTGAAGCGGGCTCGAGTCGATTGCAATTAACTAACTTCAAAACTTTAAGAGTGCCAAGAAGATAATTCAAGTTGATCACTGACTTGAGATTGTCACAATGATAAATTTTTACTTTTTGAAGCCTGGAAAGATGTCCCGAGCTAAAAGGAAGTGCAATATATTCAAGTCTTTCACAAGAAGCCACTAAAAATTCAGCAAGACTTGATGGGAAGGTTGATATTTGTTGCAAGTTTTCGCAATGAAATATGTGTAAACACTTAAGGCTTGAGAAATCTCCATTCGTCACCATTGGATGCTCTTTCCATTCAAGCAACCTTTTAATAGAGTAATTTTCAAGGCAATCAAGAGGGTCATTATAATGCCAAAAATCTTGCCCAATCCTAGTTATCCCTTTATTATCAATAATTTCAAGTGACTTGAGGGATGGTAGCTTAGACAAAGGAAGAAACTTGCATTTGAAATTTCTCAACCTTATATTTGTTAAATTGGTGAAGTGAGGATTGCCAAACCAACTTGGGAAGCTACTACTATTGTAGCCATCTATGGTTAACTCTTTAAGGTTTGTGTGGGGTTGGAGGCCTTCAAGAATAGCTTTATCATTCCTTGCACATTTATCATATTTACCACATTTCCATATAAGTGATAGGCTCTCGACATATGGCTTACTTTGTAAATTGGCACTCTTTGCATCTTCAAGATCGAAAACATTTTCAAGCCTATAAAGCTTCAGGCGTTTTTGTAAATTTGTTAGGGGTTTCAACCATCTAATATTAGAATAGGGGTCATCTCTTATTACGCCAAATGTAGATTCAAACAATTCTTCTCTTGCAAATCCCAAAAATTTATATCCTTTCTCTTTAAATCTAAAAGAAAGGAGATTTTTACTCCCGAAATATGATTGAGGCACCGCAACTAGATTGCATCTTGCACTAATCATCAAGTGACGTAAGCTGATAAGTTTTCCCAATGCATGGGGAGGCATACTTATAAGTTCAGATTGGAGTATTAGTGTTTGTAACTTGTAAAGGCTACATAATGAGTGTTCTGTCATATGGATTTCAACTGCACAGATAGAGAGATAACGGAGTTGTTGCAAGTAACCTATCGAATTTATACATTCAAAGCTGCATATAAAATAAGGTGCATAAAATCTCAAAACACGCAAGCAGCTCAAATGAGAGAATACAATCTTGGAACAAAAATTTTGATAATGTACCGCCGCAGAGAAAAGATCTAATTCATGAATGTAAAGTGTTCTTATATTCCCATGTGGAATAACCTGATCAACCTTTGCATCTTTTATGAATATATGCTTTGCATTTTGGGGGAAATTCTTCAATTCATCAAAATCTAATGAAGAACATATCTCATTTCTAGTTATAGATTGAGCTAAATCATGCACCATATCATGCAAAACGAATTGTTTGTGTTTTGAGCATTGAAAGAATGACCTTCTCACCAAGTCTTCAAAATATTCAACTGCAATATCTTCCCACAAACATTTTCTTTCTGTAAGCTGAATATAACCTTGATCGATCCACATTCTTATCAATTCTAGTTTCTCAAAGTAATGATCCTTTGGGAACAGAGATGCATATAGAAAGCATGGTTTAAGGTATGATGGCAAGTGATTGTAGCTTATCCTTAGTGCAGACAAAATAATTTCTTTGGGATCCCATAAATTATTGTTTAACACATCATTCCATGTTTGCTCCTTAAATTCATTTTGTAGAAACCCCCCAATAACTTTTAAAGCCAAAGGCAATCCACCACATTTCTTAGCAATTCTCCTCCCAAGTTGTTCAAAATCTAGTTGTTGATCAAACTTCCAACCATGGAAAGCATGTCTTTGGAACAATAACCATGACTCCTCTTCATGCAAGCATTCAAGCTGAAGTGGGGACACCGTTTGCATAATGTGAGCAACTGACACAGATCGAGTTGTTATAATAATCTTTCTTACTCCAGTACCAGAAAAGGGGGCTCGTAAGGCTTCCCATATATCTGCTCTCTCATTCCAGACATCATCAAGAATAAGAAGAAATTTTTTATTTAACAAAGCATCCTTGAGTTTACATTGAAGATAATTCAAGTTATTATTATCATTGTACTTGGATGAATCTAGAATGGATGACACAATTTCTTTTGTTATTCTCAGAACATCAAATTGTTCAGAGACACAAACCCAAACCTTTAGGCTAAAATGCTGGCATACCTCAGGATCATTGTATACAAGTTGAGTAAGTGTCGTCTTTCCCACACCCCCCATGCCGACAATGGGAATTACAATGTTCTCCTTTTCAGAATGAGACATTAACAATTGAATTATCTTTCTTTTTTCCTCAACCCTTCCAAAAACATCAGATTCAAGCACAAGAGAACTACTTAGTGGCCTCTTCAAAGCATCATTGTAACGAGGTCGCCTAGGGGCATCTTCTTCTCTAAGATAAAGAGCTTTTCTATCATGTGTAATCTCATCAAATTTCTTTATGCCCTCAATGATCTTCATGGACATATCACAAGAAATTGAAATTTTAATTGAATTAAAGGGAGGTAATGATACCTGATCATAGTTTTCAAGCATGATCAATAGATTGATAAACATATCCATTCACTTTTTAATAATTAGAATTTTAATTGAATTTAGGAGTGCAATACATACCTGGTAGCCATAAACGTCATCATCATTATCATCCACTCGTTTTCCCTTTAGAGAAGGCTCTGCTTCAACTACTACTGTCATTCCTTCAAATTGGGTTTTGATAACTTGATAATCATATTGATCCAAGATATCTTCAGTGTCATAAGCAACTTCTCTAAGCTCGCTAAGCCAGAGCTGGATAGCCTTCTCAGTGACCTCCCTCTCTTCGACATCATAAAGGGCTGCCTGAATTCTTTGCAGCATCCTCGACAATCGGCTCAAATCCTCCATTAATCTTTTTTCGATCGAATAAACTTCAGCAACATTTACTTCTTCTTGTGCTATGGATGATGAGGAAGATGCACCCAATGAAATAAACATAGGCATAAAACGAGACAACCTTTCCAAGGAAGACAATAGATTGGAGATGATCGAAGAGGTTGTTCCTGCCATTTCCAAACCCTTAGCTGAATAATTGATGAAGCTTCAATGTGGATTGGAGATGATTCAAAGAAGAAGAAATAATGAATTTTGAGTGATTAGCAGATGCTAAGTTAATTTAGAGGTCTTTCATTAGACCTTAAGACTTCCAATGATGTAGATGATAGAAGGGAATTAAAACAAAATCATGAAAGGACCATACCACATCATTCTGTACACATACTACTATGTACAATTTGCACAAAAACTTTGTACAAATTGTATACAATGTACAGACGATGTGGCCGATTTCGATTGGAGTATGTAATAATTTCTCCAAAATCAAACACCATTTTGAGTGATTTCGAAATGTTTCTTGTTTTTTTTTTTGGGAGTTAGGAAAAAAAGTTTAGTTGCATTAATAAAAAGAAAGTTAATCATCAATAATTGAGTGGCTTTAATGAAAAGAAAGATAATCAGGAAAAGATGCACGAAAACATAAAGTTAATTTTTTTAATGGGCCTATAAAATATGATAATTAAAAAAAGGTTGTTCCATGCTTAAAGTTAATTTTTTTAATGGGCCTATAAAATATGATTTTTTAACATAAATGAGCAAATTGTAAGGGACACGCCAAAGAAAGTCTGGTATATGCCTATAATAATTAAAAAAATACACGAATGGACTTATATTATACATATCATTGAAATATTTCTTAAATATTATAATATATAATCATTAAATAAATATGAAGTAAATTTAAATAAAAATAAATGTATTTCAATTCCTCATAAAATTTTGAAATTTATTTGAACTTCCTAAAGATGGAACACACGATTGAGAAAAAATTGCTACGGGGTATTATAGATTACAAATAGATTTCTTTATAAAAATAGATAAATATGATTAAAACTTATAATAAAATAGAGAAAAATAAAATCCTTAATAAGTACTAAATAACTATTAAAAAGTTATTTAAGAAATATATTTAAACATAAAAGAGAAGAGGCAGCTTAATTCAAAAAAATTTTAAGTTATTTTTTAATTTAAATTTATTACTCGTAACATTTTTATTAGGCATTTTTGTTTATTATTAATATTATTTTCATAAATTAGACACATTGATGAACTATATATATATATATTGAGAGAGAGAGAGAGAGAGAGAGAGAGAGAGAGAGAGGATACAGGTATATTCGATATGTTATTCTTTATAATTAATAGTTTTAAACCTTCAATAATAAAGCCACCAATCAGTCATGCTTTTAAGCCTCCAATATCTTTAACGTTAAGTGGGATGATGATGAAAGTTTATAATTCGATAAATTTAATATGAATAATTGAGTGGCTTTAGCTAAAGTTGAGCATAACATATTGCAATGAATGTCCTAGTGATAGAAACATGGAATCTTTGCTTTTAAACTTTAGTTATATATTGTAACTATTGAAGAGTTTTGCTTTTTTCATTGAAGAGTATTGCTTTTTAAGTCTCCAATTGCTTTTATTAGATTAGTTCAAAGAGCAATAATTTAATAATATATATATATATATATTTTAAATGTCTAATGCAATTCTATTCGAGCTTCTTAATTGATCTCTAATCAAGCGTCTTAACTAGCTTTTTCATGAGTGTTGAACGACACTGTTCATGAATATAAATAAACCGAACGCCAAGTTGTTCAAGCTCGTTTAGTATTTGTCAAAAGTGTTCAAGCTCATTCGTTTACCTTATCAAACGAACATGAACGAGCTCTTATCGAGCCGGATGAGGCAGGAGGAGCTCGTCATACGCTTGGTTCATTTGCAACCCTAATTTAACACCTCAAAATTGCACTTTAAATTTTTATAAGATTCCTTGATGGATGAAATAATAACTAAATATAATGTGCTTATAATTAAAATGAGCATCTTGATGATATATCACGAGCTCATGATTGCTCGATTTTGATATTATTGAATAATTAAAATGTTTAAAGAATATTACATTATCAAGGATAATAATATGGATTGTCCAATCAAGTAGTTTTTTTCTTCAAAATGATTAAAATATTCATTTCTAAAAATTTATTAGTAGACATAGCTTCAACACACCTAATGAGACTAATTGATGCCACAAAAAGGTTTCAATAAAAGTACTAATAAAAAACATTACTTTCAAACACAATATATAATCCCAATGTTGCGACATGATGCCAACACTTAGCATTATTACCATCTCTAAAGCTTTTCATCACAACCAATGCTAACATACATTGTTTCCACCAATACTAATGCTCTCCATCACTAACAAAACTAATGTGTACCACCTCAAACAAGGTTGATGTCCGACATAGCCCACAAGACTAATGCTCCCCCTCAACACCACTTTGATGTCTTACATTGCCACTAACGACACTTATTGTCATTAGCAAGGTTGAAGTTCACCATTGACACCATCATCGACACCCATTATCGATAACGACCATGAACATCGATTCAATTAATGTCAAATATTGCGAACAAGGCCAATCTCCAATGTTGACACTAAAATCAAATATTGATGTTGCTAAGAACATCGACATCCAACATCACAAACAAAGATAATGTTCAACATGCACACCATTGTCAATGTATATCATCACCAATAAGCCCACAATAAAATTAAGTAATTGATAAATTATCCTGATCAAGCACGAATCTCGAGGCAAAAATCAAGTTGGAAACTTTAAAAATTAAATATGGGATCATCTTAACTCTGATTTCAATAAACTTACAATCGTATATAATGGACGCCTATTTCGTTGCTCTGCTAGGGTTTCCGCCTCCCCTTCGCTTCGATGATGTTTGTCATTGTGGGGAAGTTTCTATTATCTAGATCCTTAGGTATTTTTGTGTTTGTGTTTTCCTGCTTATGACGTCTGCTCGCCTTCGTGATCCTGACTTTCTGAATGGGTCTTCTGCGCCTCTTTCATTCAAGGAAGCCTTATCTGGTGTTTATTCTTCTTCTTTTCATGAAGCCTTACGTGTATCTTCTCATCGGGGTTTGTCGGCTCTGTTAATTTCTGAGGAAGAGGTTCAGTCGCTTGCTGCACCATTCGAGTTTTCTTTGGTTGGTCGTTTTCTGGGTAGACGACCTTCGGTCGATGCCATTCGTAACTTTTGCTTTAATTTGAAGTTGTTGGGGGAATTTTCAGTCAATGTTCTTAACCCCAGGAATGTTTTGATTAAACTCGTGAATGACTTTGATTATTGCCGGATTTTCTCTCATAGATCTTATTTTGTTCAAAATTATTACACGAAACTGGTGAAATGGTCCCCCAATTTGGATGTTGAGGTGGATTCTCCTATTGTGCCAATATGTGTTTCCTTCCCTCATCTTAGGCCCCATCTTTTTTCTCCTATGATCCTCTTCGGTTTGCATTCTCTCTTTGGTCGCAAGCTCAAGTCATATATGGCTACTGCTTTGGGTTCCCGTCCATCTATGGCTCGTATTCTTGTTGAATTGGATGTTACAAAGAAATATCCTGAAAAGATTTGGGTTGGTTATGTGGAAACGGGTTATGTTCAAACTGTTATTTTTGATAATATTCTCCATTTCTGCATGCATTGTAATTCTTTAGGTCATTCTAAGGATGTCTGCCCTATTTTGCATCCCACTCTAAACGTTTCTAAACTTGTGGCTGCTCCGTGCGGGATGCCTGAGTTTAATGTTCCTGATGATGGTTCTAAGTCCTTGGTGAGAAAAAAAAAATGTAGGCCAATCATTGTGGGTATAATGGTAGATGCCCGAGACCAAGTCACTATGATTTCTTTCTCCTCCCTCCTGTTGAGTTTTTCAATTCTTCCCGCTAAATGATTAGCTACAAAAGAATTTTTTTTAGTGAACGTGTCACGGCTAATTACTCCTTTTTTTTCATTTTTTAAATTGGCATTCTATGTCCAATATCTCAAGGTGATAGCTTCCTGTCCATCCATCAAAGATTCATTATCTAATGACTCTCATTCTTTGAGTTTTCCTAAGTTGAAAATTACATCTCATTGTGGCATGTCGTCACTCTAGATTTCTGAAGGCAAAATCTTAGCTCTTGATGCACCCTTTGCGTTCGCCCTTGTTGGTAAATTTTTGGCTCAACATCAGTCACTTGAGGCAATTCATATTCATAATTTCTTTTTTCAATCTAAAACTTATTAGTGAAGTTTTTATGACCATTCTCAATATGAGGCATGTTCTGATTAAGATGGTTACTGATTTGGATTATTATAGGGTGTTTTATCACCAGTCTTATTTTGTGAACAATTGCTATATGAGGATTTTTAAGTGTTCTCCAATGTTTTATGTTGAGGTGGAATCTCTCATAATTCCCATTTGGGTATCTTTCCCCTATCCTGGTGTTGACCTCATTTTTGTATGAGGTCACTTGGACTACTCTTGACCTTAAATTAATTTAATTTCCAAATTAATTTAAATCCTAGAATCCTCCTAGAATCCTGACCTTAGGATCTATCCTAGGATTCTTCTAGAGCTTAGACCTTAGGATCTACCTAGATCTTAGGTCAATCAAGCCAATTCCAAGGTCCAAAGGTTTTATCATAAAGACCTTTTCCATTGAAATTTTGAACATTTCGAAACCTGGTCAAATGACCTCCGATTCAGAGTCTGTCAGTTGCACACTGATGGGTAATGTCTCTAGAGGTAACCCTCAAAATTTGAGCCTATTCTGAGGTCTCTAACCCCAGAAACTTAATTAAAATCCAAAGGTTGTAATACCTTCAAATATTTACAGTCTATGCCACTGGACCTGTCACTTTGAAAATTCTGACCTTAGAGCCTTCACCAAAGCCTCTAGTCACTTCCAGACCTTTAATCTTGATATGTTGAACTTTAAATTGTATTTTTCTGGACCCACTTTGACTCCCAGTTGACCAGGGGTCAAAATGACCAAAATACCCCTATGGGGTTCAAATGGTGATTTCAAACCAAATGAACTCCAAACTGAGTGCAATCACTTGCAACAAATTTCAAATGTCATTTCAAACCTGTTGGACCAATTCCCAACCCCTGGGTCAGCCTGTTTGACCAAGTCAACAGGTTTGACCCAATAGGCCCTTTAGGGGTTCAAACAGGTGTTTTGAACCAAATGACCTCCCTAGACCTTGAGACCACATCCAATAGACTCGAAATGTTATTTTGAATTGATTGAACCCATTTTCAGACCCTGGACCCACCTGGTTGACCAAGTCAACCAGGATTGACTCAAGGCCCATTAAGGGCCCATATAGGTTCATTTGATCCAAAATGACCTATTTGAATCTTGAAAGCACATCCAACCAATTTAAATCCATTCCATGAATTGAATATTCTCCAATCAATAGTGAGTCAAATTTAATTTGATTTGGCCAAGTCAACTCAGTGAAACTTAGTCAAATCTCATTATACATTCACTAATTTGCTCATATATTCAATCAAACCTTTTAAAACTCCTTTGAATTCACTCAAACAGCTCTTGAAGCCATTTGGCTGCCACCTCAGCAGTCAATATGATCAGTTGACCAGTCAACACATGGTCAACAAACCCTTAAATGATCAAATCTTTTTTGCTTGAGTTAATCCACTCTATTCCAGTAGCTTAAATAAGCTCCAGAACCTTCTAAGTGTTGTTTAAAACACAGCTTAAGCTTTGGATTAGCTTTGAACCAGCTCAAGTGGTCCCAAGGCCCATGTGAGGCCAATGAGACTTCTCCACGTGGATGTCCTTGGCTAGTCCTTGCATCCAGCTTTCCAACCACTCCAGGGGGTACGTGGAAGCATCCTAGACGGGCCTAGGTCGATCAAGACCGTCCTTTTGGCTTGGAGACATTTGAATAGGGTGTAAACCCTATGTTGAGCCGTCATTCTCCCTTGGACCCTCTCTCTCTCCTTCAAGCCTCTCCACCCGAGGTCCTTGTTCGTTTAAGCTCCCAAGATCTTAATCCATACTTCCCACATTCAAACCCATCATTCAAATCACGCCGGCGATTACTTCTCCGGCGAACTCAAGCCAAATCAGTCCGAGCTTCCATTGTGATCGATCCGGGGGTCGTGAGCTCGAGGCGTCTTCTACAATATTAAACGTGGACAGTCTACAAGCTCAGAGAATCCAAAAGCGGTCCAAACCGTCCATTAAATCAAGGTAAATCCTAAACCCTAGATCTAGGTACACTAGATTAAATAGCTTTCTAAAAAGCTTGTTTTAAGCTAAATAAAACATTCCCCAATATTTCTGTTCATATATTTAATCTATATTCAAAATTTTATTAAATTTGGTTGATTGAATCGAACAAACGAGCGAAAAAAAAAAAGATCCTAGGGCGTTTTCGCACCCTAGCCCAGGCGTACATTTTCTAGACCGTCGATCGCTCGATCGACGGTCCAGATCAAGCCTTTCCGCGGGTTTGATTCAACCGTGTATTCGAATCTTCACTCGGTTGGCTGTCCGACGAGATCTGGGCCATCCGTTCGTTTCCACGGGATTAACACCCCACCGTCCGATCATTCTCGGTTGAGATCGAACGACGGGATTTAATCCCCACCGTCGGATCAAACGCCCGTGGATCCAACGGCTGCGGCGGGACGCTGACTCGGATAAGTGAATAGCGTGTGGGTCCCGCCGCTATTTCAATCATCCGGCAATTATTCACGGCGGCGCAATCATTGCCAATGATTGCCGCCGTCGCCGTGTTTTGACCCCGCGAACCAGAGCCCGCCACGTAGCGCCGGCGCCGCCGTTTGGTTTAATTAGTTTTAATTAATTTTTAAAATCAGAAAATTTGATTAAATCATAATAAATTAATTATAAGTCCAAAATATTAGTATAATATATCAAAATTTTCAGAAAATTAAGATCTTTAATTTAAAATTAAGTTTAATTAAAAATAATATATATTTTTTTTTTATTATTAAATACTTCATATTTTGGACTAATAATTAAAGAAAATATATATTTGATTAAAATATTTTAAATAATTCAAAACTATATTTTAAGATATATTTTCAAAACTTCAGAGGTATATTTATTTTTTAAATACAATATAAAGATTATTTTAAACATTAACTATTCTCAAATTACTTTAATTTCATTCAATTAATTTAAATCTTTAAATTTTGATAAAAATTCATTTTAAATCATAAATATATGTATATACATTAAATTTTTCAGAAAATTAATGATCTTAATTTAAAATTATTATTTTTTTTTTTAAATCTAAAACTTTATGTATTTTGATTAATTTAGGTTATTTAAATATTTTTAGTATTTAATTATTATTTAATTAAATATCATGAAAATCAAAATTTTACTTTCAAATGGTTTTGAAAAATTAGAGGACCTCTCAAGTACTTAAAAATTATTTTAATAATATTTTTTAAATTATTCTATTTTAAAACTTATATCTTTATGTATAGATTTCCATATATAAATATATATTTTAAAACTATTTTAAAATTATATTTATTTAAATCCATGAACATTGAGAGGGCCATTGAAATTTTAAACATAGGTTGAGTGATTGAATAAAAATTATTGGGGAACCTTGATTAATCAATGAATAATTACTTTGATAATTACTCATTGATTAATCCTTTACTTAATTAAGCTTTAATTGATTTGCATGCTTAAGTTGTGCACACACCACCTAGTCTAGGTTCTCCTAGATTTAAGGACTTGAGTGCGATGCTTATATGTTTCATTCATGCTTGTTCAAGGTTTAGAGAAGATTTGATTTGAACCTAATTAACTTAGTGACATCATTAAGGATAACAATTAAGGACCCTTGCTAGAAAATTTAGAATATTTGCAATAATTAGGATTCACTTCTACTTGGGTTGAAACTTCAAACATTTGAACTTAGTGACATGTACAGCCACTAGGAAAATTTTCACTGAATCTCGAAATCATTAAGACCCATAATTAAATTTCCTAAGATCAAACCTTAATTAAGCCATTAAAACTTCCAGAAAATGTAATAAATCCAATTTAAACCCAAAAATTATGTTTAATACCTCTAACTGATCATAATTAAATCCTTAATCATTTAAAATTGAAACCAACTTATTTTGACAGCAACATAAGCCTTAATTGAATTTTAAGTAAAATTGAATATTTTATTAATATAATTAATTAATAATTATTAAAAATTCCAAAAATGTCCCAAACACTTGGGAATCTCTCCTTAGGTCATTCCTGACCTTTGGAGTTGATTTCAAGGAGTTGGGAACTCATTTGGAGCAAAATCCCAAAATGGTCCTTTAATTAAACAATTTTAAAATTCATTAAATAGTCAAAACTTTGAATATTCATAACTAATTCAAGAAAAATCCAAATCACACAAACTCACTTGCATTCAGCTCATAATAGGGTCTAATATTTATTAAAAATATTAAATTTCAGAAATCTGTAATATTTCAAAAAGTCAACAAATCGGTCAAACCTAGGTCAAAACTAGTTCAAAACTTCAAACCTTCGTAATAAAATGTAGAAAAATCCGATTTCAACGTACTTACCTTCTAACTGATCGTAGTAAGATCTAGTATTTTAATAAAATACAAACTTTCCAGAAAACACTTTTAATCAAAAATTCAACTTTTGACCCTTTAATTAAGTGATTAAAATATTCATAAAAACTTATAAAACTTGAAATTCATTTTTAAAACTCCAGAATTCATTAATTAACTTCTAAAATCAATAATCAACCAATTTTGGATAAAATTCATTAACTTTTGAGTCTTAATCAACTTAATCTGCTTAATTATACCGGGTACCACTGGGTAACCCAGGCCTACGAGGCTGTTTACTCAGCCCCAAGGAAGGTGAAATAAACTTCACGGCCTCGGTGTGAAACAAAGGTGGTTTCCAACAAATAATTAAATAATTGATTTTAAAAGATTTAAAATATTAATATTTAAATTCTAATTAAAAATCCCTTAAGCCTTTCAACCAATCAAGCTTTAAACAACTTTAATTAATAATCCTATTTTAGGACATATCAAAACCACACGACCTACCTCACACACTTTAGATGTTGTGCTAGGATCACCGACTCTAGTTTTAGGATAGGCCGGTGTTTTTACTTTTTCTGCTGTGTGCCGGATTTTCGTAGCTTTCACTGTATGCTGTTTGCTAGTGTAGAATTGTTGTGTTTATTTACTTATTTTCTGCACTCTGTATTTGATCATGCGTTAGACCTACCCATAGGCTAGGAACGAAGTCTATATATTTGTGCAATCTTATGCAGGTGGCCATGCTCATATAAGGAGCTGAAAACTAAAGGGGGCAGTTAATAAAAATATATAACTCTTTGCACAGGTACCTGCCGCGCTTAAGACCCCCTTTAAATAAAAAGAGCATGGCCAAGTGTGGCTAAAAAAAAATGCATTTTAATTTTCTATATTACAACTGCTTGGGATTGAGTATATAACTGTTGATTATTAGGATAACCCTGCAGGATCGAGTCTAGATTTTCATTTTTTTATTGAGATGTAAATTCGATTGTATAAAGGTTGTAATTGTTTAAAATGATTTGAATTTGGGATATTTTATCCAATTTGAATTCCAAAGAGGTGAAGACATCCCTAAAGGGGAGAGTCTTCTTCCATTTGGAAGTCAAATTAGGATATCTTTTAAATATCCAAAGAGGAAAGATAACACCCCGATCAAGGGGGAGTTTCTTTCCATTTGGATATCCAGAATCGACGAATCAAGATGTTCGTGAGAAGACGAAGAAATGGACCACGAGAAGAGTCCCAAATCTCAAAGTCATTTGAGTCTTAAAATAAAATCCGGGTTGTAGTCAGTGGTGCCCGGCCACTTTAATTTTCTGCAATTCTGGGATGTAATAATAAGGGCACTTGCCTATGGACTTTCAATTTGAATAATTAATTTAGTTGATTTATTTAATTGAT
This sequence comes from Dendrobium officinale, assembly GCA_019514585.1. Classification (NCBI taxonomy): domain Eukaryota; kingdom Viridiplantae; phylum Streptophyta; class Magnoliopsida; order Asparagales; family Orchidaceae; genus Dendrobium; species Dendrobium officinale. The sequence goes on along the minus strand of CM033687.1, from coordinate 70,759,129 downwards.
TGCGCATTAGAACTACTTGTTTTTTCTAGTCTTTTTTAATTGCATGTCGATTTTGATTTAGCCTGGAACCCAATCGTAGGCTCTTAAGGACTTAACAAATTTTTCTACTTTAATCAAATTAAAAATTTTAAGATAACATAGAAACTCTAACGAATTTAAGAAGTAAGCCCGGGACCGCCGGGAGTCCTCATTTCATAGCCTTAATTCAAATTCAATCTTTTAATCGAGTCGATCAGCATGCATTAGATTAATAACCTTTAAATCTTTAATTGCATTTTCTTAAGCATTAAACCCAACATAAGTCAAAGGGGCCAATTAGGATCCGCTCTAGATGTCGGCCTCGTTCTAAAAAACTTTTCTTAAATAACGTCCCGACCACTCTACATAAATTGACCGGACTCATGATTTTAAATCGTTTAGGTGGTTTAGCTGGCTCCCCAATCCAGGCCGGGGTAAGACCAGATTCGCATTGCACTAGCTAGGTTCGGGTCACTTTTTCAGTGCCCAATTAATTTAGACTTAGGTTCTGAGGCTGGCTCGGGCCATAAGACCTCAACTTTCGGGAATTGAATCCCAAAATTCTAATAAAACTGATCACTTAAATATTAAATCACTTTCAATCAAATACAAGCCTAACACTTAGGATAGATTGAGGTGTTTTCTGAAGTAATTCAGAATCTCAAAACACTCCCTACCCTTCTTCCTTTGACTCCAGAAATAACTGTTCAGCCTCGATCCAATCCCTTTTGAAATTCCTACCATTTTCTTCCTTTGATGTCAATCTTTGAAAATCTTAAATAAAACTTATACTGCTATTTTAATCGAGAGTTTTTTTCGTAGGAGAATTCCAATTTTCCTACGATGTAATTAACTACGAGGGCTTGCGCTCGTAGGAGATTTAGAAACCCAGATTTAATTTTCAAAAATCGAAATCTTTCAAAATCTCTAACTAATTATTTTTGGAAAATTTAAAATACAACGATCATTATCGTCATTTTCAAACGATCGATAATGATTGATATCTCCTTTCTTTGGGAAGGTATATTAATTATTATTGTGGATTTGATTATGAAATTAATGATTTTTGGATTTGATTTCAAATTTTGATTTTGAAATTTGAACCAATTAGTGAATGATATTCTCCCACTTGGGATGATATATCGTTTCTAGTTCTATTGAGCTTGCCCACTTTCCGAACTTGCTCCAGGTGGTTTTTTGTACATATCATCCAGGCCGATTTGGACATCGTCCAGGCCGATCGGCACTATAGAAAAAAGGAGGTATCGGCCTGAGAATAGTTCTGGGAATCGTCCAGGGCGATCGGGACGATCGAATTTTGGTCTGATCGTCCTGGGACGATCTGGCGATCGGCCGGGCCGATCTGAAGGTTATAAAGCTGAAATCAGTCGTTTTGAAGAGAGAGAAAAATCAAATTAAAAAAAATATCTGATTTTTTCTGAGGAGAGAGAAAGTCGAGAGATTTTGGAGAAAAGTTGATTTTCGGACGACGCGGAGCCGTTTTCGTCCGAAGTGACTGTTCAGAATATTGCTGTACGCGAGGTAAGGCACATTCCGCCTTTCTCAATTTTCAGAACTGTCGCGTTTGGCGGTATTTTCTGTTCGGATTTTGTTTCCGTTACGGTTTTTCGTCCGTATCTTTTGATTGGTTCAGTTTTTACCGCGTAACTTTCTGTATATTGTTGACGTGCCGAGTGTGCACATTTTGGTTATTTTCCGAAGATTTTTGTCCGGGTATTTTTGATTCGGCGGTGTTTTTCGTAGACTACAATTTTCTGTGAAATGGTAAATTCTCTGTGCAGTAGAATAAGTGTTCTGGAATGTGATTATCTATATTCTGTGCGAATTTGGTAAATTTTCTTTGCAGGAAATTTTGTGTAAATTCTGTCTACTGCCGTTGTGCTGCCCGATTTTTATCTCATTTCTGAATTGCCCGGATTTCTTCTGAATTGAAATGCTATGTGTATAAGCTATAAAAGGGAGCTATAAGGGGCCTGAATCCTATGAGATTCAGTTAGTGTCTGGGGAAATTTTAGTTGAGCTCAAGTTGGAGAAATTTCTGTTCTGTCCTGGATCCGAGGATTATTCTGGTGCAGTGAGCACATTTAGCTTAGCTATTAATTATTCAGCGAATTTCTGGTGCCGTGAGCACAAGGGAGACATAAGTGTCAGAATCCGTAGTGATTCTGTTTAGTTTAGCTTAGCTATTAATTAAATATATGATATCCGCTATTATCTGATTCTGATTTCTGTATCTGTTCTGTTGATACGATCTGCCATCTGATTTCTGATCTGTGTAATTTGATATATATTCCGTTTAGTTCTGATATTATCTGAATTTCTGATTTCTGTACGATTCTGACTCTGTTGATTTATTCTGTTCTGATTTGTATTCTGAGGTGATCTGATCTGTACGACTCTGATTCTGATTTGATATCTGTCCGCATAAGTTCTGATTTTCGATTCTGTTCTGATTCTTGATTCGATTCTGTTCCGATTTCTGATCTGATTTCTGTCTGATGAGTTTGGTTTTGGATTCTGAGAGTTTTGATTGGAGGTTTGTTGCTTTGCTGAGCTGTTGAGCTCACCCTTGTTTTCTGGTGGTTTTCAGGTTCTGGGAAAGGGAAGGAAGTCCAGGACTAGAGTTCAGAGTCCGATCAGTATAGGTATTGTTTTTACTTTTGGTTTTTGTACGGTCATGGCTTTTCTTCTGTGTTTATTCTGCTAGCCACGTACCGTATTTGTAGATGATTGTTTTGAGGAAAAGAAAGAACTTATAGATGTTTTATTTCGCTGCATTTGGTGACTTATAGTAGCTCTGTTGTTCTGTGTTTGTGTGTCTGTCGAGTTGATTATTTTGGAAGATTCAGTTCAGAACCAAATTCCAAAGCCAGATTCTGGATAAGAAGGTTCTGTCGCGATCCGGCTCGGGCGGGATCCGTCCCCGTCAGGTTGGGTCGTGACAAACTTTAGTGGTATAAGAGCACTGGTTTTGGAAACTGATTGGATTGTAAAACAGAGCTATAGGAAGTGATCAGTGAGTTTGTCTGGGGGTAGTTTTGGGTCGTTTGGCTTTTTATTGTGTTGTTTTTGTGTTGTTTTTGTGATAGTTTTCCGGATTTTCTGGATTTTCTGTATGGATCAGCCAGACCCAGACATGACAGACGGGCAGAGTGCCAGTCAGGCAGCACCAGTGGGGAGTACAGCCCCAGTGGCCGGTGCAGATACACTGTCTCAGTTTGCTACGCTTGTTGCTCAGATGATGAGCGAGACTCAGAGCAGAGCTTCTACTGTCAGATCTGAGGACATTGATAGACACCTGCAGTTATTTTTGAGGTTGAAACCTCCGAGATTTGAGGGCGCTGTTGAGCCCAGATTAGCCGAGGAGTGGCTGAGGAGATTGGAAAAGACTTTTGACGGGATGCAGTGTCCTGCAGACAGGAAGGTTCCGTTGGCCTTTTTTCTGTTAGATGGAGAGGCTGAGCACTGGTGGGAAGGCCAGCAAGCAGCCAGATTTCAGGGCAGGCTGAACTCTTTGATTAACTGGGAAGAGTTCACTGAAGTATTTCGAGAGTAGTTTGTTCCCCCTTCTGCACGACAGCAGATGCAGGAGACTTTTCTGAGGCTGGTTCAGGGGAGCAAGACGGTGATGCAGTATGAGGCTGAGTTTACTGCCTTAGCTCGGTACACTCCACAGCTGGTTAGCACTTCTGCTGAGAGGTGCTACAGATTTCTGAGAGGGCTATGAGACACTTTGAGGCAGCCTCTGATACCATTCAGAATTACTGATTTTGATGAGCTTGTGGAACGAGCTCGTCTGATAGAGAATGACATGACGGCTACTCAGCAGCGGTGGACTGCGAGTAGGAAGAGATTTGGAGGTGAGGCTTCCGGCAGTGGTTCCTCTGGGAAGAGGAGATTTGTAGCTGTTTCTGGATCCGTTGACTCTAGGAGGAGCTGAGGGTCGTCTGGTACTGCTACCAGTACGATGAGTTCTGGATCTGTTAGTACGGCACCTGTGTGCCAGAGTTGTGGACGGCGACACCATGGCCAGTGCTACAGGATGGCTGGTCTTTGTTTCAGATGTGGTCAGCCGGGACATAGGATTGCAGACTGTCCATAGGCTGGATTTGATTGGCGTTCTGAGTACCGATCAGAGGGTTCTGTTAGACCTGTCAGTTCAGCAGGAAGACCGAGGACTGTTCCTCCTCGTCCTGAGGGATTTTCTGGTAGAGGTGGTAGTACTAGTTCTGGACCACGGAGACCACCTACTGTTCAGAGAGAGCCGAGTAGTTCTGTTGCTTCAGCTCCTGCTCCAGTTCAGCCACGAGTTTACAGCCTGAGTCAGCAAGAGGCTCGTGATGCTCCGGATGTTGTGACAGGTACAGTTTACATTTCTGATCAGCCCTGTCGTGTTTTGTTTGACTCTGGAGCGAGTCATTCTTTTCAATCCGAGCGGTGTTTTGAGACTTTACATTCGGATTCGATGGTTTTACCGGTTTCTTTGTCTGTGATTTTACCGGCTGGAAATCCTTTGATTGCTCGGAAATTTTGTTTGTGTGAGATTGACATTGCTGGCAAGAAGTGGAAAGCTAGTCTAATTTTGTTGCCGATTTCGTCTTATGACGTGATTTTGGGAATGGATTGGCTGAGTCAGTATGAGGCCCAGATAGACTGTCTGAAGAAGCAAGTGAGTTTGCTTGTGGCTGGAGAGAGAGTTGTATTTCAAGGATTACGAGGTGTTCTCTCCAGTCTAATTTCTGTTTTGGAAGTAAGCAGGATGTGGAAGAAAGGATGCCCAGTGTTTTTGGCTTCGGTGCGGGATTTGAATCTGGAGGTTGGTTCTGTTTCAGAGATCCCAGTGGTACGAGAGTTTGCTGATGTTTTTCCTGAAGAGTTGGTTGGTTTACCTCCGGATAGAGAGGTGGAGTTCTCTATCGATGTTTTTCCGGGTACAGCTCCTATATCAAAAGCTCCGTACAGGATGGCACCGAAAGAACTTTCTGAGCTGAACTTTCAACTTCAGGAGTTGGTTGACAGAGGTTTTGTCCGTCCTAGTGTTTCGCCTTGGGGAGCACCTGTTCTGTTTGTGAAGAAGAAGGACGGGACACTCCGTATGTGTGTGGATTACAGAGATTTGAGTGAGTGGAGAAGGTATTTCTGTGGATCCCCAGAAGATTCAGGCGGTTGCTGATTGGCCAAGGCCGACTACGGTATTTGAGGTACGTAGTTTCTTGGGCATGACCGGATATTACAGGAAATTTGTGAAGGGATTTTCACAGATTTCGATTCCTTTGACTAGACTGACGCAAAAGTCAGTAGCTTTTGTTTGGACACCGGAGTGTGAAGCTAGTTTTCAGAAATTGAAGGATTGTTTGACTTCAGCTCCAGTGTTGGCGCTTCCGTCAGGTACGGAAGGTTTTCAGGTGTTCAGTGATGCTTCACTGAAAGGTTTGGGTTGTGTGCTGATGCAAAATGGAAGGGTAATTGCTTATGCTTCGAGACAGTTGAAACCACATGAGAAGAATTACCCGACACATGATCTGGAGTTAGCTGCTGTTTTCTTTGCTCTGAAGATTTGGCGTCATTATCTGTATGGCGTCAAATGTGAGATCTTTACTGATCATAAGAGCCATCTTCTCGACTCGAGTTGATCAAGGACTATGACCTGACTATTCAGTATCAGCCTGGGAAGGCTAATGTGGTAGCGGACGCTCTAAGCAGGAAGTCTTCTGGATTATCAGGTTTGCAGCTTACTTGTGATGACTTTCTGATTCGAGACATGGAGCGATTGCAGTTGGAGGTGATTTCCTCCAGTGATTGGGAGTTGGCTCAGATGAGTATTCAGTCTTCTTTAGAAGCACGGATTCAAGAAGCCCAGAAGTCAGATTCTGATTATTCGAAGTTGATTGCTCAGATTGGATCTGGTAAGACTCCTGAACTTCGAATTTCTGATTCTGGTGCTATTTTCTGTAAGAACAGGTTGTGGGTACCTGTGTTCGGAGATTTGAGGCAGGAGATTCTGTATGAATCTCATTTTTCTGGCTACACTGTTCATCCAAGCAGTGGTAAGATGTATGCTGATATGAAGCTTTTGTTCTGGTGGCCTGGGATGAAAAAGGATGTGGCAGAGTTTGTGTCGAGATGTGAAGCCTGTCAGTTGGTGAAGGCAGAGCATCAGCGACCAGGTGGACTGTTGCAGTCGTTGCCTATCCCTGAGTGGAAGTGGGAGGAGGTGACGATGGACTTTGCGATGGGTTTTCCTCGATCATGGCAAGGACATGATGCCATTTGGGTAGTCGTAGATCGATTGACGAAGTCAGCCCATTTTCTTCCAATCAGACAGACCGATCCGGTGGATCGTTTGGCACAGATTTATGTGAAGGAAATAGTCAGATTGTATGGTGTGCCTCGAGTGATAGTTTCTGATCGAGATGGACGATTTACTTCCAGACTTTGGAAAGGTAAGCAAGTTCAGTTCACGGTCCAACATACCTTACGACCGTTTGAGATTTTGGAAAGAATTGGAAAATCTGCTTACAGACTGTTGCTTTCTGATTCGATGCCTGATGTGCACAACGTGATTCACGTATCCACTCTGAGGAAGTGGGTTTCAGACTCTGGGAAGAAGGTATCAGCTGATGAGGTTGAGATTCAGGAGAATCTGGCGTATAAGGAAGAGCCAGAGTTGATTTTAGCGTACGACGTCCGAAAGTTAAGAAATAAAGAGATTTCGATGGTTAAAGTCCAGTGGAAGCACCGGACTGCACGTGAAGCAACTTGGGAAAAGGAGTCTGACATGAGACGGTAGTACCCGTACTTATTCTGACTGTGTTTGGATCGGATAATGTCGAGGACGACATTTTTTTTGAAGTTGGGGAGATTGTAATATCAAAAATCTGCTCCAGGATCGTCCAGGACGATCTGGATCGTCCTGGGACGATCAGTTGTAAGTCTGCTCCAGATTTTGCCCAGTTTTGCTCCAGGTGGTTTTTTGTACATATCGTCCAGGCCGATTTGGACATCGTCCAGGCCGATCGGCACTGTAGAAAATATCGGCCTGAGAATAGTTCTGGGAATCGTCCAGGGCGATCGGGACGATCGAATTTTGGTCTGATCGTCCTGGGACGATCTGGCGATCGGCCGGGCCGATCTGAAGGTTATAAAGCTGAAATCAGTCGTTTTGAAGAGAGAGAAAAATCAAATTAAAAATATCTGATTTTCTGAGGAGAGAGAAAGTCGAGAGATTTTGGAGAAAAGTTGATTTTCGGACGACGCGGAGCCGTTTTCGTCCGAAGTGACTGTTCAGAATATTGCTGTACGCGAGGTAAGGCACATTCCGCCTTTCTCAATTTTCAGTTCCGTCGAGTTTGGCGGTATATTCTGTCCGGATTTTGTTTCCGTTACGGTTTTTCGTCCGTATCTTTTGATTGGTTCAGTTTTTACCGCGTAACTTTCCGTATATTGTTGACGTGCCGAGTGTGCACATTTTGGTTATTTTCCGAAGATTTTTGTCCGGGTATTTTTGATTCGGCGGTGTTTTTCGTAGACTACAATTTTCTGTGAAATGGTAAATTCTCTGTGCAGTAGAATAAGTGTTCTGGAATGTGATTATCTATATTCTGTGCGAATTTGGTAAATTTTCTTTGCAGGAAATTTTGTGTAAATTCTGTCTACTGCCGTTGTGCTGCCCGATTTTTATCTCATTTCTAAATTGCCCGGATTTCTTCTGAATTGAAATGCTATGTGTATAAGCTATAAAAAGGGAGCTATAAGGGGCCTGAATCCTATGAGATTCAGTTAGTGTCTGGGGAAATTTTAGTTGAGCTCAAGTTGGAGAAATTTCTGTTCTGTCCCGGATCCGAGGATTATTCTGGTGCCGTGAGCACATTTAGCTTAGCTATTAATTATTCAGCAAATTTCTGGTGCCGTGAGCACAAGGGAGACATAAGGGTCAGAATCCGTAGTGATTCTGTTTAGTTTAGCTTAGCTATTAATTAAATATCTGATATCCGCTATTATCTGATTCTGATTTCTGTATCTGTTCTGTTGATACGATCTGCCATCTGATTTCTGATCTGTGTAATTTGATATCTGTTCCGTTTAGTTCTGATTTGATATGATCTGAATTTCTGATTTCTGTACGATTCTGACTCTGTTGATTTATTCTGTTCTGATTTGTATTCTGAGGTGATCTGATCTGTACGACTCTGATTCTGATTTGATATCTGTCCGCATAAGTTCTGATTTTTGATTCTGTTCTGATTCTTGATTCGATTCTGTTCCGATTTCTGATCTGATTTCTGTCTGATGAGTTTGGTTTTGGATTCTGAGAGTTTTGATTGGAGGTTTGTTGCTTTGCTGAGCTGTTGAGCTCACCCTTATTTTCTGGTGGTTTTCAGGTTCTGGGAAAGGGAAGGAAGTCCAGGACTAGAGTTCAGAGTCCGATCAGTATAGGTATTGTTTTTACTTTTGGTTTTTGTACGGTCATGGCTTTTCTTCTGTGTTTATTCTGCTAGCCATGTACCGTATTTGTAGATGATTGTTTTGAGGAAAAGAAAGAAATTATAGATGTTTTGTTCCGCTGCATTTGGTGACTTATAGTAGCTCTGTTGTTCTGTGTTTGTGTGTCTGTCGAGTTGATTATTTTGGAAGATTCAGTTCAGAACCAAATTCCAAAGCCAGATCCTGGATAAGAAGGTTCTGTCGCGATCCGGCTCGGGCGGGATCCGTCCCCGTCGGGTCGGGTCGTGACAGTGGTAGTTTGAGTTTGCCCGTTCTTGAGGTAACTTTTGTGGTGTTTCCTGAGATTGATGAGGTTGCATGCTCTCCTAAGCTTATGGTTCTCCCTGATGGTTTGGTTAATGATGTTCTTGAGGTAATGGTTCCTGTGCAAGAGGTTGATGTTTTTCTTGATCCTCCTATGCATGTTGTTAATGGAAGTGATGTGCCGTTATCTATTGCTTTGTTAGTTCCACCTTCCTTTGCAAATTATGAGGTAGTTGTTAAAGCTTGTAAGGTTCCTTCTTGTGGTATTAATGATGATGGTGTTGAGTCTTATGAGCCTAATCATTGGTTACTAAATGTGGTAGCTAGTTCCATTGTATATCCTAATTCTAATGTTGATGTTAGTGATGGTGAAACTGAGTTTTTTGATTATTCTGTCCCTTTAGACCATGGGGATCGTGTTTGTGTTTCAACCATGGGTGGGATTTTGCCTCTTAATTGTGGTAAGGACGCTAATTCTTTGGAGACGCCAGCTCGGTTGTGTGCTTCTTTTCTTAATGGTGATGATCCTATGGCGAAATATTATGGTGTCATTGATGTTCCCATATCCGTTATTTCCATTGATGCTTTGATAGCTCAAATAACTTGTAATACGAGGGATTGTGAGGTTATGAATGGAGATCGATTAAATGATGACATTTCCTCTGCGGATGGGGTGGAATTTAGTGAGAATATTTTAAACTCTAGGGATAACTTCGATCTAAGTATTCTTCAAATTTCAGACGTTGGTTTCTTTACAAAAAAAAGGAACCATAAAAATGTAAATTGAAGAAGAAATGATTACTCCTTTTGGATGTGGGTTGGATGCTTGTTCCTTTTCTTTTAGAATGGTTCATCTATGGCTGTTTGTGGCCTGTTATTTTGTTATGTTTGTTGAGTTGGTGGTTGTCTTTTCTTGCTTCTGTTGAGTTTCAGACAATGATGAGGAGGTTTTTGTGCGCCTTCTCCTTGGCCCTTGCTTGTTGGCAACCTTGGTAGTCATTCCTCATTGCAGTTTAGTGTTGGTTCATGGTTTGTGGCGTACAATGGATGGCACTTGCTTAGCTTGGCTGTGGGTGTGCGTGGCCTCATTATTGAGTCTGGTTGCCACTAAAATTCTTCACCTTGAGTAGTGCTGTTACTGTCTTTTGGGTTTTCTTTCAACCTGTGATGGGCCATTTTTTTTGTTCTTTTCTGATTTTTCCTTTTGTTGATTGGAATCTTGTTTTAGTTTGTCTTACGTTATCTACAATTTTTTATTATTCAGTTGGGCTTTAAATCCTTTAAGTGATTCCATTTGCTATTTTTAAAGAGTACGCCCTTTTTCGTGATTTTATTAAAAAAATATTAAAACAAAATGTAAGAAGAAGATGTATACGAGATAGAGGGAGGAAGAAAAATGAAAAATTAGATGGGGTTAAAAGTTTCTTCTCAATAAAGGGAAGGAAAAAGAAAAAGCTTTGCAATCGGTGACTATTGACCAATGAGAAAGAAAAAGCAAAAAAATTGAGGCAGTTCTCAGTTGTAGGCTTTCAGTCAAAGGAGAAAGAAGATGGTCAGGAGGGAGTCTCTTCTAAAGGTTATTGTGGGGAGAACCCAAAGGAATGAGGAGAAAGGGCTTGACTAGTGCAATGGTAGAAACAGGAGAAAGATTATGATCCCCCAACACCTTTTTTCTTCATAATTATGAGTACAATGAAATGAAGAGGCAGCATGTTTCAAACAATGATAACATCTAATTCAAGAGAATGTAGGTTGGGTCGCACAAAGCGTTTAGATCAATTTGGTTCAAGTGGGCCTGGTTTGGCTTGGTTCAAATTATTTCAACAATATACCCAAGAGAGCTTTGTCATCAATATTTATATTCATATTGACAATACAAAAGAAAGGTTCAAGTCCAAACTTGCCTTGGATTGTTTGTTAGGATAAGATAGTTTACTATGGACTAAAGCTGCAAGTTTTGTCGATGAGTTGCAAGTCCTATAAGTGATAAGATCATTAAATACTTTTAACTCTTTTGTTGCCTTTTTAAACTAATTTTTAGTAGAGTGATAAGCATAGTGTTTAAGAACGTCTGTTGTTGTAGAATGAGCTATCCAATATAATTGCTGGAATGTTTAAAATATTTTAATTGATTTAGTATAACTATGACTAATATCATTTACACTTTTCATTTTACATTGGTCTTATAATAGGCTCCCCATTATTGCTCAAGCCTAAGTTTGGCATTGGAACCACTAGTATCCTCAATCAACTTCTCAAATAAATTTATGACACTTATTCCAAAGGATAATAAGTACTCTGAAAATAAAAAAAATAAAAAAAATAAGTAAAATGCGCTTTCATTTATAAGCCCAAGTCATAGTCTTTGAATCTTGCCGGTGGCCTGTTGTGAATGTATCAGTGGAAGAAAGAAAGAAACTATTTTATATCTTATAGCACATTTGTTGAAATCTTTATAGATTTTTGTTGTCTAAATACTAGCAAGACAAAAAACCAATTTTAATTTCATATCAAAACATAAATAAAATTGATACGTCATCAAAAAATTAGTGGATTCATTCAAATTGGGCCAGACCCCATGGTTTTTCCCCCTTTTCAGGGGTTTTCCACGTAAAAAACTCTGGTGTCTCTTATGAATGCTACACCCTCTCACTTATCTGATTGTGTGCTGGATCTTCGTACAATGCTAAGACATTAAATTATATTTCTCTACTGCCGCGAATACTCCAGGACGCGACAAAAATTAAAGAGAGAAAATAAAAAATAGAAATTGTAACAAAAATCTAGCATAATACTTGTCGTGAGAGTTAGAAAGAATACAATCTATATAATATGCAACTTCTCATAAATGAAAAAAATCTGAATGGAAGAAATCAATGAAGTTATTATCTTGTTTTAACATTTGTTATTCAACGAAGCAAAGAGAAGAAGCTGCATTTGTTAGGGAATCACATATAAAATTCATCCCGTATAAATAATGTTAATCTAATTAAGTTGTTGTAACTATTGCTATTGCTAAATAATAACATGTCCTTAAACATTTTTATAAAGAGGAATTACAGTCTCACATAAGAAAATAACAACTTCCACCATACCAAAAATATATATTTTGGAAAGGCTTATTATAGGAAGGACGGCAAGTCTTAGTGAGCTCCAACGCATCAGATTATATCCTCTTTGTACTATTGAGCCAAAGTCGAGACTGCAAACCATTAGAATCAAAATATTAATGTTAGAATTTGTTATTCATAGTTAAAGTAATAGCAATATTAAAATTCATACACTTCATAATTAGTGTTAGAATATGTTCAATAAATATTTTATGCTAAGCGGCTAACATAGGAATATGTCAGCATAAGTGTATCGTTTTAGGATATATGTCCTATTAAAGGTCAATTTCTCATTCAAATCTAATAAGAAAATCACTTCTAATGCTTTAAAGTCTAATTTTTTTTGGTCTACAACTTTTTTAACATAAGACAAATCCATCGGGTCATCGGAAGGCCGATGTTTAATATGATCAAATCATCTAAGGCAATTCTTTCTAATTTTATCTTCCATAGGTACTACTCCAACTTTTTCATGTATCACTAATTATAAAGCGACTCCTTGCTCATCTCTACAACATTTAACTTAAGTTTATGCTTCTCTTTTTAACGACTAACCATAATTTAATCTTTAATACAAAATAATTGAATTTCATTCAAATTGAATAAAAATAAAAATAACAAAATATTTAAAAAAATTAATTTACAAAATTTTACACAGCTTCTTCATATCTGGATATGATTATTCTTTGATGTTCATTAAATTATTATATTATGTTATTGATAATACATATTTACATTAAATGTTTTTATGGTATTTTATAAATTAAACTAAATACAATATTTTGATGATCATTTGTGTTCCACACATTGAAATGGTCAAAATGGTCCCAATAAGATTGTTAATTGGCATCTGAATAGGCACCATTTTGGAGTGGTTTAGAAGATATTCTTAATACTATGTTGGTGGCCGGCAACGGTGGGTGCTTAATGGAGGAACTTTTATTTGGTCCGGTGTAAGGATGCAGAGGAACATCCGGTTGTAGGCAAAATCCCGCCTGTACCGAGTTTTTTGGAAAAACTCAGTACACCTTGGTATAGGCGGGATTTTGCCTACAACCGGATGTTCCTCTGCATCCGGTCGGAGGACGTAATAATTGTTCCTAATGGAGATCAAGGGCAGAGTGTGGTAAATTAGGGTGGTAGGGGCAAAAGGCAGCCACCTATCGGTGGCAAGTGACGACAAAAGTACTTATTTGCGGTGAAAAAGATTTTCGCTCAAAATCGGGCCACTTTATTTTTCTTCAAAATTGAGATAAAATACTTTACACTGTAATTGAAATACCTTTATTTCTTTTTCATCCAACCAAATATCAATATTTTCAAAAACTCATGCAAATAAATTACTTCACACCAAACAACCCCCAAGTCCAAACGCATTCTAACAACATTTATATAACAATCTTTCATTTTAATATTTTGATGAATTACATATTTCATATCATATTTTCATTTATAGTTCTAATATGCCCTTACATTATGGTCGATCATTTGTGTAAGTTTTTATAATATTTGCCTGGATATATATTTTTTAAATTAGAGCAAGTGTCGAAATATTTTTTCTCATATAAATGGCCAACTTGTTCCTTAGCATTTTCTAAATAAAATAACCTTTAAAAATAGAAGAAATAAATAAAATAAGTCAATTGTATTTTCATTTTTAAGCCGCATCAAGACCAACTAATTGGAAGAGAATGAAAATATAATTAAAGTAAATTAAGACAAAGTATTTTATATTAATTTCATATCAAAACGTAAATAAAAAATAAATTAAAAATAGAAATAATTCTAAATTAACCATAATTATAAATATTGTACTTCTTGTGAGAGTTAGTACAATGCAAGCTATGTATTACTTCATTTTAACTTTTTGCATTTGCTATTCAGCAAATCAGAGAGTAGAAGATTAAAATATAAAATTAAGAAGCAATTGTTGTAGGGTAGTTAATTGATTAGATCATTTCTAATGAACCGAAGAAGCAATTTTTGGACGTACTAAAACAAATCAATTTAGTTGGTTACATTGTGATCGTAAATATTGTTGTTGGGTAGTTGAAATTGATTAGATCATTTCTAATGAATTAATGTGTATAATACAACCATATTGCTAGCGACTACTCCAATACACAGGTAATGGAAGCTATTGGAAGCTAATAATTATGCTATAACATTATTAAAAGCAGTACTAAAAAGCTAAAATCACATGAAACGACCCGGAGAGTTTTCAATTATAGATCTTCTTCTAATTCATCTTCTGAATCCTCCCGCCAATGCCAACAACGATTGCACTGTTAAACAAGATCCAGTTATATATATTGCTAATGTTAAGTAGTGGCAATGTTATTAGCATAAACAGTACCTCACAACCTTCTTGGGATAGAGAAGACATAGCAATTGCATCCTTAGCCATAGACAGGAAAATACATATCATGATATATGCAGGGAATGTTCTGCCTTCTTTATTTCTCTTCATAGCCATTGCATCCTTTTCATAAGCTGAGTACAACCATCAATGGATTGTTACTTAAAAAGGAAATATAATTCATATCAAAATACTAAAAATGGAATAAAGTGCAAACTTTAGCGATTTCATTGTTCATAGATGCTCATCCAAACACCAAAGGCTGCTATCGAAATCCTTCAAATCATTAGAATCAATATTAGAATTTTTTATCCATAGTTAATATAAACAAGCTAACAATGTTAAAATTATTACACTTTCTATCAAATTATGTTAGGGATCATTACTTAATTTGGTTAATTAAGGTTTTTAAATTATACTTTAAATATTAATAAGGTTTTAAATGTCATTAAATTTGTTAACTCAAAAATAGAGAAAGAGCGAGAGAGAACATATCTTAATTTTGTTTTGGAATGATTTAATTGGTACATACCTTATCTTCATATGTTATACCATGCCATTAAAGGCATTAATGGCACCACTCTCTCATTCTTGGACATGTGTATACATCTGTAAAGCCTTTTTGAAATGAAACTCTTCCAAATGAATGATCAAAAGCTTCATCTAGATTGGGCTTGAGTTGGTCACTATAAATAAATTCAAAACTTTAAGAGATAGAGAAGGAGAGAGAGAGAGAGAGAGAGAGAGAGAGAGAGAGAGAAAGCTTAATTAATGTGATTAGATTTTGTACTGGAATGATTTCATACATGTACATTATCTTCATAATTGATAGCATGCCATTGGTCCCACCCACATTACTGGATTCAAATACACAAAAACAAATCATTTTAGCTGGTTACATTGTGATCAAATAATTTCTCATGAATTAAAAGGAATAATAAAATCATGCATACTGCTAGCAACTACTTCAATACAAAGGTAATGGCAGCTACTAGAAGCTATTAACTATGCTATAACATTATTAAAAGTAGTAGTAAAGTACCTAAAATCACATTAAATGAGCTGGAGAGTTTTCGATTATGAATATCCATCTAATTCATCTTCTGAATCCTCCCGCCAATGCCAACGAATACACTGTTAAACAAGATCCAGTTCATATGTATTGTTAATGTTAAGTAGTGGCAATGTTATTAGCAAAAATAGTACCTCACAACCTTTTCGGGATAGAGAAGACAAAGCCATTACATCCTTAGCCATAGCAAGGAAAATACATATAATGATATATGCAGGAAATTTTTTGTCTTCTTTGCTTTTCTTCATAGCCATTGCATCCTTTTCAGAAGCTAAGTACAACCATCAATGGATTATTACTTAAAAAGAAAATCTAGTTCGTATGAAAATACTTAAACTGGAATGAAGGTGCGAACTTTAGCATATCTCGTTGTCCGTAGATGCTCATCCAAACACCAAAGGTTGCTGTCGAAATACTTCAAATCATTAGAATCAATATTAGAATTTGTTATCCATAATTAATATAAACAAGAAATAGCAATGTTAAAATTATTACACTTTCTATCAAATTATTTAAGGGTTCATTAATTAATTTGGTTAATTGAAGTTTTTAAATTATACTTTGAATATTAATAAAATTTTAAATCTCATTGATTTTATGCTTTTAAGGTTGATTATTTTATTTAAAGAATAATAAAATCGATCAAACCAAAATTATTAATTTCAAAAATAAATTTTTATGGATGGGCAAACAAATATAATAAATAGATTAAAATTATTACATAAATAAATGTTTTTAAATAAACTAATTTATAAAGGCCTATTATTGTGGGAAGGAGGAAAGGACAAAATGAAAGTGCCAACAAATTGCAAGAGATAACTATTAGAATTTATTTTGAAATTATATTAGAATTAGTCTAAAATTTTCTATACACAGCTATAATGCCCTAAAATGAAATTACTTTTAATATGGTAAAATGATATAATCACCAAAAATTATTTTATTTGTTAGCTCAAACATTGAGATAGAGTGAGAGAGAAAATAACTTAATTTTGTTTTCGAATGATTTCATCTAAACGTACCTTATCTTCATAGGTGTTACCATGCCTTTGGCACCACTCTCTCATCCCTGGATCAGGCTTGACTCAGTTACCGTAATGCCTTTTTGAAATGAAACTCTTTCAAATGAATGATCAAAAGCATCATCTGGATCAAGCTTGAGTCAGTCACTGTAAATAAATTCGAAACCTTAAGAGTGCCTAGAATATTATTAAAATTGGTCACTAACTTGAGATAGAGATGGAGAGAGAGAGAGAGAGAGAGAGAGAGAGAGGGAGAGAGAGAGAGAGAGAGAGAGAGAGAGAGACTTAATTAATGTGACTAAATTTTTTATTGGAATGGTTGAGATTAATGAGATCATTTCTCATGAATTAATGGGGACAATGAAATCATACTGCTAGTGACTACACTAATACAAACGTAATGGCAGCTACTGAAAACTAATTATTATGCTATTACATTATTAAAAGTAGTAGTAAAGTAGCTAAAATCACCTGGAACGAGCTGGAGAGTTTTCGATTATGGATCTTCTTCTAACTTCTCTTATGAATACTCTCGCCAATGGCAATAATTGCACTGTTAAACAAGATAATGTTTATATGTATTGCTTATGTTAAGTAGTAGCAATGTTAGGAAAAATAGTACCTCGCAATCTTTTTTGGATAGAGAAGACATAATCATAGATAGGAAAATACATATATTGATATATGCAATAAATGTTCTTTCTTCTTTGTTTCTCTTCAAAGCCATTACATCATTTCAGAAGCTAAGTACAACTATCAAAGGATTATTACATTAAAAGAAAATTAAATTTGTATCCAAATACTAAAAATGGATTAAAGATAAGAATATTAGCATATCTCGTTGTTCATAGACAATCATCGCAAGAAATAACAAAAAGAAAGTGCCACCAATCGCAAGAAATAACTTTTTTTTTTTAATTTCAACAAGTGGTGTGACCAAAAAATAGTACCTCGCAATCTTTTTTGGTTAGAGAAGACATAGCCATTGCATCCTTAGCCATAGGTAGGAAAATACATATCATGATATATGTAGGAAATGCTCTTTTTTCTTTGTTTCTCTTCAAAGCCATTGCATCCTTTTCAGAAGCTGAACATAACCATCTATGGATTATTACTTAAAAAGAAAATCAAATTTGTATCAAAATACTAAAAATGGAATGAGCTAGGTGAGAACTTTAGCATATCTCGTTGTTCGTAGACGATCATCCAAACACCAGAGGCTGCTATCGAAATCCTTCAAATTATTAGAATCAATATTAGAATTTTTTATCCATAGTTAATATAAACAAGAAGTAGAAATGTTAACACATTCTATCAAATTATGTAAGGTTCATTAATTAATTTTGTTAACTGAAGTTTTTAAATTATACTTTGAATATTAATAAAATTATAAATCTCATTGATTTTATGGTTATAGGGATGATTATACTATTTTAAAGCATAAAATAATCGGTCAAAAAAATCATTATTTTCAAAAATAATTTTTTTTCCGACTGAACAAACAAATATAAGAAACAATTTAAAATTATTATAGAAATAAATATTTTTAAAAGAACTATTTAATGAAGGCCTATTATTATGAAAAGCCGGCTTATCATAGAAAGGACAAAATGAAAGTGCTAACAATCGCAAGAAATATCTTTTTTTAATTTCAACGTGGGACCAATCTTACCAATTATTAGATTTTTTTTAGAAATTATATTAGAATTAGTTAAAAATTTTCTATACAATGCTATAATGCCTTAAAATTAAATTAATTTAAATAAGGAAAAAAATGATATAATCCCCCAAAAAATATTTAATTTGTTTGCTCAATGATTAAGATAAAGATGGAGAAAGACAAAGAAAATATTTTTTTTTTTTTTGGAATGATTTCATAAACATTTTCTTTATATACTTGTGTAATGCCTTTTGAAATGAAACTCTTCCAAATAAATGATCAAAAGCTTCATCTCGATCGGTCTTGAGTCGGTCACTGTAAAAAAAATTAAAACTTTAATAAGACAGAGATGGAGAAAGAGATAGAGAAAATATTTGAATTTTATTTTGGAATGATTTCATCTACGCACCTTATCTTTATATACATGTGTTATGCCTTTTTGAAACGAAACTCTTCCAAATGAATGATCAAAAGCTTCATCTGGATCGGGCATGAGTCGGTCACTGTAAATAAATTCAAAACTTTAATAAAAAGTAATGTTTTATTATTCAAATTGTTCACTAACATGAGATCAGAGAGAGAGGTTTAATTAATGTGACTAAATTTTGTATTTGAAGGGTTTCATTCGTGTACCTTTTCTTCATAAGTGATAGCATGCCATTGGTCCCACCTCCACCCCCCCCACCACCTCCACCTCCACCCCCACCACCACCATCCCCCCCCCCCCCCCCCCCCCCCCCCCCCCCCATCCCCCCATCCCCCATCCCCCCCACCCTCCAACATTACTTTTTTTTTTACACTTATACCTACTCCTACCCTAACCCCTACCTACTACCCCTACTCCACTACATGAAAATTATCTATTACCCTCAGAATTTTCGGAGGATTTATTTCCGACATATTTTCTGGTGGATTTTAATAATTTTTGAAAAAAATCATATATTCATAATTTAATTAATTAATAATTTGTAGTTTCTTTTAATTAATTATTAAATTAACAATTTATTTTGATTAATTATTAATTTAATAACTTAGTTTATTAAGTATAAATCTAATATAAAAAAAGTATTAATCTAATAACTTATTTTAATTATTAATTAAAATAATTAATTTTAATTAATTATTAATTTATTAAAATTTAATTAATTATTAATTTATTAAAATTTAATTAATTATTTATTTATTAACTTATTTATAGAAATTGACTATAATGCCGGGCGTGGCAGCGGATGGTCCTAGTCACAAAAAAAAGAAATTGATTATTATAAATATTTAAAAAATTTAATTTTCTCAAATTAAATAATATCAAACTAAAATAATAAGAAAAGTTTAAACATTTAAATAATAAGATATATTAGTAATTACTTGTAATATTCAATATGTTATAAAAAAACATATAAAAAACAAAGTTTTGATCAATTCTGCATAAATGGCGTGATGGTTGGTGGGCATGCAGAAATTTCGCGAGCAAATGCAGGGGAGCAGAGTTCGAACCCAGCCTTGTGCGCACGCGTGGCGGGCCAAAGAGCAGATCGACAATGCAAGCGAATCGGGTTGGTGCCGATTGGGCTGGGCTAGCGGGCAGCGCAACTCATGTTGCTGGCAGCATAAGCGGTGTGGAGCATGTGCGTTTAGGCGTGGGCTTGCGGTCATGCTGGCGTTTGGGCTGGGACGACAAGTTTTGAAAACTTCTTTTTAATTGTTCCTGCGACTTTTCCGCCGCCACGCGATCGGACAAATTTTCGGTGGAAATAATCCGCCGGAAAATCCGACAGTTTTTTTTTCGCCGAAAATTTTTTCAGACGTGTGTTTTACCGGTGAAAAATTTTTCGCCGAAAATTCGCCATAAGCTTTCAAAATTCGCCGAAAAATTCGTCGGTAATACATGATTTTTATGTAGTGCTTCTATCCTCATCCCCACCCCCCTACCACTATCCCTAACTCTACCTCTTACCTCTACCCCCTACACATATACAACTGTCTAACCTACCCTTAACACCTACAGCTACCACAACCATGCACCTACACCTAACTCTATAGCTACATACCCCTTTCACCTATACCTACTTCCACCCTCCACCTCTCGATCCCCCAACCCATACCTACTCTTACCTACCTATACCTTCAACTACTCATATCCCTCTACCTACACCTACTCCTTACCTATGTAACCTACCCTTACTTAGGCTTCGAGGGCAAGTGTGATTGTGCAAGAATGAGTGTGTATGGAATGGCCTTAAAGGCTAGGGCTAGAGCGAGTGCAAAAACGAGTTGGTAAGGGAGATGCCACAAGGGAAAGTGCAATTGTTTGAGCGTGAGTGAGCGAGGGAGAGGCCGTGAGGGTAATGGCGAGGGTGAGGGTAATGCAAAAATGAGGGCGAGTGCGAGCTGGTAAGGGTGAGTGTGTGAGGTTGAGAGCGATTGTGTAAGCATGAGTGAGCGAGGGTGATGGTTAGAGTAAGGGAGAGGCCAAGTGTGAACGCGAGCGGGCAAGGGAAAGTGCGAGCGCGAGCGGGCAAGGGAGAGGCCGTGGTGCAAGTGCACCTTTGCAAGCACGAGAAGGCAAAAGGACGAGGTTGCAAGGGCAAGTGTGAAGGCGAGCTGGCGATGGTGAGTCGACGGGCCCCATTGCCTTCCTCCCCTCCCTTTCTATCTACTCTCTCTCTCTTTATCTCTCTGATGAAATGAATTTTTCTGAAATGGATTTGCAAGGGAGTTTTTATAATGCCCGAAGTTAAAAAGTTTTATAACATGATTGAAGGGGAGGGAGACAAATGGATCAAAACTCCAACTTCTTTCCTCCTATTTCGGGCCAACTCAAATTGCTCAGTCAAAGAGATAACTTTCCAATCAAATATTGGCCCACGTAATTATATAAGATATGGTTTGATGGATAATTTATGTTTTCTTTTATACATTAAAGAAAAAGAAAATGGGAATTGCCTGAATAAAAATGATAAACTATATGCATATATTCAAATGTTATTCTCTATATATAATAATGAATAAAATTAAATACCACAGTTAGATACGGCCATTGTTCCATTTCTGTTCAAACTTAGATAAGTTGGCATCAAATACTTTCATTCTTTCACAATTCTCATCTCCAATTGGTGAATGCATTTCGAGATCACACGAAATATTGAAATTATAAATTAAAACTTAATCTACAATAGGAAATAATTAAATTTAAGAAAAATTAAATCATAATTTAAAATAAAAACAATATTTTGTAAACAAATAATTACAAAATTGGACACCACTCATATTAATAGAGTATATTTGTTCTTTGAAATATATTACATTATAACTTTATGTTAACTATTATGAAAATTTTAATTAAATAAGCTTCTTATAGTATAGTAAAACAGCAAATTAAATTAAATATAATGTCATAATTGTTGCGTCCTTGAGTATTCAAGGCGGTAGAGAAAAATAAAGTTTAACGTCTTAGCTTTGTACGAAGATCCGGCGTGCATACAAATAAAAAGAGAGGGTGAAGTATTCACAAGAGACACCAAGATTTTAACGTGAAAACCATTGAAAAGGGGGAAAACCATAGGGCCTAGCCCAATTTGAATGAATCCACTATTGTTTGTAGACGATTACAATTGAGGTTCTTCCTTAGGGGGAAGACCTTGGCTTGATGTACATCATATGAAGTACATTACATGATGGGAATACAAAGAGTCATTGTTGACATATTCGCTTGGCCGGAAGGGCCATAGTTAGCGGGCGACGGAGATTGAAATGTCTGTAGTCGGTGGGCGACGTAGGTCAGAAGGACCTTAGTCAGTGGGTGACGGAGGTTATAAAGACCGTTGTGTGGCGACGGAGGTCGGAAGGACTGTAGTCGGTGGGAGACGTAGTCGGAAGGACCGTAGTCGACGGGCAAGGGAGGTCATAAAGATTGTTGTTTGACGACGGAGGTCAGAAGAATGACGTTAGGTAGAAGTCCAACAATAGACATAAGTCCAACGTTAGATAGAAGTGAGAGTGCGGACCATGGGGTTAGCTCGAGTGCAGGCCGCGGAGGTGAGGCAGGCAAGCATGGGTGCAAGGCTGCGAGCATAAGTGTGAAGCTGCGAGCGCAGGTGCGAGACTGCGAGTGAGAGCATTAGCTAGGCAAGCGTGTGTGGGACCGCTAGTACGAGACTGCGAGCGTGGGGGCAAGGGAAGGGAAAGAGAGACACAGTGGTGAGCGTAGGGCGAGGTTTCGATGTGGTGCGGGATGGGGACCTAGTTCAGTTTTGGGTGGTTTTTGGGTTTTTGGGTTGAGTCAAACCTGGCCCGAATTTGATAACCAATATGATAAAAGTTAACTTTATAATAAATCATGATCGATATGAAGTAGATTTATTAAACTCAACTATTGCGTGAGAACAAATTTTGCTATCATACGGATCATTTCAGGATTAAAATTTATGTTTTAATTAACATGATAGAACTATCTATACATTAAATAACATCATAATATAAATATCAAAATTTTACTTTTGTCCTTAGCCCTAAATTGTTCCAGAATTGAGATTTGCATCCATCCACGTTCTCCTAGACTTGTAGCATCTTCTCCGTCTTCATTTCTACTCTTCTGGAGCTTTCTCCTCGTTCCTTCAACCTCATGGATCTAAGGAACCCTTGTTGTGACCTCACCAATTCATCTGAGCTACCCAACTGTATAAGAAAATATGTATAAGCTGTCCTATTCATTCAATACATATTGCAAAAATACTCAACATGAAAAAAAAAATGGACAATACAAGGAGCATCGATAAAAGAAGAGAGATGCGACCTCTTTAAAAAAAAAACACTAGAATCAGTAAATTATTACAAGAAAAAAAACTAGTTGGCCGTTGATAAGCCTTTACTAAAAAGGAATGAAGAACTTAAAAGGAAAGATTATTCAAAGAATTTGAAGTCAATGAATTACGAAGCTATATTTTTATTAGATTTAAAAGAGAATTTGACTCTTGATATGACATAATAGAGAAAAATGATTTATATAGCCGACCCCATATAGTAGGATAAAAGCTTGGTTTTGTTTTTGTAGTATTTCATTTGCATTGAGGTTGCATGCTATGGGTATAAAATCTTTATATTACAAAAAATTTCATAAAGAGTTTGTTGAAAGAATAAATGTAAGTTGAGATGCAAGTCCGTTGTTTGCCCAATGACCAATCATAAATTTCGAGTTGCTTTAGAAGATACAACCACTGATAAAAACTTCCTATCAATGGAGAAATTAAAACGTGTGGAGTCCGGATACACTAGACTCCAATAAAAATGCGACATGTGTCCCTATACATAGGGTGTACAACTATACACACTATTCATAAATTACACAATTATGTACACAGTGTGTACAAACTTATATACATAATATACATACTATGTACAAAGACACATGACACCCTTTTATTGGAGTCCGGACGTAACTCTACATCTGGACTCTGCACGTAATAATTTCTACTACAATAACCCGTGGAAAAATTTGTCCTACTTATCACATGCTAGACTTGATACTACCTTTGTTGTTAGTATTGTGTTAATTTATTAGCAATCCTAAAGAATCATTTTCTTAGGGCAATAAATAAAGTTCTATAGTATTTGAAGGGAATCATGGGCGAAGGAATTTTATTAAAACAGGCAAGTATTTGTCTCTTAAAGTATAGAAATATGTAGATTGTGTGGGTTCTGTGCATCTGTATTGCATTGCTAAGGCCCTCTTTATTGCGTTGGCTGAAACTGTTATTGTTGATACTAATATTTCACGTGCTGTCACAGAAGGGATCAGATCTTAACTTAAGCAAAGTGATGAGCAAGCAAGTTGCACAAGTCTTCTAGCTTCGTCTTTTTTCCCACACGTCCTTGTTATTTCTGAATACAACTTCTATAAACATAAAAAAAGCAGAATAAATTGTTAAGTTCTCCATGACCAGTCGACCCCGAAGCCCCCTTGTTGAAATCTTCGATCGGAAGAGTCGAAGAGTCGGGTCGAGCGCCACTTCCATCAGCAGTTCGAATCATACGGCCAATCCCTTGCCTGCAACATCATTTCCAATGACTGGCGTCCGCCTCCATAGTGTCAGAGTTGGTTTTAGATCACACGTTTGCATACGGGTTTGTGGGTCATGTCAGGTCAACCTAGTGACCAGCACTGGTCAGGTCCGGGTTAGAATTCATGACCTGTTTGCATAATCGGGTTAGGTTAGGGTCAACCTGTTTTGACTCGGGTCAATTCGGGTTGGACCGGAATCTATCCTGTTTAACCATTTTGACACCTCATAAGAACCATTATATCATTATTTGGTTTATCAAGGTGTATGGGGAGAGCTATAGTAGTGGATTGAGCTGGCTAAATTTATAACCAAAAGGTTACAATATTCAATTAAATCCACTTATTGTAACGTATGAAGGCCTGAAAATTGACTTCAGGAATGTATACAGGAGAGTAGAGATGGGATGATAAGATTGACCTATATGATGAATGTGAAAGATTGCTTGATCAAAAGAGAAATGGCAAATTAAAATTAAAAGTAAAATTGATCATTTATGTTTTAGCTCCTATGAGTTTTACTGGTAAAATGGTTATGAAATTGTATTTTCCCACCACTGCCAGTCAAAGCAGTTCAGTGGACTTGGGTATGTTATGATTTATTAGCATTAAATCAGGCCCCTAATATTAGTTTTTAGTATTTTCTATAATCTTCTAGGGGAATTGGTAAGTATAAACACACATTGAGCCAGCTCAAGCTTAAATTAATTATTATATTCTCATGTATGTGAGGTGGCACCGTGTAATTGATTGATTGTAAACGGTCCACTCTCTCCTTCTCTATTTTAGCAATATGTCTGTAACATAGAGTATCAAGAAATACAACTCTACTCATTTTCCTTTATCTGTCTTAATCTCCTTTCTCTGTTCTTCTTGTTTCTGCCAAGAACCGCTGATTTTCACATGGTAACAAGAGCGGGTTAAAGCAAGACGATCTTGCGGTGCATTTTTTCCTCGATGTCCACTTCCTCCAACACATCTCGTACTTGCGAACATATCGATCCGATCATCGCCGAAGCTCCGTCCATCCCGTCGAATATGAAATTTGTTGTATTCAATCTCAAGCACATCGTTCCAACTCAACTCTCCACTGATAACTATGCTCTATGGAGATCCCAAATCCTCATGATCCTCCGAGCAAATGGGTTTGAGCAGTTTCTCGACTCCAATCTTCCTTCTCCGCCCCGTTTCTGGACTCAATTTGATGGTTCTCAAAACACCAACCACATCTATGCGCAATGGCTGTTAACAGACCAAAATCTTTCTGTAGCAATTTGCTCCACCATCTCACCAATGGTTCTTCCTTACATTATCAACTTGGACTGCACATCATTCCATTTGTTCTACACTTGAAACATGTTTTCAATCCGCAAACCATTCTAAAGTTATACAACTAAAGAACGAACTTCACAATGTAAGCTCTCAAAACGTCTACCATGACATAATACTTAACCAAAATCAAGTTCATAGTAGATAAGATTTCGGATGCTGGCTGCATAGTGGACATTGAAGATATCATTCTTTGCACTCTTAACAGCCTTCCTAGCACCTATCAATCTTTCAAAATCGCGATTCGAACAATGCAAAATCCTATCACTCTTGAAAATCTTTATTCCTTACTTATCAGTGAAGAGATTCATATCACCTCCGACAATGCTCGTCTTCCGACTCCTAGCAACTCAAACACTGCTCTATTCACATACCACAGTCGTGGATGTCGCAACAGGGGAAGATCTTCTCAATCTTTCCAATATAGCAATCGTTCCAATGCTCCACCCATTATCTTCCATATTTGTAATAAGAAGGGACACTCAGCCTCCATTTGCTGGAATAGGCTTAATACTCAATATGTTCCTCAACCTGTTCAACATCGCCCCACGCTATGGTTGCTAGCTTTGACAACTCCAGCTCCAACTGGTTTCTTGACTTGAGCGCATCTTCACACCTAACTAACTCTCTTGAAAATCTTTCCATTGCTACCCCCTACACAGGCTCTGACAGCATCACCATCGGCGACGGCCGATCTGTTAACATAGCTAATTCGGGGACTTGTTTGCTTCCTATACCTTCTCGTATGGTTAATCCATCTCAGATTCTTCGTTCTCCCTATTTAAATTACAATCTACTTTCCATTTCTAAATTAACTCAAGATAATAATATCTCTATTATCTTTGACTCTTCTGGCTTTACACTTAAGGATTCGAAGACTCAACAAATCCTGCTTCACCGCGCCTGTAAGAATGGTCTTTACCCTGTCAACATCTGCCTATCTCCCTAAAAAACTCAGGCGTTCTCAGCTTCACGTACTTCGGCTCATGCTTGGCATACTCGATTGGGACACCCACACAAAAGAATGCTTCATTTACTTAGCTTCCAGATATCCTCAGCTTCATATTACTTCAAATACCTATAGTTGTCACTATTGTAATAAATTGTAAAGACATAAAATGCCCTTTGATAATTCTGTACTTCGGAAACATTCTATTCTCGAATTAATTCACTCTGATGTTTGGGGCCCGATTCCTATTGTGTCCTGTACTGGTTTCTTATATTATGTCATTTTTGTTGATGAATTCTCTCGATTTACATGGATTTTTCCTTTACGAAATAAGTCTGAAGTTACTTCGACTTTCATTCAATTTAAAACTCAAATTGAGAACTACACGGGAACAAAAATTAAATCTATTCATATTGACGGTGGCACCGAGTATTTAAATTCCTCGCTATGTAGCAAATCTCATCAAATATTTTGCTCATACACACCGGAACAAAATGGCGCCACTGAGCGAAAACACCGCCATATTATAGAAACCACTAGATCTCTGCTAGATATTGCCTCGGTTCCTTATAAATATTGGCCAGATGCAGTCCTAACATCCATTTATCTTATTAACAGGCTCCCGTCATCCTCTACTAATCACATCTCTCCCATTGAGATTCTTCATCAACAACAACCTAACTACACTCAATTAAGAACCTTTGGATGTCAATGCTTTCCTCCTCCTCCCTCGCATATCCACCACAAATTCCAACCAAAGGCTACATCGTGTGTGTTCCTCAGATATTCGGATGTGCACAAAGGAAACAAATGTTTGAACCTGGAATCCCACAAAATTACCATGTCACATCACGTTAGCTTTGATGAAATTTCTTTTCGTTTGCCCAAATTCCTGCTTCTTCAGCTAAGCAGCAGACTATACACTCCAATCCATTTCTTCTAACTCCTACCACTATTCTGATACCTTGAAAATCATCCAGAGAAGCCTCCGTCTCCAATGCTATCACTAATCATGTTCCTACTCGGTCTAATGCACTTCCATCCGAACCCACTATTGCTTCCACTATCTCTCATCCTACTCAACCTCTATATGTTCCTGCTCACTCGATGGTTACTAGAAGCAGAATCGAATCCCTCAAACCTTGTATTCAGCTAGATCTTATACACAGTCAAGAATCTTCCAATCCCTTGCCTGATCCCACTACCTATATGGAAGTCGTCAAACATTTTGAATGGCGTCAAGCTATGGCGTCCGAATTCTTCGCCTTGTGACAACAAGGAACTTGGAGTCTTGTTCCTCCACCTTCTAACTCCACTGTGCTCGGATGTAAATGGACATATCGAACTAAGTATCACATTGATTGTTCAGTGGCCAAATACAAAGTGAGACTGGTTGCTCTTGGCAACCATCAGGAGTATGGCTTAGACTAAACCGAAACCTTTAGCCTGGTCGCAAAGCTTCCAATGATTCGTATTCTCCTCACTATCGCTTTATTTCACAATTGGACCGTTCATCAACTTGACGTCGCAAACGCTTTTCTCCATGGACCTCTCTCTGAAACCGTTCATATGTCGCAACCCAAAGGCTTCAAAGACTCTACTAATCCGAACTATGTGTGTCGACTACACAAAGCTATTTATGGTCTTCGACAAGCCCCTCGTCAATGGTACAACACTTCCACTACCTTCCTTATCTCCATCGGCTTCAGTCATAGCACCTATGATACTTCTCTCCTTACTTTGTGGAAAAATTCGGTTCAAATATTTATTCCCATCTATGTCGATGATATTCTCATTACCGGCAATAATCTCCAAACCTACATGTACTAAACTTTCATCTATTATTCCGTCCGATCCTGCGTTATATTGGAAACTCACCGCCTCGTTTCAATATTTGACACTAACTCGACCTGATATTTCTTATAGTGTAAACTTGATGTTTCAACATATGCACAACCCTCTTCCAGAACACAACTATTTGCATAAAAGGCTACTGCGATATGTCAATTTATTCAGACTTCGAATACGTTAGTTCAAATGAAAATAAATTAAGCACTCAAAATTGTGGTTAAAAACTTAATGAAACTATTTGATGGACGAAATAATATTTTAAAATAAAATGCATGATAATATATATTTCATGAGCTCATGATCGCTCAATTTTAATTTTATTAAACCATTGAGAGGTTTGAAGAAAATATTATGATCCAAGTGATAAATTCGGGTATGGATTTGCAAGGGATTTTTATATTGCCCCAAGTAAAAAAAAGCTTTATAACAAGTGTGAAGATTGATTTAAGGAGAGGGAGACAGATGGATCAATATTCCAACTTATTTCCTCTTATTTGGGGCCAACTCAAATTGCTCAATCAAAGGAGATAACTTTCCAATCAAATTTTGGCCCTTATTTATTTACCTGCTAACCATATTAATTAGATTAAAATGCAATTGTTTACTTTAACCACTTCTAGCTCCAATTTACGAGATCAACATGGTGGGGAGATGGTTAGATGCATAATTATATAAGGCATAATTCCACTTGTTGATAGATTTTCTCTCATGCTAACTCTTTAAGAATATGTGGCTCCTTTCGTTTGCTCTGCTAGGGTTTCCGCCGCCTCTCTGCTGCGATGAGGTTTGACGTTTTGAAGGTTGTTCTCCTCCTTAGATCACCAGGTTTTTTAGTAATTGTGTTTTTTACTCATGGCATCCGCTCGCCTTCGTGATCCCGGATTTCTAAGTGGGGCTGCTGCGTCTCTTTCGTTTAAGGATGCTTTATCTGGTATTTCTTCTTCCTTTCCTGAGTTAAGCGTTTCTTCTCATCGTGGTTTGCCAGCTTTGTTGATTTCTAAGGAAGAGGTTCGGTTGCTTGCTGCACCCTTTGAATTTTCTTTGGTTGGCTGATTTCTGGTTAGGCGACCTTCTGTCGATGTCATTCGTAACTTCTGCTTTAATTTAAAGCTGTTAGGGGCATTTTCGGTCATTTTTCTTAATCACAGGAATGTTTTGATTAAACTAGTGAACGACTTTGATTATTGCCGTATTTTTTTACATAGATCTTATTTTGTTCAAAATTATTATATGAAAGTGGTGAAATGGTCTCCCAATTTGGATGTTGAGGTGGATTCTCCTATTGTGCCTATCTGGGTGTCATTCCCCCTTCTTAGGCCTCATCTCTTTTCTCCTAGGATCCTTTTCAGTTTAGGTTCTCTATTTGGTCGCCCTCTCAAGTCGGATATGGCGACTGCGTCGGGTTTCCGTCCGTCCATGGCTCGTATTCTGGTTGAATTGGATGTTACAAAGAAATATCCTGATAAAATTTGGGTTGGTTCTGTGTAAACGGGTTATGTTTAAACTATTACATTTGATGATATTCCTCTTTTCTGCATGCATTGTCATTCCTTAGGTCATTCTAAGGATTTCTGCCCTATTTTACACCCTACTGCTAAACTTGTGGTTGCCCCGTGTGGGAAGTTGAATGTGCCTGTTGATATCTCTAAGGAGGATAATGTTGTGTTGGATGTTGTTGCTACTGTGTTGTCTCAAAATTCCTTACCATTTGTTCCCCCTGTTTTGGATTTGGGCCCTTTCGTGCCTAATAGTTCTGCAGTTTTGCCTCCTCTGGCTTCAGGTTCTATGCAGGTTAATGAGATTTTGTTGCCTGTTGAGTTGGTTGCTCCATCCTCTAGTGTGGTGGTCCTTGTTGTACATGATGAGTTTTTGACTGAGCCTCCTAATACTCCAGCTATTTTGCCTCTGGCTGTGGATAATTGTTCGAATGTTGGGGTTGTTTCGCCCCCCTTTATTACTTCTGCTGGTGTTAATGTTACCAATGATGTGGATATTTACATTGTTGTGGCTATGGTTGATGTTTCGGCAACTCCTTCACCTGGTGTCGAAGCATCGTGTTTACCTATTGTGACTGTGGGTAATATTGCTGAGTGTGTGCGAGTGATTAATTTGAATGAAAATTCGGAGTGCTCTAACATTTTAGTAGATGTTTCTGTTAATTTGGTCGATACGCATACTATGGTCAATCGTTTGGGAGCTAATTCTGGATTTGATATCAGGAATCATATGGATTGGCTGAATGGATCGTCTCAATTTGAATATGAATCCAATTTTTCGGATTTTGGTTTGCCTTCTACGGATATTTGCGGTGGATCTGATCCTGGAAACGACTTTACTTTGGTTCGTGATAGGCCTGTTTTCTCAGTTGCCTCCCGTGAGAGATTTTGTGGGAGGGGATGGAGGAGAAGATAAATTTTCTGTTTGCTGTATTTCTCACTTTGTTTTGGTGGGTTGATTTTTTTTTGGAAAATTGGTTGATTTGGTGGTTCGCTGGTTTATAGGGCAATGATGTGGCTGGGGCTCGTATCCCTATTATCTTGCTGGTGGCAACCATTGGTGAATTTCTTAGAGTTGGTTGGCTTTTGGGCGATGCTTTCTCCTTTTGGATGGTCCGTGTGAGGCTTCTGGGATGCTGGGAGTCTCGGCCGTTTGCTGAGCCCTATTTTATTTGTATTTTGCCTTATTTCCTTTATTTTTTGTTCTTTTGCTGTGTAACCGCTTTTGATTTTCTTAATATAATTATTTTTATTATATATATATATATATATATATATATATATATATATATATATATATATATATATATATATAAAAGCATGGTTAGATGGATAATTTTCAAAAAATATTTTTTATATTATTTCTATTATATATTAAAGGGAAAGAAAACGGAAATTGTCTCAATAAAAATGATCAACTATATGCATTTATGCAAATGCTATTTTATTTATTTAATTAATACTTAATAATCTCTATCTATAATAATATCATCTAAATTTTAAACTATATGACATAGTTTTGACTAAAAATTTTAGTTTTATTAAATTTCAATAGTTTGATGCATAAACTAATTAATTCTATGATAAATTTAAAATTTAAGGCATTGCTTTTACGAATAGGTTTAAAAATTGAAGTTAACATTATCATTCAGTTTAAATTATGAGTTTGATTGTAGTTATTAAGCAAACAAATATTCTGAGAGCTTACTGTATAGATATTTCATTAACGGAGAGTTTGGATCATCCTTAGCAGGATCGTCTTAAAAAATATTGAATAGCCAATATAAAATATTAATAACCATAATCCAAGTAATTGAATCGAAGCTTGAATTCAAATAAAATTACATTAACATGTCAATCCAAATTAAAAAAAAAATAAAAAATCAAACTAAATGTAAAGAATATCAAATTAAATAAACAAAAATTAAATTGATCCAGTCATATTAAAATCACCAACCATAATAGAATAATAAATTACACAAGTATCAGAAAAATCACTAAAAATATTAGAAATTTTTTTAAAAAAATCTTAAATAAATTTTTATAAAACTTATAAAATCTTAATGAACAATTAAATAAATAAATAATTCAATTAGCATCTCTTTTTCACTGCAAAATGAAACAAATTTCTTAATTGATCAAAAAATTTGAAAATTAATTAAAATTTCAAGAAAAGATAGAAAAATATGAAATGAATTCCTTTGAATTCATAAAATTATTAAGAATAATAGTTTATCTCAAGCGAGGCAATTTTAAGTCAAAAATAAAATCCCCCTATATAGGCTTCTAAAGGGACCAAATAAAAATAATGCAAAATATTGAAATTTCATTGTCGACTACAACTAATCCGACCGTCGTTGATCTACTATTATCCTTTGACCTCGGATGCTTGACCTTGACCCTTCACTACTCTCCCAATTGTGGAGTACATCCCCCTTCTAACCTTCGTAGCCCAACAACTATAGTCGTCCAAACCCTCAATCACCTGAATACGATACTTCTGACCTTCATTAATGATTGAGTATTATTCTTTAATCTTTGTCGCACAACTACATTCCTTCTAACATATATCACCCATCGATTACCATACTTCTGACAACTATTGACCCACTACAATCCTTCGACCTCAATTGCTTGACCACGGTTCTTTAAATCTTCATCACCTATCTACTACAATCCTTCTAACATTTGTCACCTGCGACCTATTATAATTTGACCTTAATCGCTAGACTAAATTCTTTCCAACCTCCGTCACCCACCGACACTATGGTCCTTTTCACCTCCGTCCTATGATTTGAGCTAATTTTTAGTTTTGTGTCAAGAATCTAAGTCATTATCCCTGAAGTTAAAGCAATGAGTAGATATAAGTGATGGCAAGAAGGACATGATGATAGTTGAGGAGAGATCAAACTAAGATATTGTTGAAGTGATTAAGACTTCAATTGTTATGATCGCTATAATTCTAATAACCAAAATCAAGTGGATTAGAAATGATTTAGAAAAGAATAAATAATATGAGTTTTTTGTTAATGGCAAAAGGGGAAGTTAATAGAAGTCATTATTTAAACCCCCAATAATTTAGATAATGGCAACCAACTCAAAACTAAGACCATATATAACTTCATTTCTGTTCAAACTTAGCTAAGTGAATACAAAGTTTCACTTCCAAACAACTAATGTTGAAGCATGAATTTTAAGATCACTATCGATGTCAAAATTGACTCCTAATGTCACCGCCAAAATCAAAGCCTATCATCAACACCAACACGATGGCTACCATCATCACCAATGCCAACTCTCATCATTGCTAATAAGGTCGATGCCCTGATGAAGCTAAACAATGTTAATGCCGCCCTCCCCTTAACACCAACTTTATTGACTAAAAACTCCACAAATGCCAATGACATTAATAAGACCTACGATTTATATTGCCAATAAGATTATATCGAGTGGCTTATACTAAATAACCATTAGTGAATGTTGCTTTTGGTCCTTTGGATGATAAAACCAAACATACAACTAGTAACTGCTCGGTAAGCTGAGGTAATAGAAGTAGCAAAGTGCCTTCTTCAATTCCATTATTAAACGCAGTAACAAAGTGGCTAAAATCACATGAAAAGAAGACCTTTTAACAAAGAAAGAATGAAAACAACAAAAATGACTTATTAATTTAGATAGAAAACATGAAATCAAAGAAGAAGTCTACTTCGGTAAATTCAACACAGTGAAGAAGAAATTTTAGAGCATGAATAATATTCTAATTAATTTGCCCATACTCAATATATTACAACATATTATTACACCGCTATCTAAAGAGGGATTCTAATCCACCGCTGCTTGTCCGGGTGGTGAATAGCTGGTTGGGCAAAGCCTAGGTCTCTGGTTCGAATCTTTTGGCAAGCAGAGAAAGCCTTAAGTGTTGGCACGTATAAATTGATGTGGGTTGCATGCTAAGTTGACCGTGATTTTTACTGGCCTAAGGATAGTGCTTCCTCATCACAAAAAAAAAGTACCCACCGTTGCTTGTCCGGGTGGTGAAGAGCCGGCTTGTCAAAGCCTAGGTCCCTGGTTCGCATCCCTTGGCAAGCAGAGAAAGCCTTAAGTGTTGGCCCGTGTAAATTATTGTGGGTTGCATGCTAAGTCGACCGGGGTTTTCACTGGCCTAAGGACAGTACTTCCTCATCACAAAAAAAAAAAAAAAAAGGAATTCTAGTTTGACAAAGCACAATAGAAATTTGATCAAATTAAAAAAAAAAAAAATCCTCTTATACCGAAGGAAATATGATCAAAATTGTAGATAGAAGAGAAACCTACATATCGTGCATAAAAAAAAAAAAAGGTGTATAAGTATTAATTATTTAATTTATCACATGGGTTTAAGAAAATGATATTTTTAGTACCAAATAGGTTTTATTTAATGACCTCAAAAATCTATTTTAAGACACTAATTAAAAATACCATAATATTATTGCAGCAAAACAATTTTTTTTTTTGTGGTGACCAATGATGAAACCCTAAACCATCGCCACAAATGTTAACACCCACAGTAGGTATATTTCGCCTTTTGACACACAGCACCTTAGAAAATTGATCAAAACAAATTTAATAATTATTTTACAACGATTTAATTTTAAAATGGAAGGAGGGAATGTACCAACCATCTGTAGCGTTATGGATCCCATTCCAATTGCTCTTCAAAGGCCACATGTGCTATTAAATCCAAAAGGCGACCATGCTGATGCTGCAAACCAAATGAGCCCAAAGATCCTCAGGAAATATATAAGAAATGATCTGAGATATGATTTTACGAATTTATGATATAATTAAAATTTTAATGTGTTAGCACAAAAATAGAGATGGAGATAGAGAGACTGAAAGAAAGTTTAATTGACAGAACTATATTTTGAGTTGGAATGATACATTGCACGTATGACGTACCTTATCTTCATAGGTGAAACCATGCCATTGGCACCACTCTTCCATCATTGGACAGTTAATTACATATGCCATATCTTTTTTACATGAAAGACTTGTATGAGAATGGTGGTTGCATTCATCTTGATGATGGTGGAGCAGGTAGCAATGACATAATTTTAAATTTTTAAGAGTACCAAGAAGATTATTCAAGCCTTTCACTGATTTGAGAAGACGACAATTAGTTATTATCACTTTCTGAAGTCCTAAAAGAGGTCCGAAGCTATCATGAAGAGCCATATATTCAAGTTCGTCGCAGGATTGCACCTCAAATTCCACAAGATTTGATGGGAGGGTTGATATTAGCTCAAGATTTTGGCAGTGAAATATACGTAAATGTTTAAGGCTTGAGAAATATCCATTCTTCACAGTTGGCCAATCTTTCCATTCATGCATACCTTTATTTTTCAAATATTCAAAAGAATGAAAGTCCACATGTACATCTGTAGAATAATTCTCATGACCATTAGGAGGGACATTATGATACCAAAAATCTTGCCCCATTCTCCATATCCCCTCAATATTGGTTATTTCAAGTGATCTAAGAGATGGTAAACCGGATAGAGGGAAGAACCTCCATTCTTCGTTGTTATTGAAATCTATCAATCTTACTTTCGCCAAATTGGAAAAGTGAGGATTTCCAAACCAAGTTGGGAAGTTGTTACCACTATAGCCATGTATGGTCAACTCTTCAAGGTTGGTGTGGGGTTGGAGGTTATCAAGAATAGCTTTTTCTCGCTTGTTGCATTCATCATCTACCTTATTATTTCTCCAGGATAGTGTTAAGCTCTTGATGTGAGGCTTGCTATGCAAATTTGCACTCTTCGCATCTTCAGGACTAACCACATTCTGAAGCCCATAAATATTTAGACTTCCTCGCACATTTATCAAAGGTTTCAGCCATCCAATGCAAGAATGTTGGCCATCTCTTCTTGAGTAATAGTGAGGTAGATTCAAATGACTTTTTAAGTTCTCCATATCATAAGAAATGACATCCGTATGAAAGAAATCAATAATCAAAGTTAAGAGATTTTGAAGTTGGCCGATTGATTTTGGTAACATTTCTATATCATGACAATGTATCACCAGGTGACGTAGGTTGATGAGTTTTTCAATTGCACTAGGTAGCATATTTAAATAAAATGATCCGAGTTGTAGTGTTTGCAACTTATAAAGACTGCATAATGAGTACTCTGCTAGTTGGATTGTTCGTGCATGAATAAAGAGGTAACGAAGCTGCCTCAAGTTACCTATCAAATCTGTAAATTGAATATTGCATTCAAATTCAGGTGCATCAAATACCAAAACACGCAAGCATCCCAAACTAGATAATGACTCCTTAATAAATGTACATGGATAAAGCTTGATGGAAGAAGAATAAGGAAATGGTCCAACATTATAAAATGTTCTTATAGCCCCAAACAAAAGAGCACGATCTACCATAACATGCTGTATAAAAATATGCTTTGCTTTTTCATTGATGTTCTTAATTTCATCAAAATTTAACAAAGAACATGTCTCATTTCTAGTTATAGATCTTGCTAAATCATGCACCATATCATGCAAAGTGAACAACTTATCATATTTTGTGCATTGAAAGAAAAATCTTCTCACCAAGTCTTCAAAGAATTCAAATGCAATATCTTCCAATAATCTTTTTGTTCCCATATGTTGAATGTAACCTTGCGCTATCCACATTCTTGTCAATTCTACTTGTGTAAAATAGTGACCCTTTGGGAACAAAGATGCATAAAGAAAGCATGGTTTAAGATACGTTGGTAAGTGATTGTAGCTTATCCTTAGTGCTGGTAAAATAAGATCTTTGGCCCTCTCCAACTCCCACAGATTATTGCATAACACATCCATCCACACCTGCTCCCTAACTTCGTATCGTAGAAATCCTCCAATCACTTTTAAAGCCAAAGGCAATCTACCACATTTCTTAGTAATTCCTCTCCCAATTTGTTCAAAATTTTGCTGTTGATCAAGTTTCCAACCACAAAAAGCATATCTTTGGAACAATAGCCATGATTTCTCTTCATCCAAGCATCCAAGCTCAAATGGAGGAACCGTTTGCATGATACAAGCAACTGACATGGAACGAGTGGTTACGATAATCTTTCCAATTCCATTACCAGAAAAGGGGGCTCGTAAGGCTTCCCACATATGTGGTTTCTCATTCCAGATATCATCAAGAATAAGTAGAAATCTTTTCTCTGATAGAGCCTCATTGAGCATGGATTGAAGATCATTCAAGTTATTATTATCATTGTATCTTGATGAACCCACAATAGATTTTGTAATTTCTTTGGTTATTCTCAGAACATCAAATTCTTCGGAGACATAGACCCATATCTTTGGGCTAAAATGTTGGCATACCGCGGGATCATTGTATATAAGTTGAGCCAGTGTCGTCTTTCCAACACCCCCCATGCCAACAATGGGAATTATGGAGTTCTCCCTGTCAGAATGAGACATTAATAATTCAATTATCTTTCTCTTTTCATCTTCCCTTCCAAAAACATTAGAGTCATCCACAAGAGCACTACTCGATGGCCTCTTCAGAATATCATCTAAGCAAGGTCTCTTGGGTGCATCCTCAGTTGTAAGAGCAAGTGCTTTTCTATCATTTGCAATCTCATCAAATTTCCTTATGATGTCAATGATCCTCATGGCCATATCGCAAGAAATGGGAATTTTTATTGAATTGTTGGAAGATAGGGATAGCTGTCATAGTTGCAATGCATGATTAATACCAACCACTTAGTTTCTAATAATTTGGATTTTGGTAGAATTTTGAACTAAAAGACATACCTGGCAGCCATAAATATCATCATTATCATCTGCTTGTTTCATCTTTAGAGAAGTCTTTGTTTCTACTGTTGTTGTCATTTCTTCCACTTGTGTTTTGATTACTTGATAATCATATTGATCTAAGATGTCTTCGACATCATAAGAAACTTCTCTAAGCTCGTAGAGCCAGTGCTGGATTTGCTTGTCACGGACCTCTCTCTCCTCTGCATCATGAAGCAATGCCTGAATTCTTCGCAGCATCCTCGATAATCGACTCAAATCCTTCATTAATCTTTCATGGATTGAATTTGCTTCAGCAATTGTTGCATCTTTTCCTACTATGGATGAGGAGGATGAAGCCAGTGAAGAAGAAGGAAGCATAAAATGAGATAATCTTTTCAACGAAGATAATACATTGGAGATGATAGAAGAACTGGTTCCTGCCATTTCCAAAACCTTTGCTCAGGAAACGATGAAGCTTCAATGTGTGTTGAAGATAATTCAAAGAAGTGGAAATAATATGAGTTTTGAGTGGTTAGCATGAGCCAAGTCAATTCAGAGGTCTTTCGTTAGACCTCCAATAATGTAGATAATGAAGCAATTTAAAAATTGTATAATATTATAAAACAAAAAAGTTACTTCAACTTGCGCATATTGCATAGAACATCCAAATCAAAGTTTAGTGGTAGGAAAATGAAATATTGCTTTGAAATTTTCACCAATATAACCAATTGGCATCCAATAACTTTAATGGTTAGTGGCGAATAATTAAAGAAAGAACACAATAAATGGCTTTAGTTTCTTCCACCCACATGCATTAGTGATACAACCTGTACATAGACAATTATAGAGCATGTTGCGTGGAACATGCAGATGAATGTAATTTGTAGAAAGTAGGGTGACGGAATCTTTGCTTTTATACTTTTTGTGTGTCATGACAAGATGATGTTAGTTTAAGGTTATTACATTATTCATCAAAACATTATGTACCTTGG
This sequence comes from Dendrobium officinale, assembly GCA_019514585.1. Lineage (NCBI taxonomy): Eukaryota > Viridiplantae > Streptophyta > Magnoliopsida > Asparagales > Orchidaceae > Dendrobium > Dendrobium officinale. The sequence continues at coordinate 70,720,677 of CM033687.1, read as the reverse complement.
CCGGATCTTCTTCATCACTAGGGGTGTCAATTTTGGGTCATGGGTCGAGTTCGGGTTGGACCCGGAACTGACCCAGGTTCAAACGTGTAGACCCTTACCCGACCCGGATAGGTAAACGGGTCAGAAATGCGAACCCGGACCCGACCAGCGGGTTGCCGGGTTGACCCGACTCGGGAAGGATTGTGCGCGAGGGGCAGGTTCGCGCCGGGTAGGTTCGCGCGGGGCGAGCGGTGCACGAAGTGCGCGCAGGGCGAGGTCACGGGCGAGCGACACGGGCAACAGCGCGGGCGTGCGGGCAGCGGGCAGCGGGCGGGCAGGTCCGCGGGCAGGGCTTCAAACGGGCTTCTGGGTTGACCCGATAACCCGCCAGGTCAACCCGAACCCGACCCGTTTTTTAAACGGGTCGAATATGGGAACCCGAACCCGACCTGTTTTCACAACCCGAAAATTCCGAGTCGAGTTTTCGTGTCGTGTCAAATATTGACACCCTATTCATCACAAACAAGCTTTGAATAGGCTTCAATGAATGCTCAATACACCTTTTGATCAAGCACATAATAAGTTTTAAATAAACGTCAAGGCTGCTGCTAGCTAAGCAAATATTAAGCATTTAAAAATATATTTAAGAAATATATTTTTGAATAAAAGAGAAGAATTGGCCTAATTTAATTCAATTGTGATAGACTACTTTTATAGTTTAAATTTAAATAATTGAGTGGCTTTAATGAAAATAAATGTAACTATACATATACAATTTTAAAATAATAATAATAAAAACAATAAAATAATAATAATAATAATAATAAGTATAATATATACATAATATTTCTTGATTTTATATGTTTATGAATGGGTAAAATGTATATGCTGAATACATATCACCATTAATAGTATTTGAAAGTTATTAAAAACAAAATAAAATTTATATTAAAAAAGTCAAAATAGATAAAAAGTCTTTTCTCCGTATTCACTCAACTTGATACATAAAAAATTAATAAAAGTTTTTTAAAACTACAAAAATATATAATAGTATTTGATTATTATTTGTTAGATTACATATATACACATTAATTTCAATTGAATCGAAGGAAAATTTAAATTAAGTTAAAAATCAATGAATTAAATGAATAATAATCAAATATAATAAATAAATTTAAAACATGATTAAATAAAATAAAAAACCTAACCAATTTAATTCAATAACATTAAAAAATAATATGAAAATTAAATTGATTATTAAATTAAATGAATCTAAGTAAAACATACACATTAAAATTGAATAAAATTAAAAATAAAGCTTAACACCATTAAATTAATGAATTAAAGCTAAATTGAATAATAGTTAATTACTGATTTGCCTAGACATTAGAAAAATTCACTAAAAATTCAAAAAATATTAAACAAAAATCTCAAATAAGCTTTCATAAATAAATAGAAAAAAGTCATAACAAAGTATAAACTAAATAAATAATTCAATTTACTCCGCATTTCGAGCTCCAAATTAAATAAACTATCTAATTAATCTAGAATTTAGAAAAATTATTATAAAGTCAAGAAAAATTAGAAAAATATGAAATAAATCTATGTGAACTCGTAAAATCATAAAAAGTAACAGACTATATCTAGTGAAATAATATTAGGTCACAAATGAAAATTTCTTTCTTTTATTTTATTAAAACCCATCAATTACGGGTCTATGTGTTAGATTATCAGAAGAGTTCTAAGTCCTTAAAGGAATCAAATATTTTCTAAGTCTCAAAGAGCTATAAAAAAGTTCAAAAAGAAATCTAATAAGCCAATCATCCCAACTATAATACAAGATAAAATGCTGAGAAAAAAAAATACGGTGGGCAAGAACCCAAGCCCAAAAAATGAAGATGTTCAATCTCTAGAGCCAAAGCTTGATATACATGAAGATTGACCAAGATGAAGAAGCAACATCCTGCAAAATAATTGTCAAAAAAGAAATAGCCTAAACAAGGAATAAAATAACATAGAGGAGCAATCCTTATAGACACCAAAAGACCAAAGCAGTGAAGATATGAGTTTAGCCTGCAAAAGAAAGAGCTCAATAAACTATAGAGTTAATCATTCAACAACAATATTTAAGACCAAAAAATAGACTAGGACACCTGAATGATCAAACTAGGAGAAGGAACAACAACAAAAGGGAGGAATCCAACCAAGTTCTCACCAATAGCCAAGAGAGCAACAATCATCCAACAATAACCACAGTCACAACATGACAACAAATAGAACTAATAGAATCAGCCACTAGCTTGAGGAACAGAGGACCACACAACAAACAACCCAACAAGAGAAACCACTAACCTACAATAGACCATAGCCAGAGCAAGCTAATTCTAAAAATCAACAGGAAAAACTCAACAAAAGAAGACTCAAAAAATATATACGGAAGATAGAGAAACGACACCAACTAGATAAACCACCAGTTATTCTCATCTTCAAGAAGGAGAGGTAGAAATAACCAAAAGAACCAATTGCAACAAACACAATTGAGTTCTAGAACTACAATGCAAAATCAATGCAATATCTCGACCAAGGCTACGAAATAGGACCCATGCTCACCAAGCTAAAAAGCCTAATATGAAGAAATTTTTGGGATATAAGAGACACCAGTAATTTAGAATCTGATGCTATCCAAATGTTCCACTACTAATTATTAGCACAAATCTGAAGAGCATGTTGAAGACCCATGATGAAAGAACATATGGGAAGTTGGGAAGCAAAAAAGGAAGAATAAAACCCCCTTTGGAATGAAATAAATTTATTTGAAAATTATGAAAATTGTGAAGTAGAGCATTTTGACACTGATCTGGTGAGAATTGCGGCACGAGGCCATGAACAATATTTATATAGATTTATAAATATCCCTACCTCACCAAACTAAGTCCCTCACTTAGTTGTTTGGCTATGAAGAAATTAAAAGAGGGGAAGAAGTGAGAGGAGAGAGAGGTATTTGGATTCGACCCAAACCCAAAGACACGTTTATACCCAGGTCGGGTTTGGGTTGACACGTTTATGCTCAAGTCAACTCGGGTTCGAGGAAAACCCTGACCCATTAACCCGTTTGGACAGCCCTAAGTTTATTCACCTTCGAGTTAAATCTTGGATATAAGTGTTTTATTTCAAATTTGACAAACTAACTGAAGTTAATCCACAGGGTCATGTGGATTTCAATTTTAAGTTTAGCAAATGTGCCTTCTTTTCTTATAATGAAACTTAAAATTAAAATCATGCCTAGAGTGCAATTTCATTAAGTAATTACAGTGCATCTACATAAGCCTTAGCTCTTTTGAAAGTAATAGTCTTGTAACTTTTTGACTTAACCTTAAGTTGGAATCACTTTAATCCCAAACTTAAGTTAGTTTTCCTTTTACTTAGTAAATAAAGTACTCATTTTTAGTTGTTGCTTTAAATCAAGCAAGGATCTATATTTAATTATAATATCAACTTTGTAGCATTTTCATTTTTATGGATTTTTAGTTATATAAATATAAATATAAATATAAATATATATATATATATATATATATATATATATATATATATATATATATATATATATATATATATATATATTATATATATATATATATATATATATATATATATATATATATATATATATAAAACAGATGCTTATAGAATTTTTTAACATAGAAATTATATTTTAAATCAAATTGGCAAATACTTTTTTTTTTAACAAAAACATTTTATTGATAAATAAAGGGTTACAACAGAGATAGGCAAACATCTAATAAAATGCAGAAATGCAATGAAAGAAGGAAACTGAAAGTAGATAAATGGTAGTTGGGCTCAGTAGTTGACCGAGACATCCAGTGCCCCACCAACATGCACGGGCCATCCAGTAAGGTGATAAAGGGTCCAGTCAACGATACGCATCGAAAAGCACCAAAGGTTGCCGCAAGCAAAAGACAGGGCACTCGTCCCGACCACATCATAGCCCCCAAAAAAATCTATGAGGCACCGAAACCCAAAATCGGAATACCAAACAGATTAACCAACAAAACAACAAATCATTAACGCCTACGACGACCCCTTGCCACGGCCCCTTCCGCGGCCCCTAGCACGTGAAACCTTCGAACAACCAACATTAGCAGGAACCAATGAGAAATCATTTCCTGGGTCAGAACCCCCACAAAAATCCGAAGATATGAAATCAAAATCCGAATGGTCAGAAACAAATTCACCGTTAGAAGAGTCATTTAACCAATTTATTTGATCCGATCTATCACAACTCAGAGAGTTCACCAGATTTATCGTAGCAGCCGCATGCACCGGAACATTCACGAACTGATTTGAGCTTTTAGATACTTCAGTTAAATTCTCCACCGGCACAACATTATTAACATCAACAACAGGTAAATCTAAATCAGCAGAACAACCAACAGGCCCAACCGGAACACACCGAGGGCTCGAAACATCAACATCACTCAAATCAGGTAAAGCATCAGCCCCCATCCCGATAGTAACATCCAACAAAACAGGGGAAATCGTGGTAACAGGCAAAGGCAAAACCTCCACCCCAACACTAGGTTTCAAACAAATCTGGTCCGTTTCCATAATATCAGGAATGAGATGATTAGAAGGAAGATTCAGGGATGGAGATAAAACAGGTTCAAGAGGGTTAAGATTTTGCTGTATCCCGGCATCCACCGGAGGAGTAACCGAAATCAAAGGTGTTCTTAAATGAGGGACTTGTTTAGAGCATTCCGATTTTTTGTGACCAACAACTTTGCACTGCTGACAAAAACTAGGAACATCTTCAAAAATTACCTTTTGAATATACCCACACTTCTCCGGCCCTAACCACATCGAATCCGGGTGAGATTTTGAGATATCAATTTCAACCAACAAACGAGCTACCGAGGGACGCGAACCCACCGCCGTCGCATTATCTGTTTGAATCGGCCGCCCAAAAATTGATCCCAAACCAAATCAAATTGGCAAATACTTGATTTGTAATATTTAATTACTATAAATAAAACATTATTTAGATCCAAGAACTAATATGAATTTGAATATTAATTCTTTAAATTACTCCAAACATAATTTTTTCATTGATTCGTAAAAAAAGAATAATTAATATTTATTTAGTTCTCCAACCCATTCAATTCTAATTTGAGTCAAATGTTTATGATAAATGATAATAGGACTACTGATACTACAAATAATCAAAATATTTCATCTCATATAAATGGCCACATTGTTCCTTAGCTTCTGTTATTGATCCTGCAATTTTTTATTTTTTATTTTCATTAATCCCTTAAGAATGCGGAAATTTTCTAAATAAAATAATCTTTGAAAATTGAAGAAATAATCAAAATAAGTAAATTGCATTTTCATTTTTAAGCCGCATCAAGACCAACTAGTTGTCATTTGAGAAGTAGATGCGATAGGTTTCGAACAATACTAACAGTTGAATGGAGAAATTAAAAGAGAATGATGATTGTATACTATCTTTATCAGATTATGAGAGGATTCAAATACATTGTGATAGTGATTTTTTTTTTTTTTTTTTTGAAAGATGCAATTGCAATATTACTAAAAAGCTACCGAAGGAACCAATACAATCACATTCCTCCTTTAACATATAAAGAAAAGGAGGAGGAATATTATTCACTAATATCATCCAAAAAAAAAAAAAAAACTAGAAAGAGCAAAGTTAGCATATAAATAAACTAATTATTTTAATTCCTATAAACACAATTAAAAATAACATGATTAAAATCTTTAAGAAAAGCAAGCTCTTCCATCCAACGACTGGCCTTAGTAGCATCCATCTTTCACATCACTCCTTGAAGAAATTTAATGACATTAGAATTATCCCCTTCTATGATTATACATTTGTATTGCAACATCCATTTTTGCATCATAGAGCTGAAAGAGTGACTAGCAAATAGCTCCAACCGAGAGACATCCCAATATACACAGCTTACTCCAAATGCTAATAAAAATCTCCCCTTGTGATCTCAAAAAGTAAAGAAGCATCAACATTAACTTTGATCCAATCAGGAGGAGGAGAGTGCCAACGATTTTTCAACAGTCGATTCGACCGATTAAAACCCAGTGGCCCAATTTTTATATGCCAAACCCAACAGCAGATGAAATTGAGGCATAACTAACCGAATTGAATGCAATTACCACACTGCTATCCTCGTCACCACCATGCACATATTTACTTCTAGATTTTCAAGATAAATAAACAGCAAAACAATATAAATTAATCAGAAAAGCATTCTTAGAAGCAAAGCATAATTCCAACCAGCTGCAACATTCAGCAAATGAATCAAAAATAGGAATAAGAAAGCACCAGTTATTTAGACATTGAATCACTTGAATTTACTTTGAGCATTTCACCGCCACATGTTCGTGGTCCTCCACAACAATGCAACCTCCAGTATATGAATTAACATCTTGTAATCTTCTATACTTCAGAAATTGAAATATAAGAATAGCATTACAAAACATACGCCACCAGAGTACCTCCACCCGAGGATTCAACATTACCTTCTTGGTCCATTTCCAATAGTGATTATCAATCTGATGATGCACTGTAGCTTCAAATGCCATAGAAGAAACTGTTCTCCCCTAATTTTGATGAATAAATTCCTGTTGATCCTTAGCCAATTCAGGAATAATCTAAATTTGACAAATTAGAATAATCAATTCTTCATCTAAGTAATTCCGAAGTTCGTCCTTATCCCATATTCCATCCATTATGAACTTATCCATAATAATATTACTATTATCCATAATTGCAACAAACATTGGCCATATGTCAAAGTACTTATCCAACACCCAAACATCATTGTAAACATCACTAGAGTCACCTTTGTAAGCCCCATGAAATTTTAAATAATGAAATTTTAAATAAAAACAAACAAGACATGTATCTTTTGATGGAAAATCATGCAATTTTTTTCAAATACTTGGAATTGGAAGGATGGGACAACTTACAATATGAGGAATTTAATTACGCTTAGTTTAATGTAATTATACATCGAGTTATTATCAATAAGGACTTGAACACTTGAATGGTTAAGGGAACCAGTGATATGGAATATGCTAGCTAGCTTGGATTGGATGCAGAAGAGGCAATACTCGTTATTGTTTTTCATTACATTATTCGTATACACAGGTACTTATACTAAAGATAAGCAAAATTCATCTTTCTTTCTTATGGTTTTAAAAATTATGGAAAACTAAGTGAAAAATTAAATGACAGATGAAACTAAAGTATGAAAAATATGTCAAAACATGTAAAGTGTTGATTAATGTCAATTATTGAAACATTTTCTTTTTTACTCAAATTCTTTCATATCATTAGATGATAAATAAAACAGTTGTAAAAAAAACGTTCTTCTCTTACACACCATACATGTAACAAAATGAAAGCACACAAACGTATATAAATTCAGATACAAATATCTAAATAAAAAACATGCAACAAATAACAAATTCAGATCAAATTCCAATACTGAGATCTCCTGTGAATAATGACGATGGAAAGCACAACCATAATAAAATAGATGGAAGCGGCCATTGTTGAGATAACATTATTGGAGGCGATAGCAATACCGTAAAAAGTTATTGTCAAGTTGCAGAATTTGTTCCAGCCGTAGTGAGTTACCTTTTTCAGTCACCTTTACTGCGGCATTTGTTGTGGAGATGACGGTCACTGCTATCGATCAGATCTACAGCAACTATTTGAAGATGAAGTCGGGTGCCATATTTTTTTTATGGAGGAGAGGACTGTCACTACCGCGGAGTATACGAACACTAACATGTTGGAAAAGATGAAGTACCTGTGTTGAGGTTCATTGGAGAATTCTGTTAGGTTTTAGCCTCCATGGAGAGCATTTTTAAGGAAATCTTTCTTAGATACTCTGACTGATTGGCAGCAGCAGCACAAATCTTTTCTTCAAAGCGTTTTGCAATTTTCTTAAGCTCAGGTATTCCATCAGGAACATTAACAGGAAGATGCCTCTTTAGAGTGTCCATTATCTTATTAACGATCCTTTCCCTAGCATAGGGTGGGAGTTGGGAGCGCCAGTCGGAGGAAAGGACCGTCCACCGGTTGTTACTCTCCACCCAGGCCTGTAGGGAAAAATAAGATATATGTCAATTAATGAAATATATTAAACCCATACCCTCACACCAATTTGAGGATAATTATTAGTGTTAGAATGTGTTATACATAGTTGAAGTAGTATCAATGTTAAAATTTTTACACTTTCTTTTTTAATTCAAAAAGGGATACATTAAAAAATAAGAACAATACACCACAAGATTAAATAATGGTCACATAGATGAAAATTACAGCAAAAAAATACAATAAACAATTGGGCCAAGCACTCTAAGAGAAATCAAATTAAAAACCCCCCAGGCAATTGGACTCATACCGCCCCTAGTTGCCAAGCTTGGGACAATCCAAGGAGGGGAAAAGAAAACTGTCAAGAGACCAAAGAACCACCTAGGTTGCGAACCAATCCATGTTCGTCCAAGGAGCCTACAGGAAACCTGCTTCATTATTGTCCTAATCTAAAAACGATGACGCAATAGAACCAAATTCAAGATTAACCAGCAATCATGGGTGGATCCCCATGGGGGGGGGGTGGCAAATGCCCACCCTCAAAAAAAGTATATATTTTGGAATATTTTGGGTATTTTGCGTATTTTGCCCCCTCTCAAAAAATTGTTTTGCCCTAATTTTATCAATCCTAATCATCTTTGCCCATCCCCTACCAAAAAAATTTTTTTTTGCCCACCCTAAAAAAAGAAGCTTGATCAGCCCATGCCAGCAATCCAAAACAAAAAGACTACAAAAAGAGAAGTCATTTCTTTTCAGATTTGCGTTTACTGCGCTTAACATTATTTTTGAAAAAAACCAACATCCACAACTTGGAGAAGACTTAAATCAAAGTTTTCCTGAGCATCCAATTCTAACACCTTAATTTCTTCCCATTCTACTAAAGAAATGTCATCCTCTAACCAATTGCATTGGCACATAACATTATCCTTCGCTAGGTGGGCTAACATACCAGCATTGGAAATAACAAAAATTGGTACATCAACTAGAGGCACCATAGAAGCAATGGGAGAAATTTGGAGCTCAGATGACACAACAATCCCGTGCCCATCCGAACCTCCAGCCCCCTCAGAACCTAAGGAAACATAATCTTCACCCAACACCTCCTCATACATATCACAAGTAGGACTAGCTATAAGGTTAATACAACAATTATTAGCATTCAAGAACCCACAAACAAAAGAAGAAGGCTCCACTTCCTCCCCAACCTAAACAAAAAAAATTCAATTTAGAGCAGCCCACGGGTATCAGAACCCCATCCAGAACAGGCCGCGGAGGATTCAAAACATCCTGTGCAGCCGCAAGAGCCATATGTCCATCATCCAGTTCAGATGCCACCACACATCCCATCTCAGAAACAGGTCGATGAGCATCAACATCATCACAAATCAATTTTGAAACATTAGGCAAATCAAAACCAATAATAATTGCTTTATCGACAATATTAGAAACAATAATGTCAATGCTAGCAACATTCCCGTCACCACCAACAGTGGGACACAATTCTAAAGCCAATTCATTGGCATCACAAGAAACAATATTTCCACCCTATCCCCCTCACAACTAACATTAACAGTAAACAGTTTAGAGACTATAGGAGCATCAATATAGACCGGGCAGATGACTGATGAGGCTGACAATCACCACTCAAATGCCCTACATTTACATGAAGCATAAAAGGCTGTGAATGCCTCCATCGAAACTTGTTGAATATAGCATAGATTTTTAGGACCCAACCAGAGTTTATCGAGGTAGGTTTTCTTGATGTCAAGTTCAACCAGCACACGTGCAACAGACGATCTAGAACCCACGAAAGTAGCATTATCAACCTTCAAAGGCCTACCAAAAATCGAACCCAATCCAAAAAAGGATTTTTTTTTTTTTTTTTTTTTTTTTTTTGGGGGGGGGGGGGGGGGGGGGAGGGTTAAATAAAGAATGAGGACGGAGATTGGGAAAGAAACCCAAATAGGAATTACATGAGACTCAACACATACATCAATAAGAGGAAACCATTTGGTCAGTTTAATATAGAAATTATGAACTAAGTAGGATCATTGATAGAAAATCCTACAATAATCAAGGATATTATTCTATTTGATCAAAATATATAACTGATCAAGCAATGTAACAGAGACATCACTAGTTAGCTTAAGGATGAAAAAAAAAACCTTCGAATCGATTCCAGAGAATGCCCCTTAGAAGGGAAAAAAATAATTAAGGAAAACTAAAAAGGAATCACAAGGGAATTGATTTCTTCCTCTGAAATCCACAGCGATAGCAAACCACGAAATAAGAAGGTTTAAGATCAGGAAATCTACCATCGAAGGAACTACCAGTAAGAGCATCGAGAAAAGAACGAGATTTGAACGAACCTTCCAAAAAACAAGGATCGCACTAACGTTTTCTCGCCATTCCATCAAAGGAGGGCAGAGGACGCCGAAATGAAAACAAAACGAAAAATAAAAACACCACAATAAAAGAAGCAAAGGGAAAAGATGACTTCCTTGGAAGAATGAGAGCGAGGGACTGAGGAGTGCTCACCCCAAACAAGCGAGGAGCGTCAGGATCGCCCTAGGCGGAAACCCTAACCGCTGAGAGGAAAATAAAAATAAAAATTGCTCGGACGATTAAATGGTGTTAAAATTTTTAAACTTTATTTCATATCAAACTATATAAAGGTTCATTAAATAATTTGGTTAATTAAAGTTTACAAAATATATTTTAAATATTAATAAAATTATTAATCTCAAAAAATGAAAATCAACTTCCAACAAGGAGCAAAAAATTATAACAACCGCTAAGAAAACAAAAACACAATTGAAAAGGGCGAAGATACCAACCGGACTCAGGAAATGGCAAGAAGCTCCTGCAACCACCCAAAGCCAAAAAAGAACCATCCATTGGCGGTAGCAAATGATGAATGAAACAGAGGATAACCAACAAGCATCAACCCACAAAACAAATAAAGTCTCACGAACAGAATGAGAAGATCTACCACCAAGGTTGCCAGGAAGAGAAGGCTGGTGGTGAACAAACGCAACCTCATAATTGTTGGATCTCCCATAGTGAGCAGACAACACCAAAAGAAGGTTCGTAATCGAAAAAGCATAGTAGCCATGTGAAAGAAAAGATAACATAAGAGAAGGCTACCAGAGATAACAATTTACTTCCTCTTCGATTTTCTCCCACCGCCATAGGAGTTGGCTTATTCCACAATGTGCCCCACCTTCAAACCATATATCTCTTGAAAATCATCCACATGCTTAACGATGTCATCTCCAACACCCCCGAAGGCCGAGGAGAATGAACCATCCAACCAATCAGATAGTTCCTCAATATTGTTATTCAAAATCAAAGCAATTTGAGCTTTCAATTCAGTATTAGAAATAATTGAAATTAGAACATCAATAATTGGCAAATGTCCTTAATAACCTCACAATTAGGTGATAAACGTGATCCAAAAGAAGCCAAGGGCGATTCGAGATTCAAATTACCAGGTGACTCATTCAAAACAACCATGTTAACATCACACACTTCCATGTTGAGCCTATCCTCCACATGACAAAAATCATGAACAATTCCAAGACAAAGCCCAACATCCAGCATTTGGTCTAAATTAGAAACAACAACAGTGGGTGGTCTATCCATGCCAAAATCAGCACGCACCCCATCAAAAAGCAGTGTTCCAACCCCATCAGAAGGATAAACCAATTTTTCATTAGGATAATACAAAATATTAGCCGCATTTTGAAGTCAAAGGGATCCTAGTCGACGACGATGGTGGTCGGAGCGACTGTAATCGATAGCCAACAGTGGTTGAAGGGACTATAATCAATGGTTCTTATAGATCAGAGGTTGAAGTGACTATAATCAACGGGTGACAGATGTTGAAGGGATCATAGTCGGTGGGCGGAGATGCAAAAAGGTACTATAGTCGGTGGGCGGCGATGGTCAGAGGGATTATAGTTGGCGGGCGAAATCGATTGGATGGATTGTTGGAGGGATCATAGTCGGCGGGCAACGATAATTGGAGGGGTTGTATCCCACGGGTGATGTTGATTGGATGGACTGCCAGAGGGACCATAATCGGTGGGCGATGGTGGTCGGAGGGATCGTGAGGGACTTTAGTTCGCGGGTGATGGAGATCGAATTGATCGTGGTCAGCGGGCGATGGAGGTTGGAGGGACCGTAGTCGGCGGGTAGCGGTGGTTGAAGGGAATGTAGTCGACGAGCAACCGTAGATGGAGAGACCCTAGTCGGCGGGTGATGTAAATAAGTGGGATCATAGTCAACAAGCAATCGAGGTCAGAGGGACCGTAGTCGGCGAGAGACAGTGGTCAGAGGAATAGTAGTTGGTAGATGACATTGGCCGGATGGATCACCTGAGGGACTCTAGTCGGCGGGTGACAGTGGTCGAGTGATTGTAGTCGACGGGCAACGTTGGTCAGAGGGATCATAGTTGGGGGACCGTGGTCGGATAGATGAAGGGATTGTAGTCGATGGACGATGGTGGTCAAAATGACCGTAGTCGAAGGATGACGGAGGTCAGAGGGACCATATTTGGTGGGCAATGTTAGTCGGAGCGACAATAGTCAACGGGCATTGTAATGTTAGAAGGACTGTAGTCAATGGGGGACTGTGGCCAGAGAGATCACAGTTAGTGGGCAATGGTAGTCCGATGAAGTTCAGGAGGAAGTCTAGTGGCGGTTGATGAAAGGGTGGTATTTTGGCAGCGATTGATGGCCGAGAGGTGGTCCAACTATGATTGAGCGGAAGTCCAGTGGCGATCGATGACCGGGTGGAAGTCCAGCGGTCGGTGGTGTTCCGATGATGGTCGCACGGAAGTCTGGTGGCGGCTGGTGGTCAAGTCAAATTCTGGCAACCGGGCGGTGGTTTGACGATAGCCGAATGCAAGTCAGGTGTCGGCCGACATCCGAGTGGAAGTCCGACCGTGATAAGTGGTCAGGCAATGGTTGACGGAGGTTTGCTGACGTTGATGCTGAAGCTCTTGAAGCCTTAAAGCTCTCTCCAATATCTAATCAAAAGGTCCCCTTTCATGTAGAGTGTCGGGGTTTATTTTTAAAATTTTCAGAGTGACATTTACTGTAAATATGGAGAAGATCTAGGGCAGATTTAGAGTGATCAATCAGACATCCTATATTGATCCCCCTAATTATAGAGTATTTTTCAAGTGTTAATGTGCCTTAATAATGTCGGAATTCAACGATCTAGCTTGGGCTCATTGGATTCGTCTCACCGAGCCGCTGGATTCACTTATAAGCATGTAATATTTATATTTCATTTGATTATCGAATTTAGGCTTGGAACCTTCAAAATAAACTTCGGGCTTCGATTTGGACCCATTTGGGCTTGGATTACCTGATTTTTGTGCCGTTTGTTTCTACTCTTCATGAATTTCAGTTTGACTATAAGTTTGTTCAGATTGGAGTTCATATGATACCGAATTTAATTTTAAAAATTTTCAACTTAAATGCACCTCGAGATCCGTGCATGGTCAAGACAATTTTTGGTAACGTATCAAATTTAAGTAATAACCATGTTAAAATTCTTACACTCATAATCAAAATAAATAAAGATTCCTGAATTAATTTGGTTAAGTGAAGTTTATAAATTATACTTTAAATATTAATAAAATTATAAATCTCATTGGTTTTTTATTTGTAAGGATGATTATTTTATTTAAAAATACTCAGTAAAAATAAAGTTATTATTTTCCTGAACAAAATTTTTAATTCCGAGGCAACCAAATGAGTCCAAAAATTCTCATCGAATGTGTAAGAAATACTGTTAGATTAGTTTAGAAATAAATAATTTTAAATGATTTATTTAAAGAAAGACTAATTATAGAAAGAAGGTTTATTATAGGATCATGTTTGAATAGAAAACTCATCACGCCGCTCCGTTAGGGTTTTTTTTGTTCCAAGTGCTCCCTCGCCCCGCGGGGGGTTTTCTTCCAGCGACCTCCTAGATTCAGGAAAGCTTTCTCTTTTTCTTTCTTCCTCTTGTATTTGGAGTAGTTTTTTGGTTGGTTTTGTTTTCGGTTTTCGCCGGCTGTGCCGGTATGCCGAGTGCTAAGCTCCAGGACCCTGGATTTTTCGGTGGGGGTTCTCACTCTCGTTCTTTTCTTGAAGCACTTGCTGGTTCCAAGAATTCTTTTCCGGATTTGCATGCTTCAACCTTCTGTGGATTACCTTCTTTGTGGATTTCCGATGATGAAATCAACAAGCTGGCTGCCCCTTTTCAGTTCTCATTAGTTGGCTTTTTCCCCTCCAAAAGGCCTTCTCTAGAAGCTATTCGTAAATTTTTTTTTTTCATTTAAAGCTTAAAAGTGAGGTTTCTGTCACTGTTCTGGTCCCCTCTCATATTCTGATCAAGCTTTCTAGTGATCTAGATTATTGTAGGGTGTTCTGTCACCGCTCTTACCTTGTCTATAACTGCTATATAAAATTAACGAAGTGGTCTCCTAGTTTGGATATCGGTGTTGAGTCGTCGGTCGGTTATCCCGATATGGATTTCGTTTCCTTGTCTTTGGCCTCATTTCTTCGCTCCTCGAATTCTATTTGGGCTTGAAAAATTGTTTGGTAAGCCCTTGAAAATTGATGAAGCCACAGCTGTCGGTACCCGCCCGTCCAATGCTCGGGTGTTGGTTGAGCTAGACATTACCAAATCTTACCCTAAACAAGTTTGGTTAGGTTCGGAAGCTTTAGGTTACGTTCAAGAGGTAGTTTTTGATGAGTTTCCTCAGTTTTGTGCGGGTTGCAAATGTATTGGGCATTCCTTGGTAAATTGTCGTCCTGTTGCGTCTGTTCTTCCGAATGTTTCTTCAAGCCCTTTAGCTAATTTATCCCCTCAATGTGTTGATAATGTTATTTCGAACTCTGATCCTACTGTTGCGGAGGTTTTGGGGGGTGAGCTTGCTAATACTGAGAATATACCTGAAGTGTTACTGACTGCATTTTCTCCGTCTGTTTCCCATGTTGTTGAGGGAGGCTCTGTCCAGTTGTTGGATGTTAATTCTAATGGGTTGCCTGGTGCGGTGTCCAGAAGCCTTCCGGCTGTTGTTCAGGTGCCAGAAATTAGTGTGGTTTTGGGTTCTTTTCCAGTTTTGGATTAGTTGGATCCCGAGCCCCCTTTGTTGCCTAGTTTGGATGATGCGGCTGTTTCTGAATCGAGATTGAATGTTTCTGGTGGGTTGGGTGATTCGCCGGTTTTGGGTGTTTTAAATGGTTTTGAAGGGCTACAGAATGTTGGTGTGTCTGTGGCTCCTAATGAGGTGTGTGGTACTTCAGGAACGTTGATTAATTCTCAAAATTTAGTTAATGTGCCTGTGAATCTTTTGGCTTCGCAAGCTATGATGTACTAGTTGGGTGGTACTTCAGGAATGAATGTTCGATCCCATGGTGATGGGTTGCATTTTTCTTCTGAATATGAATCGGATTCCGATTCATATTCAGATTTTTGCAGTTGTTTCATCCTAGCAACGAGTTTAAGTTGGTGCGTGATAGACCTCTCAATGTTGCATCTCGTGGGAAATTTCACGGTAGAGGCGGTAGAAGAAGATAATTTTGTTTCTTTTTTGGTTTTCCCTTCTGAATTTTTGAATTTGCTTATCGGTCGGATTTGGTTGGTTGGAGGTTTGCGGGCTATGATGTGCTGGGGCTCGTATCCCCTTCGCCTAGCTAGTGGCAACCTTAGGTGTTTTCATCAATTGGCTTGGTTCGATCAGCGTTTTATTTATCTAACTGGATGGTCCTTGCTTGACTTTGGGGATGCTTGGAGCCCCGACAATTTACTGAGCCCTCTCTTTGTAGGGTTTATCCCTATTTTGTTTAGGTTTTTTCTCTTAGATGGTGTATCTTCTTTTATTGCAGTTGTGCATCTTACTGTTGTAACCTCTTTATTATCCAATATATTTGATGGTTTTAAAAAAAAAAAAGGTTTATTATAGGAAAGAGATAATGAAGGGGCCAAAAAAAACGAACCTTTGGAATAAGCGCATCAAAATCCAGTTGGTATCATAGTTAAAATTCCTACACTTTATGTCATATCAAACTACTGGTTCGTTAATTAATTTGGTCTTTAGAAAGTTTAGAAATATATTTGAGTATTAATAAAATTATAAATTCCATTAATTGTATATTTTCAAGAGTGATTATTTTAATTTCAAGCTTAAAATGAGTCGGTGAAAATAAAGTTATTATTTTCTAAAGCAATTTGAGATAAAAGTTAGAATATTTGAACAAGTCACGATATAACTGAAATTTAAACCATGCATATATTTTTAGGTTTTATTTACTTTGCTATATAGAATAAAATCTCTTTTTTATTTTATTTTTAAATAAAAAAAAAAAGATTTTTTATTTGTTTTCATGGGTCACGTGCATCAATAAAAAGTTAGAAATTATATTTTGAATATTAATTAAATTATAAATCTCATTGATTTTTCATTTTCAAGTATGACCACTTAATTTTCATGAGTAAAATTCGTACACATACCTCGTCGGATGAGCTGTCGTCAGATTCCTGCAAATCATTAAAATTAGTGTTAGATTTGTTAATTGCTTTTGTTAATCAAAGATTTTAAATTAACTTTTGAATATTAATTAAAATTTAGATCTCATTAATTATTAATTTCTAAGAATGACGATTTCATTTTCAAGCTTAAAATTCATACCCCAACGAAGGAGTTATAGTCGCAAACCTGCAAAACCATTAAAATTAGTGTTAGAATTTGTCATTCACAATTAATTGATATAAATAATAGAAATGTTAAAATTCTTACACTTGATATTCAAAAAATACATAGAGAGTTAATGTTAGAATTTGTTATCCACATCTAATTAATATAAGTAATAGCAAAGTTAAAATTCATACACTTCATAATCAAACTATATAAAGATTCATTAATTAATTTAATTAATATAAGTTTAGAAATTTGTATTTTGATTTTGCATTTTTTTAGAATATGCAAGAAAAAAAAAACTTTTAAATGATTTCTTTTTTTAAAAGGCTTATTGTAGAAAGGACCAACCCAATCCTCAAGCATAGCCATATGAGCCGTCCAATCCTGCAAACAATTAGAATATAATTAGTATTATGTAGCATTGTTGAAATTCCTACACTTTATTTCATACCAAATTATGTAATGGTTCAGTAATTAATCTGGTCTTTAGAAAGTTTATAAATTATACTTTCAGTATTAAGATTATTAATTTAAAAAAAGTAAACAATGATATAATGCCCCAAAGGTAATTAAGGCTTCGTTTGGGACGGCTTTTTTATTGCTTTCTAAAACGGAGTTTTAGTACAAAAATAAAAAATTTTGTACTAAAACTCAGTTTTAGAAAGCAGTAAAAAAGTTGTCCCAAACGAAGCCTATATTGTTAGCACAAATATTAAAATAGAGATGACTAATTTACAATGAAATAGTTGAATTAAAATGACTAAATTATGTATTGTAATGATTTCCTATACATACCTTGTCACCGGCGAAGCCATGCCATTGGCACCACTCTCTCATCCGTGGACATTCATGTACAAGTGCAAAGCCTTCTTTAAATGAAACTCTTCCAAATGAATAATCAAAGTCTTTGTCCGAATCGGGCTCGAGCCGACTACACTTAAGTAACTTCAAAACTTTAAGAGTGCCAAGAAGATTATTCATGTTGATCACTGACTTGAGATTGTCACAACAAAAAATTTTCACTTTTTGAAGCCTAGGAAGTTGTCCAAGACTATAAGGAAGTGCAATATATTCAAGACTTTTACAGGATTTCACATAAAGTATCTCAAGACTTGAGGGGAAGGATGATATTTGTTGTAGGTTTTCGCAATCAAATATGTTTATACACTTAAGGCTTGAGAAATCTCCATTTTTCACCATTAGACGATCTTTCCATTCAAGCAAACTTTTATTTGTGAGATATCCAGATGAAGGAAAACCCACATGGGTCTCTATAGAGTAATTCTCAAGACCATCAGGAGGGGCATTAATACACCAAAATTCTTGCCCCATTCTAATTATCTCATTATTAAGCATAATTTGAAGTGAAGTGAGGGATGGTAGCTTAGACAGAGGAAGAAACCTGCATTCTTCATTGCTATAGAAATTTGTCAACCTTATTTTTGTTAAATTGGAGAAGTGAGGATTTCCAAACCAACTTGGGAAGCTGCTACTATTGTAGCCATCAATGGTTAACTCTTTAAGGTTTGTGTGGGGTTGGAGGCCTTCAAGAATAGCTTTATCATTCCTTGCACATTTATCATATTTACCACATTTCCAGATAAGTTCTAGCCTCTCGACATATGGCTTTCTTTGTAAATTGGCACTCTTTGCATCTTCATGATCGACCACATTTTCAAGCCCATAAAGCTTTAGACTTCTTTGTAAATTTGCTAGGGGTTTCAGCCATCTAATACTAGAGTATGGACCATCTCTTCTTACGTGATACGTAGATGAAACGAACTCATTTTGTACCTCATCAAAAATAACCGTAAGGAGATTTTTACTCCCGAAATATGATTTCGGCACAAGTGCTTGATTTTTGCTTATGATCATCAAGTGACGTAAGTTGATAAGTGTTCCCATTGTATTGGGTAGCATATTTATATTAGATGATTGGAGTATTAGTGATTGTAACTTGTAAAGGCTACATAATGAGCTCTCCCTCATACAGATTACCTGTGCACATATAGAGAGATAACGGAGTTGTTGTAGGTAACCTATCGAATCTATAAATTCATAGCTGCATACACAATGACAAAAACCAAGTGTCAAAACACGCAAGCATCCCAAATTAGATAATGGAATCTTAGAATATAATCTCTGAATGTAAAGTGTTCTTATATTCCCGAGTGGAAGAACCTGATCATTGCTTATGCCTTTTATGAATATATGCTTTGCAACTTTGTGGATGTTCGTCAATTCATCAAACTCAAAAAAAGGATCATTGATTGTGCCTTTCATGAATATATGCTTTGCATCTTTGGGGATGTTCTTCAATTCATCAAACTCTAATAAAGAACATATTTCATTTTTGGTTATAGATTGAGCTAAATCATGCACCATGTCATGCAAAAAGAACATCTCATCATATTTCGAGCATTGAAAGAATGACCTTCTCACTAAGTCTTCAAAGTATTCAACTGCAATATCTTCCCATAATATTTTTCTTTCTGTGAGCTGAATGTAACCTTGATCGATCCACATTCTTATCAATTCTTGTTTATTTATGTAATGATCCTTTGGGAACAGAGATGCATAGAGAAAGCATCGTTTAAGATACAATGGCAAGTGATTGTAGCTTATCCTTAATGCTGACAAAATAATTTCTTTGGGATCCCATAAATTATTGTTTAACACATCCTTCCATGTCTGCTCCTTAAATTCATTGTGTAGAAATCCTCCAATAACTTTTAAAGCCAAAGGCAATCCGCCACATTTCTTAGCAATTCTCCTCCCAAGTTGTTCAAAATCCAGTTGTTGATCTTGCTGCCAACCATGAAAAGCATGTCTTTTGAACAATAACCATGACTTCTCTTCATGCAAGCATCCAAGCTGTAGTGGGGACACCGTTTTCATGATGCCAACAACTGACATAGATCGAGTTGTTATAATAATTTTTCCCACTCCAATACTTGAAAAGGGGGCTAGTAGGACCTCCCATATATCTGCTCTCTCATTCCAGACATCATCAAGAATAAGAAGAAATTTTTTATTTAATAGAGCATCCTTAAGTTTGCATTGAAGATAATTCAAGTTATTATTGTCATTGTACTTGGGTGAATCCTCAATGGATGACACAATTTCTTTTGTTATTCCCAAAACTTCAAATTGTTCGGAGACACAAACCCAAATCTTTGGGCTAAAATGTTGGCATACCACAGGATCATTGTATACATGTTGAGCAAGTGACGTCTTTCCCACACCCCCCCATCCCAACAATGGGAATTACAATGTTCTTTGTCTCAGAATGAGACATTAACAATTGAATTATTTCTCTCTTTTCCATCTCCCTTCCAATAATAATATCAGATTCATGCACATGAGAACTACTCGGTGGCCTCTTCATAACATTATTAAAATAAGATCGTCTAGGTGCATCCTCTTCTTTAAGCATAAGTGCTTTTCTATCATTTGCAATCTCATCAAATTTCTTTATGATCTCAATGATCCTCATGGCCATGTCACAAGAAATGGGAATTTTAATTGAATTAGGAGGTAGTGATACCTGATCATAGTTTTCATACATGATCAACATATTAATAAACATATCCACTCACTTTCAAATAACTAGAATTTTAATTGAATTTATGAGTGGAAGACATACCTGGTAGCCAAAAACATCACCATCATCAACTCGTTTCCTCTTTAGAGAAGGCTTTGCTTCAGTTGTTACTGTCATTCCTTCCAATTGGGTTTTGATAACTTGATAATCATATTGATCCAAGACATCTTCAGCATCATAAGCAACTTCTCTAAGCTCGCTGAGCCATAGCTGGATGGCCTTCTCATTGATCTCCCTCTCCTCAGCATCATGAAGGACTGCCTGAATTCTTCGCAGCATCCTCGACAATCGGCTCAAATCCTCCATTAATCTTTTTTGGATCGAATTAACTTCAATAGCAGTTACATCTTCATGTGATATGGATGATGAGGAAGTTGCATCCGGTGAACAAAAGGTAGGCATAAACTGAGATAATCTTTCAAAGGAAGATAATAGATTGGAGATGATCAAAGAAGTTGTCCCTGCCATTTCCAGACCCTTAGCTCAAGAATCAATGAAGCTTCAATGTGGATTGGATATTATTCAGAGAAGATGAAATAATGAATTTTGAGTGAAGATCGGAAGCCAAGTCAACTCAGAGGTCTTTAATTGGTGCTCCAATAATGTAGAAGATAACATGAAATTGAAAAAAATTATGAAAGGACCAACGAAACATTTTCACTTTAGAAAAACATTAACATTTATAAGACACATAATTATAATATTTTTCTTAAATATTAAAGAATACATAATAATAATATAACATAAATAAATAAGTGGTTTATTTAAATAAGAATAAATTTAATTTACTTGGGTAAAAAAATAAATTTACGAAGTTAAATTTATTAGATATTTCAAGCTCAATTAAAAAAACTGCCACATAATATTATAGATTGTTGATATAAAGTAAAAAAAAAAATAAAAACTTAAAAATAAGAAAATATCATAGAAAAACATGCAAATGAAAGTTTTGTGGTTGAAAAATGGAATCTTGCTTTGAAAGCAATGGTTCAATTAATTGATAAGACATGTGCGCAAGTGGCGAACAATAGTACAATTAATGGACACAGCTTTTTCCTCTCACATGCATTGCAGGCGCAGCTCCTTAACGTCTGTACACATACAGGGTAACAAGCGTTACTTAGTGTTATCCAGCGGTATCGAATGGTACCTAGCTGAATTTTATATTAGTGTGCGGAAGGTTCTCTTATCTGCACTCCACATATTAGGTGCGGAGTACAGACGGGAAGAACACCGTCGCACACACACAAGATACCAAGCAGTACCTAGTGATACCCAGCGGTACCGAATAATACCTAGCTGAATTTTATACTAATATGCGGACGGTTCTCTTATCTGCACTAAGTCTCTCCTTCCCCATGTGAAGTTACAGAGCATTGCGTCCAATAGCTTTGTTGGTAGGTGGCGAATAATAAAGAAAGAGAAGGACAGCACATGACCCCACCTTCTTTCTTAAATTATCCTTTTGATATTTATTAAATTATACTCTAATATTAACTATAATAAAAATTGTAATTAAATCTTTTTATGTATGTAATAGTAAAAATATAAATATAATTAAATATAAAATTATATTGATTTATATTTCCACACATCCAAATTATTATTGAAGCGGTCTAATTGAGACTATTGGCGTCAAAATCACGAGAAATTATTATGTGCTTTATTCGGACCTAACTTGCTTTCAGACTCAAATCAAGACATACCACATAATTCTGTGCACATAATACTATGTTCAATTTGCACAAAAGCTTTGCAAAATTTGTATACACGACACAGGCGATGTGGTAGACTATGATTGGAGTATGTAATGATTTTTTTCAAAATCAAACACAATTTTTAGTGATTTTGAAATGTTTCTTACTATATTTTTTAAATCAATTAAACATTAATATTAATATTTTAGATGTTAGATATGTGAATCATATAAAATAAAGTGGAATGTATGTAAATCTCCCAATTATTCTTTTTCTTTGAAGGAGTCAGGAAAAAAAAAGTTTAGTGGCATTAATGCAAAGAAATTTAATCATGAATAATTGAGTGGCTTTAATGAAAAGAAAGTTAATCATGAAAAGATGCACAAAAAATTTATATAAAAATAAAGATAATAATAATAATAATAAAAGTTTGCTTCATGCTTAAAGTTTTTTTTTTTAATGAGCCTATAAAATAAGTTTTTTTTAACATAAATAAGCAAGTTGTAAGGGACACCCCAATGAAAATCTTGTAATAACATAAATGAGATATGCCTATAATTAAAAAATACACCAATGAACATATATTAATCTCATCCAAACTCGAATCCCATATATATATATATAATTTGTTAAAGAGTTAGAAAACAAAAATGTTTCTTAGAAAATATTTAAGAAATATATTTAAAATATTTATAAAATATATTTAACAAAAATATTTTAGGATAAAAGAGAAGAAAAGTCCTACTTTAATTCAATTATGATAGATTTTTATTGTTCAAAATTATTTCCCACCTATCAAATCTTGCTTTTAGGCCTCAAATAACTTTAATGTTTGGTGGGATGATGATGAAAGTTAATAATCTTATCTTGAAATATGAATAATTGAGCTGCTTTAATTAAAATAGGCATAAAAATTGTATAATTTAAAACAAAAAAGTTACTTCAACTTTAGCATATTGCAATGAATGTTTTAGTGGCAAGCAGGAGCAAGGAATCTTTGCTTTTAAACTTTTAATTTTAGTAAGAATTGAATAGTGTTACGTTTGTAATTGAAGAGTCATGCTTTTTAAGTCTCTAATTAATTTTATTAGATTAGTTCAAAGCTCAATTATTTAATAATATATATATTTTAAAACTCTACTATAGTTCTAATCGATATTCTTAGTCGAGCTCTAATCGAACTTGTTCACCAATATTAAACGATACTGTTCATGAACATAAACAAACCGAATGCAAGTTGTTCAAGCTTGTTTAGTATTTATCAAAAGTGTTTAAGCATATCAAACGAACATGAATGAGCTCTTACCTAGCCGAACAAGCCATGAGTAGCTCATCGTACGCTTGGTTCATTTGCAGCCTAATTTAACCGCTCAAAAATGAAGTTTAAATTTTTATGGCATTCCTTGATGGATGAAACAATATCTAAGTATAATATGCTTATAATTAAAATGAGCATCTTGATGATATATATATATATATATCATAAGCTCATGATTGCTCGATTTTGATATTATTGTAGTATTTAAATGTTTAAAGAAAATTACATTATCAAGGATATTTATACAAACCGTTCAATCAAGTAGTTTTTTTTTTTTTTTTTGTCAGAATGATTAAATAATTCATCTTTAAAATTTAATAGTAGACATAGCATCTATACACTTAATGTGGCTAGTTGATGCCTCACGTAGCCTGCAAGACTAATATATGCTTCCCCTCAACACCACTTTGATGTCTTACATTGCCACCAACGACACTTATTGTCATTAGCTAGGTTGCAGTTCACCATTGACACAATCACTGACACCAACTGCTAAGTCTTGCTGTTGAACCTCAAATAGCTTTAATGTCTATGAAGAAGTTTTATTGCTCGACGAAGGAAATATACTCAATTATGTGTCTTTTTTTTTATATAAAGCCTAACGGAAGAGGTCTATGCGTTAATAACAAAATAGGATTACGAATCATTAAAGGTTTCAAAGCCCTCTAAAATACAACAATAGAAATAAAACCTATGAGCCACAAAAACCAACTAATTACAAAAACAATTCAAAACCAAATAAAAAATAGCCAGCGGAAGCTCCGAAGCCACCAACAACCAGATCCTGCATCCTACAAAGTAGTTCCTGCAAAAAATAAAGAGGCAAAGATGGACAAAAAAGTGCAAGCATAAAAACAAGTCTACAAGACATCCACAACATCATCAAAACCACCATGAATCAAACGGAGAATAAATCCCCTAAGCCGAGCCAAAAAAAAAATATCTCAGCACCCATTCAGCTAACTAGAAGAAGATTATCTCTTCCTCGATTTTCTCCTACACCACTTACTTCCACCATGAGAGAAGCTTTTATGAATTTTACTACTCACATTTAAACTATATAAGTCATGAAACTCCTTCATCGACAGCTCATCCAAACCCTCTCAAACTTTCCCACAAGGCGAAGAACCATACCCATCCATCCAATCTGATTGATTCACACTGTTTTCAGCACATTTGAAGACAAAAAGACCTTCAATTCATTGGAAGACATAAGCTCAATTGGATCATAGACACAAGGCACCTTCTCCATCTCCCTCAAATTACTGGTCAAACCTACTGCAGCAACAACATTATTAACACATTCCACATGCACATCAGAAACCATAGCAACCATAGAACCAACAAAGTTACAAGCTTCAGGATTAGAAGAAATACAATTACCACCAGAATTTATAAAAACAACATATTCATTTCCAACATCAGACAAAAGGGACTAAAACATACATCAAGTAAACAATTATGAGCTTACAATACCTCCATAACACCCACATGGATAACATGATTAGTAGACACAGGCATGATCGATAACTAAGCCCCCACAACAACCAACGGACTATACCCAACAATAGGAGCTACATCGGTCCTATAATGAGAAGAGACCCCACAATCCACTCCACTAACACCTAGCGGATCACTAATACCCCTCAAAAGCGCAGCAGTCAGAAGCCCCTTCACAGCATTAACCTCTTCCACCACCAAATTATTAATAGACAAAGCAAGAGTAGAATTAGGAATAACAACATTTAGCGGATGGTCCTTCTCAACAATAGCTTTCCCATCAGAATTATTAAGATAGTTAACAATAAGAGGAACAACAACCACATTTCCACTTAAGATATCTTTATTCAAAACAGCAGAAGCACTCCTAATAATATTTTCCTCACTCTTAGAAGGATTAGAAGTAATCCCATTAGACAAAACAGGATTAGCATTAGATTTCAGAATAAGCAATGAGAAAGAGGAGTGGACGTTACACTCACCCCTAAGATGACCAAGACACTTGCACGAAACACAAAATGAAGAAAAATTCTCCATTTGAACCATTTGAACATACTCTGCATTCTCATGCCCAAGACAAAAAACTCTAATATAATCAAGATCATTAGATAGCTTAATCAAAACGTGCGACTGATCAAGAACAATAACAAAGAAATTGGCATTTAGCTTCAAGTTAAAAAAAACTTACGAATTACATCCAACGAAGGTTGGTGTGAAGGAAAAAAAAACACAACCAAAGCAAATTTAAAAGGAACCGCAAGAGCCAATATTTCTTCCTTTGAGATCCACAAAGAGGGAAAACCACGAAACGAACACTGTCGGAGCTCAGGAAATACAATTGAGGGAGAACCAGAAACGGCATCCACAAAAGATCGCAATTTGAAAGAACCATTCAAAAAATCGGGATCACTAACTCATTCAAAAAATAGTAGAAGGATCAATAAATTAATATTCTTTTAAGAAACTATGTGATTACTCTCAAGTATCCATTCAAAGTTATAGCCAGTCCAACCAAATCCAACATGAAAAAGAGGAATTATAGTCTGACATAAGAAAATAACAACTTCCACAACATCATTCAATGTTCTAATTATGTTTCTGTAACTATTGTTACAGCTAAATAATAACATGTCCTAAAACCTCTTTATAAAGAGGAATTATAGTTTGACATAAGAAAATAACAACTTCCATCATACCAAAAATAATTATTTTACAATGATATATTTTTGAAAAGGCTTATTATTATAGGAAGGATGACAAGACTTAGTAAGCTCCAACACATCCGATTATTTCCTCGGTCAAATACTGGAAGTCTACAAAACATTAGAATCAAAGTATAAGTGTTAGAATATGATATCCATAGTTAAATAGTAGCAATGTTAACTAACATACTTACATTTGATTTCATATCAAACTAAGGGTTCTTTAATTAATTTCATTGATTGGAGCTTACAAATTTATAAATCCCTTTTTAATCCTACAAAGCATTACAATTAGTGCAAAGCATTAGAATTAGTGTTAAAATTTGTTATTCATAGTTAAATAATACAATGAATTTTTTTTTTTTTGGAGATAATCAACCTCTTCGGAAGAGCTGTTATTAGATTCCTGCAAACCAATAAAATTAGTGTTAGAATTTGTTATTCATGGTTAATTAATATAAGTAGTAACAATGTTAAAATTCTTACACTTCATATTCAAACTATACATATAGAGTTTCGTTATTTTTTTTTTTTAATTGAAGGTTAGAAATTACACACACATACCTCATCAGAAGAGCTGTCGTCAGAATCCTGCTAACCATTAGAATTAGTGTTAGAATTTGTTATTCATAATTAATTATTATAAGTAATAACAATGTTAAACTTCTTACACTTCGTAATCAAACTATATAAAGATTCATTAATTTATTTGGTTAATTTAAGTTTAGAAATAATATTTTGATTTTACATAAGCATATGAGCTAAGTCTTTCTAAAAGAAAAAACATGCAATGGAAGTGTTCAACATGCCAATATAAAATTCACATCACTGCCTTTGACCTCTATAACGAGCATGCAATTTCAAGATTTACTAGTAGCTTAAGGGCAGCACTGCAGAAATTTGACTAAACTAAAGAAAATAAAAGAAATTAATTAAACTAAACTAAAGAAAATCAAATTCATACCATAATATCGAAAATAAATATTTTAAAATGATTTATTTTGGTAGGGCTAAGTGAACTACAACACAACCTTTCCCAAAATGCTGCGCCAGCGCCAGCTCTGACTCTGCAAATCATTAGAATCAGATTATCAATGTTAGATTGGAAATTATAGTTTTAATTTGAATTAAAATGTAGATCTCATTGATTTTTAATTTTCAGGGATGACGATTTCATTTTCAAGCTTAAAATTCATACACATACCTTGTCGGAACAGCTACCGTCAGATTCCTACAAACCACGATAATTAGTGTTAGAATTTGTTATTCATAGTTAATTAATAGAAGCAATCCAATGTTAAAATTCTTACATTTTATAATCAAAGTATATAAAAATTCATTAATACATTGGTTTCTCAGGTTCCAAATCCATCGATTCGCTCTTTTTTCCCTCAGCGCCGCTCTGCTAGAGTTTGCTGTCTCCAGGGTTTTCCCCCGCCCCGCGGGGGTTTTCTTCTCCGGCGAACTCCTGGATTCAGGGAAGTTTTTTTATTTCCATGTTTTCTTCTTTTGTTTTGGAGAACTTTTTAGTGGTTTTTCTCTGTTTTCGCCGGCGGTACCGGCATGGCACTGAGTAAGCTTAAGGACCCCGGCTTTTTTGGTGGGGTTTCTCGTTCTCGTTCTTTTCTTAAGGCTCTTGCTGGTTCTAAGCCTGCTTTTCCGGATTTACGGAAGTCTATGTTCCGTGGGTTACCGTCTCTTTGGATTTCCGACCAGGAAATCAATGAACTTGCTATCCCTTTTCAATTCTCGTTAGTTAGTTTTTTCCCTTCTAAGAGACTCACTCTTGAATCTATTCGTAAATTATTTTTCAATTTGAAGCTTAATGGTGAAGTTTCTGTGACTGTGTTAGACCTTTCTCACATTCTGATCAAGTTATCAAACGATCTCGATTATTGTAGGGTTTTTTGTCACCGATCTTACCTTGTATTCAATTGAAATTAACTAAATGGTCGCCTAGTTTGGATATTGGTGTTGAGTCACCGATTATCCCGATCTGGATTTTGTTTCCTTGTCTTCGTCCTCATTTTTTCTCCCCGCATATTTTGTTTGGGCTTGGTGAGATCTTTGGTAAACCTTTGAAAATTGATGAAGCAACGTCAGCGGGCTCCCATCCTTCAAATGCGCATGTCTTAGTTGAACTTGACATAACTAAATCCTATCCTAAGCAAGTTTGGTTAGGATCGGATACCTTGGGTTATGTCCAAGAGGTGATTTTAGATGATTTTCCTAATTTTTGTGCTGCTTGCTAATGTATTGGGCACTCTTCGGGGAATTGTCGTCCTGTTTTGGATGTTGTTCCTTCTTCTTCTTTGCGGGGGGGGGGGGGGGGGGGGGGGGGGGGGGGGGGGGGGGGGGGGGGGTTGTTTTGTTTTGGGAGCTCAGAATGTCCCTGTTTTTTTGCCCGTAGTTGATGATTTAACTGTGGTCAATGCCGTTGATGATCCGTCTGATCCTGTGATTTTACCTGTTTGTGATGCTTTATCTCCTACTAGTTCTTCTGTGGCTATTGGGTCCCCGATGCCGTTGGCTTGTTTAAATGGGTTGGGGGATGCTAGTTTATCTGTTTCTGAGGTTGGGCTTGATTCGAGACCTTTAATTAATACTGTTAGTGTTAATATTAGTATAGTTGTGGATAACTGCCCTGTTGTGGCTGTGATTGATGATTCGGCTGACCAGTCGCCTATTTTGGGTGTGGTCGATACTGGAGATGTTGTTCCTTTTGTTGAGGCTGGAGGTGTTTTTCTTGTGGTTGAGGCTTCGTGTAATCCTGCTGTGATTATGGACTGTAACGTGGAGTGTGTGCAGGTGGAGACTTTGAATGGTAACTTGGTGTGTTCTAATACCTTTTGTTGATGTCCCAGTTACATTAGTTGAAACGCATACTATGGTCAATCATTTGGGTGATAATTCTGGGTTGGATATTAGGAACCATGTTGACTGGTTGCATGGTTCGTCGGATTGTGAATCTGAATCCGAATTTTCAGATTGTGGTTTGGCTTCTCCAGATTTTTGTGGGCGTTCTGACCCTGGTAATGATTTTTCTCTGGTTCGTGCTAGACCTGCTTTATCTGTTGCCTCTCAGGGGAGGTTTCGTGGAAGAGGCCGGCGTAGAAGATAATGTATCCGCTGTTCTCTTTTCGGGATTGCTTTGCTTGAATGATGTTAGTTTTGCTGGTGCACTGGGTTAAGGGCAATGATGTGGCTGGGGCTCGCGTCTTTGTCATTTTGCTGGTGGCAACCTTTGGTGTGGTATTTTCGGGCCGGTTGGTATTTGGATGTTGTCTCCACCTTATTGGATGGTCCGTGCGAGGCTGCGGGGATGCTGGGAGCCTCGGCCGTTTACTGAGCCCGCTTTTTTGTTGTATTTTTTCTTTTTCTCTTTAGTTTCTTTTCTATCACTGTTGTAACCGCTATTTTTTAATATTAATATATCTGTTTTTTGTCATATATATATATATATATATATATATATATTCATTAATTAATTCTGTTAATTTAAGTTTAGAAATTATATGTTGATTTTTCATTTTTTAGGATGACTGTTTTATTTTTAATCAAACTATAGATGCAGGCAATCAAATGAGTCCAAAGATCCTCATCGAATATGTAAGAAAAAAAAAATACTTTTAAATGATTTATTTTAGAAAGTCTTATTATAGAAAGGAGAAAATGAAGGTGCCAACCCAATCCTCAAGCATAGCCATAAGAGCCGTCCGATCCTGCAAACAATCAGATAGAGATTTTTTATTCACAATTAATATAAGTAGTAATAGTTAGTAATGTTAGAATACTGTTAGAATCTGCATTTGAGTTTTTTTTTTTTTATTATTTGTAGAATTAATATAATTAGTACATTGTTAAAATTCCTACACTTTATTTCATATCAAACTATGTAATGGTTCAGTAATTAATCCGGTCTTTACAAAGTTTTTAAATTATATTTTCAGTATTAAGTTTATTAATTTAAATAAGAAAACAATGATATAATGCCCCAAAATTATTAAATTGTTAGCACAAATATTGAAATTGAGATGACTAAGGCTTTGTTTGGGACGGCTTTTTTACTTTTAGTATAAAAATAAAAAATTTTGTACTAAAACTCCGTTTTAGAAAGCAGTAAAAAAGCCGTCCCAAACAAAGCCTAAATTATATTGAAAAAGCTAAATTAATATGACTAAATTATGTACTGGAATGGTTTCTTATACATACCTTATCTCGATAGGTGAAACCATACCATTGGCACCACTCTCTCATCCCTGGACATTCAAATACAAGTGCAAAGCCTTCTTCAAATGAAACTCTTCCCAATGAAAGATCTAAGTCTTCGTCTGGATCAGGCTTGAGTTGGCAACAATAAACTAACTTCAAAACTTTAAGAGTGCGAAAAAGATTTTTCAAATTGATCACTGACTTGAGATTGTCACAACGATAAATCTTCACTTTATGAAGCCTAGAACGATGTCCCGAGCTAAAAGGAAGTGCAATATATTCAAGTCTTTCACAAGATGCCACTAAAAATTCCACAAGACTTGATGGGAAGGCTGATATTTGTTGCAGGTTTTTGCAATGAAATATGTGTAAACACTTAAGGCTTGAGAAATCTCCATTCTTCACTATTGGACGCTCCTTCCATTCAAGCAACCTTTTAATAGAGTAATTCTCAAGGCAATCAAGAGGGTCATTATAATGCCAAAAATCTTGCCCAATCCTAGTTATCCCTTTATTATCAATAATTTCAAGTGACATGAGGGATGGCAGCTTAGACAATGGAAGAAACTTGCATTTGAAATTTCTCAACCTTATATTTGTTAAATTGGCGAAGTGAGGATTGCCAAACCAACTTGGGAAGCTACTACTGTTGTAGCCATCTATGGTTAACTTTTTGAGGTTTGTGTGGGGTTGGAGGCCTTCAAGAATAGCTTTATCATTCCTTGCACATTCTTCATATTTACCACAATTCCAGATAAGTGTTAGGCTCTCGACATATGGCTTACATTGCAAATTGGCACTCTTTGCATCTTCATGATCAACCACATTTTCAAGCCCATAAAGCTTTAGACTTCTTTGTAAATTTGTTAGAGGTTTCAACCATCTAATACTAGAATATGGGCCATCTCTTCTTACATGATATGTAGATGCAACCAATTCATTTCTTGCCTCATGATTAAAACTAAAAAAAAGGAGATTTTTACTCCCGAAATATGATTTCGGCACCAATGCTCGATTCATGCTTACAATCATCAAGTGACGTAAGTTGACAAGTTTTCCCATTGCATGGGGTAGAAAATTTATATAATTTGATTCGAGTATTAGTGTTTGTAACTTGTAAAGACCACATAATGAGTTCTCTGTCATATGGATATCCCTGACATAGATAGAGAGATAACGAAGTTGTTGTAGGTAACCTATCGAATCTATACATTCAGAGCTGCATTTAAAAGAAGGTGCATGAAATCTCAAAACACGCAAGCTGACCATATGGGATAATATAATCTTAGAACAACTATTTTGATGAATTGCGAGGTTAGAGAAATAATGTAATCCACAAATGTAAAGTGTTCTTATATTCCCAAGTAGTAGAATTTGATCAGCCATTGCTTCTTCTATGAATATATGCTTTACATCTTTGGGTATGTTCTGGAATTCATCAAAATCTAATAAAGAACATATCTCAGTTCTGGTTATAGATTGAGCAAAATCTTGCACCATATCATGCAAAATAAATCCTTTAGGTTTTGAGCATTGAAAGAATGACCTTCTCACCAAGTCTTCAAAGTATTCAACTGCAATATCTTCCCATAAAATTGTTCTTTCTGTGAGCTGAATGTAACCTTGATCGATCCACATTCTTATTAACTCTAGTTTCTCAAAGTAATGACCCTTTGGGAACAAAGATGCATAAAGAAAGCATGGTTTAAGATATGATGGCAAGTAATTATAGCTTATCCTTATTGAAGACAAAATAATTTCTTTGGGATCCCATAAATTATTATTTAACACATCCTTCCATGCCTGCTTCTTAAATTCATTTCGTAGAAATCCACCAATAACTTTTAAAGCCAAAGGCAATCCACCACATTTCTTAGCAATTCTCCTCCCAATTCGTTCAAATTCTAATTGTTGATCAAGCTTCCAACCATGGAAAGCATGTCTTTGGAACAATAACCATGACTCCTCTTCATGCAAGCATTCAAGCTGAAGTGGGGACAACATTTGCATGATGTGAGCAACTGACATAGATCGAGTTGTTATAATAATCCTTCCCACTCCAGTACCAGAAAAGGAGGCTCGTAAGGCTTCCCATATATCTGCTTCTTCATTCCATACATCATCAAGAATAAGAAGAAATTTTTTATTTAATAGTGCCTCCTTGAGTTTGCATTGAAGATAATTCAAATTATTATCATTGTACTTGGATGAATCCACAATGGATGACAAAATTTCTTTTGTTATTCTAAGAACATCAAATTTTTCGGAGACACAAACCCAAACCTTTGGGCTAAAATGCTGCAATACCTTAGGATCATTGTATACAAGTTGCGCAAGTGTCGTCTTTCCCACACCCCCCATGCCAACAATGGGAATTACAATGTTCTCCTTCTCTGAATCAGACATTAACAATTGAATTATCTTTCTCTTTTCCTTCTCCCTTCCAAAAACATCATATTCAAGAGCAAGAGAACTACATGGTGGCCTATTTATAAAATCATTATACTGAGGCCGCTTAGGACGCCTAGGTGCATCTTTTTCTCTAAAACAAAGTGCTTCTCTATGATGTGTATCAAATTTCTTTACGGTCTCAATGATCCTCATGGCCATGTCGTAAGAAATGGGAAATTTAATTGAATTAGAGGGAGGTAGAGATACCTGAACATAGTTTTCATGCATGATCAACATATTGATAAACATATCCACTTACTTTCTGATAACTAGAATTTTCATTGAATTTACGAGAGGAAGACATACCCGATAGCCAAAAATATCAATATCATCCACTTGTTCTAGCTTTTTTTTAGCTGTTGTTGACATTCCTTCTAATTGGGTTTTTATAACTTGATAATCATATTGATCCAAGACATCTTCAGCATCATAAGCAACTTCTCTAAGCTTGCTGAGCCAGAGCTGGATAGCCTTGTCATAGATCTCCCTCTCCTCGGCATCATGAAGGACTGCTTGAATTCTTTGCAGCATCCTCGACAATCGGCTCAAATCCTCCATTAATCTTTTTTGGATTGAATTAACTTTGGCAGTAGTTACATCTTTATGTGCTATGGATGATGAGGAAGATGTAGCCAATGAAGTAAAGGTAGGCATAAACTGGGATAACTGTTTCAAGGAAGTCAATAGATTGGAGATGATCAAAGAAGTTGTTCCTGCCATTTCCAAACCCTTAACTAAAGAATCGATGAAGCTTCAATGAGGATTGAAGATGATTTAGAGAAGATGACATAACAAATTTTGAGTAGTTAGCAGAGGCCAAGTTCAGAATAAATTTATTTTATTAGCCCATAAAAGAAAAAAATCTACTAAAAAATCTTGCTTTTAAACCTCAAATAACTTCAATGTTTAGGGGGGTGGATGGTGATGAAACATTACGATCGGCTAATAAAATATGGACAACTGAGTGGCTTTAATGAAAAGAAAGTTAATCATCATGAAAGATGGACGTAAAAATTGAATAATATAAAATAAAAAATGGTTGCGTCATGTTGAAGATGCAAATGAATGTTTTGTGGTAGGAAGATGGAATTTTTCTTCTAAACTTTCAATAATTATTGTAAGTCTCGCTTTTTAAGTCTCCAATAAAATTTGCCCATTTGGATGTCATTACTCAAAAATATAAACATATAACGAGAACAGGTAAAGAGTCCATAAAAATAAAATATCATTAAAATATTATATTAAATGTCTTTTATTATTTGTATTGTATTATATTAAATAAGTTTTAATGCTTAAAGTTATGCCAATAATCTCTATTAATTTTAAACCTGAAGCAGTAGCGATGATAATTCTGGTTTTTAAGCCTATTATAATGTAGATGATAACAAAATCATGAAAGGACCAGCTAAGACATTCACTTCATTTCCATCAATAATTTCCAAAACAAAAATTTACAACACTTCTTCCTCTCACATGCATTGCAGACAGCTTGCACACAGCTCCTTCCTCCCATATGAGTTACAGTGCATTGGTACAAATGCAAGGTTTTGTACCAATTGATAAGACATGCGTCCAATAGCTTTGATGGTAGGTAGCAGTGTGAAAATTTAACACGACCCGAAATCCGACCTGAATCTGATCCGAAAAATTTCGGATTTGGGTCAATCCGTTCGCCATATGAGTCGGGGTTGGGTTCAGGTTCAAGGTTCCGACCCGTTTAAATATCGACCGTCCATCCAAGCTACTCTCAATACGCCCTTCATCAACCACATATTTACAGTCATGCCACTCTAGAAAATCTATAAATAGACCCATCCTCCCTCTTGAATGGGGGGCTCCAAGAAAGAGAGCAAGAGAGATATCAGACATCGCTCTTTCCTCCTTGTTCCTACTCGACCACCGCCTGAGTTCCGCCGGGCTACCACCTGAGGACCGGATTTCTGCCGGACCACCACCTGAGGCCCGGACTTCTGCCGGACCACCACCGGAGGCCTGGACTTCAGTCAAACCATCACCTGAGGCCTGGACTTCTGTTAGGCCACCACCTGATGCCTAGAGTTCTACCAAATTACTGTCCTACTTCAACGATCTTTCTGACCCCAATCTCCGGCCAACTACGGTCTTTAGGACCCCTGTCTCCTACTGACTATATATAGTCCTTCCGACCTCCACCACCTACTACAGTCCTTCTGACCTACATTATCAGAAAATTATCTTTCTGACCTCGGTCTCATGCATATTATGGTCCTTCTAACCTACATCATTGGACAATGGTCTTTCTAACCCCGGTCTCCTACCTTCTAAAGTCTTTTCGACCTCTATTCTATCAACTATGGTCTTGCCGATCAAACAAATATGTCTATGTTGATTATTGTAACTCCCACCATGTACTGCACTCTATATGATGTACATTTGTGACATCAAGCCAAGGCCTTCTCCCTAAGAAGGGCATCATTTATAATCGACTGTAAATACTAGTGGATTCATTCAAATTAGGCGAGGCCCCATAGTTTTTCCCCCTTTTCAAGGGTTTGCACATAAAAACTCTAGTGTCTCTTATGAATGCTACACCATCTCTTTTAATAAAGAATATAAAATTTAAATATTAATTAATTTTATTTTTTTAGTTGATCTAAAATTGTACCTTGGTCGGGACAATGTCCTTCACAATATACTAGTCTAAAAGTTTAGAATATTAATATAAATTTTCCAAGTGATAATTATAGAATGACTAATCTTATATTATTTTTTGTTGAGTAGAGAAGAAAAAAATTATAAATTCAGACTGGAACTGGCCAAGGATCCTTGAAGAAATCCCAACTCATTATTCCGACAATCACATATGATCACAGGTGGTAGGCATAATGCAGAAGAAAAGAATTTATGTATTAGGCTGTCAGGCTGACAAAATTGATAGATAGTGCTCTGCTTGCTTAAGCTTCTCAGCAAGCACTCAGGAGGGCATGGTAAGCTATCAAGTTGCTATTTGAATGTATAAGAAATTCTACGATTTATTGCATGAGGGTTTGATTATTGTAGAACTGTTGAACTTTTGTACTTTTTAAGAATAGTTTTCTACAATGTTGAAATATTAGCTTATGTTGTGAGTTTTTCTTATTAGTTATATATTGTTTTAATGTAGAATAATTGATACGAAAGGTTGTATCTTTTTATCTCAATTACAAGTTTTTAGTGGATTTCCATCATATATTAATTATCTTTTGAAATTTATCATATATTAATTTTATGTTAACTATAATAACAATTTTAATTAAATGTTTTTATGGTGTAATAAAAATATAAATAAAATTAAATATAATATTTTATTCATTTATATTCCACAAGTCCAATTCATTGAAGCCGTGCAATTGTGACTATTGGCGCCAAAATAAGAAAGAAATTATTCTGTGCTGAGTCCAAGATACAGAGTTAATAATGAAAAGATGCACGTAAAAATTACATAATATAAAATTAAAAAGAAAAAAAGGTTGCTTCATGCTGAATATTCAAATGAATGTTTTGTGGTAGGAAGATGGAATCTTTCTTCTCAACTTTCAATAATTCTAAGTCTCGCTTTTTATGTCTCCAATAAAATTTGCCCATTTGGATTAAATTTAAATATTTGAGAGAGACTTTAATGATAAGAATTTTGAATATTCTTCAAGTTGATCATATTCAAATATTAAGCCTCCAATAATGCTAAGGTTTGTTGTGATGACGAAGAAAATTTATAATCTGACAAATGAAATATGAATAATTGAGTAACTTTAATTAAAATAGGCATAAAAATTGTATAATATAAAACTAATTGGACAAATGAAACTCACATTAAATCAAAATACAAAATATGAGAGGTCTTTCATTTTATTTATTTATTTATTTATTTATTATTATTATTATTATTATTATTATTATGAGAGGTCTTTCATTAGACCTTAAGACCAATGATGTAGATGATAACTGGAAACTAAAAACAAAAAAATCATAAAAGGACCAGCAAAGACCTTGACTTCAACTTAGTTTGGGACAATTTTTTTTTCTATGTTTTAAAACAATTTTTTAGTAAAAAATTTATATATGATTAAAAAAATAAAAAATAAAAAGTTGTGCCAAATGAAAGCTTCATTTCTATCAATAATTATGAAAATAAAAATAATTTTTTTTTAAACAATTAGGGGATTCGAATACCAGCTGCCTGGAAAGAAAAAATTTGCTCAACCAATAAGCTGCACGCTCGATCTCCATAGGTCTATTCTTCCCATGTGACGAAGAGTGCATTAGTACAAAAGAAAGGTTTTGTAATAGAAAAATGTGATAACTTTTTTTTTTTTTGGGAAAATTTAGGGCAAAAGCCCAAATATTAATAACAAAAAAAAATTACAAAATAACTATATTAGGAAGATTACATGTATAATAATCAACTATACCCCTAAAGCCCCAAAAACATAGAAAGAGATCAAAAGGAAGTAAAACTTGGACTCATGAAAAAAAATGTCAACACCCCAAAAGGCAGGCATCAGGTCGCCATTCAAGAAGAGAGAAATGCCGTAAAATTGAAGTCGAAGGACCACTGATTGCTAAAGGCCAAAAACAAAAGGCACCATGACCATCACAAAGCCCCGAGGAACTGAAAAACCACCATTCGACAAAACTCCTAGGTTTCCATAAGGCCATCCATGAAAAGAATGGTATGGCGTAGACCTATGCTCATCATTATTCAGAAAACCAAAATCAGCAAACTCAATCAACAACCAATAAATTTTGCAAGTATTCTAGAAAAAAAAAAAACATCCAAAAAACTGCAGCCGGTGGAGCACTGGCTGCCACAGGCCAAGACCAAAGGCAGCAGGGCCATCATAGAAGCCGCAAGGAAGAGAAAAACAACCATTCAACAAAACTCTTAGGCTACCACAAGGCCATCCAAGAAAAGAATGGTATTGTGAATACCCATGCCCATCAATGTCTAGAGTAACAAAAACATCAAAACTAACCAACAACCACGAAATTTTGCAAGCATCAACCCAAAAATTCCAAAAACAGGTCATTGATCTAATCCAGAAAAGTCCACTTCTTAGTTTTAGCACATATAACATAAATGATAGTTGCTTTAATTGCAGTCGGGCTCTCCCAAAACGTAGAAAACCTCATCTTGTTCCTTTCCCTCCAAAGATAGTAAATGACACATGTAACAGTGAAAAAATAGAAATTTTTCCTTCCGATTAAAATGTTGTAAATTATCCAAGTAATCATAAGTTTGCAAAAGATTAGGCCTAGCCTAAGCTAAAACTTGCCAAGCAAATGGAGCAAATCGATTAGAACTGAAAGGTGTAGTTACATTCAAAAAATAGATGGGCTTGAGATTGTTTACTACTTAGGGAAAAGTAGCAAGAGGAGAGTACTGGAATTCCCCTATTAATTAAAATATCCACACATTTTAATCTTCCCAAAACTGTCATCCAAACATAACATACAAACCTAAGAGAGTGCTCCTTATGCCAACTAAACTTACACCAATCAATATCCTCCAAATGAAAATAGAAATGAATAGTAAAATTTTTGAACGACGGGTTGGAGGAGCCATCCCAGGCCAAAGCCAGTTGCTCCGAAATATTTATATCAAAAATAGTATCCTTAACACAATCTAGAAGGTAATCTGGAAGAGACCATTTCCTATTTATGATGAATTCATTTACAGAAAGATGAGATAGCCTATTGGAGTTGAAAAAATCAGATAATAGATAACCTTTGCACCATGGGTCCCAAAGCATAGAGTAATTATAGTTGGGAGCAATGGATAGCAGATGGAGTTTTTTATTCTCTAAGCCGTATGACAAATTAGTTTCCAAAATTTGGAAGAAAAGGAACGAGGCAGCTTTCAAGGGGATTCAAATTTAGCTTTAGACCAATTGGCCAAATTAGTGTTAGAGTTATACATATGCTAAATAAAAGAGTAACTCACACTATGATAAAGAGAATCAAAACCAGAAGGTCATCTGCATACATGAGATGCTTGAGGCAAAAATTATTATGATTTAGTCCCATAAAAGAGGGTTGTATTTAATTATGCAGGGAAGAGGATAACCCATCCATGAAAATGCAAAAGATCAATGAGGATAATGGATATCCCTTATGAAGCCCCGATGAGGAATTGAAGAAAACTTTCAAAAAGCCATTAAGGCAAATAGAGAAATGAACCTCAGAAATGCAGCCCCTAATCTATTTAATAAAAAGGTTTGAGAATCCTTTTTGCTTTAATCAGTTTAGTAGGAAAACATGTGAGACTGAATCGAAGGCTTTTTTTGATATCTAGCTTGGCACAAATGAGATTTTGTGAAGCTTTAAATTCTTTGAGCACCTCATAGGCAAGGATAATATTGTCAGTAGAACACCTTTTGGCAATGAACCCCGACTGACTCTCATGAATAATAAAATCTTAGGTAAGCTTAAATCTATTCGCAATAAGCTTAGCAACAATCTTATAGAAAATATTGCATAGTGATATAGGCCTGAAATTAGAAATACTGGTGGCATGAGTGCCCTTAGGAATAAAGTTAATGGCAGTAGCTTTATCTCCCTTAAAGAGGTAACCAGTTGAAAAATAATATTTAACAGTATTGTATAATTGATACCTGTAATGTGACAGGTTTGCTGATAAAAATCAGAGGAAAAACCATCTGGTCCTAGAGCTGAGGAAGAAACCCCATCAAAAACTACAACTTTAATCTCCTCAGTGGTAACCAGAACTACAATGGCATCAAGAAGGTGAGGAGGAACCATGTTGCCAATAGGAATATTGTAAGATCTCTAATTGATAGGGTTATGAACATTAAATAGATCTTTGAAATGATCAATCAAAGCATTCACAATATCCTGATGAGAGGTGTGTAGACCCAAAGGAGAG
Organism: Dendrobium officinale; assembly: GCA_019514585.1. Taxonomy (NCBI): domain Eukaryota; kingdom Viridiplantae; phylum Streptophyta; class Magnoliopsida; order Asparagales; family Orchidaceae; genus Dendrobium; species Dendrobium officinale. The sequence goes on along the minus strand of CM033687.1, from coordinate 70,680,951 downwards.
GCAATTTCTATAATAGTGTTTCTATTTTTCCTAGATCTAATCTTAGCATAGAGGAAGCCAATATCATCTTCTCCATTAGAGTCAGGTGGGGAGAGTACAATAATTCAAAAGTGTACACACACACACACACACACACACACTACAAAAAATATGATATTTTCACAGTACTTATTAATGGCAGTTTTAAAACCGACACAATGAACTGGTATAAGCAAAAAATTTCATCACTGCTAAAAGATTATAAAAAACTTATGTTTTTTCACAGCTCCTTTTATTGAGGCCTCATGCCAAAAAACATAATAGAACATGAACATTGGATATATTATTTTTCTCTACTAGATTTAAAGTGGATTTCTTTTAATGACACACACAACATGTAGCAGTGTGCTATTGATGACTGTTTCTAGTAAGAATTTTTGAAAGAGATGATAACGATCAAAATTTAGCCATTGGTTGCATATAGTTGCTATGAAATATATCTATATTTCAAATAGTAATGATGTAGCATGTTTGGATGGTTTGAAGCTTCTCAAGCAACCACAGCTACCATTACCAAGATGATTCATGAATGGATGTTCATAGAAAATTGCTACACTAATCCTGTTTTATGACTTCTAATATCATCAACGCCTCATCTTCTTATTGAGTCCTCATTATTTCTTCCATTTTGGAATGAAGTTACTTGTATTCTTGGTGCAACACAATGTAACACAGCGTGCATTGGTTGTTTGGTGTAATTGTAGTTGATAAAAAAAATAGTTTCACCAAGAAAATTAGAATATGAACATATTTGTCTTTATCATATCTCAATATTTCATATGGTGATGATGAAGCTTGCATCTGATTCAAGCGTAGAAATTCTCTACTGAATACTTCACTTAAATCTACCTTGTAATTACTTCTTTGGTGCATGATAAGGTCCAATATTCAGGTCTTCTTCTTCTTCTCTAGTGATGATTTCAACTAAATGTAATTTTTCCTTGATCCGGCCACTTCTGGTTTTGTTTCTAGTACTTTATATCTGTGATCAATGCTTAAATTGTTAAGAAAGTGTAGTATTACTTTGTTTCGTTTTCCTTAGCTCAGCTTAATCTCTATTAGAGATGCAATGGCTAAAATATCCAACAAATGCTGACTTCTTTATAGCTTATGGACATATCTTCTATAGCTGAATCTTCTTATTATTAGTCTACCAATGAATGAGATGTCATGGATGGTTTGGAAGACATATAAATGATACGTAATTTTATTTTTGTTTTGGTTTTATACCTAGAGGAAGGGAGAAAGTTATTTTTCGTGTTGGGGAAAAACTCTTTAACTGTTGATTTATATCTTGTTGATATTCATTCAATTTATATTTGTATAGTATTTTATTGATATTTATAATTTGATCACAAAATTTGATTTCTTTGATATTATATATATATATATATATATATATATATATATATATATATATATATATATATATATATATATATATATATATATATATATATATATATATATATATATATAATCCCTGCTAAAAATGTTGCTATTAAAAGCGCTGCTAAAGCCTTCCTATAATAACACTCATGAAACTGTTGCTATAGCCTTTGCAGCAAATGCAAATAGAGCGGAGTTGCAGCAGTTTTTAAAATTGTTGCAAATAAATTAGTGGGTGTTTAAACTGTAGCAGCAGGCCATCAAAAGTGTTGTGAATACTAATGAAGTGAAATTTAAAAAAATAGAAGAGAATGATTCTTGTAGCAAACAATTTTCTATTTTCTAAATACTAAGAGGACATAAATTTATTTTAATTTCATATCAAAACATAAATTAAATAAATTAAAAAATAAAAATAATTCTAAATTAACCATAAATATAAATATAGTACTTCTTGTGAGAGTTAGTACAATGCAAGTTACGTATTATTTCATTCTAACATTTGCACTTGCTATTCAAAAAATGAGAGACAAGAAAAGTAAAATGAACTGAAGAAGCAATATACATTATTGGATTCAAATACAGGACTACATACACTAAAACAAAGCATTTTAGATTGATCAGTTCATTTCTCAAGATTGAATGGGGGATAATAAAATCATACTGCTAGTGACTACATCAATAAAAAGGTAATGGCAATTGTTGGAAGTTAATAATTATGCTATGACATTATTAAAAGCAATAGTAAAGTGGCTAAGATCACATGAAATGGGCTGTAGAATTTTTATTATGGATCCTCTTATAATTACTCTTCTGAATCCTCTCGCCAATGCCAAAGATTGTGCTTCACAAATCAAATAATTGAAATCAATGTTAAATAAGATTCAGTTTATATGTATTGTTAATGTTAAATAGTGACATTGTTATTGGCAAAAATAGTACCTTACAACCTTTTTGCGATAGATAAGTCATAGCCATTGCATCCTTAAAAATAGACAGGAAAATACATATCCTGATTTATGTAGGAAATGTCCTCTGTTCTCTGTTTCTCTCCATAACCATTGCATCCTTTTTTTTAGAAGCTGAGTACAACCATCGACAGGTTATTACATAAAAAGAAAATCTAATTCGTATCAAAATACTAAGAATAAATATTTTCAAAATTATATTAACATAGGGAATGAAGGTGCAAAATTGAGCATATCTTGTTGTCCGTAGATGCTCATGCAAACACCAAAGGCTGCTGTCAAAATCTTTCAAATCATTAGAATCATTGTTAAAATTTGTTATCCTTAGTTAATATAAATAGCAATGTTAAAATTTTTACACTTTTTATCAAATTATGTCAGGTTTCATTAATTAATCTGATTAATTGAAGCTTATAAATTATACTTTGAATATTCATAAAATTATAAATCTCATTGATTTTCTACTTTAAAGGATGATTATTTTATTTTAAACCATAAAATAATTAGTCAAAATAAAGTCATTATTTTCCAAAACAATTTTTTTGATAGTTTGGTAAACAAATAAAAGAAATAGTGTAAAATTATTACATAAATTAATATTTATAAATAAACTATTTTATAAAGGCATATTATGATGGGAAGGAGACTTATCATAGAAAGGGCAAAATGAAAGTGCCAAACAATCGTAAGAAGTAACTTTTTTAGCAGTGGGAAAAATCCTACCAACCATTAGAATATATTTAGAAATTATATTAGAAATGGAGTTAGAATTTTCTATACATAGTTATAATGCCCTAAAATTATTTAATTTATTAGCTCATTGTTAATGCTTTGTCTGGTATTTCATCTGATGCTTTGTCTGGTTTCTAGACATGACGAGGTTATAGTCGAATCGAGTAGCTTGACGAGACGAATCCAACAAGCCCAAGATCGTTGAATTCCAAAATCATTAAGACCTCCAAATGTTTGATGAACGGAACACGATCAAGGGATTCAATATTGGCCGTCCATCCAACCACTCCACATTTACCCCTGATCTCTAGTCTATTTACGGGCCATGTCACTCCAAAAATCTATAAATAGACCCCTCATTTCTCTTGAAAAGGGACCCCAAGCAAGAAAACAAGAGAAAGAAGAGAAGAGAAGGAAGAAGGCCCTCACCTTCGTCGAACCTCCGCCACAGGCCCTCACCATTGCCGAACCATCGCCAAAGGCCCTCACTTTTGTCGGACCACCGTCTGAGGTCCTCTCCTTCATCGGACCACCACTGAGGCCCTCGCCTTCACCAGACCACTACTTGAGTCCCTCATCTTCGTCGGATCATCACCTAAGATCCAGAGTTCTGCCAAACCACCACCTGTAGCTTGAAGTTCTGTCGGACCATCACCTGACACCCATATTTATATCGTACAGTTGTTACTTATAATTTGATTGCCCTTGGATGCGAGTCAGCCCATTGTAACCAACTCAAGTTGTAGTGGAATCTTTTCAACTGGGCGAGGCCCCATGGTATTTCCCCTTTGAAGTGTTTTCCACGTATTAAGAAATCTAGTGTTCTCTGTGTGAGCTAGATATCCGTGCAAAGCTAAGACGTAAAATTACAACTCTATCGCTACGTATATTCTAGCCCGTAATAAAGCTCAATTGTGAATTTTATATAAACCTTATTGGATCATTTTCATGTGTTGATTATGTTGGTAAATGACCTCGACTATAGTAGAGTTTTCTCTCACATGTCATATTTTGTTAGAAATTTTTACATGAAGGTGACCAAATGGTCTCCTCTTCTTTACATTGGTGTGGAGTCCCCTATCATACCTATTTGGATTACCTTCCCCAACTTGCAGCCACTTTTTTTCCCCGCATCCTTCACGGATTAGGATCTTTATTTGGCCGTCCTTTAAAGGTGGATCATGCAACCTCTATTGGATCCCATCCTTGTGCTACCCATGTGTTAGTAGAGCTTGACATTACTAAAAAATATTTAGATAAAGTTTAGATTGGACCTGAAAAGATTGGTTGTCTAGCATGTTGTGATGGAGGAGTTTCCCCGTTTTTGTGTGCAATGTAAATCAATTGGTCATTTGCCTGGTGAATGTCATTCTACTAATCCTGCGTTTAATTTTGTTAATAAGAAGAATTATGGGGAGATGGTTAATGATGTGGAAATTAATGTGGCTATTGGTGGTATTAATGAGGGTGTGATTGTTGGTGATCTTGTGGAAAATTCTATTCCCATATTTTCCCCTGTAAGTATTAATGAGGTTATGGTTAATAGGGAGATTGATGTGGATTATACTTTAGCCCTAAAAATTTTCAATTGCAACACCATGGATGCTGCTTTTATTGAAGGGTTAGCCTGCTCATTATTGGATGCTTTACCGTTGACTCATTCTTATGGATATAATGAGGGTGTGGTTGAGGTTTTAGAGCCTAACAATTGTTTTTTTCAATTTGGTAGCAAGTCTTATTGTTAATTTTGCTACTGATGATGAGGTAAGTGATGGTGATACTGCAAATTCTGATGATTTTGCCCATTCAGACCCAGCTGATCGTGTGTGTCACCTGTGGGTGAGAATTTTCCTGTTGATAGATGCGTGGCTACTAAGGTTTTACACATTCCTGCTTCCTCCATGGGTTTGGTGAAAAATATTGGTGTGCCTCTTTTTGAGGTGCCTATATTTGTTATTTCCAATGAGGCTTTGGTTGTTAAACTAGCTTGTAAATCAGGGGAAAATGTAATGATGCAGAAGGATTGGTTACATGATGATAATTCTTTAGATTATGAGGATGGTTTGGATTCTGAAGATAATTTTGATTTTAAGTATTCCTAAAATTGCTGACGTTGGTGTTTTAAAAAGGTGTACCAAGCATAGAGTCCATAAATCGAGAAATAAATGAATTCTCATTTGGGATTTGGACCTAATTTTGTTATTGGAGTTTTCTTGGTTGTTTTGGCTTTTTTCTTTGGCATGCTACAGTTGATGGTCTTTTTTTTACACATGTAGGCCGATTAGTGTTCTTTGTTTCCTTGTGGATTGTTGGCATGGAAGTGAGTTGATGGTTTTTGTTTTCGGACTATGATGAAGCTGGCTTCTTGCTCTCCCCCTGGATGACCATGTCTTGTTATGGAAACCTTGGTATTTGTTCCTTCTAAGTGGTATTGAGTGGTTAGTTTTCTTACTAGTGGTTGTTCTTCTTCCAATGGATGGCCCAAGCTTGGTAACCAGGTTTCTAAGTCCGACACTTTGGATTTATATATGTTCCATTTTACTCTGTATTTTGTCGTTTAATGTTGTTTTTTAGCTTTGTTTTGTTCTTCTTTGCCTATTAGGCACTTTGGTTGTATGTTCCGTCTCTTGTTTTGGTACAAAATATGGTTTGTTAAAAAAAAAGATTGAGATAGAGAGAGAGAGAGAGAGAGAGAGAGAGAGAGAGAGAAAATATCTTAATTTTATATTGGAATGATTTCGTATACATACCTTATCTTCATAGGTGATACCATGCCATTGGAACCACTCTCTCATCCTTGGACATTTATATACATGTGCAATGTCTTTTTGAAATGAAACTCTTCTAAATGAATGATCAAAAGCTTCATCTAGATCAGGCTTGAGTTGGTCATTGTAAATAAATTAAAAACTTTAAGAGTGCCTAGAAGATCATTTAAGTTGATCACTAACTTGAGAGATAGAGATGGAGATAAAGAGTGAGAGAAAAATAAAGCTTAATTAATGTGACTATATTTTGTATTGGAATGATTTCATACATATACCATATCTTCATAGTCGACAACATGCCAGGCAACCCCTACCCATGCCTACTCCTACCTAGCTATACCTACACTTACTCATATCCCCTTACCTACACCTACTAGTTACCTACCTACCTCTACTCTTACCCCTATTTAGGCTACGAGGGAAAGTGTGACTGTGCAAGCATGAGTGTGTAAAGAAAGGCCTAAAGGGGTAGGGTAAGGGCGTGAGTGCAAGCGTGAGTTGGTGAGGGAGAGTCCACAAGGGACAGTGCAATTGTAGAGCATGAGTGATCGAGGGAGTGGTCGTGAGGGTAACGCGAGGGCAAGGGTAAGGTCGAGAGCAAAAGGGTGAAGCCGCTAGGGCGAGTATGAGCACTAGCTGGAAAGGGTGAGCTGATGACCCCCATCACCTACTTCCCATCTCTCTCTCTCTCTCTCTCTCTCTCTCTCTCTCTCTCTCTCTCTCTCTCTCTCTCTCTCTCTCTCTCTCTCTCTCTCATGAAATGGATTTGTGTGAGATGGATTTGCAAAGGAGTTTTTATAATGCCCGAAGTAAGGGAAAAAAAAAAAAGCTTTACAACATGTGAAGAATTATTGAAGGGGAGGGAGACAAATCAATCAATACTCCAACTTCTTTCCTCTTAATTGGGGCCAACTCAAATTGCTCAGTTAAATAAAGATAACTTTTCAATCAAATTTTGGCCTACACTTATTTACCTGTTAACCATACTAATTAGATAAAAATGCTATTGTTTACTTTAACAACTACCAACTCCAATTTACGAAATCAACATGGTGGGGAGATGGTTAGATGCATAATTATATTAAGACATGATTAGATGAATAATTTTCCAAATTTTAAGATTCAAATGATGCGGACAAATCAAACCAATAAAATTAGTTTTAAAATTCATTATATATCCACAGTTAGCGTAAATATTGGCAATGTTAAAATTCTTGCACTTGATCATTTGGATAAAGTTGAAGTTCAGAATTTATATTTTGAATATTAATAAAATTATTGATCTCATTGATTTTAAATTTCAAAAACAAGTATTTTATTCCTCTTTAACTTTCTAGAAAAGGACACAACGCCAAGCATGCACATAAATATGAGATATATCGGTTATTATAAATATAAGAAATTAATTTAATAATTGTAATAATTTGAGACAAAAACATTTTATTTTAAATTCATGGCCAGGTTTAACCTTTCAATAACTCCAATATTTTAGGACAAAATATTGAAGTGAATTATTTGGCCAGAAATATTTGCCCATTTGGATGGCATTACTTCTAGCAAAATTAACAACAGGAAAATATAGAGTGCCTGTTGAAATAATATATTTTTGAAAAATTATATATAAGATCTTATATTATATTAAATAAGTCATAATGCATTATTATACCTCTGTACATATTAAAAATAAATTTTTGGAGATTTAGAGGGTCACTCGCGCATTACTTGTAACAAAATTAATAATAGGAAAAGATAGAGTGCCAGTAAAAATAATATATTATTTAAAAATTATATATATGATATTATATTATATAAGTTATAATGCAAATAATGCAGACAATGATTTAAGAATACGACACCATATAAATATAAGATATGTTTATTCTTAAAATATATAAAAAATGGTCATGTATTAGACACACCATAATAATATTGATTAAATTAAAAAATACATATTAATTAAATAAATATGAATTATATTAATATAATAATAAATTTATTTTAATTACTCATAAAATCATAACATATATAATTAAACCTCCTAAATATGTTGAACATATATGGTTGAAAATAATTGTCACATGATATTATAGATTGCTGGTGTGAAGTTGAAAATAATTTTTTTTTTTAAGAAAATAAAAATTAAAAAAATTATAAAAGAATAGGAGCCAGAAAAAAAAAAACTTAATTAAGTTCTAAATAACTAATTCGTGATTAGAAAGGATATTTAAAAAATATCTTTTATAATAAAAGAGGAAATAATATTCAACTTTGAACTTCCTGAAGAGGTGCTCATACCAGTAACCTACCCTTCCAAGCTATTTAGCAATGAAGATATTAACTTAAACATTGCTCTCTCCTCATCATAAAACTTGAAAAACATGTAACAAAGATAACTACTAGTTGTTGGGGGTGGAAAGTAAAACATGTAACAAACACAAACAAGAAAATAAATGCAGCAGAAATTTAAAAAAAAAAAACATTAGAATTTAACGTGAAAAAAAAACAAAAATATATTCTTTCTCTTCTCTCTACTAATGTTCTTCCCTTATGAACTAACTAAGATATACAATCAAGCCACCAAGGGACGCCAGCCTTTATGACAAAGAAGAAAGAACATTTCTAGTCTATCTCGTAATTTTGCGGTGCCAACATGGAGTGTTGCGACGCTCTAACCTTCACTATCAAAAAATTAGGTAATCGCAGCACAAATTTTGAGCTATCACGATGGTTTTAACCGCCACTATTTTCTTTGCAGCGGTTTTAAAACTGCTACCAATATGTTGTAATTACTATGCGCTACAACGACATTCCGCAGCGGTTTAAGGACCGGCGGGGTAGATTTGATGAAGTGCTGAATTTAGCAGCGGTTATAACTGCCACAAAAATCCAGATTTGCAGTGGTTATAACCGCTGCTAAATGGTAGAATATATTAAAAAAAATATAATGCTAAAAAAAAATTGTGAACAAAAACTTCTCATTATTTTATGTCTCACTATAATTAGTGAGGATGAAGACTTGACCATGTGAACAACTTAATCATATAAGGGAACATCTATGTGTTTCGACATTATAATTAATTCTATAGTTATTTTCATTCTTTGATTTTTTGTATTTCTCATTAGCAGCATTTCTTACTTTGTATAAATTCTATATAAATATTAGAATGATACACTCAAGTATTTTCCAATTCTTATCGGTAATAATGGTGAACAGAGGAGGAAATGGAAAGAAAATCAAGAAGAATATCAAAAGCAGAATACGAGGATGATATTTAAACAATTTATAATGTTAGTTTCTGTGTAGAATCTAATTGTGTTGTTAAATAGGGTGTTTTTGGATGTTGTATATCCAAGGGTCACAATATTATATGTCGAGCATCACAATGTTGGGCACCCGAGCTCCACAATACTGGACAACCTTCTAGAAATCAAAAGAGGACAAAGTGCCGCAACGTTTGATATTTAGCATCGCGATGTTATCAGACAAATTGAATGATAGAGGTCAAGCGTTGCAGTGCTCCAAACTGGTACTACAACTCTGCAAGGCTAGCTGGGTAGTTTTTCATTCTTATTTTTCTTAAGGGTTGCATCCCTTGGTGGTTGTATGTGATCTCTTTGTTTGTTCTAAGGTGAGAATGGAGCAAGATGGTAGTGAAGTAAGGAAAGAGCCAAAGAGAAGAGAGTATTGTACTTATTTCTTCCAATATTTATAGTTGATTTCTAGGTGTGAGAGTTAGAATAAACTCTGCAAAATAAACAAAATAAATAAAATAAGTAAAATGCGCTTCTATTTATAAGTCCAAGTCATAGTTTTGAATCTTGCTGGTGACCTGCTGTGATTGCATAAGTGGATGACTGGAAGAAATTATTTTAAATCTTATATCACATTTGTTGAAATATTTATAGATTTTGATGTCTAAATTGTAGCAAGACAAAAAATCTATTTTAATTTCATATCAAAACCTAAATAAAATAAAAATGAACAAATAAAAAATAGAAAGGGTTCCAAATGATCTAGCATAATTAATCTTCTTCTGAGAGTTAGAATGAATACAAGCTATATAATATGCTACTTCTCATAAATTAAAAATTCTGAATTGAAGAAATCAATGAAGTTATTATTTTGTTTCAACTTTTGTTATTCAATATAAGGAGGCAAAGAGAAAAAGAGGTGGGAGGGAAATGAATGGCTGCAAAAGAAGCTGCATTTATTTCGGAATCACATAACATGATAACCGTTGTTGATTGAACAAATCCCTCGCCTAAATCATCATGATGACTACAAAAATATGTCAAATTATAAAGATAAACAAATTCATCTTTCTTTCTAATGATTAAAGAATAATGAAATAATAGCAGAATCAATAAATTAATGTTCTTACAAGAAACTATGTGATAACTCACAAGTGTCCATTCAATGTTCTAAACTGTCCAACTAAATCCAACATGAAAAAGAGGAATTATAGTCTGACATAAGAAAATAACAACTTCCACAATATCATTCAATGTTCTAATTATGTTTCTGTAACTATTGTTACAGCTAAATAATAACATGTCCTAAAACCTCTTTATAAAGAGGAATTATAGTTTGACAAGACTTAGTAAGCTCCAACACATCTGATTATTTCCTCGGTCAAATACTGGAAGTCTGCAAAACATTAGAATCAAAGTATAAGTGTTAGAATATGTTATCCATAGTTAAAGTAGTAGCAATGTTAACTAACATACTTACACTTGATTTCATATCAAACTAAGGGTTCTTTAATTAATTTCATTGATTGAAGCTTACAAATTTATAAATCCCTTTTTAATCCTGCAAAGCATTACAGTTAGTGCAAAGCATTAGAATTAGTGTTAGAATTTGTTATTCATAGTTAAATAATACAATGAATTTATTTTGGAGATAATCAACCTCCTCAGAAGAGCTGTCATTAGAATCCTGCAAACCATTAGAATTAGTGTTAGAATTTGTTATTCATTGTTAATTAATATAAGTAGTAACAATGTTAAAATTCTTACACTTCATTTTCAAACTATACGTATAGAGATTCGTTAATTTTTTTTTTAATTGAAGGTTAGAAATTACATACACATACCTCGTCAGAAGAGCTGTCGTCAGAATCCTGCTAGCCATTAGAATTAGTGTTAGAATTTGTTATTCACAGTTAATTAATACAAGTAATAGCAACGTTAAAATTCTTACATTTCATAATCAAACTATATAAAGATTCATTAATTTATTTGGTTAATTTAAGTTTAGAAATTATATTTTGATTTTACATAAGCATATGAGCTAAGTCTTTCTAAAAGAAAAAAAACATGCAATGGAAGTGTTCAACATGCCAATATAAAATTCACATCACTGCCTTTGACCTCTATAACGAGCATGCAATTTCAAGATTTACTAGTAGCTTAAGAGCAGCACTTCAGAAATTTGACTAAACTAAAGAAAATAAAAGAAATTAATTAAACTAAACTAAAGAAAATCAAATTCATACAATAATATCGAAAATAAATATTTTAAAATGATTTATTTTGGTAGGGCTAAGTGAATTACAACACAACCTTTCCCAAAATGCTGCGCCAGCGCCAACTCCGACTCTGCAAATCATTAGAATCAAATTATCAATGTTAGATTGGAAATTATAGTTTTAATTTGAATTAAAATGTAGATCTCATTGATTTTAAATTTTCAGGGATGACGATTTCATTTTCAAGCTTAAAATTCATACACATACCTTGTCGGAACAGCTGCCGTCAGATTCCTACAAACCACGAGTATTAGTGTTAGAATTTGTTATTCATAGTTAATTAATAGAAGCAATCCAATGTTAAAATTCTTACATTTTATAATCAAACTATATAAAAATTCATTAATTAATTTGGTTAATTTAAGTTTAGAAAATATATTTTGATTTTTCATTTTTTAGGATGACTGTTTTATTTTTAATCAAACTATAGATGCAGGCAATCAAATGAGTCCAAAGATCCTCATCGAATATGTAAGAAAAAAAAAATACTTTTAAATGATTTATTTTAGAAAGTCTTATTATAGAAAGGAGAAAATGAAGGTGCCAACCCAATCCTGAAGCATAGCCATAAGAACCGTCCGATCCTGCAAACAATCAGATAGAGATTTTTTATTCACAATTAATATAAGTAGTAATAGTTAGTAATGTTAGAATACTCTTAGAATCTGCATTTGGGTAGCATTGTTAAAAAATTTAGACTTTATTTCATATCAAACTATGTAATGGTTCAGTAATTAATCCGGTCTTTAGAAAGTTTATAAATTATATTTTCAGCATTAAGATTATTAATTTAAATAAGAACACAATGATACAATGCCCCAAAATTATTAAATTGTTAGCACAAATATTGAAATTGAGATGACTAAATTATATTGAAATAGCTAAATAATATAACTAAATTATGAATTGGAATGGTTTCTTATACATACCTTATCTCGATAGGTGAAACCATGCCATTGGCACCACTCTCTCATCCCTGGACATTCAAATACAAGTGCAAAGCCTTCTTCAAATGAAACTCTTCCCAATGAAAGATCAAAGTCTTCGTCTGGATCAGGCTTGAGTTGGCAACAATTAGCTAACTTCAAAACTTTAAGAGTGCCAAGAAGATTATTCAAGTTGATCACTGACTTGAGATTGTCACAACGATAAATTTTTATTTTTTGAAGCCTTGAAAGATGTCCCGAGCTAAAAGGAAGTGAAATATATTCAAGTCTTTCACAAGATGCCACTAAAAATTCCACAAGACTTGATGGGAAGGCTGATATTTGTTGCAGGTTTTTGCAATGAAATATGTGTAAACACTTAAGGATTGAGAAATCACCATTCTTCACCATTGGACTCTCTTTCCATTTAAGAAAACTTTTATATGTCTGATATCCAGATGAATGAAAACCCACATGGGCCTCTATAGAGTAATTCTCAAGGCAATCAAGAGGAGCATTATAATGCCAAAAATCTTGCCCCATTCTAGTTATCCCTTTATTATCAATAATTTCAAGTGACGTGAGGGATGGCAGCTTAGACAGAGGAAGAAACTTGCATTTGAAATTTCTCAACCTTATATTTGCTAAATTGGAGAAGTGAGGATTTCCAAACCAACTTGGAAAGCTACTACTATTGTAGCCATCTATGGTTAACTTTTTAAGGTTTGTGTGGGGTTGGAGGCCTTCAAGAATAGCTTTATCATTTCTTGCACATTCATCATATTTACCACAATTCCAGATAAGTGTTAGGCTCTCGACATATAGCTTACTTTGCAAATTGGCATTATTTGCATCTTCATGATCGACCACATTTTCAAGCCCATAAAGCTTCAAACTTCTTTGTAAATTTGTTAGGGGTTTCAACCATCTAATACTAGAATATGGGCCATCTCTTCTCACGTGATATGTAGATGCAACCAATTCATTTCTTGCCTTATGATTAAAACTAAAAAAAAGGAGATTTTTACTCCCGAAATATGATTTCGGCACCAATGCTCGATTCATGCTTACAATCATCAAGTGACGTAAGTTGACAAGTTTTCCCATTGCATGGGGTAGAAAATTTATATAATTTGATTCGAGTATTAGTGTTTGTAACTTGTAAAGACCACATAATGAGTTCTCTGTCATATGGATATCCCTGACATAGATAGAGAGATAACGAAGTTGTTGTAGGTAACCTATCGAATCTATACATTCAGAGCTGCATTTAAAAGAAGGTGCATGAAATCTCAAAACACGCAAGCTGACCATATGGGATAATATAATCTTAGAACAACTATTTTGATGAATTGCGAGGTTAGAGAAATAATGTAATCCACAAATGTAAAGTGTTCTTATATTCCCAAGTAGTAGAATTTGATCAGCCATTACTTCTTCTATGAATATATGCTTTACATCTTTGGGTATGTTCTGGAATTCATCAAAATCTAATAAAGAACATATCTCAGTTCTGGTTATAGATTGAGCAAAATCTTGCACCATATCATGCAAAATAAATCCTTTAGGTTTTGAGCATTGAAAGAATGACCTTCTCACCAAGTCTTCAAAGTATTCAACTGCAATATCTTCCCATAAAATTGTTCTTTCTGTGAGCTGAATGTAACCTTGATCGATCCACATTCTTATTAACTCTAGTTTCTCAAAGTAATGACCCTTTGGGAACAAAGATGCATAAAGAAAGCATGGTTTAAGATATGATGGCAAGTAATTATAGCTTATCCTTATTGAAGACAAAATAATTTCTTTGGGATCCCATAAATTATTGTTTAACACATCATTCCATGTTTGCTCCATAAATTCATTTCGTAGAAATCCACCAATAACTTTTAAAGCCAAAGGCAATCCACCACATTTCTCAGCAATTCTCCTCCCAATTTGTTCAAATTTTAATTGTTGATCAAGCTTCCAACCATGGAAAGCATGCCTTTGGAACAAAAACCATGACTCCTCTTCATGCAAGCATTCAAGCTGAAGTGGGGACACTGTTTGCATGATGTGAGAGACTGACATAGATCGAGTTGTTATAATAATCTTTCCCACTACTGTACTAGAAAACGAGGCTCGTAAGGCTTCCCATATATCTGCTTTCTCATTCCAGACATAATCAAGAATAAGAAGAAATTTTTTATTTAATAGAGCATCCTTGAGTTTGCATTGAAGATAATTCAAGTTATTGCAATAATTGTACTTGGATGAACCCATAATGGATGACAAAATTTCTTTTGTTATTCTCAGAACATCAAATTGTTCGGAGACACAAACCCAAACCTTTGGGCTAAAATGCTGGCAAACCTTAGGATCATTGTATACAAGTTGAGCAAGTGTCGTCTTTCCCACTCCCCCCATGCCAACAATGGGAATTACAATGTTCTCCTTCTCTGAATCAGACATTAACAATTGAAATATCTTCATCCTTTCCTTCTCCCTTCCAAAAACATCAGATTCAAGTAGAATAGAACTACTTGGTGGCCTATTTATAAAATCATTAAAATGAGGCCACCTAGGATGCCTAGGTGCATCTTTTTCACTAAGAAGAAGTGCTTTTCTATCATTTGCAATCTCATCAAATTTCTTTATGATCTCAATGATCCTCATGGCCATGTCGTAAGAAATGAGAATTTTAATTGAATTAAAGGGAGGTAGTGATACCTGAACATAGTTTTCATGCATGATCAACATATTGATAAACATATCCACTCACTTTCTAATAACTAGAATATTAATTGAATTTACGAGAGGAAGACATACCCGATAGCCAAAAAAATCAATATCATCCACTTGTTCTAGCTTTTCTTTAGCTGTTGTTGACATTCCTTCTAATTGGGTTTTTATAACTTGATAATCATATTGATCCAAAACATCTTCAGCATCATAAGCAACTTCTCTAAGCTTGCTAAGCCAGAGCTGGATAGCCTTGTCATAGATCTCCCTCTCCTCGGCATCATGAAGGACTGCTTGAATTCTTTGCAGCATCCTCGACAATCGTATAAAATCCTCCATTAATCTTTTTTGGATCCAATTAACTTTGGCATAAGTTACATCTTTATGTGCTATGGATGATGAGGAAGATGTAGCCAATGAAGTAAAGGTAGGCATAAACTGGGATAATCGTTCCAAGGAAGTCAATAGATTGGAGATGATAAAAGAAGTTGTTCCTGCCATTTCCAAACCCTTAACTAAAGAATCGATGAAGCTTCAATGAGGATTGGAGATGATTTAGAGAATATGACATAACGAATTTTGAGTAGTTAGCAGAGGCCAAGTTAAGAATAAATTTATTTTATTAGCCCATAAAAGAAAAAAAAAATCTACTAAAAAATCTTGCTTTTAAGCTTCAAATAACTTTAATGTTTAGGGGGGTGGATGGTGATGAAACATTACGATCGGCTAATAAAATATGGACTACTGAGTGGCTTTAATGAAAAGAAAGTTAATCATCATGAAAGATGGACGTAAAAATTGTATAATATAAAATAAAAAATGGTTGCGTCATGTTGAAGATGCAAATGAATGTTTTGTGGTAGGAAGATGGAATCTTTCTTCTCAACTTTAGATAATTTTAAGTCTCGCTTTTTATGTCTCCAATAAAATTTGCCCATTTGGATTAAATTTAAATATTTGAGTGAGACTTTAATGATAAGAATTTTGAATATGCTTCAAGTTGATCATATTCAAATATTAAGCCTCCACTCCAATAATGCTAAGGTTTGTTGTGATGACGAAGAAAGTTTATAATCTGACAAATGAAATATGAATAATTGAGTGACTTTAATTAAAATAGGCATAAAAATTGTATAATATAAAACTAATTGGACAAATGAAACTCACATTAAATCAAAATACAAAATATGAGAGGTCTTTCATTTTATTTATTTATTATTATTATTACTATTATTATTATTATTATTATTATTATTATTATTATTATTATTATTATTATGAGAGGTATTTCATTAGACCTTAAGACCAATGTTTTAGATGATAACTGGAAACTAAAAACAAAAAAATCATAAAAGGACCGCAAAGACCTTGACTTCAGCTTAGTTTGGGACATTTTTTTTTTTTTCTATTTTTGAAAGAAATTTTTTAGTAAAAAATTTATATATGATTAAAAAAATAATAAAAAAGTTCTGCCAAATGAAAGCTGCATTTCTATCAATAATTATGAAAATAAAATTTTTGAATAATATGAAATTGAACACTTCTCTCTCTCTCACATGCATTGCAGACACAGCTCATACATAAATTTTTTTTAAACAATTAGGGGATTCAAATATCAGCTGCCTGGAAGGAAAAAATTTGCTCAACCAATAAGCCGCACGCACGATCTCCATAGGTCAGACATTCTTCCCATGTGACGAAGAGTGCATTGGTACAAATGAAAGGTTTTGTAATAGAAAAATGTGATAACTTTTTTTTGGGGGAAATTTAGGGCAAATGCCCGTATATTAATAACAAAAAAAGATTGCAAAACAACTACGGTAGGAATATTACATGTATAATAATCAACTATACCCCCGAAGCCCCAAAAAAATAGAAAGAGACCAAAAGGAAGTAAAACTTGGACTCAAGAAAAAATAAATATCAACACCCCAAAAGGCATCAGGTCGCCATTCAAGAAGAGAGAAAAGCCATAAAATTGTAGTCGAAGGAGCACTGATTGCTAAAGGCCAAAAACAAAAGGCAGCATGACCATCACAAAGCCCCAAGGAACTGAAAAACCACCATTCGACAAAACTCCTTGGTTTCCATTAGGCCATCCAAGAAAAGAATGGTATGGCGTAGACCTATGCTCATCATTATTCAGATAACCAAAATCAGCAAACTCAATCAAGAACCAATAAATTTTGCAAGTAATCTAGACAAAAAAACATCCAAAAAACTGCAGCCGGTGGAGCACTGGCTGCCACAGGCCAAGACCAAAGGTAGCAGGACCATCACAGAAGCCCCAAGGAAGAGAAAAACAACCATTCAACAAAACTCTTAGGCTACCACAAGGCCATCCAAGAAAAGAATGGTATTGTGAATACCCATGCCCATCAATGTCTAGAGTAACAAAAACATCAAAACTAACCAACAACCAAGAAATTTTGCAAGCATCAACCCAAACATTCCAAAAACAGGTCATTGATCTAATCCAAAAAAGTCCACTTCTTAGTTTTAGCACATATAACATAAATGATAGTTGCTTTAATAGCAGTCGGGCTCTCCCAGAATGTAGAAAACCTCATCTTGTTCCTTTCCCTCCAAAGATAGTAAACAACACATGTGACAGTGAAAAAATAGAAATATTTTTCCTTCCGATAAAAATGTTGTAAATTATCCAAGTAATCATAAGTTTGCAAAAGATTAGGCCTAGCCTAAGCTAAAACTTGCCAAGCAAATGGAGCAAATCGAATAGAACCGAGAAGGTGTAGTTACATTCAAAAAATAGATGGGCTTGAGATTCTTTACTACTTAGGGAAAAGGAGCAGGAGGGGAATACCGGAATTCCCCTATTAATTAAAATATTCACACATTTTAATCTTCCCAAAACTGTCATCCAAGCATAACATACAAACCTAAGAGAGTACTCCGTATGCCAACTTAAGTTACACCAATCAATATCCTCCAAATGAGAATAGAAATGAATAGTAAAATTTTTGAACGACGGGTTGGAGGAGCCATCCCAGGCCAAAGCCAGTTGCTCCAAAATATTTATATCCAAAATAGTATCCTTAACACAATCTAGAAGATAATCTGGAAGAGACCATTGCCCATTTATGATGAATTCATTTATAGAAAGATGAGATAGCCTATTGGAGTTGAAAAAATTAGATAATAGATAACCTTTGCACCATGGGTCCCAAAGAATAGATTAATTATAATTGGGAGCAATGGATAGCAGATGGAGTTTTTTATTCTCTAAGTCGTATGAAAAATCAGTTTCCAAAGTTTGGAAGAAAAGGAACGAGGCAGCTTCCAAGGGGATTCAAATTTATCTTTAGACCAATTGGCCAAATTAGTGCTAGAGTTATACATATGCTAAATAAAAGAGCAAGTCGCACTATGATAAAGAGAATCAAAAGAAGGAAGCCCTAAACCGCGTTTACATTTTGGCATAGTCACAAAATTCCAAGAAATTAGGTGCAACTTTTTTTCCTTAATATTGTCATGAAATAAAAACTTTGAGCAAAGTTTAGAGATGATTTTCTAGCAAGCTTTGGGTATTATAGACCTTCTAATCCAATAGGACAGCATATTAGTAATAGAAAACTTCAAAAACTAAATTCATCATGTAAAAAAAAGAAACTTGACTTTTTAACCCTCAAGTAGAGCAAAAATTCTGCTCGGTAGGGGTTTGAAGTGAGTGAAATTCAATCTTTTAGAAGCAATAAGAAGCCCTAGGTAATCAAGAGAGGAATCAACTTGAGAGATTCCAAGAGAGATAGTAATCTCATCAGCACTATCAACATTTTTAGAGAATATAGAGCTTTTAATCAGATTCATGAGCAGACCAGTGGAATCCAAAAATTATTGAAGAGATTTCTGTAAGCAAGCAGTATTATGCAAAGAAGCAACTCCAAAACCAGAAGGTCATCTGCATACATGAGATGTTTGAGGCAAAAAAATTATTATGATTTAGTCCCATAAAAGAGGGTTGTATTTAATTATGCAGGGAAGAGGATAACCCATCCATGAAAATGCAAAAGATCAATCAGGAGAATGGATATCCCTTATGAAGCCCTGATGAGGAATTGAAGAAAACTTCCAAAAAGCCATTAAGGCAAATAGAGAAATGAACCTCAGAAATGCAGCTCCTAATCTATTTAATAAAAAGGTTCGAGAAACCTTTTTGCTTTAATCTGTTAAGTAGGAAAACATGTGAGACTGAATCGAAGGCTTTTTTTGATATCTAGCTTGGCACAAATGAGATTTTGTGAAGCTTTAAATTCTTTGAGCACCTCATAAGCAAGGATAATATTGTCAGTAGAACACCTTTTGGCAATGAACCCCGACTGACTCTCATGAATAATAAAATGTTAGGTAATCTTAAATCTATTCACAATAAGCTTAGCAAAAATCTTATAGAAAATATTGCATAGTGATATATGCTTGAAATTAGAAATACTGGTGGCATGAGTGCCCTTAGGAATAAAGTTAATGGCAGGAGCTTTAGCTCCCTTAAAGAGGTAACCAGTTGAAAAATAATATTTAACATTATTGTATAATTGATACCTAGTAATATGCCAAGTTTGCTGATAAAAATCAGAGGAAAAACCATCTGGTCCTAGAGCTGAGGAAGAAACCGCATCAAAAACTACAACTTTAATCTCCTCAGTGGTAACTAGAACTACAATGGCATCAAGAAGGTGAGGAGGAACCATGTTGCCAACAGGAATATTGTAAAATCTCTAATTGATAGGGTTATGAACATTAAATATATCTTTGAAATGATCAATCAAAGCATTCACAATATCCTGATGAGAGGTGTGTAGACCCAAAGGAGAGGCAATTTCTATAATAGTGTTTCTATTTTTCCTAGATCTAATCTTAGCATAGAGGAAGCCAAGATCATCTTCTCCATTAGAGACAGGTGGGGAGAGTACAATAATTCAAAAGTGTAAAATAATATTATTATTTTTAATTTTGAAGTTCAGAGCTATGGCGCTAAGCCACTACACACACACACACACACACACACACACACACACACACAAACACACTCACTCACTCACACTCACACTACAAAAAATATGAGATTTTTGCAGTACTTATTAATGGCAATTTTATAACTGACGCAAAGAATTGGTATGAGCAAAAAATTTCATCACTGCTAAAAGATTATAAATAACTTATGTTTTTTCACAGCTCCTTTTATTGAGGCCTCATGCCAAAAAACATAATAGAACATGAACCTTGGATATATTATTTTTCTCCTTTATTTAAATATTAGATTTAAAGTGGATTTCTTTTAATGACATACACATCATGCAGTAGTGTGCTATTGATGACTGTTTCTAGTAAGAATTTCTGAGAGAGATGATAACGATCAAAATTTAGCCATCGGTTGCATATAGTTGCTATGAAATATATATATATATATTTCAAATAATAATGATGTAGCATGTTTGGATGGTTTGAAGCTTCTCAAGCAACCACAGCTGCCATTACCAAGATAATTCATGAATGGATGTTCATAGAAAACGGCTACACTAATCTTGTTTTATGACTTCTAATATCATCAATGCCTCATCTTCTTATTGAGTCCTCATTATTTCTTCCATTTTGGAATTACTTGTATTCTTGGTGCAACACAATGTAACACAACGTGCATTGGTTGTTTGGTGTAATTTTAGTTGATAAAAAAAAATAGTTTCACCAAGAAAATTAGAATATGAACAAATTTGTCTTTATCATATCTCAATATTTCATATGGTGATGATGAAGCTTGCATCTGATTCATGCGTTGAAATTCTCTACTGAATACTTCACTTAAATCTACCTTGTAATTACTTCTTTGGTGCATGATAAGGTCCAATATTCATGTCTTCTTCTTCTTCCCTAGTGATGATTTCAACTAAATGTAATTTTTCCTTGATCGACTTCTGGTTTTGTTTCTAGTACTTTATATCTGTGATCAATGCTTATATTGTTAAGAAAGTGTAGTATTACTTTGTTTCATTTTCCTTAGCTCGGCTTAATCTCTACTAGAGATGCAATGGCTATAATATCCAACAAATGACTAACTTCTTTATAGCTTATGGACAGAACTTCTATAGCTGAATCTTCTTATTATTAGTCTACCAATGAATGAGATGTCATGGATGGTTTGGAAGACATATAAATGGATACGTAATTTTATTTTTGTTTTGGTCTTATACCTAGAGGAAGGGAAAAAGTTATTTTTCGTGTTGGGAAAAAAAAAACTTTTAACTGTTGATTTATATCTTGTTAATATTCATTCAATTTATATTTGTATAGTATTTTATTGATATTTATATTTATAAAAATTGATCACAAAATTTGATTTCTTTGATATTATATATATATATATATATATAATCACTGCTAAAAATGTTGCTATTAAAAATAATCGCTGCTAAAAATGCTATTTCCTATAAAGCCTTCCTAAATAACACTCATGAAATTGTTGCTATAGCCTTTGCAGCAAATGCAATCATAGCGGAGTTGCAGCGGTTTTTAAAATTGTTGCAAATAAATTAGTGGGTGTTTAAACTGTAGCAACAGGCCATCAAAAGTGTTGTGAATACTAATGAAGTGAAATTTAAAAAAATAGAAGAGAATGATTCTTGTAGCAAGCAATTTTCTATTTTCTAACTACTAAGAGGACATAAATTTATTTTAATTTCATATCAAAACATAAATTAAATAAATTAAAAATAGAAATTATTCTAAATTAACCATAAATATAAATATAGTACTTCTTGTGAGAGTTAGTACAATGCAAATTACAAGACAAAAAATCGATTTTAAATTCATATCAAAATATAAATAAATTAAAATGAACAAAATAAGAAGTAGAAATGGTTACAAATGATCCATGAATACATCTAGCATACTACTTATTTACAAAATCCAATTAAGTTGCTATGACTATTGTTATTGCTAAATAATAACATGTCATTAAACCTCTTTATAAAGAGGAATTATAGTCTCACTTAAGAAAATAACAACTTCCACCATACCAAAAATATTTATTTTACAACGATATATTTAGGAAAGGCTTATTATAGGAAGGACCGCAAGACTTAGTACGCTCCAATACTTCTGATTATTTGCTCTTTCAAATACTAGAAGTCTGCAAAACATTAGAATGAAAGTATTAGCATTAGAATATGTTATCCATAGTTAAAGTAGTAGCAATGTTAACATTCTTACACTTGATTTCATATCAAACTAAGGGTTCTTTATTTAATTTCATTGATTGAAGCTTACAAATTTATAAATCTCATTGATTTTAAATTCATACATGTATCACTTTCCTACAAATCTAGCATCCATATGAGCCCGCAAACCATTAGAGTTAGTGTTAGAATTTGTTATCCACATTTAATTAATATAAGTAATAGCAATGTTAAAATTCTTACAATTCATATTCAAACTATATAAAGATTTGTTAAATAATTTGGTTAATTGGTGCTTAGAACTTATAATTTGAATATTAATTAAGATATAGATCTCATTGATTTTAAATTTTCAAGGATGGCAATTTTATTTTTAAGCTTAAAACTCATAAACATACCTCATCGCACTAGTTGTTGTGTGAATCCTGCAAAGCATTAGAATTACTGTTAGAATTTGTAATTCATAGTTAATAAATACAAGTACTAGCAATGTTGAAATTCTTACACTTCATAATCAAATTATATATATATATATATATATATATATATATATATATATATATATATTTTTTTTTTTTTTTTTTTTTTTTTTTTTTTTTTTTTCTCAAAACATAATATAACATTAATCAAAAGAAGGTTACAAAGTCACACAAAACAGAAGCTCAGTAAACTAACAACAATTAAGAACTAAACCTATGAGCTTAAGAACCAAAACACAAAAAAGGATAAAACCAATCCAAATAAGGGCTCAGCAATCAGCCAGAGCATCCAACATCCTCGAGACCTCGCAAGGACCATCCAGAAGATAACGAAACCGACGATTGCCACAAGGAAATCAACGAGGAGGGGAGCCCCAGCCACATCATCGCCCTGCAACAACCCACCGGAAAAACTGCAAAAATAAAGATAATCAAACCAAATCATCTTCTTTTACCTCCACGTTTCCAAAATTTCCCACGGCAATCTCCCCTCAAAGATCTCTTCGGAACCATCTTCAACTCATAATCAGACTCTGAAACAGATTCAGAACCCGAATTTTCTTCCGCGGAATTAATTAACCAGTCACATTGAAGTCCAACAACCATTTCAGACTTACTACCCAAAACATTTTGGGATTCCATTAGTTTCACAGGCACAGTAACCAAGTCTTGAGAATTAACCAACATTCCCTGCACTTCCATATTAGCATTTATTTCCCCCACCAACGAAACCAAACTATCACCATTACTCTGATTTCGAACCGCAACATCATCTTCAACCCTCAGAACCAGTCCATCTCCCTCGGTAGGAGCCGACTCCTGCAAAACAACATTAGAAACCAACCTCCCATTGTAATCCGGCTCCAGAATGTCAACCGAAATAGCCTCATTCACCGCCAAATGATCAGTTACGACAGATAAAGGAAAAAAAAGGCACAGCATTTGGTGACAAAGAAGTTTCCGCCTCAACCACAACCACATTTTCCACCAGTACAGTATCCTCCATAGATTTATCCAACAAAATACCACCCGATGGCTTAATAGCCTGATCAGTATCAGAATCAACAACAGGTAGAACCGACTCCAACGCCTTCAACTCAAGCATAACATTTTCATTTTGAGCATCAACTACAACAGGTTCCTCCAACATCGGAGCTTCACAACGATTTATCGCAGTTTTAGGCACATTACAATTCGGGTGCAAAATTGGACAAGCATCCTTAGAATGTCCTAGAGAACTACAATGATTACAAAAAGTAGGAATTTCATCAAATATAACCGTTTGAATATACCCAGATTCCACAGATCCAACCCATAACTTATCCTCATGTTTCTTGGTAACATCCAACTCAACCAATATACGAGCTACCGACGGCCGCGACCCAGAAGCCGTCGCCAAGTCGGATTTGAGGGGCCGACCGAAAAGAGAGGCTAAACCAAAGAGAATTCTAGGAGTAAATAAATGGGGCCTAAGAAGAGGGAAAGAAACCCAAATCGGCACAATAGGAGAATCCAACTCAACGTCCAAATGGTGAGTCCATTTCACCACTTTCATATAACAATTTTGAACAAAATAGGATCTATGGGAAAAAATTCTGTAATAATCAAAATCATTCTCAAGTTTTATCAAAACATTCTGATTATTGAGCACAGTTACTGAAAATTCCCCAATCAACTTTAAACTAAAACAAAATTTCCGAATGGCTTCTACAGAGGGTCTCTGCCCCGGAAAACGCCCAACCAAAGAGAACTCAAAAGGTTTAGCAAGCGCCCTAATTTCATCCTCCGAAATAAACAACGCCGGCAAGCCTCGAAGGGAAGAAAAATTCAGAGCAGGAAAAGAGGATGACGAAGTACCAGAAACCGCATCCTTGAACGAAATAGGAGTCGCTATTCCGCTCAGAAAACCAGAATCGCGAATACGAGAAGCCGCCATACACGAAATCAAGAGCAAAGAGGAAAAAAAATCTCTTACCAGACGGGGAAGAAGAGGCGGCGGCTGGGACGAAAAAGCCGTAACCCTAGCAGAGCCATGATCAAATTATATATATAAGTAGTAGCAATGTTAAAATTCTTACACTTCCTAATCAAACTATATAAAGATTCATTAATTAATTTGGTTAATTTAAGTTTAGAAATTATATTTTGAATATTAATTACAACATAGATCTCATCGATTTGACATTTTTTTTATGGATAACGATTTATTTTCAGGCTTAAAATTCATACACATACCACAAATCGCGAACGCCTACGGCTTTTTGAAACCTGCAAACCAATAGAATAAGAGAAAGATTTTGTTGTTAAAGTTAATTAATATAAGTAGTAGCACTGCTAAAATAGAATAACAGTTATATCTTATGGCACATAAATAGTAATAATTAGTAATGTTAGAATACTTTAGTAATTAATATAAGTAATAGCAATGTTAAAATTCTTACGCTTCATAATAAAACTATATAAAGATTCATTAATTAAATTTGTTAATTTAAGTTTAGAAATTATATTTTGATTTTGCATTTTTTTTTTTATGATTTTTTTATTTTAAACAAATTTTTTACTACCATGCAGCCAATCAAATGAGTCCAAATTAAGATCCTCATTGAATATGTAAGGAAAAAAAATACTGTTTAAATGATTTATTTTAGAATGGCTTATTATATAAAGGAGATATGATGTGCCAACCCAATCATCAGAATAATGTTAGAGTTTTTTATTCACAATTAATTAATATAAGTAGTAATAGTTAATAATGTTAGAATACTGTTAGAATCTACATTTGAGTTTTTTTTAATACAGAATTAATGTAATTAGTAGTTTAGGAAGCATGTTTAAAATTCTTGCACTTTATTTCATATCAAACTAAGGGTTCAATAATTAATTTGGATTTTAAAAAGTTTATAAAAATATATTTTGACTATTAAGATTGTTAATTTAATTCAGAAAAAAAAATGATAGTGCCCCAAAAGTAATTAAATTGTTAGCACAAATATTGAAATTGAGATGACTAAATTATATTGAAATAGTTGAATTAATATGACTAAATTATGCATTGAAATGATTTCTTATACGTACCTTATCTGGATAAGTGAAACCATGCCATTGGCACCACTCTCTCTCATCCCTGGACATTCAAATACAAGTGCAAAACCTTCTTCAAATGAAACTCTCCCAAATGAATGATCAAAGTCTTCGTTTGAAGCAGGCTCGAGCTGACTACAATTAACTAACTTCAAAACTTTAAGAGTGCCAAGAAGAGTGTTCAAGTTGATCACTGACTTGAGATTGTCACAATGATAAATTTTCACTTTTTGAAGCCTGGAAAGATGTTCTGTGCTACAAGGAAGTGCAATATATTCAAGACTTTTGCAGGATTGAACATAAATTATCTCAAGACTTGATGGGAAGGTTGATATTTGTTGCAGGTTTTTGCAAGAAAATATGTGTAAACACTTGAGGCTTGAGAAATATCCATTCTTCACCATTGGACACTCTTTTCTTTCAAGTAAGCTTTTATTTGTCAGATATTCAGATGAATGAAAACCCACATGAGCCTTTGTAGAGTAATTCTCAGGGCAATCATGAGAGGCATTATAACACCAAAAATCTTCCCCTATTCTAGTTATCCCGTCATTATCAATAATTTTAAGTGATGTGAGAGATGGTAGCTTAGACAGAGGAAGAAACTTGCATTCTTCATTGCTGTAGAAATTTGTCAACCTTATTTTTGTTAAATTGGAGAACTTGGGATTTCCAAACCAACTTGGGAAGCTGCTACTATTGTAGCCTTTTATGGTTAACTCTTTAAGGTTTGTGTGGGGTTGGAGGCCTTCAAGAATAGATTTGTCATTCCTTGCACATTCATCATCACATTTCCAGATAAGTGTTAGGCTCTCGACATATGGCTTACTTTGCAAATCGGCATTCTTTGCATCTTCATGATCAACCACATTTCCAAGCCCATAAAGCTCTAGACTTCTTTGTAAATTTGTTAGGGGTTTCAACCATCTAATGCTAGAATATAGGCCATCTCTTTTTATGTGATACGTTGATGCATCAAATTTATTTCTTGCCTCATTAAAACTAAAAGAAATGAGATTTTTACTCCCGAAATACGATTTCGGCACCAATGCTCGATTCTTGCTTCTAATCATCAAGTGACGTAAATTGATAAGTTTTTCCATTGCATGGGGTAGCATATTTATATAATTTGATTTGAGTATTAGTGTTTGTAACTTGTAAATGCTGCATAATGAGGTCTCTGTCATATGAATTTTCTGTGCATCAATAGAGAGATAACGAAGTTGTTGCAGGTAGCCTATTGAATCTATGCATTCAGAGCTGCATTCAAGATAACATACATGTAATCTCAAAACACGCAAGCAACCCATATGAGAGAATTTAATCTGAGACCATCTATTTTGATGATGTGCCACCATAGAGAAATGATGTGATCCATAAATGTAAAGTGTTCTTATATTCCCAAGTGAAAGAATTTGATCGGCCATTTCATCTTCTATGAATATATGCTTCACATATTTGGGGATGTTCCTCAATTCATCAAAATCTAATGAAGAACATATCTCCTTTCTAGTTATAGATTGAGCTAAATCATGCACCATATCATGCAAAAAGAATCCTTTATCTTTTGAGCATTGAAAAAACAACATTCTCACCAAGTCTTCAAAGTATTCAATTGCAATATCTTCCCATAAAATTTTTCTTTCTGTGAGTTGAATGTAACCTTGATCGATCCACATTCTTATCAATTCTAATTTCTTAAAGTAATGATCCTTTGGGAACAACGATGCATAAAGAAAGCATGGTTTAAGATATGATGGCAAGTGATTGTAGGTTATCCTTAGTGTTGACAAAATAATTGCTTTGGGTTCCCATAAAGTATTGTTTAACACATCCTTCCATGTTTGCTTATTAAATTCATTTCGTAGAAACACCCCAATAGTTTTTAAAGCTAAAGGCAATCCGCCACATTTCTTGGCAATTCTCCTCCCAAGTTGTTCAAAATTAAGCTGTTGATCCGGCTTCCAACCATGGAAGGCATGTCTTTGGAACAATAACCATGACTTTTCTTCATTTAAGCATTCAAGTTGAAGTGGGGACATTGTTTGCATGATATCAACAACTGGCATATATCGAGTTGTTATAATAATCTTTCCCATTCCAGTACCATAAAAGGGTGCTTGGAAGGCCTCCCACAAATCTAATCTCTTGTTCCAAATATCATCAAGGACAATAAGATATTTTTTATCAAATAGAGTCTTTTTGAGTAGACAATGAAGATCATTTAAGTTATAAATATCATTGTGTCTGGATGAACCCAAAATAGATGTCACAATTTGTTGTGTTATTCTTAGAACATCAAATTCTTCAGAGACATGCACCCACACCTTCCAGTAAAAATATTGGCATACCACAGGATTATTGTATACGAGTTGAGCAAGTGTTGTCTTTCCCACACCCCCCATGCCGACAATGGGAATTACAATGTTGTCTGCCTCTGCATGAGACATTAACAATTGAATTATCTTTCTCTTTTCATCCTCCCTTGCAATAACATCATATTCAAGCTGAAGAGAACTTGTTGGTGACCTCTTTATAACATTATTGGAAGGAGGCCTCCTTTGTGCTTCTTTTTCACTAAGATGAAGAACTTTTCTATCATGTGCAATCTCATCAAATTTCTTTATGATCTCAATGATGCTCTTGGTCATGTCGCATGAAATGGGAATTTTCATTGAATTAGAGGGAGGTAGTGACACCTAATAATAGTTTTCATGCATAATCAACATATTGATAAACATATCCACTCACTTTCTAATAACTAGAATTTTAATTGAATTTAGGAGTGGAAGTGGAAGACATACCTGGCAGCTATAAATATCATCATCATCTACTCGTTTCCTCTTTAGAGAAGGCTCTGCTTCAACTACTGCTCTGATAATTTGATAATCATATTGATCCAAGACATCTTCAACATCATAAGCAACTTCTCTAAGCTCGCTGAGCCACAACTGGGTGGCGTTCTCATTGATCTCCCTCTCCTTGGCATCATGAAGAACTGCTTGAATTCTTTGTAGCATTCTCGACAATCGGCTCAAATCCTCCGTTAATCTTTCTCGATTCGAATTAACTTGGGCAATAGTAACATCTTCTTGTGCTATGGATGATGAGGAAGATGCAATAGTAGTGTTAGGCATAATGTGGTATAATTGTTTCAAGGAAGTCAATAGGCTGGAGATGATCAAAGAAGTTGTTCCTGCCATTTGCAAACCCTTAACTAAAGAATCAATGAAGCTTCAATGAGGATTGGAGATGATTTCGAGAAGATGACATAATGAATGTTGAGTGGTTAGGAGAGGCCAAGTTAAGAATAAATTTATTTTATTTGACAAAAAAAAAAAGATTAAATTTATTAAATATGACAAATCCACAAAAAAAATTACTTTAAACCTCCAATAACTTCAATGTTTAGTGGGATGGATGATGATGAAAGTTTGTGATCGGGCCAATGAAATATGAACAATTATTGAGTGGCTTTAATGAAAAGAAAGTTTAATTAGCATGAAAAGATGGACGTAAACATTGTATAATATAAAATAAAAAAAAAAGGTTACATCATGTTGAAGATGCAAATGAATGTTTTGTGGTAGGAAGATGGAATCTTTCTTCTAAACTTTCAATAATTGTAAGTCTCGCTTTTTAAGTCTCCAATAAAATTTGCCCATTTGGATGACATTACTCAAAAATATAAAACATATAACAATAACAGGTAAAGAGTCCGTAAAAGTAAAATATCATTAAAATATTATATTAAATGTCTTATATTATTTGTATTATATTATATTAAATAAGTTTGAATGCTTAAAGTTATGCCAATAATTTTTATTAATTTTAAACCTGAAGCAATAGCGATGATAATTCTTGTTTTTAAGCCTATTATAATGTAGATGATAACAAAATCATGAAAGGACCCACTAAGGCATTGACTTCATTTCCATCCATAATTTCTAAAACAAAAATTTACAACACTTGTTCCTCTCACATGTATTGCAGACACAGCTCGTACAAAAGCTCCTTTCCTTCCATATGAGTTACAGTGCATTGGTACAAATGAAAATCGATAAGACTAAGTGTCCAATAGTTTTGATGGTAGGTAATAAACAAGGAGAGCACTTGGCAAGTAGTGGTGTGAAAATTTAACACGACCAAAAATTTGACTTGAACTTGATTCAAAAAAATTTGGATTTGGGTCAACCCATTTGCCATATGGGTCAGGGTTGGGTTCGGGTTCAAGGTTCCAACCCGTTTAAAAATCGGGTCGGATTTGGGTTGACCTGG
This sequence comes from Dendrobium officinale, assembly GCA_019514585.1. Taxonomy (NCBI): domain Eukaryota; kingdom Viridiplantae; phylum Streptophyta; class Magnoliopsida; order Asparagales; family Orchidaceae; genus Dendrobium; species Dendrobium officinale. The sequence goes on along the minus strand of CM033687.1, from coordinate 70,650,849 downwards.
CAACTCGAAATCAACCTGAATTTGACCCGTGAAAGCCCTCCGACGGTCCGACCTCTGTGTTCGTTGTTCTGCTTTGCAACTCGACTCTCTCGAGTGTTCAACCCTGCTAGCCCTCGCTCCGCAATCCCGTATGACTCGGCCTTGCCCGTCTAACTCGTAGTCCCGTTGTCCCACACTCCCGCACTGGCTACACGCCTGAACCAGAGCTAGATGCCTGGACATGGCCTCGTGCAATCACGTCCTCTCCTAGATGTGCGGTCACCATGATCCTCGTTGGCCCTCACCCACAGAATGCAATTCAGTCTTTGACTGCGCAAGTCTCTCCCTCGTGGGCCTCGCCCTCGCCCCGCAAGCCTAGTGGCTTGCCTTGAGGATCGATCCTTGCTCCGCAATATGCCTTCCGTCCCCTGGTTTGGATTTTGTAAACGGGTCGTGGGTCGGGTCGGGTTAACCCGGTAAACCTTACGGGTCGCATTCGAGTTATAAGTCCGAACCTATTTATAAAATCAGGTCGGGTTCGGGTTGACCGGTTTAAACCCGGGTCAACTCGAGTTCGACCCAAACCTAACCCGTTGACCCATATTGTTGATACCCCTATTTGTTAGCTTCCTTCTCTCACATTCATTGCTGACGCGCCTCTTACAGAGACAAATATAGAGAGAGAGAGAGAAAAAAAAAACATTAAGCTTTTCGTAAGAAATAATGAACGCATCAAAACGAACATAAATTCATAAACTCTAGCACAACATAAATGAGATATATGTATTATTAGAAATTATTACGGGGTAGAATATACGTGGCAGTGGAGTGAGAAAATAAAGCATCTTAGTAATATATGTATATCCAACACACTAAAAGATAGTTTAGAGAGAGAGATAAACATCAAAATTTTTTTACGTGAAAAACTCGAAAAGGGAAATATCAGGGGGCCTGTCCTAGATGAAAAAGTTCCACAAAGTTTGAATGAATTACAATGCTTAATTCACACATTTACTTGGAGATGGTTGAAATATATGTAATAACTCGTATTTTGACTTTTTAATTTTTTTCTAGAGTCATTATAACTCCAAATCATAAATCATCATTGTCATGGCATTTTGATTGAAGTATTTTACTTACACAAAATTTTTTGTAATTTTTGGGCACCGGTCAAAATACTTGAGGAATTTGTACATGTTGGTACAAGTGAAGATTTCGAGAGCTTTATAAGTCCGTTTTGCAAACCAATTTTGCCAATATTTTTAAAATAATATAATTTATTTATAGATTATTTTCTATAATTTTTTAAGTTCAAAAATGATTTATTTGAATTTTAAACTAAAGAATTAACTTAATTAAATATTATATATTAATATTATAATATTATTTTATTATAATATCTAAAGTCGCTATTCATTTTAAAAGTTTTTCCCTATGCTTCAGTTGGCAACAGAGAATATTTTATGGATTTTGAGAGAAAATGTGAGGAGAGAGAATTTAGAAGGTTGGATTTGGAGGCGGTAATGTAATTTTTTGTCCATCGAGCCAGTTGAGAGATTTACTCATCTCATTACAAGGAATTCAAATCCTATTTTTGATTTCAAAGATTTTATATTTTTGATATTTTTTCGCATAATGTTGTATTTTTATTACCGAAAAATATAAATAACTTTGTAATGATAGAACTTTTACTACGCAACTTTTTGTATGTTATAGAGATCATGATTATGAGTATTTTGAGTATTTATTTAAGATTTTTTTTATCAGATAATTTTGAAAATATAGCGATTTTTGTCTAACCCAAAATTTATTTTAATGTCTAAAAATAGTAGTGTAGTAATAAAAGTTTTAAAATATTATTTTATATACAATCCTTAGTATTTTATTAATTTTTTAAAAAAATGTATTTTTGCCAAATATAATTCTTTGTTGTATAACGTTATGACATTTTGAAATCTTGTAAGCTCAATTATGCATTATTTATTGTAATGCTTTGAAAATGGATGTGAATATGTGCTTGAGTAATAGCTGGTCGCTATTACTGTTATAATATTGTGATAATAATATACGGTGTGTGTGAAATAAATAAGTAAAGATTAGTTGACCTATTTTTTTGGAGATTGATTTACTTATTCATGATGGTGGGCCGACAGGCTTTTCTTTAAATATTGTGGTTTGATGTTATCCTCTCTTAATTCACGTGATATACCGATTAAGAATTATAAGGAGATTATTACTGTGCCGACGGACAAAGGATGACGACTTTATTTACTAAGCCAATGGTTTTAGTAACACTGAAAAAATACTGTGATAACCAGGGCTTCTACTTATTTAGTATGACTGCTGAAATTGCATGTTCTTGAAGCATTATTCTTATTATTGTACAAATTTGTTGTCACTGTATTAATTTATTATTATTGCATTATTCTATTCCCCATATCATTGGATTGTTACTATTACTGATATAAATACTGATAATATTTGATACAACTGATTCACTATATCGATATTTTACATGTGATATAGGAGATTTAGATAGTTGTATACATTCCTATATGAGTTTACTATATTGATTTGATTTTAAAGACTGATATTTTGATTTGATACTTTATCCAATTTCTTTATTGATTGGTATTACTGATACGATAGTTGATTTATGGATTTGACACTCATATTAATTTACTAGCTTTTGTACTGTTGTATTTTTATTGTTTACAGAATTATTACTACTACACATATGAATTTTATTATTTTTGCACTAATTCAATGATCATATGAATGCAACTTTTATAATTTGATTGTAAATAAGCATATTGCTCTTTTACTGTACTTTGAATTCATTTGTAGGTTTTGATGACATGTTGGGCTTTTTAAGCTTATTATGTGCGATTAAATGATTTCAGGTTATGGCAGAGGAGCAGGAGTGTGAGGCAGATCAGGATTTCTTCAGGTTCTGTTTCTTTTTATTATAGTCCTGAGTTGTGCATATAATTTTTTGGAATGAATACAGATGCGTACATTGATGTTTTAAATTATAAAATCTATTTTATTATTTATTACTGATAGATGATATTAGATAGATTTGGTTGTTGCTTCTTAAAAGATTAAATGAATAGATTCTAGAGCATCATAATATAATAGATTAAAAAAAATAGGTAGAAGTACTTTTGGAAATGGTTGACAAACGTGCGGAAGTTTGGCAATGATTGACAAACAGGCAGAAGTCTGACATTGATTTGGAAGAAATCCCAGCAGTGATTGATGAACAGGCAGAAGTCCAATGGTAAGTGGGCGGTGGTTGATGAATGGGTGGAAGTTTAATAATAATCGATGAAGTCCACTTAAAACTGTATTGTAATCTTTTTGCCTACTAATTTTCGTGTTAACTGAAGGGAGAGTGAAGGAGAGAGTGTGAGAGAGTGTTTGAAGGAGGATTCTTACTACTGGAGCGTGAAGGATTCACTTGGTACTCAAAGGTAAGAATCTTCAATTGTGATTTGTGATTACTTCACTCTTTTCTCTCGTCCTTCTAGATTTCTTATGAAAAGATATGTCAATGAGATCTGGTTCTCTATCAACACTTGGAGAGTGTGAACAACCGAAATGTTCTCTTCGTACACTTGGAGAGTGTGAACAGTTGAAGGGTTCTCTGTCTACACTTAGAGAGTGTGAGAGGATGAAGGATTCTCTGCCTACACTTGGAGAGTGTGAAAGGACGAAGGATTCTCTGTCCACACTTGGAGAGTATGAAAGGACAGACAGTTCTCTGCCAACACTAGGAGAGTGTAAAAGGACGACGATTCTCTGCCAACACTGGAAGAGTGTAAAAGAAAGATAGTTCTCTATCGCACCTGGTAGTGGTGGAAGAGAGTTTTGTAAAGGCTTCTTCGCCTTGCTGTGGGTGCAAAAGGAGAGTCACTAGTGGTATTAGTGCAATACTCGGAGGGTGCCTCCGGGGAGTGGATGTAGGTCGTGTTTAATCGAACCACTATAAATCTTGTGTCTTTTTATTTTTTCGCTGCTTTTGTTTTTACTTTTTAAATTTATGATTGAAAAATCTTTTTACAAAAATTCACTAAAGTTGTTATCGATTAAATTTTAAAAAGAGGGATAAATTTTTAATTACCAATTCACCCCCCCCCCCCCCCCCCCCCCCCCCCCCCCCCCCCTTAGTTAGCCGCTGTGATATAAGCTTAAGTCTAACAACATAATTCATATTGAACAAGTTTCAACAGTTGTTTTATCAATGTCTGAAACTGTCTACAAAATACATACATCTGATAATCACAAATTTGAGAGATTATTTTTCTCATTTAGCCCTTCGATAAATGGTTGGACCTATTGTCGCCCTGTTCTTTTCCTTGACTGTATATTCTAGTTAGGTAAATATCGAGGCACTTTACTTACCACTGTGGGAATTGATGCTAACAATGGATTATACCCCCTCGCCTTCTCAATCGTGGAATCCGAATGTGTTGATTCATTGGTGTGGTTTTTGAGCCAACTGCATATAATGCTTCGAACAGTTCATACCTGAACTAATTTATGCATTATATCCAACATGCACACTAGTTTGGTTCATGGTTGTAGTGAAATTTTTCAAAATGATGTACATCGCCACTTTCTACGCCACCTATGTGAGAACTTTAAGAAAGCAGTGCTCTGAATGGGTGTTAGTGATGTAGAATTTATGTGCTAGAAGATTTACATGGCAGGGACACTGATGACCCAACGTTATTTTATAGGTGCATGATAGATATGATAAAGGTGAAGGCTGAAATTCACCAGTGGTTAGTGGAGCATAATGTTACGTCGTGGGCTCTATCCTACGATTGTGGGTTTCATTGTGGAGTTATAACAACTAATGCATTAGAGTCATTTAATGGAGTTCTTAAAGAGCTAGGGAATTGCCCATTCAAGCATTGGTTACAGCAATTTATTATAATGTTGTGACATTGCACTTGTGAAGAACAGAGATGTTGGAGGGTTATGAAATTGATGTCAGTAGTCCCTTCGTACCAAGAGTATAAGAAACACTACGGAAGATCGAGCAAGAAGCATGTAGGTTCCCATAACCAATTCGAATCAAGATGTGTGAGTTCCAAGTGGTCGACATTTCATCTCGGTCTTTCAGGGTTGATTTAGTATATGATAAAAATTGCATTTGTAGCTGTGGGAAGAGCATTACATATTACATCCCATGTGCACACGTAGCCAGTTGCATTTCCATGTTAAGGCAAAGTCATCACAATTTGTATCACCAGGTAAGTATTGCACTATAGGAGAGCATGGAGAGCATATATTATTACATGAGAGATTCCTCGGTTGGACTATGATTATAGAGTGAAGAAGTACCTAGCATGGTTTCGTTTTTGGGCAACATTATACATGCTAAAGACCCTAGTGGATCCTCCAAGTACTTACTATCCAAGATCACTAGTTGAACGTCACATGATAAGTTTAAGTTATACAACAAACATTAAATTTAATTATATGGTAAACTTCAGTTGAATTACATAATTTGAATCGAGATTTCTTTGTGATTATGGAGAGGAGGTTGCAATCATACTTTACGAGGGGATCGAGGAGACACCTATGCAGATGGACGTGAACATTATTGAAGATATGTGCCAAAGATTGCGACATTAAATATACATTGATGATGCTCATTATTTTGATGATACAAATACTCAGTATATAGCGTTTTGTCCACCCGTTCCGACTGCAGATCCAGGTGATGCTGGGTCGTCCTCCTACTTATAATTTTGCTCCTGCATATAATTACTTTAAGTTTAAAGATATAAACAAGATGCTTGGGATTATATATATATATATATATATATATATATATATATATATATATATATATAATACATCTTCCCTTCAAAAAAAATTCATATAGTACTTGATCATAATCCTTCTCAGTAGCAAACTGATACATATCAAAAACCTTAAAAATTATAGAAATAATAAACAAGCAACTACATGTAACTTTTCCAATCACATACTTTCTGCTTCGATACATTTTTATATGAATACAAGATACAAGTTTTTTTTATCATAACAAGAAATGGATAGTCAATTTATAGGAGAACTCCATATAGATAGTCAATTAATGGCAGCTGAGTCAGCATGGGTAAGTCGGCCGTTTAACAAGCGACTTATTAGCAGTAGATCTTCCCGTTGCTTAGTAGATAATGCCTAGCTGAGTCAGCATGAGTAAGTCGCCCGTTTATGGGCAGTAGATTTTCCCATTGCTCGTACGGTCGTCCAGCATATAACAGATAGCTGAGTCAACAGAGGTAAGTCGCCCATTTAACGGGCAACTTTGGCGAGTTAATTTTTTTATTATTATTGATTAATTGATTAATAATAATTTAAATGATACTTAGTTTAAAAAAATTGGCCAAAGACAGAAATTTTATTAGTTATTAATTGCTAGTGCGTTCCAGCTTGAATAATTTGCACTGAAGAAGAGGAAGATTTTAAATAAATCTATTCAAATAGGTCACTTTCAGATTACGTGCTCATAATAAGGAAAAGTCATGGTTAAAGTTGCAGAAAAAAATAAATGAATGATTGTACAAAATTACAAAACCAAAACTAAAAAATACTTATATTAAATCAGACTATTCCAGCAATTGAAAGGTTCCTTCAAGTTGATCATATTGAAAGGAACATGCAAATATATATATTTTGTGGTAGGAAGATGGTATCTTTCTTTTTTAACTTTCAATTATTTTTAATTCTCCATTAACTTTAATTTGATTGAATGATTTGTAATTGAAAAATGGAATCTTGATTCTAAATTATTAATAATTGTGTCAATGGTCAAGTCTTTCTTTCTAAGTCTCCAATAATTATAATTTTTTTCATGGCATTTAATTAATTAAATAAATTAAATTTTCTTAAATTAAATTTCCTTATATCTATATATATATATATATATATATATATATATATATATATATATATATATATATATATATATATATATATATATATATATATTAACCCCTTCCCCTACACACACCCCTCTCTCTAGACCTACACTTATTCACATCCCCCTACCTACGCTCACCATTACCCGAACTAACCCAACCTCTACCCCAACTTAGAGGTGTCAAAACAAGTTTTTGGGTCATATCCAAAAGTGACATTCTCTTACTAAGTCATTCACAAACTTTGATCAGACACTAACATGGCATGATCTGCTAACTTGATTGAGTAGTACAACTAGCTAGTGCAAGCATGCCTGGCAAGTGAGTGGGCATGGGCGAGGGTGAGGGTGAGGGCACTGGACAGGATGATAATGGTGAGGCTTTGAGGAAGAGTATGATTGTGCAAGCATGAGAGTAGGCGATGAGAGGGCGAGGGCGAAGCCGCCAGAGCGAGCGGGAGGGTGAGGGTTAGGGAGAGGGCTAGTGCTAGTGAGAGCGAGAAAGGTTAAGGCCGCAAGAGAGAGTGAAACTATGCGAGCACGAGCTGGCAAGGGTGAGGCCACAAGTGTGAGTGTAAGTGAGAGCGGGTGAGGGCGAGCTGCTGACAAATAGGTTAAACGGATTGCATTCAGGTTCACGAGTTAACATTAGCATGAGCTGCTTATTAAATGGGTCGACTCAAATTAACCTAATTTTTTTTTGCGTCGAATCCGGGTTAGATTTTGAGGTCAGTTCATATATTAATTTGTCTATCCCTACTCCTACCCCTACACCCCATCTAACCTACCTACCCATCCCAGACATCCCCTCCCTTTCCATCTTCTCACTCTTTAATGAAATGGATTTATGTGAAATGGATTGCAAGGGAGTATTTATAATGCCCAAAGTAAAATAGCTTTTTCACATATGTGGAGATTGATTGAAGTAGAGGGAGACAAATGGAACAAGACTTGAGCTTCTTTCCTTTTATTTAGTGCCAACTCAAATTGCTCGATTTTGGCATATTTTTTTTAACGGTGAGATGGTTAGATGCATTACTGTATATTAGAAAATGGATAATATTTTGATGATTATTCAAATATATATATTTTTATATGTTTTTTGTCATATATATTTAAAAAAATGAAATGACAATTGCCTCAGGAAAAATGATCTCCTATATGCATATGTTCAAATGTTTTCATACTTATGCAATTATTATTTAATAATCTCTATATATAATAATGTCATCAAAATTTTAAACTATATAACAAAGTTTTGACTAAAAATTTTATTTTTATTAAATTTCAATATTTTGATGCATAAATTCATTAGTTCTTTGATCAATTTAAAATTGAAGGCATAGCTTTTAGGAATAGGTTAAAAATTTTAAGGCATTGCTTTTACGAATAGCTTAAAGTTTCATCAAACATTGCTTATACCAATAGCTCTACAAGTTAATTTAATATTGTTCAGTCCATCTTCACCACATGATCAAAAATTCATTGACTATGACTCGATCGTATTTCAATAATAAAAATAAACTTCGAATAAGCTTTATATAACGTTTAATCATTTATCGAATATCTTTTGATCAAGGTAAAAATAAATTTTAAACAATCTTCAAAGTCGGTAATCCTCAATCTAATATTCTTCTAGATATGGCTCCTAATATAAACATATAACGCCATTGGAGACAAATACTGTGCTAAATGTCTAACATTACAAGTCATCAATGATAATCATCAACTAGCAAAGACCCAGATAGAGACCAAAACCTTGTATTGAATTTTTGCCTCAGAACCTTCACTCATGAATTAGAATCCATCAAAGTATAAGAAGAAACTAAGAATAGGAGTGCCCAAACAATTTCTAGTGAAAAATGTTACATATATAAATTAGGGTGTCTCTTACCATTCTAGAATTATGAAAAGTTAACAATATAAATTGTTGGTTGATGTTCATATTTCTAACATATTGATTTTTTATGTATGATTATAAACAATATACAAGAATTTATGAAGCCATCATTTTGCTCATAAGTTAAGCTAATTATGCAAGTTGACCCAAGCCCAAAACTTAATTAAAAAAGAGAAAAACTAATTATGCTTAATTAGATAATCAATCTCTAAGCTAATCCTACACAAGTCTAATGACATAGCTAGCCTAAATTCCCTCTAGTTGAATGAACCAGGTCAAAATAAATGTAGCTTAAGGATGTTGGATAGGCCCAATCACATTATTGTGGTCCTAATTTAAAAGTAAGATCAAAAAGATCCTCTAAATGAACTTCTAAAAGAGTACACTTAACTATGCCTTCTTAAGAATCTAATATATTGACTAATCTACTTAAGAAAATAGAATAAGGTCTTTAATAATGTGATGTTGTGTGCTAGCTAGGATAAAATGAGTTTTACATAAACCAATGTACGAATTTGTCAAGTTAATTTAGCCCTCAAGCCTTAACCAAAATGTTAACAGACTTGAGCTATGCTCATCTAAGCTAAGTGGCATTACATACCCTCGAATTAGGGGTGTCAATATTTGACACAACACGAAAACCCGACCCGGACCCGACCCAGAAAATCCGGGTTGAACCCGACCCGATTTCAAAACGGGTCGGGTTCGGGTTCCAGAAATCGACCCGTTTCAAAAACGGGTCGGGTTCGGGTTGACCCGGCGGGTTGCCGGGTCAACCCGCCAACCCGTTTAATTCAAAAAATTTCGAATCCCGCCTCTGCGCGCTGCCCGCCGCGCGCCTGCCCGCGCTGCCCGCCGCGCGCGATCTCCCCGCGCTGCCGACCGCGCGCGTCTGCCGGCGCCTGCTAGCGCTGCCCGCGCGTGCCCGCGCCCCGACCGCGCCCGCCGCGCGCGCAAAAGCCGCCGCCGCGTGCCGCGTGCCCGCGCCCGACCCGCGCCCGCGCCAGCCGCGCGCCTGCTCGCGTCCGCCCCCGCCCCGCCGCTCGCTCGTCCGCCGCCGTCTGCCGCTGCCGCGCCACCCAAACTGGGTCGGGTCGTGTCAACCCGGCAACCCGCCGGGTCGGGTCCGGGTTCGGTTTTTTGACCCGTTTCTCTACCCGGTTCGGGTTAGGGTTGACCCGTTTCGCACCCGAGTCAGTTCGGGTTCGACCCGAATCCGACCTCTAACCCGAAATTGACACTCCTACCCCGAACGCATCCCCAGGCATGGGTGTAGGGAGAGATATATATATGTATTGTTAGCTTTCATTTTATTTGGAATAGGCTTTTTCCTCTTCAATCCACCTTCTACCTGCATCATATAATGCTTTAGCTGTAGAGAGAGAGAGAGACTAATGGGGTAAAATATTGAAAGAGAGAGGGAGGAATGACTTTCCATTGTGGATAAAGAGTTGCAGTGCTATTTAATTAATTGTTACTTAAATATATAACTATTTAGATATGATTTTATTAACTATTTATTATCAAATAATAATTATTAAATATTACATTACCACCTAATTATTTAATTATTTTTGCACTATAATATTCTAATTAATTAATGTGAAGTGCTTTGCTTTTCCTCGCTCTTTTTGCGATTCTTTATTTTTATAATTCTTCATTTTAAAGTTATTTATTAATTCAAAGAAGGCACCAACATTTTTTTTGGACACATGAAAAACATCAATGGTTCATTTTCTCCTTTACTCCTCTCTCGCGACTCATGAGTCACGATTTCAAGCACGGCTTTCGTTTGTCCTTTCGCTCCTCTCTCGCCCCCAAACAAAGACCGTCCATGGCAGATGTTTATGTCTTTTAAGTTTTGAGTGTCATGTTATTTGCATTCTTAATTTTAATTTTACAACTCCGATAATGAGACTACAAATAGAACTATTTTAATATATTCTAACATTCCAAATGAGATGAAAAATATAACTATTTTAATTTAGACCCCCCCGAACAAAATTTATGGCTCTGCCACTGTCTACAGGGCTGGGTGCTCAAATCAAACTCATTTGTACATCAAAGATGGAAGCAAAAGAAACTCCACAAGCATTTGATTCATTCCTTAAAGCATATGCTCGCAAGTGCATATTAATAGGGCAATTGGTAGCAAGTATTTAAAATTCTATTTCAAAATTTAACAATTGTAAGTAATTCTCTCAATATTACAAAATTCAAAAATTTTGGATTTACTAGATTCCAATTAAGTTAAATCCTATTATAAAAAGTGAAAATAAAGTGAAAGATAAAAGAAGTAAAAAAAAAGTAAAAAAGAAAAATATTTTTTATGAAATAAAAAAAATCAAAGCCGTCAAATTTTGTTTCAAATCCAAGCTCAAAAAAAAGCTCAACCAAGCCTATAAACCCTTTTAAAAGAATTTAATCAAAGCAGCGTGAGCAAAGGGGTAAGCTCACTGGTATCGTTGGATCTGCATCCAACGACTCTTATTCATCTCTGAGATCAAATTACATTATTTAAAAAAAAAATCAAACAGCAACCACCGCTTGATCAAATTTTGAAGGTCCAGATAAATTCGAGTCTTAGATACAGCATATGATCTCTGTATATTTAATGATAGTGAATTCATAGCTGCACAGACTAATCTGTATCGTTCATCACGATCTAACGGCTACAATCTATAGTGGCTTATGAATTATTTTGGATCCTCCAAACTGCACAGAAATGGGTAGGAGCAGCCCATCATGACTTAATCCATGTGGGTGGCCTAAAAGAATTGGGTAGTATCGATTTAGCGGCCCAAAAAAATGTGGCCCATAGAGCCCATCCTGAGATGAAATGACTAGACGATCAATTGTAGCCGCCAAAATAAGAGAAATCATTCATAATTTAAGTGATTCAAGCTTGACTCATGAGCCAGCTCAAGCTTGGCTAGAAAAGTAGCTAATGAGCCGAGCTCGATCTGCTAAGAATCCAATCTCGAGCTATCCCCAACTCTACCTTTTAGCTTGCAAGCCAGCTATTTTAATAAAATATTAATAGAAAATTATTTAAATTATATTAGCATTCAGTAGTAATTACAAGTTTTTAAAAATATTAAAAAACTATATCATAATTCTTTGGATCAAGTAATTTTTTTATCATTCTTTTTCTAATTTTTCATTCCTTTTATTATTTAATTATAATAATTGTTTGAATTTTTTTTTTTTCGAACTAGCCTAAGAGTCAATAGAACTCATAGAATTAAATCCAACTATATTAATTAATCAAATCATGGGTGAATCGTGCTCGACTCAACCCTTCTTGAAAAGGATAAAGATAAAGAGAAAAGAGAGCTACCATCCAAGAAGAAAGGAAGAATACTTTCAAGAGCTTGCAAATGGAGTTCTTCAAACTTTCAAGATCAAGAAGTCTAGCCCTCATCTTTAGGAGATGATTATATTTTCTTTGAATTGGATAAAGTCATATATTTATCCATGACTCTATTTTTTTATGTAGTCTAATACTTCATGTATCTCTTTTGAAAAAAATAATAGATTATTTGATCTAAATGGAATCATGAAATTAAGCTTACTTTTAAGTCAAATCATATAAATTTTAGTGTTCTCTTTTATAATTCTTAATCTCTCCTTAACAATTACTTTATAATTCATCGTATTTACCATTTGATTGAGGATAGTCTCTTTCTAAACAAGTTGTATCAGAGCAAGGATATGGAAAGTTCAATGGTTATGAGGTTTGAGATTAAGAAGCTTTATAGCTACATGAATTTTAAACTTTTGTCAAGATGTATGGTGTACTTATTCAATAGGGGATTGTAAAAACACTTATAAGACATTAAAAGATATCTGAAACTATATGCGAAGAAGATGAGATAGAGATAAATGAGATGGTTCTCTAAACAATTCAATTATGTTTGGAGGATAAAGTTTTGATTCAGGTCTTAGGAGAAAAAAATTGCATAAGTTTTGTAGATCAAACTAAAGTATTTCTACATGAGTAAAAGCCTCTACAAGATAAAGTAATTCTTTTGAGTTCTTGCAAGTGGATGTCTGCAGCTTCTTCAAAAAGTAAGTCAAGCTCTTATTTTTGCATTAGGTGACAACATTTTCTCTTTAAGTCATTTCTTTCTTCATAACTATAATTTCATATGGAACGTAATTCTTCATGTATATCTTAATTTGAAGCTTAGTGAATTATTTAATATCTATGTGTTTGTAGATGTGAATCTACTTCAGCCTAACTACATAAATTTTGGTGTTCTCTTTGTTCAACTTTTATCTCTCTCTTTTTTTTTTATTGGATGGAGGGGGGACTCACACAAGGGGCCTACATGTTTCATAAAAGATAATAATACATGTTCTTAACGGATCAAAAGCTAACTAAAAAATATAGTCTTTGAAGTAAAACATATGAGCTAATGATCCAACTAAATACAATCAAACATACATGAAAATTAAGGAATAACACCATCTTTGAAAGAAGAACTAAACCCAGAACATGAAAGAAACATCAGCATCCCAACAAGAAAAGAAGCCACAGCAACAACTGAGAACCTTTATAAACATAGAGAAAAAAAAAAACAAGCAAACAATGATAGCCAAGAGCCTCCCAATCTAAAGCCCACAAATTTGAAAGGCACTGAAACGAAGCCTCAACACACACAATCAACCAAAATCATAAAACAACACACCCAAAGCAAAGGGACATCCACCAAGGAATGAAACCACACCACCCACACACCCTAGCCTCAATAACAAACATCAAACTCAACAACTATTGCATGAAAACCACATGTCCAACCACCAACAACCTACTGAAACACCAAAGTCAAACTCATAATAACCACAAGGGTATAACACCATTATTTTTGTATTTGCGCGTATGACGCTTACCAATGCGAGAGATAGAATTATCAACGACTCAACTCACATCAAGCCCATACAACTCATGAAAAGAATCAGTATGTTCATCCCCCGAATCATCCTCAACCTTGCAAGAAGAAAAAGGTGACTCGTCAAGCCAGTAAGAATGCCCCAAACAAGTGTCTTCTGATCTACAGATCAACTGAGCATTATTTATGAAAAATAAATTCAAATGAGCATCAACAAGTGATTCATTGCCACTAGTACCCAAAGGATTTAGAACATTAAAAAAAATCAATTCAAATGGAATATCAACAATGGGTTCATTGCCACCAGTACCCATAGGAGAGGGCAGTTGAACACTATCCATAAGAAAATCAGCAAAATCCACATAACTAGACAATTCATTCACCACCATCAAGTTAACTTGACAAATATCCCTATCCACCTCACACCCATAAGCCATACTAGCATGAGCCAAAGCATTAGCACAAGCCCCCATAACATCAAAACCAACTAGGGCACACCCGGAGATAACTCCATATTGCCTACAAGAATGTCCACATTAGAACAGACAACACCACTAAAGCTATGAATAAAATTACCATATTCTTCCCTAAGCTAGAACAAGCACAACCTCTTGCCCCACATTACCAAGTAAAGGTGAATCATCACCAACATTATCTTGAATCACACAATTCAAATATTGAGAAACCACTCCATCCTCTACATTAGCAGGAGGATCAATAAGACCATTAATAGCTTGCAGAGTAATTTCAGCCATAGCCCCCCATTCACCGTATTATAAGGAGGATCACTTAACAAATAAGGATGCAAAATTGGGTAATCAACTTTCTAGTGACTTAAAGCTTTATAGTGAAAATAATAAGATTGAAATTCTTCCATTTCCACATATTAAATGTAACCCATAGTCTTAGAACCCAGCCAAACTTGATTAGGATAACATTTCGTAACTTCTAACTCTACTAGAATACGAGCAACCAAAGGCTTTGTGTCATTAGTGGTAACATTATCCATTCTTCAATGACGGCCAAATAAATACCCTAAACCATGCAGAATGAGGGTGGTAGGGGATTCCACATTAACTCATAGAATTTAAGCGGAGGAAATTACAGAGAGGCCGAACTCCTAGACAAAAAATCCCTAAAAGATCACGATTTGGACTTCCCGTACAAAAATACGGGGACAATCAATCGATTCGCAGCCATTCATACCGAAAAACCGGCCGAAGGCAGAAAATCGGAAGAAAAACTAGCTGGATTTAAAGAAAAAGAAGAAATTTATGCAGTTGAAGAAACGCCACAAAGCAGACGGAACGGGAAAATCCCTAGACATCGCAAAGCCCCAAGTTTGCTTTGTGATTCATCATATTACCCTTAGGTTGAAGGTACTCTCTTTTCTAGTAGTATGAAGCTTCACGAGAGCCAACTAATATGCGAGAAGGAAGACTCACCCACAATCTCTTACTGCTTATTCCACCTTCATATTCATTAACCAAAGCCATTCAAACATTCTCTTAGGGCACATTGTTTCTTTCTAAAAGTGGGTAAGCATGACATCAATTTTATCATTGTTGGATCTTTAAAGAAATTTCAATGTCAAAGTTGGTACCAAGATATGCACTTGACAAGGTCATGATGAAAAAGACTACCTGTGGAAAGCTATTTCAAGATAATGTACTCATAAAGCTATCTACTGTACAATAAGAAATTCCTTATCATTCACCAACTTGTGAACCATTAGAACTTATTCGCTCAAGAACCATTTGAGCACCAAATGTGAGTAACAATCACTTTTAGTATACCAAACGAAAAAACTTTCAAAAAAGCTCTTTAGAAATGCCAATAAATAATGGATGTCATTCAAAAGTAAATTAATAGATTAATTAATTACCTAATTTGAATTTTGTGAAGGTTAGTTATGATGACTTTTACCGACAGAAGAAAAATAATAAAATTTTCAAACGAAGCCTAATAAAGTTATTTGTAAATAAAAAATTACGATGTCAGCATTTTACATTTTGGATGGTGGCTAAGCGCCTAAACTTCCACCTAAATTTGAATTTTGCACAATTGTTTGCTGTAAAATTTTTAGAATGGTCGCATTAAAATCTTCTTTCCAAGGGGATATTTGTAATTTTTTTTCTTGCTGCCACATAATTATTTTTTTTAAATTTATTTTGGAAGTACTAATAGCCATGACAATAATTTTTTTAATTAGTTATATATTAATTAGGATAAGAATAACAAAGTTAATTAAATAAACAGAATTAATGATAATATTCAATCATTATTAAATAAATTAATTGTAGATTATATTATATAATTATTCATTAACAAAATATAATCAAGGTGATTAATTAAGGATGACTTAAAATTTAGGACAATAAATTGATCTAATTAATGAAATTAGTTATGGATTATTAGAAAAATTATGCATTATGGACAATAAAATCTTGCGTCTGTGATTAGCTTAAGGCTAAATTGTCTCTACTTAATTTATATTTATGAAAATTAGGAGAATCTTATTATCTTTATTAATTTAATATTTAAGTTTTAAAGATAAGTAGGCTTACAATTTATCCTAAATATTTTCTTTATCCATAAATAATTATCTTGAACGTATTTTATTTAAATAATTATATAATATATTCTCCACTTAATCTATTAAATAATAAATTAATATTTTTATATTAATTACATTAAATTAATTATTTTTTCTTAATTCATATTTAACTGGTAAATACAATTTTTATCATAATTATTATAATTTTGTTATCTTACAAATATAAAAATTGAGAGAGCCATCTTATCTTTATTAATTTTAAATTTAAGTTTTAAAAATAAGTAGGATTACAAATTATCTTCAATGTTCTCTTATCCATAAATAATTATCTTGATTGCATTTTATTTAAATAATTATATAATATGTTCTCCAATTAACCTATTTAATCATGAACCTTTTAACATTTTAAATTTTATCCAGTGAGAAATATAGATATATGAATTTATGTTATTTCATGTTTGTGAATGCATGAAATATTATGCCATAGAAATTAATATATTGCTATAATCTATGTATGATGAATTTATATACATACATTGCTTCATTACTATCATATCATCAATACATGAATAGTTTATCAACATGATTATTATCGTAACTACAAGTATGCATGTTACAATATTATATTGGTCATCGGGTCAGACTGTTAGGCAGTGGCATAGGATATGCTAATAAGCCTATTTTAGGCCCCAGCTAAGGCTTTGTTTGGGACGGCTTTTTTACTGTTTTATAAAATAGTTTTTTATAACAAAAAAAATTGTAAATTAAAATTTTGTTTTCTAAAAAGTTATTTTATAAAGCAATAAAAAACTTGTCACAAGCTAAAGTCTAAGTAAGCAATTGATTGACAATTAATAAAGGTAGCTCAACAATAATGCAATGGCCACTATTAATGATGAAGTTTTCAATCAATTTCATCATCATGGTGAAGTGACAACAATAAACAAAAAATTATGATATCAATTTATTCATCTTTCTTAGAACAAAGTCATGCCACTAATAATTCAGGAATCGAAGTCATGTGTAAGTCCCAATAATTTTTAGAAATTTCAAACTAGAATTTTGAGCCAAAAATGGGACAAAAATTCTTTTTGGTAATTTTGACCAATTTTAAGAGCCATATAAGAAGAAATGAGTAAGAAATATCCAAATCAAAGTCAAATTGGAAAATACATAAACAAAAAATCTTCTTTAATAGGAAATTGATCAACAAAATTCTGCACAATACCTATTTTTTGCATAACTGTTTAGCCTTAAATTGATGGTTATATATTATTATTTTTGTGTTTGTGTTATACCAGTGATTAAAATAGATATTATTTTTTACATTATGTTGCAACTATTTATGATTTGATTTAAGAGTTTCGAGTATATTTGATAAAAGTTATTACTATTTTATCTAAATTTATCCTGTGGGTGATACCATACTTTACTAAAAAATTTGCTTGGTAAGCTTAGTAACATGTTGGTAATAATGAGGATAGATAATATAGAATGATGGATTAGCAAAATTTTCACTATCTTAGTGAAAAATAAGCCTAGTGCTTAAAAGATCGAGAAATTATTTTGTGTGGCATTCGGACGAGAAGAACTGTTAAATCGGTGTACACAGTGTGTACACTCAAATTCCAGTTTGTTCTTCCCATCCGGATGTCATGCAGAATAATTTCTCCAAAATATCTCCTAAAGAGCCTATGGCTCCAAAAAAAGGTGGTCCTTTTATATTCTGTGTCACCCCTTTTTATAAAGTTTCAAAGTCTACAACAAAGGTTACACATAAAAGACAAAAACAAGCTAATCCAGGACATGTTGCACCTCCTCTTAAGTATCTTCCACCAATAAAAATAATAGGTAGGCTTTTTACTAATTTTATACATGCCTTTTCTTAAGGCACTTGAAATAAATAATATCCCAATAATTTTTAGAAATGGACTTAAGTTGTTTTTTTAGTGTCCAAGTGCTAATTGGGGGAGGATTGGTGCTAGTAATAGGCCTTTGGATAGAATAAGTGATGCTCTATATATGTTATATTCTTAGAGATGGTATAGACTTATTTTATTTTTCAATGAGGTATGTATAGAGAAATGCATACTCAAGGGTTCGAGAATTCTTAAATTCTAAGTCATTTTTTTTTATTTATATTCTAAGAAATTTGATAAAGTTATTGGTAAGTTGCTAGTTACTTTTGTTACAATGTCTCCTAGCCACTAAGTCCTTAACATTGTTCAACACATCCCCATTTCTTTGCAAACCTTCTCCTCTAAAAATGATTCAGATTGTGTGATAGAATATTTCCAACATTAAAGAAAAAATGTTTATCATCTTAGTACTGCACTAAGATTCAATACACATACAGATAAAAGAGGAGTTACAAGAGCCATCAAAGTCTTATGTGGAAATCCTGTAAAAAAGAAACATTATGAGGACTAACTTAATTGAAATGATTCCAATAATGTTTGTTATTTATTATAAATAATATTCTTCCTTATTATTGGGGAAGGGGGAAGGTCATGATAAAATATTGTAGAAATATTATATATATATATATATATATATATATATATATATATATATATATATATATATATATATCAAAGTGGGAGTTAGAAAAGCTTATGGCATGGGAGTTATCTTCAAGATACTATTTATTATTTATGTTATACACTTTCCCTTGTGGGAAGATCAAAGACCAATAAGTCCAACATTTTTTTCTTTTTAAACCAAAAACCCAATTTATTCCAGAGAAAAATAAGGATTACAACATGCTAAAAATCATGAACAACAAAGCTACAGGGATACAAAAGGGTAACAACCCATTTGGCTCAGTATTTGGCAGAGGCTTCCAACTACTCCGAATCCAGGCTATGGGCCATCCAATTTGAAGTGAGAGCAGAACCGCACCAAGGAACCAACCCAAACGAGCAAGAAACACACCACCAAAGGTTGCCGCAAGCCATGGCTTAAGAGAAGTGAGCCCTAGCCACATCATTGCCCACAAACGAAAAATCGCAGCCACAAAATTAAAACAAAGCTCCCTTGAAACTGCACCACTAACAGAAAAAATATATCATAATGTCGTCCAACCAAAGTAGCTCACAGCCAAAAACTGCCACCACTATGAAGCCACATAGCAAAGAGAAGGGCCAAAGCCAACCAAAAACAGCACAGCAAACCCAAATTTATCTCCTACGACGTCTACCCCTCCCACAAGAGGAGACAGTCACAACTGGACGATCATGCTGCAAAACAAATTCCTCCCCGGGATCTTCATCCCCACTTGCCTCCGAAGAGGAATCAGACAAACATTGAAGCCAATCAATTTGCAATCACTTTCTCCCCTGAATTGACCCCCACATGAGAAATCAAAGCATCAGGTGAAATAAAATTAACATGAACCTCAACAAAGGGGCCGGGAACTAAAACAGTTGGCTGCAAAGGGGAAGAAACATAGGATGAAGGAAGATGCTCAATCGCCACCCTAGGATTAGCAATCTCATCCAAACTACATGGGGCAGATGCAGTACCCACGCGGGATAAAGGAACTTTAGCGTGAAGACCACCACCAACGTCACTAGAACATAAACGAGATTCCAAGACAAGAGGTTCAATCCCGACAACATTAATGTTCACATGAGGAGAATTAAACTGAAGAGAAACAATACCAACCACCTCACCAGTATGCGATGAGCCACAAAAATGTTCATGGTCAACTACCCTATTAAGAACACTGGCAACATTATTCTCCTCCATCACATTGTGCAAAGTCATAGGAGCTCCAACGACATGCGAAAGAGCAACAGGTCCAGCAGGAAAAAATTCCTTACAAGCCAAAACATCATTCACCTTAGTTTCAGGAGAAGAGCTAAGATCATCAGGCAAAGAAGCCTCACAATCCGCAAGGACATTATCTTGTAAATTAGCTGGAGCAAGAGAGTGACCCGCAGAACCAATTATAGGCTGCTCCGTAAGAACATCAACAGAGACCACAGGAGAAGCAGACTTAACAGCTAAATGAGGATGAAGAATAAGACAACTAGTATTAGAATGATCCAATGCTTTGCAGTGAGAACAATAGAAGGGAAACTCTTCCATCTCCACTTGTTGGACATAACCAAACTTCTCAGATCCAAGCCACACTTGATCTGGAAACTTCTTAGTGATTTCCAACTCTACAAGAATGCAGGCTACCGAAGGTCTAGATCAAGAAGATGTGGCATTATCAGTACGCAATAGATGGCCAAACAAAGAGCCAAGACCATGAAGCACAAGAGGGGAGAAAAGGTGCGGACGCAAATTAGGGAAGGAACCCCATATAGGGATAACAGGGGACTCAATAGTAATGTCCAAATAAGGAGACCACTTAAACAACTTCATATAACAATTATTCATGAAATAAGATTGATGAGAAAACACCCTACAATAGTCTAGATCGTTCAAAAGTTTGATCAAAATGCTCTTAGAGTTAAGCACAGTAACAGAAAATCCACCATTTAACTTAAGCTGGAAATAAAATTTTTGAATCGATTCCAGCGACGGCCATCGTCCAGTAAACTTCCCAACCAACGCAAATTCAAAAGGGGCAGCCAAGGCCAACATTTCAGCATCAAAAATCCAAAGAGATGGAAGATCATTGCAAGAGGTGATTTTGAGGTCAGGAAACTCTAGCGAGGATGAAGCCCCAGCCAAAGCCTCCTGGAAAGAACGAGTATTGACCTTACCATTCAAAAATTCGAGGTCCAAGAGCCGATTAACAGCCATAACCACCAGGATAATGGACGAGGCAGAGAAAATGAAAGGAACGCATGAGTAATTAGGAATAGATTACCCATGGGACGACCATAGAGCGGAGAGGAAGAGGAAAAACCCTAGCAACTGAGAGAACATATCGAACTAGAACATAAATTTTGGTGTTATTCGGAGTTAGAGTTAGTATCAATAGCATATATCAGCCTTATGAGTGATGGCGTGCATTGATGTTGATGATAGATCATGAAATTAGTGGTCATCAATGTAGATAAGAGATAACGGTTAAAGTATCATGTTGGACAACAATGGTCGAAGGATAATAATTGAGTGATGGTTGATCGAAGGACCATAATCAAAGTAATTGTGCTTAAGAAATTGTAATCGGATAATGAAGGTCAGAGAACCATAGTCAAGCAACTATTGTCAGAGGACCATAGTTGGGAAAAGATCACAATTAGGCAACGATGGTTAGAAGACCGTAGTCTAATGACGGTGGTCAGAGGACAATGGTCTAACAATGGAAGTCGGAGAATCGTAGTCTGGCAATGATAGCCAAAAAATTATAGTGACACAATAGTACCGTAATGGTGGTGATTAAATGGCAACAATTGAGCAGTGGTCTCAATGTGACTATTAATTGGTGGTGTAACGATAGAAAATGAGTGGTGGTTTAATGGGAATGATTTAATAGTGGTCCAATGATGATTATCAAGTGTTGGTCTGATAACATTAATTATGTTGTGGTTTGACTTTAGTAGTCCTATGGTGATGATATGGTGGAGCTCTAAGATTATTCAAGCTTAAGAACTCTCTCGTCAGTTTTAAGCTAGGGGGGTCTATTTATTGATTTTTGAAAGTGGCATGTGCTGAAAATATGTGTGAAACTTTAGAGCATTCCATCAAATATTTCATATTGAATCCCTCAATTATATATCGTTATTTTAGCATTTAACTATTATAATGATGTTACAATTAGACAAATTAGACAATTTTGGGCTCCTTCGATTTGCCTCATTGAAATCCTTGATTCCATTAGAAACATGCAATATTTAAAAATTATTTCATGATTTAATAAGTATCCTAAATTTTTATATTGCACTTCAAATGATTTTGGTGTTGTTGCATTCATTGAGATGTTCAATAAAACTATAAGTTTGCTAAAATCATATCTCCAATGAGCTTGAATTTAATTCCTAAGATTTTCAATTCAAATATTCATCAAGCTGATTCATGCCCGATCATGATATTTTTTTTATTATCAATTTCTATGATGATTCTCTCGGACATAATTATTTCTAGGAGAGATGGGTTGGGTAGGGGCAAAAAGCTATCATTATTTCAAATAGGGTCATCATTATGCCATTAATTTCTTAAAATGAATTTTGCACTTACACTAACCTATCATTATGGTCATCTTCCCTATCATGTGTTCTATGAACTTAGCTAAGCCCTCAAACTCTTCTATTCTTGTTGATTTTTGTGGTATGTTGTGTCATGAGCTTATTATTTACAAACAATGTAAACAAGTATTTAATTTAAAATATGAGTGTTATATTGAGTAAAATTTAGCTCACACAAATTTGTAAGGAATAGAGGTGTTATATTGAGTAAAATTTAGCTCACACAAATTTCTAAGGAATAGAGTTGAACTTATTAACACAATTAGTTTGCAAGATAAAAGAACGAGTTATGATTTTTTTGTGTTTATGTATAATTTAAAAGGTGAAAGGCCCTAATTTGTTTAGTTGAACTCACAAACTTGCTAAAATTTAATGCCACTAAAGGGATTTATAGGTGCGGTTTAAGGAAAATGATAAGAATTTTCTACATTCTATCATTAAAGGTATGAAAAAAAAATTTCTTAAAATTACAAATAGACAAAGCAAACCTATTGTTGAATATTAAAATATAAAATATTAGACGAAAATAGATATAGAAAATAATGTTACCCAAATTCCAAATGAGAAAAGTTCCCTTATTCAAGTGGTTCCTCGAATGCTCGTCTCCTTTGCACATAGGAATTGCTTTTATATCAATTTAATGTAGCTAAAATTTTCCTACAAGTGTTAGTGCACATAGGTTAGCGCTCTTTACGAGCTCTCAAATATGTTTAAAAATTTTCCTATGAGTGTTAGAAATGACATTTAGACTTTGATGAGATTAAAAAATAAGTAGATTTAGAGTTTGGGCAAGAAGAGGACTATTAAGGCTAAAACTATTCAAATTTTGAAAACTCAATTCATGGAGGTTTAGAGTTCTAGTGTGATGAATATATGGAATTCTTGTAATTGAAAACACTTGGAATATTAAGATTAATCTAAATATGATCTCTAGTATTTCATATTTTTTAAAAGATTTTTAATTGGTTTCAATTAGGGTTATAGCATGATTAGTCTTATTGAAACATCTTCTATCTAATAACGCTAAGTTGGGTTTTCGTATTTAATACTTGTGGTTGGTGGAGAATTTTTTTTAAAATAATTTTCAAAATTTTCCAAGGCTTTTAATGTGCTCAAATAGCTAATTGAACAGAACTAGTTCTCGTTAGTGCAACCCTTGGCTGATAGCTCTCAATGAGGTATTCGGAGGAATTTTAAGAAAGAAATATTACCCTTTTTCACTAAGTACTCGTAGATAAAATATGAGAACCATAAAGTATATGTTCAATCTTTACCTTGTTCTAATAAATATATTTGATGATAGTCATGATTCGGTCATGATCATGTAGTTGGAAAATTATTCATTGACCAATAAGAATGGATACTAATAATTTAAAACTTTTTTTATTGCTTTTGAGATAATTTGCATAATTTAAAGGGGTTTTAATTTATGCTGAAAATAATTTATACTGAAAATGTGTAATAAAAATATTACACTGCAAAAGAATCATTTATATGATTCCACAAAAATGATAAAAATATTATTTGCAATAAATTAATTACTGTGCAATTTTAGCATTTATTAAGCAAACTCGGTATAATTAACTGCTTTGAAAACCGTGTAGTTTCCTTGACGAGAACAAATCTTAAGGAATACAAATTAATTTTGTTTGAATAATTCAAAAAATAACAAAAAAAACCCCTCGCAGTCTTTGACCACACGTGGAAATAGTAGCAATGAGCTGTAGTGCCAGCTATACAGCGTCAAAAATTTTGTTGGGGGACCCCACACGGTCTCTATCTTCCAATCACTTAATGACACATCAGCAATTTGAGAACTTTGGATTTGAATTGACCAATCCAATATCTCGTTACTCGTGCCACGGCGGCTTCTTAGACCTTGGCGACTTTCTTTTATTAAAATAAAAATTATTAAATTTATCCAAGTTTGTCAGAATATTATAATTCATATTCCATTTATAAATATAATATAAAAAATATTTTATTAGTCATATACCATATTTTTAATATTTTTTTTTTTTGGAAAAATAAAAAAGTGTCAAAAAATAACCCAATTCGGCAATCCAATCTAAAAATTCGAATTTACGGTAACTCAGTTAATTTTCAAGTCAGGTTCACATGGTAAATTTTGACCCAATTAATTTTTAGGTCGAATTCGGGTTGACCTAAAAAATTCAAAATTAACCTAATTATAATTCATGTTCGAATTAGAAGGGAGGTGCTCAAGTTAAAATAAATATTTTTCGAGTTAGACGAGTTATATTGCATTACATGGGTCTTATTTATCCAAAAAAAAAAAAATGCAAGATTCAAATTGATCAAAGGGTCAGGTTTAGGTTAGTCAAGTCGGGTTTAATTGTGTCAGATCATATTTTGAACTAGTTGATAAACAAGTCATGTTCGAAACTAACATATTCAGATCAGATCAAATCCAACCTGAATTGACAGCCTAAAAAATCAAATATTCTACTGATTTTAAAATAAGTTTATGACTAAAAATTTCATCTTAGTTAAATTTAAATGAAAATATTCTGATTTAATTCACTTAAATAAAAAGAAAAATGAATTTAAATTTGGTAATAAAACAATTGCCAATTTTGATAAAGTCTTTGCACTAAATTAAAGACTTTTTAAAAAAAGTCAGTGAGCATTTAATAGTTTTTAGGGTTTGGCCCATATTTTTGTGTAGGGTCATCACTTTAGCTATAATAATTATTTCATGACTTATGTATGACTTAGGTAAAATGCCTTCAATGTCCAACAGATTTGTAGATAATAAATGTAACACTAATTATGACATTCTAAGCTTCTATTATTAATAATTATTTTCATATATATATGTGTGATCTTTGTATCATTCGCACCTCTTTTTGTTCTGTTGATTGAAAGATTTAGTTGTCAACTAAGAGGTTTTGGATTCGAGTATTGCATATGTGATGTGTGTGTGAGTCTATCTTAATTGACCTAAATGTGAACCCCCGCCCCTGGGCGCAAAAAAAAAAAAAAAATCATTTGTATTTCACTAAAACAGCATCAAGCCTTTGACCCACTACGTGGGGATAGCTATATGAATCATTAGTCTCCATTTTGTTCTATTAAGAATCAAATTTTTATTTAAATCTAATAAAAAAATTTCATTTCTAATACTTTATAACCATTTTTTTTTTCTACATCTGTCTTTCTTAACAAAAAACATATTTAATACATCTACTCTCTTAATCAAGTCATCAGAAGGCTGACATTTTATGTGTATCTTATGTGTTTCACTATGATAGAAAATGATTGTAAATCTATCTCTCTCTCCCCCTTGTAAAGGTTACAATTCTTATTATCATCATAACTCCGACATTGGTTTTGTCACCATTTGCACATCACCCAATCGCAGTTGAGCCACTATTCATCACTCTCCATGTCTCATAACAATATGCCTCTATATCTTTGCTTGCCCTTCTCTCTTTTACTTATAGGAGCCCGTATGCAAAGGCTTTAACTGGTATAGTACTACAACGAGAGCTCACATTGTCAGGAGAAGACATTGATGAACCCAAAGATGATCCAACGAGATTCATTAATAGAGTGTTAGAGTGCTAGATAATGCCAATAATGAAGCTTGTGTGTTAAATAGATAAATCCTAATTTTTCAGCTATATATATATATATATATTGTTGCGAGCTACTCAGCCTTGTATGGCCGGATATCTAGCACACAAACAGGAGAGAATTAGAAACACCAGGATTTTTACGTGGAAACCCTAGAAAGGGAAAAAATCACAGGGCCACGCCAAATTGAAAAAGTTCCACTAGTGTAAGAGGCTGAATCATCCGCAAAAGTTAGGATGATCAGATTACAATGAATCACTTCTGAATTAAAATTCAATTACAATGTCAGACATAGTTCCGGCGTCACTTGAAGATCGAGCAGAATTCTGGGAAGAATTCCAGCGTCGTTCGAAAGTTTGGCAAAATTCCGGCGTCAGGCAGAACTCTGGCGTCACTTGAGCATCGGGCAGAACTCCAGCGTCATTCGGAAGTCAGGCAGAATTTCAGTGTCGGGTAGAACTCTGGCGTCACTTGGGCGTCATGCTGAACTCTGGCGGTGGTTGAGGAGTTCTTCCCTCCTACCCTTCTCTTCTTCTACTCTTCTTCTCGCTTGGGGTCCCCTCTCAAGAGAACTGAGGGGGTATTTATAGTTTTTGAGAATGGCATGGCTAGTAAATAGGAGGAGAATCAAGGGCAAATGTGGAGTGGTTCGGTGGACGGTCGATATTGAGTCCCTTGATCGTGTACCGTTCGTCAGACATTTAAAGGTTTTAATGATGTCAGAATTCGGTGATCTTGGGCTTGTTGGATTTGTCTCATTGAGCCGCTCGATTCGACTATAAGTACGACATGTTTCGAATCCGTTTGGTAACTCAAATTATGGTTCGAACTTTTCAATAGCATTTTGGGTGCTTGATCTGGACTCATCTGGGCTCAGATTGAGTCGAATTTAGTGTCGTTTGGTTGGTATTTCCGAGACGCTTAGTTTAACTGTAAGTTTACTGAAATCAGAGTTCATGTGATCCCGAATTTAATTTTTGAAATTTCCGGCTTAATTTTGCCTCGAGATTCGTTCCCGATCAAGATAATTTTTTGAGGATATATATATATATATATATATATATATATATATATATATATATATATATATATATATATATATATATATATATCCCCATTGAATCAAGATATTTTAGATGAAAATAAATATTTTTAAGACTTTAAGGGAATTAAATCAAATATATTATGTAATATATGTTATCCTTAATTTTTTATTGTGATGGCTAGAATTTTCTTATTTTTTATCAAATATCATAGATGTTATAGTTAATAAGTTTTTTTTTTTTAATAAAATAGGTTAATGAATCAGGTTCATATCATTCAGGTTACAACACAGTTGGGTTCGAGTTTGTATTTTTGACCAGTTTATTAAACTGGTCTGGTTCGAATTTATTGGATTCAAGTCAAGTCAATTTCAGATCGAACTCAAACTCTGCCCATCAACCGGTTTTGACAACCCAACCTTATAAGGTGGAAAATTTATTTTGTGTGGAGGATGAACACAGTTGGGAGATCAACCAAAATGCGTCACGTCACCTCCTGCTCGGTACTGCTCGGTACCACAACTCGGTACCGCTTGGTACCCGGCTCTATACCATTGCCGTGATGCATTCTAGTTGATCTCAAAATAAACTACATTCAGTGTATGCACAGAATAATTTCTCTATGAGATCGATGGGCCACCCAAGGAAAAATAAGTAGATAAATAAATATTACATAATAATATTATATACTAAAAGGAATCTATTTCTTTTCACATTTGTGTGGGCCACTCCTCCTTCGAGGAAACTGCCAGAATTACTTGTTGACTCACTAATTATCCGCACGTTTACCTTTCCCTCGTCTTCCACTATACATATTAAAGCCACTGAAGAGCTTTCATGATCGCTTGTCCAGTTCTTCACAGCCTCGTCTTGCAGAGCAAAAAAGAAGAAGAAGAAGCAAACAGAGAAGAAAGAAACTAATCTGTCAACTATTTTAAATCAAAATGGTGAGAGCTCCTTGCTGTGAGAAGATGGGTCTTAAGAAGGGGCCATGGACTGCAGAGGAAGATCAGATTCTGATCTCTTATATACAAAGCCATGGCCATGGAAACTGGAGAGCTCTCCCCAAACTAGCTGGTAACTATTTCTCTTCTTCTTCTTCTTCTTCTTTCCTTTTCTTTTCATTCGAAGATCAGAAAATTATAATTTGTGTTTCTTTTATAGGCCTTTTGAGGTGTGGGAAGAGTTGCAGACTTCGGTGGACGAATTATCTCAGACCTGATATTAAAAGAGGGAACTTTACCAGAGAAGAAGAGGATGCCATCATTACTTTACATCAAATGCTTGGAAACAGGTAAATATCACCTCTCTATTCATAAAGATAGACACTTTATAAGAAAAAATTATATTTTTTTATTAAATATATCTTCTCTCACTTAATAAAGTTCATCTTGCCACTGACCCCTAGTTGAATAATGACATGTTCAAAAAAACTGTTTCTTTTCTCTGTGCTATTACTGTTATATTACCTTATTAATTACATCAATCTCAAAGCTGCGTAACATTTTATCAATTTTGAATCAGAAAATTTTTTTAAGAATCAAATACGTTGAAATTTATTGACAATATTGTTCTATGAAAAACTTCATTGATCAATAGCTTTTCTCATGATTTTTTCTTTTATGATATGTCTTTTCAGATGGTCTGCAATTGCTGCAAAGCTACCAGGTAGAACTGACAATGAGATAAAAAACGTGTGGCACACTCACCTGAAGAAAAGATTGAAGACTGGTACTGAAACAACGCAAGAATCAGCGAGAAAGAACCAAATAGAATCGAAGGAAGAGAAACCAACGCAATCATTCAGCAGTACTGATGTCTCCTGCTCGGGCAATACTGAATCATCAACCTCTAGTACTTTAGAAAACAGCCAGAACTCCATGGACTCATCACTGAATCATGAATTCCAAGAAATTGATGAGAGTTTTTGGACTGAAACACTGCAAATGGATGGTAATGCGGAGCAAAACTCAATGGATTCAATGGAGTTAATGGAAGAAAGATTTTCCTCGGAATTCAGTGATGAGACATTCTTGTTCTCAGCTGGTTCAAGCGATGAGGACGATATGAGTTACTGGTTGAGGATCTTTTTGCAAGCTGAAGAATTGCCTGAAATCTGAAGGGCCCATTTAAATTTTGAATTTTTACCAGAAAAATAGAAATTTAAAAAATTATTTTAGGTATTATTAACTTCTTTTAGTTCAACAATATCTGCATCTTATAATTTATTCACTCTATTCGATAACAAAATATTTCAAAAAGTAGAAAGAAAACTGTAACCAAATAGAAGCATAGAATGATCTATCAAGTAACTATTCAAAAGACACTCCAAATAAATCTTCGGATCTGTTTATGTAATTATGGATTTTGTGATCAAATGATACTGATTTATTGCTTTAGAAGAGTTGAGCTCTATGTAATGAAACTATGAAAGTTCAAAAAAGTGGCCGTTAGTGCTTGGTGCACTATAAAAAGTTGAAATTGAATTACACTGTGAAGACAAAAAAGCCGCCTGTTAGCCGCGTTTTATTATTATATATTTTTTTTTTATTTGTTACTTCATCTCTTGTCAAGTTAGTTTTTTTTTTTTTTTTTTCCTATCTTATCCTTTCGTTTAAAGTAATTTCATCTTTGTCTTAGGGCTCATTTAATTACTCAAAGATATTGGCTTTTTGTTTTATAAATGACAAACATTAAACATATAATATATGACTAGAATTAAAAAATAATTTTTTCCTTTAATCTGTAGGCAGCAAATCTTTTCACACTTCAACTTAGAAAATAAAATTTAAAATATAATGAGTTTATTAAATTTAATCACTTAGTTGAACGCAATGATGCACAGACAAATACAGACATGGAGACACGGTACTATAATTTTTATATTTTAAAAATAATATATAAATATTGAAAAAGTATAATATGAAAAATAATAAGTCATTTAAGTAAAATTTGTGTTTAAAATGATTAATATTATGATGTTGAGAGTCGGGCGTCAATGTTTTATATCAAGCATCGAGAGAAAAGATAACAATATTGTTGA
Source organism: Dendrobium officinale (assembly GCA_019514585.1). NCBI lineage: Eukaryota > Viridiplantae > Streptophyta > Magnoliopsida > Asparagales > Orchidaceae > Dendrobium > Dendrobium officinale. Next base: position 70,620,746 of record CM033687.1, on the reverse strand, counting down.
GAGTCAAGCATTGATGTTATGTAGTAAGTATTGGGCGTCAATGTCGAGAGGGATGCAGAGAGGGCGTCATCAATGTTAAGATGAGCTGTCAAGTAGTAGGTGTAGAAATTGCTAGTGTCGAGCATCAATATCAAGACAATGTCCGATTTTGATGTTTAGATGATTTTGAAATGTCGATATTGTAAAGACATTAGACATCGATGTTGAAAAGACATTAGACATCGGGGCTTTATTGTGAAACCAAAGTTGTGACCCGCCAAAAAGAAATTAAAATGATAATATTTGATAAATGGTATATTGAGTGCGGACAATTGATTTGAAGTTGTGTATATTAACTAACAAAAGTCTGGAAACTTCTAAAACCAAAAAAGCACAGCTAGCTATGACTCTATTTTCTATTATGTCTGTACATGTGTGCTTCTCTGCTCTTATTTTCTTGTATCAGTTGTCTATATATAGTTTCCTATATATAACTTTTGGATAATAAGAGTTATAGTTTATAGTTTCATTTCTTCTTGTTTCTACCATGCTTTACATAGTGGTTTAACAGCCCTCATAAGTTAACATGGTATCAGAGTAGTGCAATTCCTGCAGCTAAATTTTTTTTCTCTCTTGTCTTGTCTTTTCTCTTATTCCCTATCACATTTTTTCGACGCACGCATGGCCTCCTCTTCTACATCTTCGCCCACTGTGGAGTCCATGTCGTCTCTAACTCAGATCGCCATTCCTCCGCAACTCAAGTTCTTGATGAGCAATATCAAGAACTAAATTCCAACTTCTTTAACATAAGAGAACTATCCAATTTGGAGATCTCAGGTGGAAAAAGTGTTTAGTGCAAATGGCTTCAAAGGATTTTTGGATGACACGACCTCTTGCCCGACCTCCTCCAGTGAAAACTCTCCGTCCAATAATATCTATCTTCAAGCTATCTGGGTTCTCACTGACCAAAATCTTGTTGCAACCTTATATTTGGTAATTTCTCCAAATGTCTTATCGTATGTGCTGTCTTTAACACATCACTCTGAAATCTGGGCAACCTTAGCCCATCGACTTCAATCCACAACACCCTCTTGTGTCATACAGCTGAAAAATGATCTTTATCACTTGACCAAAGGAGATAAATCTATGACTATGTATCTCTTAGATATAAAATCTAAAGTAGATGCAATCGAAATGGAGGGTAGCAACATTGATCTAGAAGATGTGATATTGTACACCCTTAACAGGCTCCCTGCTTCATACCAAGCGTTCAAGACTACTATCAGGACAAATTTTTAACCACTTAGCTTGGATGACTACTACAGCTTATTATGCACAGAAGAACAAAACTTAATTCAAGAAGATACAAAAGATCTTCAAAATATAAAACTCTCTGATCATACAATGGCATTAATGGTGTCCCAAGGTCATGTTCGAGGTCGATTCAATAGCAATCGCGGACGTAGAAGTCGTGGATCATTACCATCACCTGCTCGTGGCAATAAAACTGCAAACAAAAATATAGTTTGTCAGATCTGCATGAAACCCGGACATTCGGTCATCCATTTTTGGCATTAAAATGATTTCACTTATGCAGATAGCTCACCAACATCTGCTCTATTTAGTACACCTGAAGCAAATCGTTAATCGAACTGGTACCTCGACATTGGTGGATCCATACATTTAATTGCATATTCAACTCAGCTAACATCAAATGATCCGTATACAGGGGTCATCTCAGGTGGTTCGTGGAAATGAGCAGCAACTTCCCATACAACACACTGGTAAAGGTATCCTTCCTACCCCTTTAGGTAACCTTGTTCTTCACAAAATACACCAAGTACCGAATATTTCCTTCAATCTTCTCTCGGTACATCAACTAACTTATGACAATAATTGCATTGTATCTTTCTCTTCAAATGGATATCAAATAAAGGATATGAAGACCAATATTTGGCTTCTTCTCCAAGGTTTTTGCCATAATGGGCTCTACTCGATTCGATAAGCCAAGAAATCACCATATATTGCTCTTTTATCCATTCAGACCATACCGGATCTTTGGCACTCTCGACTAGGCCATTCAGTTATGTCTACACTACAACATCTCTCTCGGTTTCATTCTAGCATATGTACAACCTCACCTACTATGAGTTGTAATACTTATCATCTTGCCAAAAGCAAGTAATTACCTTTTCCTCCTACCACTAAAATTCCCTTTGAATTAGTTCACTTTGATGTATGGGTTTCTTCCACTTCTACTTCTATACAAGGTTATCAGTATTTTGTTATTTTTATTGATGACTTTACTAAATACTATTTGGTTTTTCCACTTTTACAAAAGTCTTAAGTAAAATATAAATTTTTTGCTTTCACAAAATGATCAAATGCCAATTCAATAGTAATCTATGAATCATTCGAACAGATGGTGGGGAATAATATTTAAACAATATTTTTTAGTAATATTATACTGATTGGGGCATTACTTGTGAGACCTCGTTCCTTTGCTGTAGCTGCTGGGAAAAGTGATTTTTCCCCAGGATCGGCCGGGACGATGGTGAGATCGTCCAGGCCGATCTGCACTGTAGAAAATATCGTCCTGAGAATAGTTCTGGGAGTCGTCCAGGACGATCGATTTTGGTCTGATCGTCCCGGGACAATGTGGCGATCGGCCGGGCCGATCCCACTAATGATATAAGAAAATGAGCTCGTTTTGAGGAGAGAGAAAAACATTTATAAAAACAGATATTTTGAGGAGAGAGAAAGAGCGGAAAAGAAAAGGAAGAAGTCCGATTTCGGGGCCCGCGGAGCGATTTTCGTCATTCGTTGCTGTTGGATATTTTGTTTGTCTCGCTGTAAGGATTCCGAACCCTACTTCTGTTTTCAAAGATTTTGAGATTTTGCGAAATGGTGCTCAGATTTGTGTTTTTGTAAGTGATTTTTGTACCCGGTTTGGTACTGGTAAAGATTTCACCGCATAACTTTTGGTATGTTGTAGAGGTGATTATTCTGCACGTTTTGATTATTTTCTGGCAGATTTCGTCCGGTCCGTTTTGGTTCTGCGGAGTTTTATTTTGACTGCAATTTTATTATGATGTCCGAATTGGTTTGAGCAGTAGAAGAATAGTCTTATAATGTTGCTGTGCACGCTCTATATTAATTTGGTGAATTGTAATTTTTGGAGATTTCTGTGTAAATTCTGTAGACTGCCGTTACTCTGCCCGATTTTCGTACGATTTCTGATTTTCCCGAAATTGATAGATTGAATTGATATGTGTATGACTATTGATATGATTGTTCTGGATTTCTTTAATATTGCTTATTGCATCGATTATTGCATTGACTATTGATTGAATTGATTGATTCTGAAAGACAAGTGGAAACCTAGTTGAACGTTGGTTATAGAACCAACGTATGGATATCTACAACAGCAATATGGATTTCTACAACAGCATTATTGATAATAGCCAGTTAATCTGGTTGATGTCTACAACAGCACTATTGATAATAGCTAGTGTTTGTGCTTATCGAGTAAGACCATTGTATGAAATTGCATGTATATGATATTGCATTGCATAGATTTCCCGATCTGTATTGATTTATTGATTACCGATTGATTTATTATTGAACGGCTTTATTGATTTTATTAATTGATCATTAATATTATCGACTTGATTGATTCATAGATTCTGGACTTGATTGATTCATAGATTCTGGACTTGATTGATTCATAGATTCTGGACTTGATTGATTCATAGATACTGGCACCGATATTGATAGGGATTCTGCGTATTGATTCATAGATATTGACACTGATATGGATATAGATTGTATCGATTGATAGATACCGATATCGACATCATATGGATACTATTAATACGACAGATTCTGATAGGTTATTCATATACTGCTACATTGATTCGTCGTGCCGATTATCGATTGATTGATTGAATGGAATATTGCCGTATGGATTTGATTTATCGTAAGATCTATTGACCTGATGATTTAATTGAATTGATTTGATTTGATTTCAATTGATCTTTCGCCGTATTGATTCGATTGTTTATTGGGATTTGAGCCGATTGATATAATTGACTGGAAAGTGCTTTATTGATTGGGATGATTTTCCTATTGTAGCATTGTATGTCGTCATTATCGAACCGTCCTCGCTGCGGTAGTAATCGTATTAAATAATTGGATTGACTGATTTGTAAGAATGATATAGATACAACGAATTGACTAGACGACCCGATTGATTGAACTGATAGTATTGATTGACACGATTTATTGAATTGATAGTATTGATTGATAGACACTGATACGATGGATAGACATTGACTGAAAGCACTTACTGATTTGATTGTTGGGAAATTGATTTATCGATGTTTTTATCGCTGTATTTATTATTGACTATTGATGGATTTGATCTGATTTAATTTGATTTCCGTACCTGCATAGATTCATTGATCATAGCCTATTGATTTGATTTGATTGACCTGCATATTGTTTTCAATGTCATGCTTTGATTTCAGTTGTAGGCTTTGGTGACCTGCTGGGCTTTGTAAGCTCATTATATGTGGTTAATATTTCAGGTGCAGGGCCTCCAGTCTGAAGATCTTTCTATCGAGTTCAGCTTTTTGTTTTGTAGCCTTTGGTAGACTTTCTTTTGTAACCTGTGTGGCTAGTGTAGATATTTCTTTTGGACTTTTTTGTCTGTTCTCTATTGTACTATATGTGAATTATAGTATCCGCTGCTGTTTCTTTTCTGTAATGTAATTTATCTCTGGCTCTGGATGTATGTATTGATACGAACAACGGATAAAGAAACTAAAAAAAAAAAAAAAGAAATGAATGATCGATCAGAGGAATCCTTTCGCTACACGGATCTTGGGGTCGTTACAAGTTGGTATCAGAGCAAGTGTAGTGAAAAGGATTTGATTATATCCAGAGTTGATGATTGCATTATTTGATTTGATTTGTTTTGTTATACGTATTTGATTTCTGCGATTTTGATTCGAATGATTTGTATTGATCAGGCCAATGGATCCGAAAGGAAAGAAAGTTGAGTCTGCTACTGATCTCCCACTCACATCTGCAAATATGAATAAGTTTGCTGACTTGGTCGCTCAAATGGTGAGCGACAAATTAGCAAAACGTTCTGGACGTAGCAAGAAAAGTGGGGAAGGTAGCGGAGCAAGGTTTAATGTTTGTACATGTTGTGGGAAAAGACATTCGGGACGATGTTATCGGAAGACTGGACAATGCTTCCGATGTGGTGGATATGGACATAGAATGACAGAATGCCCAAGTTTTGAACATAGGCAAGGACCTGTTCCGATGGTTCCGACTGCTCCGACTGTCCCGACTGATCTGATTGGAAATGAGCAAGAGATGGAGGAGGATGCACCAGGAATGCCTGCAAATGTGACTGGTACGAGTTTTATTTATCGTCTGTTTCGTTGAGATTTGCGCGATTTATTGATTGTCTGATTGGATTAGCTCTGTTTTATTTCGTTTTGCTTTTGTTTTTGCTCTGTACCCTTAGGGAAATGTCGGGACGACATTTTTCTAAGGTGGGGAGATTGTGAGACCTCGTTCCTTTGCTGTAGCTGCTGGGAAAAGTGATTTTTCCCCAGGATCGGCCGGGACGATGGTGAGATCGTCCAGGCCGATCTGCACTGTAGAAAATATCGTCCTGAGAATAGTTCTGGGAGTCGTCCAGGACGATCGATTTTGGTCTGATCGTCCCGGGACGATGTGGCGATCGGCCGGGCCGATCCCACTAATGATGTAAGAAAATGAGCTCGTTTTGAGGAGAGAGAAAAACATTTATAAAAACAGATATTTTGAGGAGAGAGAAAGAGCGGAAAAGCAAAGGAAGAAGTCCGATTTCGGGGCCCGCGGAGCGATTTTCGTCGTTCGTTGCTGTTGGATATTTTGTTTGTCTCGCTGTAAGGATTCCGAACCCTACTTCTGTTTTCAAAGATTTTGAGATTTTGCGAAATGGTGCTCAGATTTGTATTTTTGTAAGTGATTTTTGTACCCGGTTTGGTACTGGTAAAGATTTCACCGCATAACTTTTGGTATGTTGTAGAGGTGATTATTCTGCACGTTTTGACTATTTTCTGGCAGATTTCGTCCGGTCCGTTTTGGTTCTGCGGAGTTTTATTTTGACTGCAATTTTATTATGATGTCCGAATTGGTTTGAGCAGTAGAAGAATAGTCTTATAATGTTGCTGTGCACGCTCTGTATTAATTTGGTGAATTGTAATTTTTGGAGATTTCTGTGTAAATTCTGTAGACTGCCGTTACTCTACCCGATTTTCGTTCGATTTCTGATTTTCCCGAAATTGATAGATTGAATTGATATGTGTATGACTATTGATATGATTGTTCTGGATTTCTTTAATATTGCTTATTGCATCGATTATTGTATTGACTATTAATTGAATTGATTGATTCTGAAAGACAAGTGGAAACCTAGTTGAACGTTGGTTATAGAACCAACGTATGAATATCTACAACAGCAATATGGATTTCTACAACAGCACTATTGATAATAGCCAGTTAATCTGGTTGATGTCTACAACAGCACTATTGATAATAGCTAGTGTTTGTGCTTGTCGAGTAAGACCATTGTATGAAATTGCATGTATATGATATTGCATTGCATAGATTTCCCGATCTGTATTGATTTATTGATTGCCGATTGATTTATTATTGAACGGCTTTATTGATTTTATTAATTGATCATTGATATTATCGACTTGATTGATTCATAGATTCTGGACTTGATTGATTTATAGATTCTGGACTTGATTGATTCATAGGTTCTGGACTTGATTGATTCATAGATACTGGCACCGATATTGATAGGGATTCTGCGTATTGATTCATAGATATTGACACTGATATGGATATAGATTGTATCGATTGATAGATACCGATATCGACATCATATGGATACTATTAATATGACATATTCTGATAGGTTATTGATATACTGCTACATTGATTCATCGTGCCGATTATCGATTGATTGATTGAATGGAATATTGCCGTATGGATTTTATTTATCGTAAGATCTATTGACCTGATGATTTAATTGAATTGATTTGATTTGATTTCAATTGATCTTTTGCCGTATTGATTCGATTGTTTATTGGGATTTGAGCCGATTGATATAATTGACTGGAAAGTGCTTTATTGATTGGGATGATTTTCCTATTGTAGCATTGTATGTCGTCATTATCGAACCGTCCTCGCTGCGGTAGTAATCGTATTAAATAATTGGATTGACTGATTTGTAAGAATGATATAGATACAACGAATTGACTAGACGACCCGATTGATTGAACTGATAGTATTGATTGACACGATTTATTGAATTGATAGTATTGATTGATAGACACTGCTACGATGGATAGACATTGACTGAAAGCACTTACTGATTTGATTGTTGGGAAATTGATTTATCGATGTTTTTACCGCTGTATTTATTATTGACTATTGATGGATTTGATCTGATTTAATTTGATTTCCGTACCTGCATAGATTCATTGATCATAGCCTATTGATTTGATTTGATTGACCTGCATATTGTTTTCAATGTCGTGCTTTGATTTCAGTTGTAGGCTTTGGTGATCTGCTGGGCTTTGTAAGCTCATTATATGTGGTTAATAATTTCAGGTGCAGGGCCTCCAGTCTGAAGATCTTTCTGTTGAGTTCAGATTTTTGTTTTGTAGTCTTAGGTAGGCTTTCTTTTGTAGCCTGTGTGGCTAGTGTAGATATTTCTTTTGGACTTTTTTGTCTGTTCTCTATTTGTACTATATGTGAATTATAGTATCTGCTGTTGTTTCTTTTCTGTAATGTAATTTATCTCTGGCTCTGGATGTATGTATTGATACGAACAACGAATAAAGAAACTGAAAAAAAAAGAAATGAATGATCGATCAGAGGAATCCTTTCGCTACACGGATCTTGGGGTCGTTACATTACTCATCAATATACATTCCCTTACACACTCGTTCAAAATGGTGTTACAAAATGAAAGAATCGTCATATTAATTTTCAAGAAAAAATATGAAGTCTCCTTATTCACTCTAATGCTCCTCCCACTATGAGTGTTGAAGCGTTACATACGGCCATTCATCTTATCAATCGTCTTCCCACTATCACTCTTCAATACAAAAATATGTTTGAAAAATTATATAACAAAGTACCAACACACACTCATCTAAAAACATTTGGATTCCTTTGTTATCCTTGGATGAGGCCGTATTCTAAATCCAAATTATCACATCTTTCCCTTCCCTGTTTTTTTATTGGATTTGCTCTCTGTCAAAAAGGATTTCACTTTCTTGACCATGCTACCTATCGGGTTTTCACCTCCAGGCATGTTATCTTTAATGAAAATACTTTTCCATCCAAGCATCAGCCTCTCCCAAATAGCAGTACCCGATCTTCATCCTCTGCTTTCTCTGTTCCACTTCTTCTAGTTCCCACATCTACTCTACACCCTCCAACAACCCAACAAACCATTAATATACCAATTCCAACACCACATACTACATCCCCTACCACAAAAACATCTAGCCATACACCTCGGTTATCTTCTTGTGCTCCTAACCAACACTCTCCAATCCCTACCATAATGGCGCATCCCATGGAGACTCATTTCCAAACTGGACATCTTAAACCCAAACAAGTGTTTGATCTCACTCATCAACTCACTGATCAAGATCCTACCTCATATTCTCAAGCAGTTAAGCATGAACATTGGCGTATCCATTTACCAAGAGTTTCAAGCATTACAATCACAAGGCACATGGGATCTTGTTCCTCTGTTGCCAAATCAAAATATATTAGGATGCAAATGGATGTTCTGCGCAAAATACAATTATGATGGTATGATAGCTCGATATAAGGCTAAATTGGTAACACCTGGTTACAATCAAGAATTTGGAGTAGACTACACATAAATGTTTAGTCCATTAGTCAAAATACCAACTGTTCGAGTTCTTCTAATCCTTGCACTACATCATCAAAACTGGTCAATACATCAACTAGATGTATTAAATGTGTTTCTACATGGACCGTTAACAGATAGTCTACATGAAATAGCCACCAGGTTTCTCCGATGTGAATTATCCTGCACATATCTGCAAACTACATAAAGCTTTGTATGGCCTCAAGCAAGCTTCACATCAATGGTTTAAGACGCTAACTAGATTTCTTCATCAACTTGAGTTTATAACAAGTCACTCTGATCCTTGCTATTATATCGAAAAAATGGCTCCATTATGTATGACTTAATTTTTATAGATGGCATTATCTTAACCGGAAATAATGCCTCCTCAATTAACCAACTTCTTCAGCACCTAAATCACCGCTTTAAAATGAGAAATCTGGGTATAATCACCCAATTCCTTGGCATAACAGTTGAATCAACACCTACCGGACTACTACTACAACAAACTAGGCATGTTGAAGACATATTAGCCAGGGCAGGCATGACAAACAACAAACCTATCACCACACCAAGTAAAATCAAGGCTACTCCTCCGACTCAATCGCCATTGTTCACTAATCCTAAATTGTACAGACAACTGGTAGGAGCTTTGCAATATTTAACTCTCACGCGTCCAAATATTACCTATATTGTTAACAAAGCATGTCAGTACATGCATCAACCAACTGAGTTCAACTTTGAAGCTCTCAAATGCATCCTCAGATATATTCGTGGAACCATACATTATGGATTACATATTACTAGCAATTTCTTGACTCTACAATCTTATGTTGATTCAGATTGGGCAAGTGATCAGCAATATCGTAAATCCACAATGGGATATTGCAACTTTTTAGGCACAACACTAATATCATTGAGTGTCAAGTAGGGGTGCAAACTAGTCGAGTCGAGCTCAAATCAGGGGGTGTTCGAGTCGAGCTCGACTGCCAAATATCGAGCTCCAGCTCGAGCTCGACTCGTCTCACGAAACGAGTCGAGTCGAGCACCTCGTACGCGAATCCAGCCTCTTAGTCCCGGTCGCGCTCCAGCCTCCCGCTACCACCGCCCGCGCCTGCGCCCGCTCCCGCTGCCCGTGCCCGATTCTGCAATCGCGCTAGATCTCGCTCGCTGTCGAGCTCCCGCTCCCGACCTGAGCTACTTGACGAGCCAACGAGTCGATCAGCCCAGTGTCCGAGCTCAAGCTCGTTTAGTGTTCGAGCTCTACTCGCGAGCTCGATAAGCTCGGCTCGTTGAGCCCATTAAGGAGTCGAGCCAGCTTGACTCGGTTGCACCCCTAGTGTTAAGAAACAATCCACCATAGCTCGCTCATACCGAGCTATAGCATCAACAACAATGGAAATTATATGGCTTCGTTGTCTACTTGAAGAACTAGATTGCCCCCAAACAGAATCAACAACTCTCTATTGTGATAAAACCTCGGCAATAGTCTTGGCAAACAATCCAATCTATCATGCTCGCACAAAGCATATAGAGATCGACTTTCATTTATTAGGGATTGTATAAAGAATCGAAGCATCCAAGTTCATCACATTTCCTCCAAGGATAAACTTGCGGATCTCTTTACCAAATCCTTATATATATCTCGGTTTAAATTTATAGTTTCATTTCTTCTTGTTTCTACCTTACTTTAACTAGCAGTTTAACAGCCCTCACAGGTTAACAGTGTAGAGGAAATAAAAAATTCAGTTTTTTTTATATATTTTAAATAAATAAAACTTTTAAATACATGAAATTAAAAGTTTTTATAAAATATTTAAAACACACGTGTCCAATTTGTATTTTATATTTTTTAATCAGACACATTTTCTACTTGTCTGACATGTGTCAGACATGTCAAACACGTGTCGTGTTAAGTACATGTCGGACAATGCACACCTCTTCTAAGAGAAGTATCGGCGCATCATAGTTTGAATGTAATATAAATCTTATTCATATTAAAATATTACTTCTATAAATTGTAAACATTATAAACAGAACATTACTTTTGATCAAATGTATTTGTTATTAGAAGTGTTGTATTCGCATATTCATTTTGACCAATTTGTGATATTTGGTTTCTTACTTCTGTAAATTTTTTCCAAATGTTTATAAAATGCGATGTGCTTTTAGTGTTGGCTGTTTTATATATTATACCCTATTAGAAATTCAGTATGCAATTCATTTCCCATCTATCTAGCTCCTATTTGGTGCTGGATTTGCAGCCAAATGACATTCACAAATTGTAGCCAGGAAGGCAAGCTTATTGCGACCATTGGAGCATTTTCCGACCTCTATTTTACGATTAATGTTTCGTTTGGGACATCTTTTGACTGCTACTTTTTGGCTGTTTTCAACAAATTACGTACTAGAAAGCTGCTATAAAAAAGAAGAGCAATGAAAAAGCTGTCACAAACAAAACCTAAATTTTGTTGTAAACTTCGATTGTGGCCAACATATTTCGTTGCAAATAATTTGTGATCATCTAAGGCTTCATTTGGGACAACTTTCTTATTGCTTTATGAAGCAGTTTCTAATACAAAATTTTTATATAAGACCGAACTCTTGCAAAAGTTATTATATTTAAAAAAAAAAAAACTTGCATTACTCCTTTTTTTCCTTTTTCCTTCCCTATGTTTATCTAACTCAATTTGTTTAAGAAAAAAATAGTAAAATATAGGCAAGTAGTTCATTTTTAAATGAAAATCATATGAGCTTCGTCATTTTGAAAAATTTCTCTTATTTATTTTATATTATAAATAGTAAAATTCATAACTTTGTCCCCCTACTAAACCAGTTTAATATTGTTTGTTACATTCACACTATGAAGACACATGCTTAATGCGTGTGAACACACAACAATTGATCAATTCAAATCAATAATTAGATCAAATTTGAACCGGCTTTATGTACATAATAGTATCATCTCTTAATGACAACTCCTATTTGAATTTGAATATCTTTTGTAATAAAAAAATTGATATAATTATTTATATTGTTTGTTAAATCTTTACCTACTAATGGTATATAATATTTTAGAAATATATTCTTTTATTTTTTTTCAAATAAATACAAATTTAGACTTCGTTTGGTATAGCTTTCTTACAAAAATTTGTTTAAAACAGACAAAAAAAGCAATGGTCAAAAGTTGTCTCAAACAGATCTTTAGTGTAGCCAACTTCAACCATGAAGGAGATCATGAATCTTTTGAAATTGGATGAATATGAAGATGGATTTCTCGTTCCTTCTCTATGCTACATCCCTCCCATGATTTTCTATTCTACAAGTTTTGACCCTAAACCTTAAACTAATTCAGAATTCTTAAGAGTAGGGGTGTCAATATTTGACATGACACGAAAATCAGATCCGAACCCAATCGAGAAATTCCGGGTTAGGATTAACCCGTTTGAGAAACGAGTCGGGTTTAGGTTCGAGTTTTTGATCTGTTTGTAAAAGTGGGTCAGTTTTGGGTTGACCCGGAAACCCAAACCAACCCGGGTAAAACCTGTGATCTTGTCTGGTCGAGTCGCTCGTCGGAGACATCCCGCGGCCGTCGCTTGCCTGACTTCCATTGCTGGTATTCCTGACAAATGTGTGTAACGGCGTAGCCGCATAATTAAGGCGCCTCACGTCTGCTACCGCGAGGCCTGCCGCTCGCTTGTCTTGGCCAGCTGGCCTGCCCGCCAGCAACGCGGCAGCCATAGGCCCGCAACTGGCTACATGGCTTCACCAATCACCTGTTCGAGTCTTTCGAAGTCGTCCTGTCCTATCGCAGTGGTGCGTCCCAACGATCTCGTCCTGTCGCAGTGTCGCATCCCATCCTATCACGTCGGTCTGGTCGACTCGTTTCATGTCAGGTCGTGTCAACCCATCAACTCGGTGGGTCGAGTCTAGTTTGCATTTTATGACCCGTTTGCAAAAATGAATCGGGTTCGGGTCGTGTCATATAACGTCAGATCAATTTCGAGTTCGACTCGAACCCGACTCGTTGACATGAATTGACATCCCTACTTAAGAGTTCATATAATTATTATGAGTTAGATCAAAGTGCCAAACCACCCAACATTTTTTTCAATTTTCCTGTAGTAAAAAAAAAAAAAAAAAAAGATTGTCAGTGGATTAGGTTAAAAGAAATGAAGTGAATGGTCAAAGACTCTATACAGAAAAACACATTTGATATTATGAGCTTGGTTGAATTTAAGTTAGATAGCTTATAAAACTATATATTGGAGAAAAAACTAACAAACTTGTTTGATTAAGAAGCAGTGAACGCATCCATTAATAGAGATTTCCCTTCACATAAATCTTTCTGTAACATATTATTCAGAATATGCAGTGAAAAACTTGTAGAATTCTGTTCAGAGACACAGATTTTATTGAAGAAAATTTGACTAAGTAGACTGAGATCTCCACTTTCTCCTTTCACTTTGTGACCAACTAAAGTGGAGAAGACTTTGAAAAGAGTTATTAAAGAAGCTGTCAATGTGACTTTGGAAAGTTTAGGGTTAGGTTGTGACATTAATGTTGTTAGGTTCAAAACAATAAAGAAATAAAGTTACATACAAGAAAATATTCACCTTATGAGCAAATAATTTTTAGTTTTTACTTACTTCTTTGTCTTGTAGCGAAAAAGGATGTGAAAGAGTTAAATCGAATTATTATAGATCTCGAACTCGTTAGATCTGCTTAGAGATGAGTGTAATATTAATTATATGCATCAAAATATTATGATCATGCTATGCCTACGTATATTTTATTTCCTCTTATGTAGTTAATTATATATATGCACCTTTCATGAGAGGGTAGGGGTGTAAGTGTGAGCTGAGCCTACTCGAGCTCAACTCATTAATGAGCTCACGAGCCGAGCTTATCGAGTCTCGAGCTCGAGCTGAATTTTGAGCTCGTTGGATTAACGAGTTCGAGTATTATTGAAATGATGATTGGCTCAATTATTTGTTAAGTGGTTCGAGTGTGGAAGCGGGACTGTGAAAGCTGAAGGCGGAAGGCAGAACCATGAGTTACTCAAATCTTTATATCATCAAACATGGGGGATCAGAGCTAGCACATTTTAGAAAATTTTCATAGTTCTTTTTCTCTTTACTATTGTATCAAATTTGCTTCAAAATAATCTAATAAAATTTGCTCTTTTAAAAGGTCCTGACAAGGATTTCAGGGGTTTGGTTTGTCTGGAAGAAGTCAGTAAAAGCTACTGCTGCTGCAATCTTCCGTCAAAGAAATTGAACAGACTGAGGAAATTAGGGTAATTTGATATCTTGGATCGTCTTATGATGATCCATAACAGTCCAGTTTGGTTTCTTTCCTCTAATTTATCTTGACATATGAAGTAGGCACATATTTTTTCCATATGAGTTTTTTTTTTTTGAAGTTCAGAAATTTTATCGTAGCATTAGAGAGACTGAGGTGTAGTGTTTGACTAAGGAGAAATCATTCTGTGGGGACATCAAACAATGTTTATCTTTCGGAGACCAACTAGAATGCGCCACGTCAACAGTACAAAGTACCGAGCGGGGGTGACATGGCGCATTCTGATTGGTCTATGGATGGCGTTCGGCATCCGCACAGAATAATTTGCCTTGATAAAGTGGCTATTTAATTTGTTGAAAAGAAAAAATTTAGCTTATTTTAAATGTTTTGAAATTGTTTAGATAAAATTTAAAAAAGTAAAGATAATTATTTTTTTTTTTGAATTATAGTAAAATAAATGCAATGTAAATCCCAACAATAGTTGTGGTGGCAGTGGAAAGGGAAGGTGATTGGCGGAGGGTGGTGGCTGGCTGTGGAGGCGATGGATTGCAGCTGGTAACAAGTGGTGGTGGAAACCGCAACGACAGGCGGCGGTGACAAGCTCCATCGACCGCAGCAGCAATGACCAAAACTTTGCAGCGTATTTGAAATTCGGTCAAATCTAACGTTTTCGAAAAGCACAAATTAAAAAAAAAAACTCGGTGATGAATCTCAAATATTTCAAATTTTTTACTTTTTATTTCTTTTACTTAAAACAAAACATCAATATTTTTAAAATATTTATATTTAAAATACTTAACACTCATTTTATTTCAAATGAAACAGCCCCAAAGAAATTTTATACAGCTAGAGAAACTACACATAATAAAATAGTTCATCCAATTAATTTTCATTGAGCAAATCATACAATTAAAATGCAACGTCGGATGATTATTGTGATGAATGTAGAGCTAAGGTGATTATTATTTTTCTATGAACATTTTTTAGATATTTTTATATTTTTTATGTGAGATTTGTTTTAGATGGATGGATGCATAATATTGTATGAATGCTATCAGCTTTTTATTTGATTAATTTTTATGAGATAATTTGAATTTGATGCCTGTTTAAAAGCTTATAATTCTATGGAGTAAAAATTTATATTTACATATTTGATTAATATTTGCAGCTACATAATTACTAAAAATAATTTAATTTTTTTTTTCTCTAATTCTTTGGTTGGCTAAAAAGGAATACATTTGAGTTATTTGAATGAATGTAAATTAAATGCATGTACATAATTTTTTTTTAGTTTGAAGTTTTGAATATTATGTAAAGTTCAAAAATGATGGTGGCTGATAGGAGTCGGCGGTGCCGGCGGCATGTATCAACATTGAACGGTGGTGGTGGTGGCTGACGATAGTGGTGGCCGGCAGTGGGGTGGTGTAGCCTACGGCTAGCGATGGTGGTTGACGCGGAGGTGGATGGGACAGTGGTCAGTGGTTGTTGGCACCGGTGGCTGCCAACAATGGATGGAAGAAGCAATCAATGGTGGATGGCAGTCAAGCAAGCTTCATTGTGGTGTAAATGATTTTTGTTCAAAACAAAGTGAGTTTGATTTACTTCAAAAATGAACTAAAATAGTTCACACAACATTTACGTTATTTTATTTTAGATCACTGTGTATTCCAATCAAACATTAAAATTTTTAAAACTCTTTCATTTGAAATACTTTACAAAAATTTGTATTCGAACCAAACACCCATAAGTGATTGAGGATTTCACTTTGAGATAATAAACAACAAAGATAGGGTTGTATGAAATTAATTGCTAACAAGGTGGTGAGCTACCAAGGGCAATTAGGGGTTACTTTCATTTTTCATTTTTATTTTATTACATTTATTTTTAATTTAAAATAAAATATATTTGATATTTTAAAATATTTTTTTATTTTTATTGAATAGTGAATAAATTGATTTAAGTAGTAATGGCAGCAGTATCTGATAGAGCTGATCGGAGAAGGTGGTAGGGAGGCGTCGTAAGTGGCAGTCAATGATTGTTATCAGAGGTGTGGAGGTTGGTGACTACAAGCAGTACTCCGTGTTTGGCGATGGCCAAACATGAGAATTGTGGTCCGGCAGCTTATTTTTAAAATATAATATAAATATATAAAAATACAATAAACAAATATATTTTAAAATAAATGATAAAATAAAAAGAAAAAACAAAAATGAACTCATCATGAACTAAGATATTGGAAAGTAATGATAATTTCTTGAAAATGAAAAAGAAAGAAGGCAACTTATATCCTAAGACCAAATAAAGAAACCAAAACTCCTTAAGAAAATCCTCTTGCCAACATTTCTTGGTATTCCTTGATTGACATATGCCTCTGAAGCCTCGTCTCTAGAGCCTTGTATTGGGTATCCATATCCACATCCACTCATGTACTCACCCATACCCATGTGGCCCATGACCTTGTGGGTGGGTACTCAACATCCAGAGACAAATCGATTCACATTTCTAATCATTGTATATTTTATATTACTGCAATCCTCACTATATAATGTGCAGCACTTAACCACACTGCGACTACGGTAAATTCTGATATGCGGCTTGAAAGTTTGAAATCAGAGCAAATGGCAACAAGCCTCAATGCCATCAGTTAGTGGCAGACTACATTCAAAAAGCATGAAAAGTGGGAGGGTATAGGTGGGTATGGCATCTTGAAAGTCACCATGGGTGGGGGTGGGTGGACGAAGCCCGTCCGCATGAGTACCCAATCAGGACCCCATATAGGGCTTTGCTCATCTCCCCAAACTTTCTGTTCAACATCTCAGCTCTCAGGTCCACCTCTCCCAACTCCTCAACTTCCCATATAACGTCTCCATTCTACATTGTATTTGGTGAATTAGTTTCTGAAACTTGGTGGTCCGGTGAGCATCGTCAGTGGGATGGTAATGGAAGAGCTCATCTGCAAACACAGGTGCTAAGCTTTGCAACTGATGAGCTCTCCTTCTACGTTGGTTAAGATGGTTTTTTGGTCGAGGAATGATTGAGAAGACAATGATGATGATGTTTGATCGCCTGAGATTTTTTAAAGTTGTATTTGACGAGGGAAGTGAAGCTTCTCATGGCTTGTTTGGGAGGGGGAGCTTCTTCTTCAGCTCAAAGCAAGACATGAAAGCAGAAGACTTGAATTTGAAGGAAGAGTTGTAGATAACGAAGATTTTATGGCTTTTTATATGAGGGTTGTGGAATTTTGTGATGATTAATTTAAAGTTTTTATGTTTTGAAATGCAAATTCTATTAAGATAACTCGTTATAATTTTTTCCTCTTTATGAAACAATACATTCTCTACAAGAAATATACATAATTTTTATTTCCTTTAATAGACAACAACATAATTGCATCAAAGAAATAAATTCAACCTGGGCTGAACACAAAATTATTATGTACGGATACTGGACGGTCTGGAGGCCAATCAGAACGTGTCATGTTACCCGGTACACAACAGTACCTAGCACTGATATGGAGAAAAAAAGTGACATGGCGCACTTTGGACGCCTCCTCACAGAGTAATTTTTCGTGCTAAACGCTGTAGAATTTTATGAGGAATCCAACAGCAAATGTGGAAGAGATGAGGCTATAATCCTTTCGGCAATATGGGGTAAGACTCACGCAAGCTGCTTGACTAATCAGACAAGCATAACAATTAATTTTAATATGTATAATAAAATCTTGTGAACATATCCTATATTTTAAGTGCAATGAATGATAAATACATAAAGAGTGTAACTTAACCATCACATCACCTCTCCTCTCTGTTTGGATTTCTTCATCAATTCCTTCTGCTTGCAAAGATTCTGGGGTTTCTTGGCGTTTAAGAGAATCCAAGAATATACTCTTAAATCTCTCTCAATCTCCCTTGTTCTTTACATGTCTTTCTAAATAGCCCGAATCTACTTCGTTTGAATCGCTTGATAACTAGTACGAATTCAACTTATTTATAGGCTCGTTTATTGAATGAGTCAAACCCGAGCATGTTGTTGTTCAATTATATTTGTTCAAATAAACAAATTGATTGAACAAGTGGAGTTATAAGAAGCTTATTTGTTACTTAAATTCAAATGGCGGGCTCGTTAAGTACTCTAGCTCGAGAAATTATCGATCATAATGAACACATTGGGCTACGAAATTGAAGTAAATATTAGCTTAAATAACACTACAATTCACAATCGGATCAACATCCAACTTCCACAATTCTACATTAGACATGGTGGTTAATTTGTTTCCTAAAGAACACTCCAAAGTACCAGAAAAACTAACAAACCAGATTAGACAGCTTACATAGGGCTCAAGATATATAAGAAAATAGTTAAGAGCAGCCATGATTAGCCTGTGAGAAAACTTCAGCTTGTGAAGCTGCATCCTGCTCTGAGAGAATAGCCTCTAAGAGGAGAGCCTTCACTTCCCAAGGGTTGTAAGGATAGCCAGGCCTTGTGTATGAATTAAGAAGTGCAGTGCTTGCTTGCTTCACTAATTTGATGAAAATACTGCCACCAGTATCGTCATTCCTCTGAATCACATCCAACAATGTAAGTTTCGGTTCATACCTCTCCAACAGCATTGATCCAAAAACCTTTGAAACTGAGGAATCCTGA
Organism: Dendrobium officinale; assembly: GCA_019514585.1. Taxonomy (NCBI): domain Eukaryota; kingdom Viridiplantae; phylum Streptophyta; class Magnoliopsida; order Asparagales; family Orchidaceae; genus Dendrobium; species Dendrobium officinale. The sequence goes on along the minus strand of CM033687.1, from coordinate 70,601,854 downwards.
GGTAATGACTTTGGCCATGCCTCTCTTCTACTGCTCCAATATCTGCACAGGTGCAATTGCGTTCAGATTAGGGAGGAATTTAATGGTAGCTCTTTTGAGGCAGCTCAAGACTAAGCAGGGTGTAATCTTATAGGGCCATGGTAATATTGATTATAAGCATTAAACAAATGTGATTTTATAAAACTATGATTAGGTATTCAGTTATGTTGTATGGGTTTAAGTATTGGGTAATAAAAAGTAATTAATAGTTATGATGAACTATGATAAGAATGAGATGTTGCGGTGGATGCATGATGCGGTAAAACTAAGACCATCCGCAACCCAACGGTAAACAAGTGTATGCCGTTCGCCAAACGATCCAATTAAACACGAAATTGTATGCTAATCTCCAGGAGTAACAGTGCGACGTCAATATTGGGGTTGCACCGTGCACCTACGCCAAAATATGGGATTTGCGGGAAGGCACGCGAAAGAGGAGAAAGACGATTCCTTTGCAGCGAGATGAAGAAGCGGGGGGGAAAATGAGAAAAAATAGAGTTTGATTGGAGTTGAATTACTCCATTTTGGAGTTTTACTGTGTTTTGGAGTGGAAAATGGGTTTTTCAATCAAAGATGTCCTAAGGAGAATAGCTTACTAAATGATATATGAGAGGGGAAGTCCAACTAGAACTCATTGAAAATAAGCTAGTGAAAAACTGCAATTGGGTGGTTTGGGCATGTAATAAAAGGTATAGAGGAAAGAATCAAAATTGTAAATTGACTGTTTAGGAAATATCAAAATAATTTCCAACTATATTAAAGAACCATTTCAATCCATCAACTCCTTAAAGAGGAGATAAAATAATCCCACATGAGATTATTTGAATCATTTTTTAAAATTTGAGAGATGAAAATAATCATTTAATTTAGTTGGGAAACATTTTGATCCTTCATTAAGAGTCAAACGACTATTTTAATCGTTTTCTCTTAAAGTATAAAAAATATATGAATAAGATAAGTTGATAAAATTAGTAGTAAGGGATTAGGGAGGGAAAACAAGAATAAAGCAAATGTAGCATTGATAAAAAATGCGCAAAAAAGATTTTCATGATATGGGCTCTTTGTATTTGTTAAGTAATAATAGTAAACAGTAAAAAGTTTATGAGGATGAGAAACTAAAATATAATAAATATACGAATGCAAAATTCTTTTGGTTGAGTGAGATGCAAACACAACTAAATATGAGTATTTTTCTTTGCTATTTATTTCTCTTGTTATCTATAAGCACATATGTATCAACATATTATTATAGCCATTACAATTCAAGCTTTCTGGTTGTCGTTCTAATTTCATTCTCTATTATAAAAATTTAAAATAAGGCTTCGCTTGGGACTGCTTTATAAAGCAACTTTTTAGTACAAAAAAGTTTTGAATTAAAATTTTTTGTATTTTAAAACTACTTTGAAAAGCAATAAGAAAGTTGTCTCAAACGAAGCATAAAGCTCCTACTTGTTATGGAAACAAAACAAACAACACGACTTTATTCTTGACTAATTAGATAATCTCTCTCCTACAAGCATGATAAAAACTCCTCCATTCTCTCTCTAGATTGGCACCCGTCTGGCCTTTCTTCCCATTTTCTCTATCAACTTGTTAATTTATGGTTCTTGGATGCTTCTCAATTAGCACTTTCGTTGTCATGTCCCAAGTCCTAGATGAGAAAAGTGAAGGGTTTCATTAGGTAGTCGACAACCAGAGTAAAACTTATCAAATAATCATGACATAAATCCTTTAAAGGAGAAACAGGATTCATGTAGCGACCCCACGTAGTGTGACAAAGACTTGATGTCATGGGCGGATCCCCATTGAGTTGAGGGGGGCAATCAAAATTATTTTTTTTTATTTTAGAGGGATATTTTGGAATATTTTGGGTATTTTGGGTATTTTGCCCCCTCTCAAAAAATTTTGTTGCCCTCTTTTATTCAATCCTAAGCATCTTTGCTCATCCCTCACAAAAAATTTTTTTTTGCCCCATCCTGAAAAAAGAAGCTGGATCCGCCCCTGCTTGATGTTGTTGTTGTTGTTGGATGCTCCTCAACACCATAAAGCAATCTCCTCAAATAATGTTATGTATAGTAATCTCTTGATCTAATCCTATTATTGCAATTTACTACCACTCTTTCCAGTACAATCTCTCCTTCATTTTGGACAATGATCAGCATATGGGCATGGAAGGGGCTCTATAAATTCCAATATTGGGTAAAACACTGTTTCAATATTGCCTATAATCTTTCAAAAACTTTGAATCCTTCTCAGTAATTTTTACTATAAGTCGATAACGTTAGACATTTTCAGATCTGAAACTCAAGCAATAAACATTGTTTTGCCAAGAGCTCGAAATCCATTGGTCAATTAAAACAGCAAAAGACATTGAAGCAAACATTTGCAAAATTTAGTAAATCAAGTAAATCCAGATTCAGTAAATTCTGTCAGTTTTTAATCTCAAAAACCGTTTAGCATGTTAAATGTTAAATCTGATAAAATTCTGATAAACTGTTTAGCAAATTTTTTTAATATCTATAATTGAACTGAAAGAGAAGAAGAGACATAATGAGAAAAAAGTAGCGAAAATCACTTAAATCCTACTCCAGTAGAAAATTGTTTGGCAAGATTTATCCTAAATCAGCACTAAATCTTGCAACCAAGCAGCTGTAATCTAACAAATTTTCAAACTAACATCAAGAGTTCAAGGAGTTCTACCTTAACAATTCTCAGATGTCTGGAAAAAAAGATATTCAGGAGATTGTTTTTAACAGAGCATATTACAATAAAAAGACATGTTAAATCTATCAACAAGAAAGCTCAGAACTTCTTTCTTCTTATAACAAGGGCCTACTCAGTGTAAAATCTCCATCAGAACGATCAACTGATCAATCAGAACGAAATTTTTAACTCACTCAGAAATTGAAAAGATGTGCATTTGCTACAAGCTCTTCAAACAGAGACAAAACTAATAGATAAGAAAACAATATAAAAATAACCAGAAAGTACTTTGAAAGGAAAACGTTAAAAGAGAATGGAAGGAAGAAAGGTTACTGAGGGGTGCATCGTCCTGTATCTCTGGTGTAGAGAAAACCAGGACCTCTCATCTCAGATAAGGCATTGGGAACCCTTCTCTCATTCTTCTTCGAGAACTCCACACCTTTAGCTTCAAATCCTGTAAGACAACAGACAAAGCAAAGTAGAACAAGCCCCTTCTTCACTCTTCGCCACTCCATCACTCACTCTCTCTCCTTCTCTTCGGTTTTGAGTTTCCCAAATCCAACAACTCTCTCTTTCTCTCTCTTCTGTTCTGAGTTTTCCCAAATCCAAGAAGGTAACCTGCTTGTACTCTTATTTGTATTTTTCTAACGGATATATGATATTCACCACGCTGATTAGGACATCTTTCGGCTGGATGTTTGAATGTTGCTGGAGGGATAAGCGTACATTTTTTAAAATGAGAGTGACTTTATTGAATCTGTCAGATCAACCCCAAGGCTTGTGGGGTTGATAAATGTCTTCTGTTCATCACAGATACCATAAAAGATTGGAGCAATAAATAAACCGCCGATTTCAGTAATAAAATAAATCCTGAATTTATTTTTTAAAGTAAGATTGTTAAGCCATTTTATATATCTACTTTATAAAAAAAATTATATTTCAAAAGTTATTAAATATTAGAATTTATTTGTTATGTATTTTAAGCATTTTTCTTTGCTTCGTTTGAGTCACTTTTTCATTGTTTTTTAAAGCTAAACAATTTGTTGAAAATTTTCAGTTTAAGATATTTTTTATTTTAAATAGCTGTTTTAAAAAACATTAATAAAACTGTCTCAAATGAAGTCTTAATAAATTAATGATTATTTCACAAGAAATTAAATATAAAATGAGTTTAAAAGTTTTTATTAAATATTCTAAGATTATAATCTTAGTGTCAAATATATGTATTTTTTAGAATATGTAATCTTAGAGATAAATCTATCTTTTTTACCAATAAAATATTAATAAGAAATTTATGATTTTATGTGAAAGCTATTGTCACAATTCAACTCAATGCAAACCCTTATACTAAAGTACAACCAACTAATAGTTAAATGGTCATTTTGTTGATGTCCCTGTTAAGTTAGTCTCACATAAGGCGTTGGTTGCTCAAGTAGGTGCCAATTCGGGGGAGAATGTTAGGATGCAACTTGATTGGCTTCAATGCTCTTCCGATTCTTCTTCGGAAGTTAGTGAGGATGATGAACATGGGGTTGATTTTCCCTTACCGAATGATCGTCCTGTTGTTTCGGTTTCCTCTCGTGGGAGGGGTAAACGTGGGAGGAAATAATTTGTGGGTTGGTGTTGTTGTCTTTGGTTTGTTCTCGGCTGTCTTTGCTACTTCTCGATGGTGGTTGATTTTTGCATTGATTGTCTTTGCTTGTGTTGGTTCATTGGAGCTTCGATTTATATTTACTGTTGGTCGTTTGGTTTGCTGGGCATTGATGTGGTTGGGGCTCGCTTCTCCGTCGCCATGGCTTGTGGCAACCTTTGGTGGTGGTCTCTTGCACGGTTGGGTTGGCTGCTTCGTGTTTTACTGCTCTCTTCACCAAATTGGATGGTCTGAGCTTGGCTTCGGGGAAGTTGGAAGCCTCGGCCAATTATTGAGCATGTTGGGTTGTAACTCCCTTGTATTTTCTATTGCTTTCATGTCATTTTGCTCCTTGTACTCTTTTTTTTTTTAATAAAGTTTTTCGTTTTTTGTTAAAAAAAAAAAAAATAGCCAGCACTTCTTTCCTTTTCTTCCTTGTTATATATATATTTTAGATTCATAAGCATAAAATTTCAACAATTTTAATATATGTGGAAAGCATTTAACATGTTCAAAAAATTTAAAAAAATTTGTATATGTGATAAAATATTCAAATTTATGGGATAAACTAGTGTACACAATTTAATAATTGTAAATCATAAAATCATTTATATGCAATATCCACAATATCATTTTAGAACCCTTATTATTCTATAGGAATTGGTCTATGTACTCACTAAAATGCATAAAATATCCAATAAAAAATTAACTTGCATATGTCAATATATATATGAATAGAATAACTCATTGTATTATATATCAAAAGTTACCCAATTAAAATTTTAAAATCTCCATAGACCTGAATTTGTATAAAAGTCAACAAAACAAAATTTTATAATAAACACAAGAGAGAAAATTTTCGAAATTTGAAATAGAAAAATGATACCGTTCTGTAAGGCAGATAACTTTTCTGATTAGCCCGATGAAGAAAATTAGCTCAAAAACCTTTAAATATTATTTTTCTCTTTCTCATTATGAAGCATTTAAAACCGCCACTATTATATAGCCATAGTGACAGTTAAAATCACTGCTATAGATGCAAATATGTGGTAGTTGAAACCACCACTATATGTGTGCAGATTGATAGCGATTGAAAACTAATGCAATGAATTGCCTTCCCAACAATATCAAAATCGATGTGAAAGTCCTCTATAGCAAACAAAAATTACAACGGCCTTGCTATAGTTTTAAAACCGTTGCAATCAATTTTGTGGTTGTTAAAATCGCCGCCATAGCCTATATGCAAAAGGCCTTATTTTATTGTAGTGTATATACTTAATGTTGAGATTTCTTGAAGAAAGATGATCTTCTTAGATGAGAGGAATAGATCGAGAGTGGGAGAACTCGCAATCTTTTTTTAGAGGAGAAATAGAATGTGATCTTATTTGTTTTCCTCGAGATACAAACTAGGCAAATGGAATATGTATAGACACTCATGATGTCATACATATTAACTAAATAAAATTAGACCAATCCTAACAATATCCACTTTCGAGCAATTTTACAATGAATATCAAAGAAAAACCTCCACCTTAAAAACCTAAACATATCTTTAACAAGAATAGGAAACCCTTGCACCGCATTGCCTCCACCATAGAAGCACACAACCATTCGAGGATCAAGCTATGCCACGACAGATCATCAAAGTCAACACGTAGCCCAGTCATGACATGGTCTCCCAGCTTGCACACGACCCGACCTCCACTGCTTCCCTGATCCTTCGCGCGATCGAACAACCCAACAAAACGAATCTGTCACACCCCCCAATCCACGACCTCCCGTATGATCCGCCTGCTCCACTTGCGAACGAGCCTTGCATCTTCCGCGGTCAAGACCCAAGAACCAAACCTTGCTCCTTGTACTCCCGTGCGGGTCTTGCAACCCACGCCGTCACTGCGAGCTCCACTCCATGCTCACATTGCCCATCTCCGTGTGTGCAATCCGATCGTAAATCCACAAATCCGCAGCTATGATATCAATTTGTTGAGATTTTCTGAAGATTGATGAATCGTCTTGGATGAGAGGGAGAGTGTGAGAGCACTCATGATTTTTTTTTTTGAGAGGAAAAATAGAACTTGATCTTATTCCTTTCTCTTTAGATACAAACTAGCTAGACAAATGCAGTATATATAAACATTGCGGATTAACTAACTAAAATTGAACCAATCCTAACACTTATCATTTGACCTCTAATCCTCCTAAAATTGCTCCTATAAAGAAAGATGATTCACACAACCGAAGAAGTGAGATTATTCTTTTTAAATCTTAACGAATATACATGAATATAAGGGATTATCTCATCAAGCGCATATTGATAAAAAAAAATACATTAGAGGATGTTTGCCCAAATAAAATTATGGCAAAGATATTATGTATCATTTTATGGGATAAATTCATCTCTATAAGGAGAAACAAAATTTAACTGCTTAAGATTTTAATTTCATTACCTTCAAATATTATATCAAAATCATGCATAATCTTTAAAACATTTAATTAGTGTCATATATGATTTCATCATTTTGGAATCAATAAAAAAATCCTATTTCTCTGATTAAAAAAAAAAAAGTTAATTAAAATTTTATTATGTAAATAATTTAAAAAATTCTTATTTCCCTGATAAAAAAAAAGAAAGTTAATTAAAATTTTATTATGTAAATACATTAAAATGGGCTAAGTAAAGCATATTGTGCTCAACATGATATTTAGGAGAAAAAAATGCAAAGCAATTTTTTTTGTGAATTATAAATTTATTGTAGCTCATTTTCTTATTTATTCAATGCTCATTTGCGTTTAACTGAATTATAAATATATTGCAAGCTAACTCTATTGTTACACTGTGCTAATTTTACTTCAAAACAAATAACTCCGAATATCTCAAAGAAATGTCCCAAAATATTATTAAAAATCCTCTCTTATCATCCCTCAATTTCTCATTAAATTCTAAAAAATCTTACTCCTTAAAACAACTTTCCGTACTAAAATTAATTTTGTCCTAGAAAACTATTTTAAGAAGTAAGAAAGTCATCCTAAATGAAGCCTTAGGTTTTGTTTCAGAAGGCTTTCTTAATAATCTATAAAATAAATCTTTAGTTAAATATTTTTTTGAATTAAATTTTTTTATATTAAAAAGCTATTTTAGAAAGCAATGAAAAAATTATTCCAAACTAAATCTTATTTATAAACTACTTTCAAATGATTAATCATGATGAAAATTATGATCCTAAAGAAAGGTAAAAAAAATGATGAATATTATGATCCTAAATTTAAAGAACATATAGTGATTAAGAATTTAATGATGATATTTTGATCAAAAAATACTTTGGGACAAGAGGAATATTAATTTAAAAAAATGTTTCATAAAATTAGGAGCAAATACTCAAATCTTAAAATGAGGAACAAGCTAATGAAATCAGATTTGAATTAAATTTAATGAGTGTATTTTGATTAAAAAAAAAGTTTAGAACAACAGTGTATTAATAAAAAAAATTCCTATGATGTTTATTCATTAAAATTTATTTTTAATTAGAATTTAAAAAGATAGACCCAGAAATAAAATTAGTAGAAACATATAGTTTTTATGAAAAAAAATGAAATGAAATGAAATTTTTAATCACTATTTTACGTTAATCTTGAATCTGCCCCGTAAGACGACCACGGTGGGACTCGAACCCACAATCTCCCGCTCCGGAGGCGAGCGCCTTATCCATTAGGCCACGCGGTCAATATGTACTTCGTATTTCTTAATATATATAGATAATAGCTAAATTTAAATTTAACGAAATGAGCTATTTTTTTGTTTATTACTGTGTTGCATTTGTAACTTTTTTATATTAATTTATTCATAGATTGAAGCTACACTCTTGGTTGATTTTTGAGTGTAACGGGTCGAGTCGAGCTCGAGTCAGGGGTGTTTAAGCTCAACTTGTGACACTAAGATGAGCTCTTCGAGCTACTCGTCAAGTTCCGATCTATTTTCCAGCCTATGGTCTTGTCGTGCATGTTATGGCTGGAAACAAACCGGACTGAGCCGAGCATGTGAGTGGTCATGTTTGAGTTTGGTTATTATTAGCTTATTCAAGTTCGGTACGTGTTTGATTCAAGCCATATTGTTTGTGTTCATGTTTGGTTCGTTTAAATTAATGATGTTCATATTTGGTTCATTTTCGATTTATGTTTGGTTCATTTAATGTTTATCAAGCTTTAAACAAATAAGTTTTAACGAGCTATGTTTGTGAACATATTTAGTGAATTTTTTTACACTATAAAACAAGCATGTTCATGAACAATACTTGTTGCGGGCTAGAATATACGCGGCGGTAGAGTTAGAAAATCTTCGTCTGAGCGTTGTACGAATATCTAGCACACACAAACAGAAGATAAAAGAACACCAGGATTTTTACGTGGAAAACCCAGAATAGGGAAAAAAACACAGGGCCACGCCCAGCTGAAAAGTTCCACTAGTGTTTTTGTAAATTACAAGAAACTGATTCTTCCCACAAATCGGGACGATCAGATTACAACTTGAAGCAAATTTACAAAGTTTTGCATAATCCCGTCGTTTCCTGAAAAGCCGGCAAAGTTCTGGCGTATTCAGGCGGCGGGAAGAGCTCTGGCGGTGGTCGAGGAGGAGAGGATTCTTCTTTTCCCCTTTCTCCTCTTCTTCTCTTCTTCTTCTCTCTCTTCACTTGAGTCCCCTTTGTGAAGAATGAGGGCTCTATTTATAGTTTTTTTGGAGTGCCATGGCTCGAAAATAGTTGTGAGATCAAGGGCGAATAGGGAGTGGTTTGAATGGACGGTCGATATTGAACCATTCGATCGTGCACCATTCATTGGACATTTGGAGGCCTTAATGATGTTGGAATTTGGCGATCTTAGGCTCGTTGGATTTGTCTCGTCGAGCCGCTCAATTCGAGTATAAGCTCGTTAAAATCAGAGACCGTTTGGTAACTCAAATTGCGGTTTGAACCTTCCAAAAACGCTTCGGGTCCTTGATTTGGACCTATTTGGGCTCGGATTGGGTCGAATTTAGTGTCGTTGGGTTCGTATTTCCGAGACGCTCAGTTTGACTATAAGCTTGCTGAAATCGGAGTTCGAATGCTCTTGATTTCAATTTTTGAAGTTTCTGGTTAGATTTTGCCTCAAGATTCGTGCTTGATCAAGATAATTTTTTGAGAATACATCAATACTAATGAGTATTCTTAAGTTATCAAATCAGCAAGATCAAGGAAAAAATACATAACTAGTATTTTTGAGCTACCAAATGAGGTCGTTCACGAACAAACGATTTATGATTCATCTTTTATTTATTCATGAACATCATAAACAAGCAAACAAGCAAATATTGATAAATGTGAAATGTTTCTTGTTAATGAACAAATTCATTCTATTAAACCTATATAATAAATGAAATCAAATTTATAATAAAAGCAGTTGTCTATTTAAAATGAAATAACATTTATCTATATGAATATATTTATCGAGCCTACATATGAGTTATAAATTGAGCACGAATCAAGTTTCTTATCGAGCTTAATGTCGAGCTTGTTCACGAGCTTCAAATGATGTTGTTCGTGAACATAAATGAACCGAGCACATTAGTATTCAAGATTGTTTATTTAAGGATTACGTGTTAAAAATGTTGTTCATGGTTGTTTGTTTAGTTGGTTAAACGATCACAAATTAGCTTTAATCGAACTAAGCAATGAGTAGCTCGTCGAATTTTTTTATTAAAGTAATTTTGTACTAGAAAATTACTTTGGCGAGTTTAAAATTTTTTTTTCGTTGGTTAATCGTTTAATTATAATTAATATGATGCTTAGTTTTAAAATTTTCCCTTTATGTTATGGGCCAGTTTTATACTTCCAAGAAAAGTTTATCATATTTAGCAATCAATTTTTTTAGCAAAACTTACAAGTTTTGGCTTGATTTGATTTTGAGATTAGTCTTAATCCGAATTATTTAACTAAAGATTCAAAATATTAATAATATGTATATACTCATACATATAAATGCTTAAACACATAAATTTATTCATGTATGTTTTTAAATTTGAAAGAATCTCTCTCTATGTTGTGTTAAGGTTTTTCTTAAATGATAAAAAAAAAAAAGTTGATATATGATTGAGCCCTATCTAAATTAAATTGAAATTGAACCGAGCTAAACTTTAATCAGATTTGGGTTGGCTTAAGATTAGATCGAGCCAAAATTTAACAATATTGGCTTAGCTCGAGATGGGATTAATGTTTCATTTGGGAAAATTTTCTTATTGATTTCTAAAGAAGTTTTTTATTACAATTTTTTTTTTTAACTTAGAAACTACTTTAAAAAGCAATAAGAAAACTATCTCAAATAAATCTAAATGAGTATGAGCTAATCTTGAAATAATATCAAATTGGCCAGCCAGCACAAGTGCACTCTCTGAATCATCTTGTGCTTGCTATTTCATTTTAGATAACTCTATTTATCTCTTCCGTATCATGTAGCATATATCATGTGAGACTGTATTGCATGAAGTTGTGTTATCATTTATCTGTATTAGGTATTGTTTCATCCTATTAATACCTCTTATATTCACATATTACAACGAAAAAAAAAAAAAATTTAACTTAGCATCATATTAAAATTACTTTAAATTAACAAAAAATTAATCTTTTTATTAAAAAGCTACTTTAAGAAGCGGTAAAAAAGCCGTCTCAAACAAAGCCTTAGAGTTTGTACTTTAGGATGAAGATGATTTCATGAGTATGACATGACATGATTGTGGAATATCTTAATGACCTTAATGCTTGAAATCAAGGGGTTATTAATATTCTTGTCTCCTCAAAAGAAAATTGGGGTTTTCTATGTTATATGGGTTGAAGAAGAAAGTAGGATAATAATGTTTGATTATTTGGTCTACAAAATATCCATTATGTCAGCCATTGTTGTCTAAGGTAAAGAATTTGCTACCACAATTCTTTCCCACAAATTATAAAAATTTTATTTGAAAAGCAATATATAGTGAAATTACTACAAGAAAAAATGACATTAAAGAAAAATGTTTAAAAACTATTTGAAAACCTCCCAAACAATGGGGGAATCAAATAAGATAACCAAAGAGGCTAGCCTGTCTGATGGTTTAATCTAGAATAAATTGATAAATGTAAAAACTTTCTCAACTCTCGAAATCATTTATATCATATTCGCTAGCTTAAAATGATATGACTTCTGATTATTGTGTTTTTAGTGCCTTAAATAACCCCCCTTATATATGGATCATAGATTCAAAAGTCGCTAACCACATGACCAATTAGGGGTGTCAATTCGGGTCAACGGGTTGGGTTCGGGTTGAACCCGGAATTGACTCGGCACTGTTCGGGTCCCATTTTTAAAAAACGGGTCAGGTTTCTGGACCCGAACCCGACCCAATTCGATTCCGGGTCAACCTGACCCGACACGAATGATCCGAAGTTGACCTATAATTGCTAGTTTTCGGGTCAAAAATTGGGTAAAAAATGGGTCAATATCGGGTTTCTGTGTCAAATAGGAGTTTTCGTGTCAATTTTGGATCATTTTTGGGTTGTTGGGTCAACCCGAGCCTGACCCAATTTTTAAAACTGGTTGATTTGTTGAACCTGAACCCGACCCATTTCGGGTCCGGGTTTACCCTAACCCAGATTTTTCTGGGTCGGGTTGGAGTCGTGTTTCGGGTCGTGTCAAAAACTGACACCGCTATGACCAACATTGCCAATTTTTTCAAACCTATATATGAATCCTACCCTAGCATTAGAAAAATAAAAGTGGCTAACTAACGGTTCACTAACAATTATAGTAGGTCAAGAAAATATTTTAAATCTATCCATATTTTACTCTCAGTACAATATTCATGTTCTTTATCTTGAAGTAAATCTTCTATCAATTCAAAAAAACTATTAAAGGCCACAATTGTAAGGTAATTCTTTTCGTTAATCATTAATATTTCAAGACTTTCTCATGAGAAACAAAACCTAGTAAATTTCAGAAAATCATGGATTATATCTTCATAAAGACAAATCATTTATTATTATTTTTTAGTTTCACTCTAAAAAAAAAAATAACTCGCTCCCTAATAGTAAAAATAGTTGGTGGTGGAATCCTAATGTGCAAGAAAAGATAAAAAATAAGAAGCTTTGTTATAAAAATTGGTTTAATTTTAAAAATTCTGATAATTGGGAAATATATAAAGTTGCTCGTAAGGATGCTAAGAAAGTCATATGCGATGCAAAGACATTAGCTTTTAGTGATTTATATAATAGATTAGATACTAAAGAAGGAGAAAGATATATGTATAAGTTAGCCAAACAAAGAGATAGGAGTAGTAAGGATTTAGTTCAGGTGAAGTGTATTAAAGATGAAGATCAAAAAATACTTTTCTTAGAAGATGATATTCAACAAAGATGGATGAGATATTTTGCTAAACTTTTTAATGAAGATTGTGAAAATAAGATTGACTGTAGTGACCTTAGCACCCTAAATGAAAATAAAGATTTCTATTTTTATCGGCGTATTAGTAAAACTGAAGTTAGAGAGGCTTTAAAGAAAATGAAGGGTGGAAAAGCTGTTGGACCTGATGATATCCCAATAGAGGTGTGGAAATGCTTAGGAGATGAAGGAATTTCATGGCTTACTAAACTTTTTAATACTATTTTGAAGACTAAAAAAAATGCCAGATGAGTGGAGAATGAGTATGTTAATTCCTATTTTTAAGAATAAAGGTGATGCACAAGATTGTGCGAATTATAGAGGTATTAAGTTAATGTGTCATACTTTAAAACTATGGGAGCGAGTTATGGAGCATAGGTTGCGGCGTGATACTAATGTTTCTCAAAATCAATTTGGATTCATGCCGGGTAGGTCGACTATGGAAGCCATACATTTATTAAGAGGTTTGATGGAGAAATATAGAGAAAATAAGGAGGATCTACATATGATATTTATTGATTTAGAAAAAGCATATGATAAAGTTCCAAGAGAAGTGCTATGGAGAGTTCTTGAAAAGAAAGGAGTCAATAATGCTTATATTCAAATCATTAAAGATATGTATGCAGGAGCTATTACTTGTGTTCAAACACAAGGTGGATTGACCAAGTATTTCCCTATTTCGGTTGGGTTACATCAAGAATCAGCCTTAAGCCCATATCTTTTTGCTTTAGTCTTGGATGTTCTCACTAGACATTTGCAAGAGGATGTACCTTGGTGTATGCTTTTTGCTGATGATATTCTTCTTGTTGATAAGACTAGAGAGGGAGTTGAAGGTAAACTTGAATTATGGAGGTCAACCTTAGAGTCTAAAGGCTTTCGCTTGAGTAAATCTAAAACGGAATATATGGAGTGTAATTTTAGTAGTAATAGACCTACTGAAGGGATTGTGACTTTGGGCGATCAAGTCATTAATAAGAGTACACGTTTTAGATATCTTGGATCAATTGTTCAAAGTGATGGTGAAATAGATGGAGATATTATCAGCAGAATTCAAGTTGGATGGTTGAAGTGGAGGAATGCATCGGGCTTGTTATGTGATAGAAATGTACCCCTCAAACTTAAAGGAAAATTCTATAAGATGGTAGTGAGGCCTGCAATGCTTTATGGTGCCGAATGTTGGCCATTAAAAGAGAAGCATAATACTAAGTTAAGTGTGGCAGAGATGAGAATGCTCAGGTGGATGAGTGGCTTTACCCTTAGAGATAGGATACGAAATGAGCATATACGTGAAAAGGTTGGAGTAGCTCTAGTAGAAGATAAAATTATAGAGAGTCGCCTTAGATGGTTTGGTCACATAAAACGACGGCCTTTCGATGACCCGGTTAGGAGAGTAGAGGTATTAGATTTGACTTATGTGAAGAAAGGTAGGGGTAGACCTAAAAAGACTTGGTTAGAAAATATTAGGAATGACCTTTCTTTATTAGGTTTAAATAAGAATTTGACTTTTAATAGAACACAATGGAGAAAAAGGATTCATGTAGCCGACCCCACGTAGTGGGATAAAGGCTTGATGTTGTTGTTGTGTTGTTGTTGTTGTACTCTAAAAAAAAAAAAATGAGAACTTCATTATAGGCTTGAACATTCTTTCTTCAAGATCCTATAATGTATGTTTCCTTCTCTTTTTATGAATGTAAATATGAAAATTTTTATTATGATGCTTGCGAAATTGCTAAATAATATTCTTTTTTTTTTCCCGCTATTTGTAATTAGCTTTGATTCATTTTCAATTAATTGTATAGTTCTTAGTGCTATTTAATCATCTATACTTCATATGTAAAAAATAATAAAAATTTAAAATAATTTATATATATATACTCTACTTTTCTACTAGTAAAAATAGATAACCTAAATAGAGAGCTTTGTGACTATTGCAAAACAAAGAAAATTAGTTTGTAACTTGTATGAATTTTTTCTTGCAATTTTTCTCTTTTGGAATGATAGTTGAAGAATATTAATCTAATTTATCTCTTTTTTCTTCAACAACTACGCTCGTCATTTGTGACAAATTTAATGGTTGAAAGCCGGGTGCTAAAGAGATTATCGCAAAAATATGACAATCGATACTTGTAGGCATATATATGAATTGCAATAAAATTTTGTCAAACGGCTCAATCGAAACACTGAATGGATGGTAAAATAAATAAATTGTTTGAAATAAAGATTACATACTATTTATCAAATTTAATTTTAGTCTTATTTTAGAGCAATAGAAATTCACTTATTTATAAAATAATAGTTCATTAAAGCATATATAGGTAAGAGATTAATTTAATCTTACTACCATAAATTATGATTAGGAAGAGATTATAAATATTTCAAATAATTTTATATCATTCCATATATTCTAAACTTTAATTTAAATGTGCATAAAAATCATTACTTTTGGCTCTAAGATTAGCATTACTACTTACATATGTGAAAATGGTTTGCTAGCAAAATTAAATAATGTAGGTTTATATAGTTTGATATATATATACACACACACTCAACTGTTTCTAGATCAATCAGAATGCATCACATCAGCGGTATCGAGCTGTGGTACCGCGAACAATATTCGGAGACCATCAGAATGCATCACGTCACCCTTATGCTCGGTACTGCTCAGTACCGCAGCTCGGTACTACTCTTTACAGCGGCTCGGTACAGTTAATGTGATGCATTTTAGTTGATCTTCAAATGACATTCAACATTCGTCATCTACACAGAATAATTTCTCTCTATAATAAGCACTTAATCATCGGATTTATTGTTAATTATAATGAATATAAATGGTAACCTTCGCCTTTAATTTCTTAATTCTTTTTGGGACATTTAAATTTTGTTTTGGGACATTAATTTCCTAAATGAAAATTGCTTTCTGGCCACCTAAGTATGCCTTGATTTCAAGAGTCCGCCTTGAAATGGACTCACGAAATCCGTACGAAGGAACTCGACGCGGCTGTCATAGGGTTTTCTTCTTCTGGAAGCAAAATTCGCATTTTCTCTCTTAATTCTTATCCTCTCATCTGTCAATCAATCGATTAGTCTCCTTTCGTCCTAATTCGATTCGTTTCTGGGTAGAAAAGATCCGACCTTTCGATTCCAAGGCTTCAGGTTTTGAAGGGTCGATGGGGGTGAATCAGTCCAAGGAAGAGCTGCTCTATCAGCAGGTTAATTATGGGAACATCGAAGGAATCAAGGCTCTTAACCGCGAAGGAGCAAAACTGGAGGTTAGTGTTCTAGTGGGAAAGATTTATGCTTTTTGAGTTGCTTGAGTTAAAGAAGTTTCATTTCGTTCATCTGAACATGGTTGTGGTTTTTTCAGTGGATTGATAAGGAAGGGAAAACTCCATTGATTCTTGCTTGTATGCGACCTGATCTTCTGCATGTTGCGAAAGCTCTAATCGAATTGGGTGCCAATGTGAATGCTTATCGCCCTGGTAGGAGGCTTGAATTCCTTCTAGCGTTTCATGATTCATTCGGAATGTTAATTTGAGAAATCGACGCTTGATTCTTTTGATGAATAAATCATAAATTTTTTTTTGCTCCTTAATTTTGGATTGAGAGACTGCTCCATCATGTTCCCTTAAATTATGTACGTTTAGAATTCGTGGAGAATCGCTTTAAAAGTTATACGCATGAAAGCTAAGTGCCATAGAAGTAAAGCTGTAGCTAATATGAAGGTCTTGTACTTCTTTATGTTACTGTAGGAAGCCATGCAGGAACTCCTTTGCATCATGCTGCAAAAAGAGGCCTTGATAGTACTGTTATGCTACTTCTTTCTCATGGAGGTATATCTTTTTAAGTGATTTTTATGAAAAACCTTTATAATTCATTGTTTTATTGTTCAGTTATTTTTATGCTAGATTCATCTTTACTGAAGGCTAGTATAATGAGATGCATAGTTTCTTTGATGTTTCAGCAAATCCTTTAGTGATGAATGATGATTGCCAAACTCCTCTTGAATTAGCCAGAGCCAAAGGGCATTCCAATGTTGTGCGTGCTATTGAGGTATTGTTGAAAGTTAATTCGAAATGGCTTAAGTTTTGTTCCTCTTTTATCCCTCCGTTTATCTTAATTTGAGATGTTGCCTTATCAAGTTCTTTTCATTGTAGAATCGTATCTGCTTATTTGTTGGTTGGCTAAGGGAGATTCATGGGCCAAGCATTTTGGAAGCATTTGCTCCTCAATGGGTGTCAAAGAAAATGTTTGTATTGTGTTTTCTCTTTATATGTTCTATTTTGCTAATAGTTTTTAGAAATTCAACAGTCGTGTATTAATATACATGGTTTCTTGCTATATCGTTCTATTTAACAGTTGGGCTGTCGTTGTACCTTGTGATTCGCGTAATCCCACAAATCCAAGGAAGTTTGAGCTGGCTATATATCATGATCTACAGGTATATCAAAGAATTAGATGCTTAGGGGCTGATTGGGATTACTTTTGTTTTTCATTTTCATTTTGTTCATGTTTTAACTTGAAGCAAATTATATTTGATATTCTTATGCATTTACTATTTTCAAAAGCAAAAAACAAAAAATTTTGTTTGGCTTTGTAATTTTAATGTTTCTTATATTTGGAAAACAAACTTGAAAAATTATAATATAATGACGTCATTTTAAGTAATAATTTTTCTAAAGCTGATAATAATATAATTGAATATTAAATATCAATTATTCTAGAAATTATGCATTTTATATTTAGTATTATTATTTACATAGCATTATTATAAATACATTTGGATTAAAATTAAAGGAAAATACAATATTGTGTCATAGAGATTGAAATTAACACAAAAAGTTATCTTCTATGAGTTTGAAAAATTTACACTATATAAAAGATCTAAAGCACCATTCAAAAGAAAATTTTGATTAAAAGCTTTTCCATCAAATCGATATAAAAGGAGTCCAAAGCTACATGATCACAATACTTACAAAATCCCAACCTCCAGACGCATAAGAGAAATACTTGATACCCAAAATAATGGTTACACAAGACAAGCTTTAAAATTATGCTATTGGGTATTCAGGTGCAAGCCTCAAGGCATTTTGAGACATAAGTATCATAATTAAAAATTCTATAAATTTAAATTATTGGTAATAAGTAATATGTTAGCATCATAATATATTAATATATTAAATAAATATTAACATTGTAAAATAGTAAGAAGCAACAAATTGTGCATATATCAAGTAACAAATTGCAAAAAGTAGTAAGTGTAATGTAAAACATCAAAGTAAGAAGTAAGTGCTATAATGCAACGACTAAAAATGATAATTAAAAAAAAAAATCTCTCCCACTCCTAAATACAACTAACAAAAATTTTTAGGTTTAGCAAAGAGAAAATAAATTTCTCTAACGTTTGCGAGAAGTGATGTTGGGGAGAAGACATGAGATCTTTTAACCCTTGTTGAAGAAGAAGCTTTTGCAATGTGGATGAAGTCAAGGTCGGCTGGCTGGAATGCATAAGTCAAGAGGGTTGAGCCCTAGGAGGTTGGGGACATGTGGCTACTTTGCATGAATCAGCGAGATCAAGAGATAGAGAGGACATGGTGAGATAATAAGAAAATAGTTTTCTTTTAATACCTGAACCTTTCAAATTTTGAGGCTTGTCTCATAAGATTGGGTGAGGTGTGCCTTACATTATTTGATGCATATGCCTCATATAAAAACTTTAAGGCACATGCCTCAAGGTGAAAAATATCAAATTTTGCTGAGGTGCACCTCAAATTAGATAAATTTAAACCTTGACACCAAATATGAATTATGAAAGCTGATGAATAGACTTCATTGTGTGCATGAATCCAAAGATTTCTTGTTAGTTGTTAAATGATCACTAAAGATGTATATCTTCTTAATGTTTCAGTTATAAGATTCTCATTTTCATACATCTCAAATAGCATATCTCCTTCAAATTGTGATTTTTTAAAATTATATAGTTTACAATAAGCAGTTATAATATATTATTGTGCACGCAAATCATAAGGATGCATTTTTTTAATAATTGAAAATCTTGCTTTCAAAACTCCAAAGCTATATATTTTTTGTTTTTGCTTTAAAATGGCCTTGAATGATGGATGACTATGTTGCTGAACTAGAAGTAGTTTGCTCATTTCCATAAGTTTTATGAAAGTTTGCTCATTTGTTTTTTAACCATATTGCCTCTTCACTAATTTCAGTTATATCATTATTGTTTATAATCCTTCAATAGATAAATAAATTTAGAAAGTATGAACAAATGTATTTTTTCAATTAGTAATTATCTAGAGAATCGTTAGAAAGCAACTTGTATACAAAATATTTATTGACAATAAATGAAGGATTAGGATTTAAAATGTAATGCTTATCCAAGAAATATATATTGAGAGATAAGAACTTTTAGATGAATGAACATTTACTTGATACAGTTCTAGATTGCAAAAGGCCAAGAAAAAGATTAAAATGCCCTATCGTATATTTTCCATTTGGATTTAACTCAAAACAGTTTACAAATTTGAATTAAGCCACATGCTTCCCCTCCTCTCCACCCATTGTAAACAGTTTACAAATTTTAATATCCTCTATGACAAAAATAGTCACATGCTTCCCCTCCTCGATCTTTGCTACCTCCTCTCCACCCATCGGAAGCTGACCATCACCATCATCATCATTCTCACTCCTAGCAATCTTCCAACCCTCTCCCCACTTCTTTTATCCTTTCCCCCTCCCATTCCCTTCTCCTCTTACTTTTCCCATGAACGATGTGAACTACTAGTTACCCCCAAATCTCTTTTGCCTTCTACTTCTCTTATTTAATTAAAAGATATAAATATTTATGTTTCATCCCAAGCTCAATAAATCTAGCATAAGTGAAATCCAATCATCGAAAACAAAGCCATTATACCAAATTGACAATCCCTTCTATCAGAGCTTCCATGAATTAGATATTTAGAGATAGTAAGGTAGAGAGAGAGGGAGGGAGGAGGGACTTACTGAAAAAGGGGTAGTTATTGGCAAAGAGAATGACTGCGCTTGTGAAGAGCCAAAGAGAGATAGCTCCAATCGAAGGGATGCGTCTCCATGACACCAAGTTGAATAAGAAGAGCATATGAGAAGGGTCTTTGGGCGGGCATAGAAATTGGAATCATGATTTGGGAAAAACTAAGAGTCATGAAAATGATATTTTGAAAATACAAAAAAATACTTAAAATTTGATCTTTATGATTTTCAAAACAAATCAAATTTGTTTAATTATAAAATACTTTAAATGGGTAAAAAAAACATTTTTATTTTTGTTTACAATTTTTTAAGAACAAAAAAAAAAAAAAACATTAAACAAAAAAGTAATCCTATGCAGGCCCTTAATTTCTAGCTAATTGTCATTTTCATTACATGAGTTCATGGAATTTACAACCAGATTCTTAACCATATCTAATATGTAAATACATTGCAATAGCTTTAAATTATCCTAAGAATTCTCCTTGGGACTTTCTTTGGTTGACCATGCTTTGTTAAGTTGAGAGAATTTTGTGGATAATCAAAATTATGTCTTTTCTCTATTTATGCAACCTCTTTCTATATCTTTGTTCTTTGTTTGAGGTGGTAATGCTCATCAAATTTGGCCTTCTTGCCATAGCCGCTCTTGGCATGCCTTTGGAATGCTCTCCACCTATATTCAATGTTTCTTCATGTATTCTAGGAGTTTCCACATCTTTTGGGAGATTCTATAAGCATGGCTTCCCCATATATCTTGAATTTTTTTGAAGTTTATTTTGAATTTGGCCCTGAACTTGGTGCTTGCATCTGGGCTTAATGTGATTAACCTGAAGGCTAGACCAATATTTGTTAACCTTCTAGTTTGTTATTTGGTTTGGTAGGTTGGCTAGTTTACCAAATTCAAATTTGTTGGAAATGCATCCGTGGCAATCATTGTCATTATCATCATAATCAACTTTTTCCTGGCTATTTGTGGTCAAGTTTATGAATCGCCCTTCTCCATTTGATCTTTCGAAGGGTTGCATAAGTTGTTTAACCTATTTTTGCTAAAGATATTTTGGCATAACCTCAACCTATGTCGTCCGTCGCTCTTCATGATTTTCTTTTTAAAGGGTTTTAACATTAATTATATATATATTTATCTTATTTATGCTCCTACTCTTTGTTATATATTTACAATTAGTTTAAGCTAATAATTTAAACCATTAATTTATATATATATTGATTCTAATCATTCCGTGAAAAGATCCTAACCAATATTCCTAAGAATACCAAAATTTTGGTCCGTTTAACTTAAATTCAAAGTAATATCAATCGCAATTATAAGTTCAGCTTTGACACAAATCTTAGCTAAAATTTTCTATGGCAAACAAAAAAATTGAAGGAATGGCTTTTTTTGGGACAACCAAAGAATACTATAAAATGTTAACAGCTTTAAGTTGCATACTTAGTTTAGTTGGAATTAGGTTTTAATCAAGGTGCTTAAATAGGAAAGATCTGTTCATAACACTAAGCACTAGATTGAGTGTTATTTCCTTCTATTTTTAAAGTCGAGATCTAAGGTTTTAATCCTGGGAGAAAAAAAATGGATGGCACAATTAGAAGTTATAAATATGATGCTAGTTCTATCATTTTTTTATATCAAGAAGTTACAAGGGTTGTATATATATCCTTATAAACTTACTCTTTGATCAAGTCTGATAAATTTCTCTTCTTGACTAACTAATTTATTACTTTGAAATCTTGTATGTATGTATATATATATATATATATATATATATATATATATATATATAGAGTCTCTATCCTATAAAATCTGTCTCTTTGTCATCCATGTATAATAACTTTGATAAACAGGTTTCACAGCCTAGGACTATAATAGCGCTTTGGAAAGTTCAGATAGAGGAGCCAAAGTTCAACCTGTCTGATCCTGCATTGATTATCATAGACACTGCTAAAAGTAAGCCCCTTAATGAAACTATAGTAATATCATATACTTTGCACTTTTTTTTAGTTCAATTTTTGAGAATTTGTAAATCTACAAGAGCTAAGTAGTATTCTTTTCTATCTTTGAGATTTGTGGTTTCTTCCTTTGATTTATAGAAAAACCATGATTTGAAAGCATAATGAAAACATATAGTCGACTTAATGGAATAAAGAATAAGTTATTTTTTCCTATATGTTTTGATTTCATAATTTTGTTGAACTTCATCAGTTAAGTAGTTAGATTAAAACTTCATCTATTTCACAAGCTAAGATCGACTTATGCTTTATTTATTTTTTACACAGAATCTAGGTTCAAGTTTCTATCTGCACATGAAGGTGATAAGCAACAGATACAGTGGTTTTACAATGCTTGCAGAGGCATATATCAGGTGACAACATTAATCTCATAATTAATTTAAATAGTCTTGCATTATCCTATGCTTTAGGATGCAACAACTTAAAATTCATATTTGTTTTTATATAAGTTAGAATCAAATGAATTTATTGAGAGAAGCTAGCTTCATATTACATTATGACTTCATTTTTGTTAGAAGTTATCATCGCAGCTTGTTCCCATGAATGCTTCAATAAGGATATTGATTTAACTGAACAGTTATAGCAGGGGTTTCTAGAAAGGGATGCCAACTCTTTATAAAAAATAAAACATTTGAAGGGTAGCAAATTGTATGATGGATCTTGCTTAAGAAAATATATCTGAAGAGGGGATTTGGTATGATTTCTTGTTGGTATTTTCATCCATCTTTAGCGGTCTATTCAATTGCCAAGTCAAATAAATGAAGAAGAATGTGGTTCAAGGCCTAGAATTTTCAATATTGATATAACTATGAGGAGGCTAAGGTGTATCGGATGTGTAATTTGCTATAAGCCTGTAATATCACCTTATTATTTCTTTCTTCATTACTACTACTATGGTGGTACTCATTCGTTTGACGAGGTCGTTTTCCACCATATTCATGATGCGTTTGTTTTTTCATTAGAATATGTTTGTACAAGACATCTTAAACCTGGAATGTGAGGCAGGGGGGCACATTAGAAAGAATATGAATATACATTCAAGTGTTTACAAAGGGACCCAATGGGAGAGAGAAGAGAATGAAAGAAAAAATAAGAGAGAGAGGGGAAAGAGGTTACTCTTGAGAGCAATCTAAAAATATTTCATTCATAACACAATCATAATGGTTAATCAATCAAAACTTTGGGCTTTCTCTATAGTAAAAAGGCTCTAAGCTTAATCACAAGAAAATAATAGAAATTCCAATCATTTCAAATAGATAAAGCTCAATTACATGTATGAAAATTTAATAATTCCTATCACTAATAAGGAAGGAAAATGACTAACCAGTCTGATATTGTCGCTTTCAGTTGTAAGTCCTCATTGAACACACGCGTCAGCTCACCCAATTTACTAATAAACTATACTTCAGATAGGTTGAAAATGCCCCCATCCGGAATGTTAGGAGTGGTGCATTCTAACCTGTCATGATCCCCTTAAAGAATTATTTACTGGTGGATGGTTGTAGAGCTTGCACTACAACTAGTGGGAATGCATAACTTCACATGCAAAGATATCCATGGGAAACCCTGGCTTTTCAATAAACCTTATTAAGGCAACAAACCTCAATATAAACAAAAAACATAATTTGCATTCATGTTGAAAGATAAAGTATAAACTCATTAGGTGCTAGGTTTCTTGAGTTATAATAAGGTTTTGAATCTATTATATGTAATAAATTGCATGTAGAATGCAAAAGTTTATAGGATACATACCAATTAAATATAATTTCATTAATATTACCCCAAACATTAGAATAAACATATGCGGCAATTATAAAATTTTTTATTATAAATGATATTTTATTTATGGGATTTTTACATACATAACACTTCAAACTATTATATTTACTTATCTAACACCCAAAGTATACTATTTACATACCTACCACCTAAATACATCCCGTTTCATCAAAAAATACCACTCCGTCAGAACTCCATCCCGAGTCTACCTTTCGCTCGTGAAATTTCGCCACCTCCTCCTCCCTTGTTGGCGTCAACTATGGCCTACTCGGCGATAACCTCCTCTCCCCAGACAAGGTCGCTCCTATTCTCCGCTCCCGCATCAGGCTCTATGGCGCCAAACCCTCCATCCTCCGCGCCTTCTCAAACACCGGCATCAAGCTCATTATCGGGCTCCCCGACCTCTGCGTTCCCACAATCGGCGTAAAAAAAAAAAAAAAAAAATCTCTGTTACCTCTTCTCAACCTCGGCAATTCAAAAAGAGCAAAAAAAATGTTTAACAAAATTTGGAAAAGGAAAATGCCTAATGAGAATGATCTCCTGTGTCGCCAACCTCCCTACCCTGCCATGAAATTTATTTCAGCAATATTCATTAAACCTATTTAAAAGCCCCAAATATTCCAATCGGCGATGAAATGGACCTAAGATTTAGTTGAGATTAATCCTTATTTTTTTCATCATACAAAAAGAATGAGAATAATGAGGGTTCTTCCTCTAAAAAGAAAATAAAGATTAGGAATTGCTCTGAAATCTATATTCACAGATATATAAAAAATGAGAGAATTTTGAACAAGAAGACAGAAATATACTTGTTTCTTAAAATATCACGACGGAAGAGAAAATGTGCCTGCGAGATGAGGGGGTTCCCTGCTTGGAGACTGTGGCCACGCTGACTGTGAGAGATAGCTCAGGAGAAACAAGGGATGGTCACAGGCGCTGTTAAAGATAGCTGCCAGAGAGGTGAGGGATGGTTGCCAGCTAGGTATGACGATGGTTAATGAAAGCAGCGGTTCCAAATGAATATAGGTTGACAGCTTCGGGGGCTGTTTTGGATGCAGAATTTATGCCAGATTTATGTAAAATTTGTTCTAAATCCTGCCAAATGTCAAAAAAGGCAGAGTTAAATCTCACAGTAAATCTAAGCTCCACATCATGGCGTTTTTGACATTTTTCCCTAATCCCGGATTTCGTAAAGCCGAAGCAGCGCGCGAACGCGGAGAAATAGCATTACCTTCGTGGTGAGCTCCCACGCGACTTCCGGCTTCCCGCACACTTTCGCGGTTTGTTTTGACGGGAGTGGAAACGGAGTGGTAGTTTTGAGAAGTGTTAGGATTTTAAAGTGGTGTATAGGTAAATAGGAAATTTTGGGTGTTAGATATGTAAATAGACTTATTTTAAGTGTTAGGTATGTAAAAATCCCTTTATTTATTTTCTCAATGTTAACAAATAACTCATGCAAATGAACAATTGTTAATTCAACAAAATCAAAATAAGGTGTATCTTTAGGGATAATATAATGGATAACTTTAATAAAAACTGAGGAGTCATGATAACCATCTAAGAATGTCCAATGAACTTCCCAATAAAAATAACAAGCTTTCTTGATCAAAATGAGCATTTTAGAAAGGCAAACTATTTCTATAAAAACAACTTTTTTTTCTATAAAAACAACTTATCAATTGAGTAATTATTATATAATATGATCTATCTATCTTTATTATCAGATGTATCTTTAGGTTTGGGTTAGAAGGAAATCATTATTATAAAGTTCATAAATATGTAGTTTTAATTTAGCATTTTTATATGATGCTTTATATAATGAGGTAATAGGGAATTTAAGGTTCAATTTTGGAGTCTAGATCTGATGTGCATGAAAATTCACACGTGAATTTTGGTGCTATTATGGGTTCACATTTATTTTCATTCTTAGTTTTAAGTTAGATTCAAGTGGAGGTTCAAGCGTAAAATCATCTTGCAATGGGGGATCTTTATTTAGTTCATCATTATGAATTAAAATTATGATTTTTTTTTTTTAATTTGAACAATCTTTTCAGCTAGGGGATTTAAAATATATAGTATAGGTGGCATCTTTTAGGACTCAAATATTTGAGAAAGAATTACCTTAGGAGACACTAGGGCAAGTGCTTGTTTGATTAGACTGAGACAGTTAATAATAACTTTAGCAACATTATCAAAAAGTTGTTTTAGTATGAAAACACTTCATACTTTGTTGATAATGTTGGGAGATTTATCAGAAAATGCTTCCATATATTGCCCATCTTAGAAGGAAAATAATAATTTTCTCATATAATTATGAATTAGATATGCTATAGCTGTTTTTTATTCTAGATGTTATTGTTCACCAAATTTGATATCAAACCTTATCAACTTTAGCATTAATTTTATTAAGTATTTCATGCCATTCAAGAAATATAGTTTTTGTTAACTATGACTTTTCTAATTTTTTTTTTTAAAATTTAAATTTAAAATTAATTTTAAGACGATTTATCCTTTTAGGTAATCTTTGTTTTTAATTTGAATAGTGTTACATTTCATCTGAGCCTATCATTTTAATCCTATTTTTAAAAATATGACCTCACATTTTGTAATAAATTAGAGTTGAAGCCGAATGAAAGAAGTTTCCTTTGGCCTCCCTAATGATTTTTCTTTCTTTGAAGGTTGCTATGCTTTAGTCCTCTCTACCTCCTACGTCCATCCTTTTGAGGTGTTCATTTATCTGCAGTGCACGTCACTTGTACAACTCTCAAATTTTATTAACCTTATGACCATCAGCTATAGCAACATTCCGTTGCCCACCTCCATGTATATATTCGCCCTAATCTATTTAGATTGCATGACTCATCAAATTCAAACAAATCCAAAAAACCTAAACCTACCAAAAACTCAATTGTAAAGAAAAAGAAAAATTCTATCAAATCATGTTGGTTTACCCACATGTATTGAAATTGCTTAAGCTGCCAAAGGTAGCTTTCCAAGGTGTGTTAATGCTCTTCAAGATGTGCTCCGAGTTTTCAGTATATATTGTCGTTTATGTGATGTTTTTTCTCTTTGTCTCTTCTTTGTGATGGATTTCCCATGCGACACATCTTCTTTAGAAATTATAAGAGTAGATTTGTTTTTGCATCTTATGGGGATTAGTGCTACGCAAGCAATAAGATCTTTTATTATTTAGGATTTATTAGTTATTTTATTTTAAATTAGGATTTTAGATTTATTTTAAGATGAATTAGCCATTTGGATAATTTTAGGCTTAAATTTATTTTGTATTAGGTTTCAATTGGATAATATCTTTGTAATTCTATTTCTATAATAAATTAGAGTCAAAGATGGGATGAAAAAAGTTTCTTTTAGCCTCCTCTTTGGGAATCCTTTCTTTCTTTTTGAGTTTCATTGCTTTTATCCTCTATACCTTATGGCTCACTCATTTGAGTCGGTTATCTTTCTAAATTTCTAACCATTTCTTTCTATATCTCTCATGCTCTCCTCCTATATTGGATTGGTGCTGACTTGCTCTTTATCAATGTCACATTCATTTATTCTACTCTTGGGTTTATGCTTTCTTGCCTTTGTGAAATGGCATGATCATGATGAAATGATGAAACTATTTGTATGCTAGATATCCAAAATCAAACGGAATGGTAAGAATAAATTATTTTGCTGAAAGTTGAAATTAGACACGTATAAAAAAAAAAAATTAATTTTAATGGGCTCAGTTCATGCAAGAGTCAATATACTTATAAATCATATTAATTTAGTTCATATCTTGTTGTTTGATATTTCTCTCAAGATGAACTCTATTATTCACTAAAACTCATTAAATAAGGGTAACTTTGTAAGTGATGCATATATAGGATCAAATATTCCTAAACATGACATGTGATTCACTAATCAAAATATTTATATTCTTGATTTTTGAAGTGAGGATTATACTACAAGCATCGATCAAATTTTCCCAAATACTTAATTGATGCAACCTTTTATCTCCAAAACAACGCAACAGTGTCGTGGGGAAGTGTCATTGAGGTTTCGTTTGGGATGGGTAGATGACTTTTTACTATTTCTTAAAACAACTTTCTAATGCAAAAAATTTAATTTTTATACTAGAAAGTTGTTTTAAGAAATAGTAAAAAAGCCGTCCTAAACAAAGCTTGAGTTTGCTAGGAGCTTATGTTTCCACCCAAAGGGAAGATGAAAGTTGTTAAATGGTCTGGGATAGTTTTAGGTGATTGGAGATGGTTTGGAGTGGTCTTTAAGGGGCTTTCGCCAGAGCAGACAATAAAATATTTCAGTGCAGTTTGCTGAATTTTTGAACGTGTAGAAGGGTGCATTCTGAAACTGAAGAGGGTAGAGAGTGGCCACTAGGGCAGAGACCCAAACAAGTAGCCACTTGTAATAAGCTTTTTGGATGACAAACTTTTAGGAGAGAAGGGTCCCATATTGAAAATGGAGGAAATATTATTAAACTATTTAAGTGCTATACTCAAATATTGAAAGGTGCTTTGATTTAACCTATGTTGCACTGATACGGATACGACGACAGGGATACGACACGATACTGGGCACGTCAATTCTTAAAAATATATGATACGGGTACGGCGCAGACACAATATTATAATTTATAAATCATATATAAAAATTAAGAAAGCAATCAAAGCATAATATTTGAAAAAAAAAAGAAAAAAAAAAGAAAGTTACATCATTTGTAGTCTTGTAGCTTATAATATCAAAATAAAAGTAAGCATTAAATGTCTAATACAACAACAAAAGCATAAACATAAATTGTCTAGCACATGAAGTTTTAACTATTCAATAGAAAGAATGATATGATTAGCTTCGTCAGTGGTTTGTCTTTTAACTTTTATTATTTTATATCATATTCAATAAATATCATAGCTTCTAATTAAGACTCATCAAGTGAAAGATTAACAATTTCTAATATTCTCATATCATCAAGAGACTAAAATCCATCTTGGAAAAGAGGGAACCTCACTCGCAGCCGCGGAAGTAAATATGATGGATCTTTTTTTCAGATTTTTTTTTCAACGGACACACGTATCGGATACGCGTGTCCTTTTGAAATTAAATAGTATTTTAATTGGATATGGAAAAGCCGTATCCGACACGTATCGGTGCTATGTCGGAGGTGTATCTGTGTATCAGATATAGCACGCCTTCATGAATAGGTGTATCGGTGCAACCTAGGATTTAACCAATGAAGTTTCATTGGGGAAATCTGAAGTTAAGTGTGTACGTGACAACGCTCATTAGATGTGATGAGCTGGGCCAATGCACATGATGCTCTGCATAGTGCGGCTTGTGTTGTTTCAAATTGCTATCAAAATTAGGCCATTCTAAATATAATTTTTTAATGCAGAATATGTTAATGATTGATCAGTTGGATCTTTTTTTTAGTCCAAGCTAACTGCCATTGATCTCGTGTTGAAAGGATTGCAAACATTTTTTTTACATTTTGAATTCAAGTGCATCTGACATACTATACATGCAACTTTTTTTTTTTTTTTTGGTTTCACAATGAATGCCTAACTATTGGTTCACAGCAAGTGGTGATCCATGCCATTACATAAATATAATCCATACTGAATCGTTTATATTTTGACATCAGTTCTCTCTCACACAGCATAGCAATATTGTTCCCGTTCCACCACCAGCTGCTCCACCATTGCCCAACCATTTGCAAGCATCTAACACACCAATCCCAGAAGATGTCCAACTATCTATGGCCATCAATGCTTCTATACAAACAGCTTTAGTAGAGGGTGTCTCTCTTCCTCATGGGCAACAAGTTTCCCCAATCGATGCCACAAATGATTGGGGTAGCTCCTCTGCAAACCCAAATGCCAGTGCAGCACAGCTTCACACAGGACAAACTGAAGCCCCAGCTGTCTCTTGCTCTTCTCAGGAATCACGTCCTTCTATAACAGTTCCTTCAGCTCCGCCAATTTTGGATGAGGCAGCGTACGGAGGCCCCATTCACTATCCATCTATAGATTCCAGCCCTGTTTATTTCACTGTGCCACCAATTGAAAGGAGTGCTATAAACAGTATTGAAACGAAGGAAGATGATGAAAACAATGCTTCATCTTCCACATGTGTGATCTGCTTGGATAAGCCGGTGGAAGGTGCTTGCATTCCATGTGGTCATATGGCTGGATGCATGTCATGCTTGAAAGAGATCAAAGAGAAGAAAGGGGACTGTCCAGTTTGTCGTGCCAAGATTGATCAGGTTGTGAGGCTTTATGTTGTTTGACTTATGAGTCTGTCTTTGATCAATTACTTTGTGATCTATTTGTGATTATTGATGGTTGTAGCAGATGCTGCTCTTTTTATGTACATGAATGTAAAATCTATCACAAAATTCAATAGGCTGCAGTATGAGATCTGCAACAGAGGGATTAATTCCAAAGTGTATTTTGTTCCACGTTTTTTCTGCTGTATTTTATTTTTGGTACTGTATGAAATTAATGTTTATTTGGGACTTCTCATAAATGAAAATCATTTTCGTATTTTTATCAGCTACAGTTATATTTGATTGCAACCTTATTTTCATTTTTTAAATTTTGTGGTGTGAGCAATTTAGTGCTATTTGGTTTCTTTTTTTTTTTTTTCAAATAAAAAATGTATATAATATCATAATAATTATAATTATTTTTCACAATAATTTATAATTATTTTTAAATAGTGCAACTATCTCAAATGTACCTTTTTCTACCAGCTTCTAGCTTTGTTTGGGACATCTTTTTTTGTTTTATAAAATTTTTATAAAATAAATTTTCTGTACAAAAAATTTTAATTTAAGAAAGTTTTATATTAAAAAAATATTTGAAATAATAATAAGGAAGCTATCTCAATTGAAGCCTCTATCTTGGAAAAGCTATTGACTCTATAGTGAAAAATTGTAACATTCAAAAGATTGATGAAAAGATCTACGATGCGATTTAATGAGTGAAAAAAAAAATTAAAATCATAAGTTTGGATAGATTTGAGATGATTATAATTTTTTATAAATATGATAGTAAAGTTGTTATTGAGAATTTTTTTTTTCAAAATTGCTGTAAAAAGGTATTTTCTTTGTACTAAAATTTCAAAAACTATGAGAAAGTAGTAGCCAAATGAAATTGTGGTTACATTTTGAAAGAATAATTCAAGAAGAAAGTTGTTCCAAACATGCACTAAATTATATATTTTATTATTTATTACATATGATCATCATATTTTTTTGTTAGTAATTTATTATTATTTTATTAGACATTTAATAGCAAGAAATATTTTTCATAATATATATATTTTTGAATAAATTATTCATGATATTCTAATTTATTGCCAATGGTTTATGATTTTAATTTTTACCAAAGTGACACATTTTGTAAAGAGATAGGTCATTAACCTATTAAAAGTATAGAAATAATTTTTTTAAATGATTTTAGTTATTATATTATTTTTTAAATAACTAATAGTTTTCTTTTCTTAAATCAAACTCTCATAGATTTATATTAATTAGATTTGAATTTTTTTTGTCAAAACCATTTGTATTAGCTATTTTTAAAAACAATTTATGAACGGATCCTAATGAACATGTAATTAAGCATAATCATGCAAATATAAGGTCATAATACTTAGTTAATTAAACATGTATATCACTATAAAAGTATAAGCTAATCTTGAAATTAAAAATAGTTAAAGCTAATTATATTATGATCAAAAGGTAACAAGAAAGAAAAGTACAAAATCAAATTTTAAGGTGTTAATTTAGACCAATATAATCATAAGAAATTAGGGAATGTATATTGGATCAAACAAAGTTGCACATGCTTGGTAATAGGGGTGTCAATATTTGACACGACACGAAAATCCGACCCGGACCCGACCCGAAAAATCTGGGTTGGACCCGACCCGAATTCAAAACGGGTCGGGTTCGGGTTCCAAAAATCGACCAGTTTGAAAAGCGGGTCGGGTTCGGGTCAACCCGACAACCCGCCGGGTCTGGTTCGGGTTCGGATTTTGGACTCGTTTGCCTAATCGGGTCGGGTTAGGGTCGACCCGTTTGAACTTGGGTCAGTTCCGGGCCCGACCCGAACCCGACCCGTGATCCGAAATTGACACCCCTACTTGGTAATGCCAATATGTCTTCAAAATTGAACTAAACTATATTATATTATAGGCGTGCTACTAAAATCTAAAATTTGTTATCATGAAATTTATTGAATTTCTAATTTTATTCTAAATCATGATAAGAAAAAATAAAATGTTATTTGGCATGGAATATCACTACAAGAAAAAAGATTTTTTTTTTCAACAACTTTTTTCGTTACAAAATGTTCACAAACACCTATTTGTGATAAATTCGAAGGTCCAAACCTGATTGCTAAAGAGATTGTCACAAAAATTTGGCAATTGATACTTGTACGCATATATATTAATTGCGATAAAATCTTGTACGTCAAACAACTGAATTGAAACACTGAAAAGGTGGCAAAATAAAAAAATTGTGTAAAATATAGATTACATAGTACTTATCAAATTTAATTTTAGTCATAATTTAGAGCAATAGAAATTCACATATTTATAAAACATTAATTCAGTAAAGCACATACATGTAGGAGATAAAATTTCGTTTGAGATAGTTTTCTTGTTGCTACTTAAAGCAGTTTTCTAGTACAAAAAAATTAATTTTTATACGTACTAGAAATCTGCTTTAAGAAATAGTGAAAAAGCCATCCCAAATGAAGTCTAAATTAATTTAACTACCATAAATTAAGATTAGGATGATATTATAAATACTTCAAATAATTTTATATTAAATCTTATATTCTAACCTTTAATTTAAATGTGCATCAAAATCATTTTTTTTTTGTTCTAAGATTAGCATTTTTTAGTTCTATTTTAAAATATAAACTAATAGTTTACTAAGTAATGAATCATTCGTATTAAGTTTTAAGATAGGAATTTAGTGTCCTAAACATGTTATTTTGTTAATTGTATATAAATTATGAGAAAATAGGTCATTAATCCCCTTCATAATATTTTTATTTTATAATTCAAGAAATGAGAAATTAATTTTCTTTTAATTCTACCAGGTTATGCTTGAGAAATTCACTCTCTTCAAACTCCTATACTTCTTTTGATTAGAAAAATTCATGCTTATCTTTTAATTTTTGCAAAGCTAATACTAATTCATCAAAAGCACTAGAAAGTTCTTCATAAATCAAAATGGGGTTGATAAGTGGAGCAATGTGTTCTTCTTGTTTTTTTGTCTCTTCATCTTCTATCACTAGAATAAAAAAAGGATTTTGCTTGGACATTAACTTTTGGCCATAATTTTTTACTATTTTCAACAAATATTTTAACTAGAAATTTGCTTTAGAATTTAGCAAGAAAATTGTTCCAAATGAGGAAATTATTACGTGCAGTCATCGGACCGTCTGGAGACGAATCAGAATGTGTCACATCACCCAGTACTCAACGGTACATAGCACCGATAAACATTAAAATTGTGATGTGGCGCATCTTGATTCGCCTCCGACGACGTCTGCTGACCGCACGTAATAATTTCTCCCCAAACGAAATCTTCATCTTCAACTTCCTCATTTTCATCTTATTGTTCTCCTTTCTTATATTTCTTGTTGCATGAATATCCTTGATTCTTCAAATTATTTGTTGATATTCAACTCAAGGTATTCATTTCTTCAATAATCTCCTTATCCATCTTATTTAATAACATCTACAAATTGAATAGTAAGAGCCTCTAATATTTTTTTTTTTTTTAAATAGGAGTAGGGTGTCAAAATATGACACGACTCAAAAACCCGACGCGCTCGCAGCCGCATTCTTCCCCGCACTAGCTCTCATAATCACCCACACGACCTCACCCTCGCCTGCCCACGCGACCTTTCCCTTGCTTGCCCTCAAGACCTTGCCCTCACCTTCACCCTCTCCCTCGCCCATACTTATGTCCTAGTCCTCGCCCTCGAGGCCTTTCCGTCACTCTCACCCATGAGGCCTATCCTTGCCCGCACGTGCTCGCATAATTGCCCTCGCCCTCACCCTCAATGCCTCGCCCACAAAGTTGCACTCTCCCTAGCTACCTCGCCCACTCCAGCTCTATCTCACACTTGCCCTCTCATGCTTGCACTAAAATACTTACCGCCGCCCTCTCTCACCCTTGCCGTTTCATGCTCGCGCTCAGTCTCTCCCTCACAATCGCCCTTACCCTTGCCCTCTTAGCATGCTCACACTTGCCCATTGCACTCAACTATCTCCACCAAAAACATCTTTTGACACCCCTAAGTAGGTGTAGAGGTATGTGTTAGCGGGGTAGGGTTAGAGGTCAGTATAGGTAGTAGGGGTAAGAGTAGAGGTGTGGGTAGGTAGTATGCACTACAGGAAAAATGACAATTTCTTATTTTTAAATTTATAATTTAATTTTAAATTATTAAAATTTAATTTTAAAAAAAATAATTATATTTTAATTTACGTCAAATTAATTTAAATAATGAATTCGTCTAAATATTTATTTCCGTCGGAAATTCTTCGGAAAATCCGTCGGAATTTGTGACGAATTTTACTTCCGCCGGAATTTTTTTATTTCGGTTTTATATAAAGTTGTTGTTTTCCTGTAGTTAAGTTAGGTAGGTGTAGGGGGGTATAGGAGTTTAATGGGTGTAGGTATATTTAAATATAACTTATTTTTTAGGGTCCACTTAAATTATGTAGTAATTAATGTTAAATTCGTCTGATAGTAAGTGGTGAAAATGGTGGTGGTGGTGGGAATTTTCGTCGGTGGTGGTGGTGGTGGAGGGGGGTAGGGTAGGGGTGGTGGGTGGGTGGCGGGTGGTGGTGGGGGGGGTGGTGGTGGTGGTGGTGGTGGTGGTGTGGTGGTGGTGGTGGGTGGTGGTGGGAGAGGGGGGTGGGGTGGGAGGGTGCATATGGCATGGTGGAGGATATGAAATGTAAGAACTTTAACATTGATAGTTGCTTGTATGAAATGTAAAGAACTGTTAAGCCTGCATTGTATATATTAAAACAATTAAAACAATTCTAATGGTTTGCAGGATTGACACAATAGCCTTTGGGATTTTGAAGAGTATCAACGTACAATCAGAATTGCTAAGATTTCAAAAGAATGCTATAAACTATTAGAAGGTGCTTGCATTCCATGCGGTCACATGGCTGGATTCATGTTTTGCTTGAAAGAGAAAAAAGAAAAGAAAGGGGACTATCGATCAAGTTGTGAGTCTTTATGCTCCAATAAGGTCATTTTTCATAAATTAATTTCTGCTGCGAGCATGGGTTCAATATATTTGTGGCGCCACAAATTTGTTGTTATAATAACATAGTGATTGGCTGAGGATTCGAGCCCAGCAAGAATAAGGTGTTCTTCACCGTAGACTCTCAGGTATCGCATGTCGTACGATGCAACTCAGAGGCCTATACAAGTCCTCTGTTTCCTTTTCTGGCGGCCAACATGGAGACCGTGTGCTTGTGAATTTGGGACAAACGCCGTTCAAATACGGGCCGGCGAACGCCACGCGGACGCCGAACCCGTTCTTTCTACGGCCGCATTCCGGCGATGAAGGCGGAGATCATAAAATAGGGTCTGTGGTCGACAGCCGGGAGCTTTTCTCTGTGGCACGGATAGAAACAGAGTGGACCAGTCATGGCGGAAGAAGGAAGAACAAGAATAGCAGCATGAGCAGTAAAAAGAGCGGTGAGAACTCCGATGATGTTCTCGATGGGGAATCCGAACTCTTTGAGATTGTATTGCCGACATGACACAGCATTGGAGACTCCGCAGAGAAGAAGAACCCGGCATCGTGGAGTCGGTTAATAGAGAAGCCATTTGTCGGTATTACAGCACAGGGGAAGAAGAAGAAGAAGAAGGTAGTACAGGAATTCAGAAATAATAAATACGAAAGAAATTTCTTTGTAATTTTGTCTAACAGAATCAATGTGATTGTCAATTCCTTGTGCCGATTTTTTAAAGCACATATTGAGTTCCGTGAAACCATTTGTAAATTGATTTCTGTCTATGTTATTATTTTGCATCTTTCATGGTAAAAAATTAGATATCTCACGACAAAAAAATTAGTAGGGATGAATGTTATGATCTTTAGATTTTCTTTAAGATGAGATAATGAATTACGCTAATCTTATAATAAATTTAAAATTTTAATTTTCTTTGACTAAAAATTTATCAGAATATCTTGACTTTGCTATTAAAAATTAAAATTTTGTTTTATATAAATATTAAAAAAATTTAAATTTTATACAAAAATTTTTATATTAGAAAAAAATTTATAAATATAAAAATAATAAGAAAATTTTTTTATATATTTATAAATTCTTTTCTAATATTTATATATCTTTTTTTAATATATATATATATATATATATATATATATATATATATATATATATATATATATTTTAAATAATAAAAATCTTAACATTTATAAATATTTTTGTATCAGAAAAAAATTATAAATATAAAATAAAAATTTTAATACTTATTATTAAATTAACATATATATATATATATATATATATATATATATATATATATATATATATATATATATATATATATATATATATATATATATATATATATATATATATATATATAATTTGATATAAATAATTAAATATACACTATTTTATTGAAATTTGGTATGTACATTTTAAGAAAATATGATATGCAATGTTATATTTATTTAAAATATAATTAAAATGTTATATTTAATTTAATATTTATATAAATATTTTAATAATATAACATTTATTTTATATTCTAATTTTTTTTAAATATTAAAGCTATAATTTAATCATATATATTAGTTTCCTTATTCTAAGTTTCAAATCCTGGACAAATGTGCTAAACTGCTGAACTCTCAACACTCTACCTCATCTGAAATTGCATCCAATTTTATATATTATATATATATATATATATATATATATATATATATATATATATATATATATATATATATATATATATATATATATATATATATATATATATATATATATATATATATATATATATATATATATATATAATTCGCCATACCTATATATATATATATATATATATATATATATATATATATATATATATATATATATATAATTCGCCAAAAGGTATGACATTTTTTTGAAAAATGCTTAAACCATTTGGCCTTTTTCTAAAAATGCCAAAAAACATTTGGTGTATTTGCTCCTTATTAAATTTTATGCAAAACATGCTTCTTTCACTTAATTAAGATTATATTGTCCTTCTTTTTATATTTTTGGCCTGATTTATGTTCGTAGTTGGCTATCAATTAGGGGAACTTCAGATGAGTTATGAATTATAAATGAGCCCTAGCCACATCATTGCCCATAAGAAAATAATCGCCTCGAAAATTCTCAATTCCAACCAATGCAGCCCACCATCACAGATCAAAAGAGACATTAAGCCATCCAAGCAATCCACCGTGACACCACCACCAGGCACGGACCAAACAAAATGGAGATCGACAAGTGATTTAAAAAACCACCATCCAAAATCCAAATTTATTTCCTACCACGTCTGCCCCTCCCCCGAGAGGCAACTGAAACAACTGGTCTATCTTGCTCTAGGGAAAATTCACCTCCATAATCTTCATCCCCACTAGAAGAGAAGGAATCGGACGAACCTTGAAGCCAGTCAATTTGCAATCTAACATCCACCCCGGAATTGTCACCCACATGATAACACAAAGCCTCAGGGGAAATTAAATTAGCAGGAACATCAACTAAAGAACCAGGGACTAAAGCAGTAGGCGTGACAGTAGGGCAACCAAACGAGCAGAAGCTTCACCCAAAGGGTTAACAGACGAAAAACTAACAGAAGGTGAAATAGAGTAAACAGATTTCTCAGCATTTATATATGGAGCCTCAGCCGAAGCTAAAACACAGAAAACAGGCGTAGAAGTAGAACTCGACATAATGGGTTGTATGTTAACACCACAATTACCACCCCCAAGCTCAGAAACACACAACCGCTGGCCATGGACATCCAGAACAGTCCCATCCACCCTATGATCCATTAGTTAAACATTAGAATAAGGCCTAACAGGTGATTCACAATCAACAGCAGGGGACGTAAGGAGAAGCTGAGGATAAGACACCACCTTCGGAACATCCTCCAAAACATTAACATTAGGAGAATTACCCTCACATACAACACCAGGCTGAGGCGCAGCAACAGCCATCTCCTGATCTAAAACCAGGACATAAGAGGAAGGCTTAGAGCGAACAGTAAGATGGACATCAATTTTAGACTTATAATCCCCCCTCACATGGCCAATAGATTGACAAAGAGCACAAAATGGGGGGGGAAGACCTCCATTTCGACCTTTTGAATATATCTAAGCTGCTCAGGGCCAATCCAGACATTGTCCAGATAATTTTTCGTTATGTCAATCTCAACCAGGACTCTCGCAGTAGATGGCCTAGACCCCAACGAAGTGGCAGAATCAACCTTCAGTGAATGCCCAAAAATCGATCCTAAGGCATGAAGAATCCTTGGGGTAAAGAGGAGAGGATGAAGACTAGAGAAAGAGATCCAAATAGGAATAATCGGGCATTCAACAGAGGTCCAAAGAAGGGATCCATTTCATAAGTTTCATATAGCAATTATAGACCAGGTAAGAATGATGACAGAAGACCCGGCTATAATCAAGGTCATTCGAAAGCTTAACCCAAGATGTGCGAAGAATTGAGCACAGTGACCGAAGAATCAGCTGTTAGTTTAAGATTGACAAAAAATCTCCTAATATAGTCAAGACTCGGATGACAGGATGGAAAAAAACTGACAAGCGAGAATTGAAAAGGAGTAGCAAGTGCCCTAATTTCATCCATGGAAATCCACAAGGACGAAAAGCCATGAAAAGGCGACGGTTTAAGTTATGAAAAACTCCCATTAGAAGGGGAACCAGCTAAAGCATCGCCGAAAGAATGTGAAAAACTGGAACTAGACAAAAAACCAGGGTCCAACATGCGCTTCGATGTCATACCAGCCACCAAAGATCGAGAAAAAGACACAAACCACCACGTGAAGATAAAAAAACACAAGAAGAAGGGAGAAGAAGAACTCCCCTGAGTGAAAAGGTGGTGAAAGCCGCCACCGAGACGCCACCAAGCCCTAGGACGCGAGCTGGAGAGCCACCGAAAAAAAAAATTATTGCAACCAATATGAAATGTGAGTGTTATATTTCTATGTAAATGAAAATTTTGGATAATGATTTTAGAAGTAAAATTTAAATTAAAAATTTTTGAAATCAAATTCAAGATCATTTCAACTTTGATTTCAACAAATTTATAGTTGAACTGAACATCATGATAAGATAAACCTAATGATATCAAAAGTAGTCTTAACTCTAATGAGATCATATCAACATCTGCTACATAATTAAAATTTTCAAAAGTTAATTGGATGATCAAATGAACTCCAAATTTGATATTTTTATAGTGGAATCGAACGGTTTAACAAGAAACTTTTTTTTTTTTGAAATCATTATTCATCATAAAAATTAATTTGTGCTTCTACAAGTCTAACTTGTCTAATTTTAGCTTTTGATTATGCAAAAATGTTATGCTTGACTTTCAGTTTTAGATGGAATGAATTAGATGTGCTTTAGTCACATGTATCTAAACCAGTTTGGAATGAAATTCAAAGCCAGCGACTATAGATAAGCTTTGAATAAAATCACAAGTCATGCAGATGAGATGTTATCTGTACAGTTAAGTAGCTTTCACTTATTCCATTACCTTTAAAGGCTTTTTGTTCGCTCCTATAATTTTGATTTCTTCTTGCAAAATTAGCTGGTTTGTGCATAGGCCTCTGCTATTGCAAAGGTTTTCCTCATGAAAGAGCTCTTGCAATGATAACATGGTATGGTGAATTTTCTTCTTTGTTTTCTCTATACACTGCTATGACAAACATGCTTTATTATTAAGAGAAAGGAGTGAAGAAGATGGAGAGTAAGAATTCTTTATGATTGGATCACTTGAATTCAAACGCTCACCTGAATTTCATAATTTTCTGGCAGGGCTCCTTTGGCTTTCCTTGAAGCTTCCAAACATGAATTACCTAAAATGAAGCCTCTATCAAGGAAGAGCTGCTCTATAAGTAGGTTGATTATGGGAACATTGATGGAATCAAGGCTTCTAACCGTGAAGAAGCCAAACTGGAGGTTAGTATTCTAGTGGGAAAGATTTATGTTTTTTTGAGTTGTTTGAGTTAAAAAAGTTTCATTTCATTTATTTGATTATAATGTTCGACTTGGTTGTGGTTTTTTTAGTGGATTGATAAGGAAGGGAAGACTCCATTTATTCTTGCTTGTATGCAACCTGATCTTCTACATATTGTGAAAGCTCTAATCAAAATGGGTGTGAATGTGAATACCTTTCGCCCTGGTAGGAGGCATGTATTCCTTCTAGTTTTTCATGAATCATTCATAACATTAATTGGAGAAATCGATGCTCAATTCTTTTGATGACAAAATTATAAAATTTTTATGCTCAATTCATAATTTTGGATTGAGTGTCTGCTCCATCATGTCTCCTTATATTATTTGTGTTTTAGAATTCTTGGAAAATCACTTTAAAAGTCATACATATGAAAGCTAGGTGCCCTAGAAGTAGGCTCATTGAGTGTGAGTAAAAGTTGTAGCTAATATTAAGATCTCGTACTTCTTTATGTTGTTGTAGGTAGTCTTGCAGGAACTCCTTTGCATCATGATGCAAAAATAGGCCTTGATGGTATTGTTATTCCACTTCTTTCTCATGGAAGTATATCTTTTTAAGTGATTTGCATGGAAAACCTTTATAATTTGATGTATAATGAAATGCATATTTTCTTTGATGTTTCAGCAAATCCTTTATTGACGAATGATGAATTCAAAATCCCTCTTGATTTGGCTAGAGCCAAAGGGCATTCAATGTTGTGCGTGCTATTGAGTTATTGTTGAAAGTTAATTTGAAATGGCTTAAGTTTTGTTCCTCTTTTATCCCTCTGTTTATCTTAATTTGAGACGTTGCCTTATCAAGTTCATTTCATTACAGAATCCTATTTGTTTATTTGTTGGTTGGCTAAGGGTGATTCATGGGCCAAGCATTTTGGAAGCTTTTTCTCCTCAATAGGTGTCAAAGAAAATGTTTGTATTGTGTTTTCTTTTTATATCTTCTATTCTTCTTATAGTTTTTATAAATTCAACAATTGCGTATTAATATCCAAAATGTAGCTAATATGAAGATCTCATACTTCTTTATGTTACTGTAGGCAATCATGCAGGAACTCCTTTGCATCATGTTACAAAAAACGGCCTTGATGGTACTATTATTCTACTTCTTTCTCATGGAGGTATATAGTTTTAAGCAATTTGCATGGAATACCTTTATAATTCGATGTATAATGAAATGAAGATTTTCTTTGATGTTTCAGCAAATCCTTAAGTGATGAATGATGATTGCCAAATCCATCTTGATTTGGCCAGAGCCAAAGGGCATTCCAATGTTGTGCGTGCTAATGAGGTATTGTTGAAAGTAAATTTGAAATGACTTAAATTTTGTTCCTCTTTTATCCCTTTATTTATCTTAATTTGAGACATTGCCTTATCGAGTTCTTTTCATTGTAGAATTGTATATGTTTATTTGTTGGTTAGCTAAGGGAGATTCATGGGCTAAGCATTTTGGAAGCTTTTGCTCCTCAATGGGTGTCAAAGAAAATGATTGTATTGTGTTGTCTCTTTATATGTTCTATTATGCTAATAGTTTTTAGAATTTCAGCAATTGTATATTAATATGCATGGTTTCTTGTTAAATTGTTTTCTATTTAACAGTTGGGCTGTTGTTGTACCCTGTGATTCTCATAATCCCACAAATCCAGGGAAGTTTAAGCTGGCTATATATCCTAATCTACAGGTATATCAAAGAGTTAGATGCTTAGGGGCTAGTTGGGATTTCTGTTGTCTTTCATTTTTATTTTGTTCATATTTTAACTTGAAGCAAAATATATTTGATCGATATTCTTATGCATTTACTATTTTCAAAAGCTAAAAATAAATTAAAGAAGGTGCATCTAAGAACATGAAAATGGTTACTAGAAAAGTGGATCTTAGAGAAGCAAGTGGATGTTGCCTGCATTCCATGTGGTCATATGGATGGATGCATGTCTTGACTAAAAAAGATGAAAGAGAAGAAAGGGGACTTTCCACTTTGTCGTGCCAAGATCGATAAGGTTGTGAGGCTTTATGTTGTTTGACTTGATGATTCTGTCTTTGATCAATTACTCTCTGGTCTATCTTTTATTATTGATGGTTGTAGTAGGTGCTATTCTTTTTATGGACATGATTGTAAAATTTGTCATTTCATAAAAAGCATGATAATAAATTTACAGTCTTTTACGCAAATTTTGTCCAAAATCCAATACAATTTTTATAATAGATTGTTCTTTTAGATCTTTATGCCCCACTAGTTCTCCATCTTATTCAGCAGGAGAAAAATTCATTACCAAATAAAAATTAGATGAGGTGCTCTTATCGGTCTTACAACAAAACGACCTTTCTTGACAAGGTAGAGGAATGCAAATATAAGTTTTGCATCTCTTTTCCTAACTGCAGGTAATAATAAAACCATTCGCACTATAAAAAATAGGAAATTCCATAAAAAATACATATTGTTTCCAAATGTATACCAGATCAGTGAGCTCTCTAAGGCTTCGTTTGAGACGGCTTTTTTCTGCTTCTTAAAGTAGTTTCGTAGTATAAAAAATTTAAATTTTATATTAGGAAATTGCTTTAAGAAGCAATAAAAAAGCCGTCTCAAACGAAGCATAAGTGTAGCATCCTTCCACGTATAAATCCCTAACTGTGAAGTCCTCTTCCAAAAAGCACCAAAGTTAAAGTAAAACCACCTATGCAGTATCAATAGCAGAATAAAAAAACACCTCGGAAAGGAAATTCAAGTTTGAATATATGTAAAGCCTTTCTTTAAGGTTCGCTTTGTCGTGGTAATATTTGGATTCTAATGGTCATATATTGAAGCATATGTATCTTTAAAAAACTCCAAAATTATGTCATGGTCTTTCTTGAAATACATTATTTCGCATATGATACCACTCTGAACTTGAATCTAGTTGACCCTGTTTTATTAAAAAAATTAATTAACTACATTATTTCTACTCTTTAAGCTAAAACTTTTTGCAAATTGATTCAATTTTAT
The DNA here is from genome assembly GCA_019514585.1 of Dendrobium officinale. Lineage (NCBI taxonomy): Eukaryota > Viridiplantae > Streptophyta > Magnoliopsida > Asparagales > Orchidaceae > Dendrobium > Dendrobium officinale. The sequence continues at coordinate 70,558,941 of CM033687.1, read as the reverse complement.
TGATTCCTTCTTTTCAAGCAAATAAACATTCTTTTCAAAAATATATAGTTCGCCTTATGAATCATTTACCAGTGAACGGACCTTTTACCAGATTCATGCTTCGTTTGGTACGACTTTTTAATTATTTCTTAAAGCAGCTTTCTAGTGCAAAAATTTTAATATTTGTACTAAAAAACTATTTGAAGAAGCCGTAAGAAAGCCATCCCAAACGAAGTCTCAATCTAACAAAACCTGCTTCTTAACACACAACCACTCTTTTGAACATGACTTTTCCACACCACCACAAAACTAATGCTTCGTTATTGGAAAGATCTCTAGACCTTACCAGCAATGTATTATATACCTATTACATACCAATTTTATATTCTAAAATAAGAAATTCCCACAAGGAGCCTCATCAGACTTGATATAACACTCCAACCGTTCTAAATGGCTATTTTAAGTCTCGGGTATCTATAACATCTATATCCTTCTTCGGGACATCTAACACCTCTGAAAAGGCCTAAGCTAACACTTCGGAACAAAGCCATCCTTAAGCTCTCTATAACCATCCTAAAGAGTTCTAGTACCTTTCTTCACAAATCTACTAACCACAAAGCATTCTTTCCTCTCTTCCTTTTAAGTTTTAACCACTTTCACTCAAAGAGAAATAAAAAATATTTTAGAGAAATGTGCATATAAAGAAAGATTCAAAAACTACTCCAAGGTTTTAAGAGATGCTCTAACTTAATAAATGTGATGCCCCAAGATCTAACTTGGAAGAATTATTCAATCGATCATTTAAATTATAACTTACCAGAGCTATCTATAATTATCAATCAGATAAACAGTCTAACAAAATCTACAATTTAAAAAAAATATCAATGTACATATTCTGATCATTTCCAAAAGTATATTTACAATACTCGTGAATTACACATCAATCATAAGTCATATATCCTGTCCTGAGTACAAAAAGAATCACTATAACAAAAGGATAAAAACCTGAAGATTCCTGATCAACCTTAATCACCTGCTCCCTTGCCCTGACATGAAAATATTAACCACATATAATGAGCTTCAAAAAGCCCAGCAGGTCGCCTAATACCTACAACTGAAATCAAAGCACGGTACTGAACAATATGCATGTCAATCAGTCAAATCTATAGCAATCTCTTGCATATGATCATTATTTCTATGGAGATACGAAAATCAGTAATCAATGCAAAATCGGTGGAATCCCAAAATCATCAGTAGAAGAATCAATGAATAGTAAAAAAATCCATAATGCTCAATAAATCAATAAATACATCAATCCCATCATATCTGAAATATCAGTCAAATCCATAGGGAAAATATCGTATCAGTAATGTTAGTTAAATCAAAATCATATTGATTGAATCAATCAAATCATTAATAAATAAATCATCTCCAGTCAGTACTATCAATCAGTATGAAATCTTATGAAACAATCAATCAATACATCGTAAGAACAATTGAAATCAAATCAATACAGTAAAAACATATTATATATCACATGGTCAATGCATCACATGTAGCAGATCAATATTCAGTGTATCAATGAATCAATGGTATCAATGAATCTATAGTATTAATGAATCAATCATATCAGTGTCCACAGTATTAATGAATCAATGCAATAATAATATCCATATCAATATCAGGATTCAGTGACATGAGTATGCAATATCAGTGAAATCGTACAGTAACAGTAAACCCATAAATCCGTCAGAAAATCAATTCAATAGCAATAAATCAATTCAATATCAATTAATCCGTCAATAACAATAAACCAGTAAATCCATAATGAGATCATAGGAACAGTACAGTACACATGCAATACAATACAGTAGTCTTATTGAACAAGTACAATCACTAGCTCTTAAGGCATTTTTCAGGGTTAGTATCGATGTTAGTAATCCGTTGGCTATAATAGAGTCGTCACCCTTGCCCGTCGGCCGCCAGTCGGCATAATCTTCTTAAGACTCCCAATCGTTGTATCGTTATAACAATGATCAATAGAGGATAACACCAAACCCTTTTTAAAGGAAAGCCCGTCGGCCCACCATCATGTACAGGTCAAATCAATCTCCAACCAACGGTTCAACCAGTCATCACTTGTTTTTTAGTTATAATAACAGTAATTCAATCATATATCCACATTCATGTACATATCATAAATGCATTGCGATCAATAAACATGATTTGGCCCAATTTAGAAAACTCCTTAAAATATCGTACAATAGATAGAAGTCGTTATAAAATACACAGTTTCAGAAAATTACCAAATTACCAGAAATCAGATAAAACAACATTTTAAGACTTTATTTTTTTACTGAATCAATATTTTTTACCATCCGAATAATTTTCTATTCGATAAAAATTCCACAGAATTCAAAATACCTGGTGAAAACTTTTTAAAAAATACATAAATCGAACAAAAACAACAGTTTAATAACATACCAAAAGCTATGCGGTAAAATTTTCGTCAATATAAAGATAAGTACATTTTTCGGTAACGTTAACACAAAACTAAGCAGAGAAATACAAAAACATGAAATCTTCAAAATCAAAAATAGGATTCGGAGTCCTTACTACGAGATAAATAAATCTTCCAACTGCGGCGTCGGACGAAAAGCGCGCTCCGCGGCCTCCGAAACCAAGCTTTCCTATTCTCTTTCCTTCTCTTTCTCTCTCCTACTTTTTCTCTCTCTTCAAAATATCTCAAAATATCTCAAATCCTCTATTTAAATCAAGCAGGATCGTCCCGAATAATTCCCATTCGTCCCAGGACGACCTCCTTTGTACTCAAAATGTTCAGACAAAATTAATTCCAATTTTCTTCGTCCCTGGACGAAACTCTCTGTTCCGTTCGTCCCGACAGATCGTCCCGATGCACCCAGGTTCGTCCAAACGAACATGCATATTTTCTCTGTTTGTACTGGCAGTTCGTCCGTACTAACCATACAGATTTTCAACATTTCTTCAATTCGTCCAAATGGTTCGTCCCGTACTAACAGCACAAATTTTTTTTTCCAAACATAAATTGAAAATTTAAGGGTTTCACAATAAATCTCTTTAACCCTCTTCTCTCATTCTTTATTATTAGTTATCTACTTACATTTTATCAGTATACCCTCCAAGTTAGAGAGAAGCCCTTGGTTTCTCAGGATTTTGCTGCCCTTGTTTTAAGGCAAGATTGTGAGGCTTGAAACTTTCCATTAAAAGTCTTAGATTAGCATCCATAAATGCTTTGGATATTTTCTAGGAATGATTTGTGCCAAAACATTTGAATATTGTTTATTTTATATTGTGATTATTATGCTTATTTTCTTTATATTCTATTTAATAACTAAAATTTTTTTTTAACCAATAGTGCATCCTCCTCTAGTGGTTTTCATTGTTGCCCTTCATCCCATATTTAGTATTAAAGAAGCTTGGATTTTAGGGATTTGACTTCCAACTCATCCTAAGACTCTATCAAAACTAGTTCAACTTCATCATATCATGTGGGGTACTCTATTACTTGCCCTCCATTTTTCAAAATGAAAGTTTATCCTTACTAGAAGACTCATATGTTTATATTTATTAGATCACAAGGCCTTAAGATTTAGGATATGCATAAATGAGTTCATACGGTTCCTTCAAAACCTATTTAAAAATAAAGTGAGATTAGAAAGCATAGAAATATTTTACATTATGGAGCAATGAATCCTTGAGTTTGTGGTTTAGATAAAAATAAGTACATTAGAGTTTCTATTTGTAAAAGGCACATAAAATGTTGCAAGTTAGTGTTACTCAAGTTAAAGACTGACTCAAAGCTAAATTTGTAGATTATGGATTTGATTCTATGATTTATTCATAAGAATCCAAAGTTATTGCGGCCTTTATGAGATTAACTAGCATCATCTTTACATAAGAATTAAATATGTGAAGCCATAAATTTTTTGCATTTTCATGGTATATATATAAATGCTCATCTACATTTTTCGCAATTATTAGTAAACCGGTTAAGCCACGAACACATAAGCAATAGCAATTAAGAATCTCAAAAGCTATTATGTTAATGGACAATAACGTGAAATCTATAAGCTGGAAACAAGGACAATAACTAAAATTGCGGAATGGCAGTTAAATACTAGTCTAACATAAGAGCATAAAGGAAACAAAAAAAGAATGAAACAAATTCGTGACTACATATCATCCAATTTAATAGATAAGGATGGCCATCAAAATATGAATACATACATTCAGCATGACATTTTGTTAAAGAAAAACAAATAAATATGACCTTCTATTTGCATATGTGAAGTCCCTTATACCACCACCAATTGCCAATGGTACAAAGACATTTTTTGATGTGTAGCGCAGTATCTGCAAAACATAATATAATTAACATGTGTAATAGGAATGTTGATGAAACCTGATTGCGAAGAAAGAACCGAAGAAAATGAACAAGAAAAGGACACAAACCTAAAGCATTGTCAAATCTCCCAAAGGAAAACCACGAAATCCTGTTATGTTAAGGGAAGTAACCTAAAATTTCAAAGCAAATGAAAATGACAGTTAGGAGAGATCTAGAGAGAGAGAGAGAGAGAGAGAGTTAATGATGGGGGACGCGAGGGGAGGCGGCATCGGTGGGCGGGGAGGAGTTAGAGTTGAGGATTTTGAGAGGGCATGTTGGCAGAGTCAGGAGAGCCACCTTGCTACTGCCGAGGAAGACAAGTGGAAATGGTGGGAATTACACAATGTCCTCCGCTTCACGAGAGCTCAATCATAGCCCTGTCGACTAGCCTGCTATCGCAACCGTCTGCCACCAACTAGAGGAGAAGCTTCGCCATCCTTTCGCTTCCTCCCTCACACGTCTGAGAGGCGAACAAAGTAGAATGTTGAATTTGTTGGGTAGGCCATTAGGGCATAGGATGGGAAGAAATAACTAAGATTTTATCAACGGTTAAAAGTGCTCTTTATGCAGTGCTATAATAGCGATTTTAAAAATATTACTATTATTCGCTGTTGAAATATTATTTTTTTTTTTTTGTAGTGTACAAATTTTTTAAAGACATAGTTCATTATTCTGTTAAAGCACAAAAATATTTTTTTTATGTGATTAATAAATAATTTAAAATCAATTTCATTTTAAAAATATTATTTATTTATAAATTTATTTTAATTAATAATTATTTATTGATTAATAAGAAATTATTTTATTATGATAATTACATAAATATTTAAATTTCCTCTTGAAAATAACTTAATACAAAATTTAATGTTTCTCCAAATTCTCCAAAGAAAGAAATAAAAATCCACTAAAGAAATAAAAATCCACTAGGGGTAAAAACATCATCGTTTATTTTTTAACATTAGCCTAAAATATTAATTTTTAGGGGCATTGCATAAAATTGATACATGTTGTTATAAATGAGTTATTTTTATTTTTATTTTTATTTTTATCATTAGGTGTCCATTTTGGAAATCAATTTCACCAAAATTTTCTAGGCATATGCTATTTTATGAATAGTGATGAATGCATGGAAGTTATAGTTGATTAATTAATAGATAAATAAGCAATTCTTCCAAAATTAGACCCTGAGTTGTTATAGCTCTTTTCGTCAAATCAATCTATTGTGTTCTCGGAAAGCTTTCTTATGATTTTTCTCTTTTGGAATGATAATTGAAGAGTATAAATCTAATTTGTCCTTTTTTTAAATTTTGTTTTATGATGACTATGACTAATTGATGCAACACAATTACATATTTGTGTATTTATGATCAGATCTAAAACAAAGACATTGAATTCGATTGGAGGATCATCATCATCATTATCAAACATATATTTTTAAGAATGAAGTAGGACTAGCTTTGTTGGCCACTCTAAAGGATCCAATTTTGCTTGTCGTTAAAATCAAGAATACTCTACTTTCTATATTTTATTGGTTGGGTCTTATAATAGCCTATATTTTAACACAACTAAATAATTTTGTTGGAGTCATAATACTCAAATTTGAAAGCTTTGGGACTCTCCCTTCAGAAGTCTTTTCCAACTCTTTGAAACAAGGAAGAAGGATTTAAATGAAGATTACTTGCAAATTGAACCATTGTTGTTCTTCCATATTTAGATTAGTTGAATCTAGTTGCTTAGATGGCTCATCTTAGTTGATTGTTTTTAATTTTTTGCCTTTTTAATTCTTAGATATATCATAAATTCATAACATTTTATCAAGTCCATGAAAATTATTTTCAAATGAATGTGTGGCTAAAGTTTATAATAAATAGCTTTGCTCATGCAAAATTATGTGAAAAATTTTGTTTGTTGCTTTACAATTTGATGAAGTTTGGAGGATGATTTCCTGTTGCAAATTGGTTATTAAATGACATCCTTATTTCTTTTATGTTTTCCACTTCTCCTAGCCCTCACATATTTATAAAATTTTAATTCATTAAAGCACATACATTTAGGAGATTAAGGCTTTGGTTGAGACGACTTTCTTGTTGCTTCTTAAAGCATCTTTCTATTATAAAAATTTTATTTATTTTTACTTAAAAGCTGCTTTAAGAAGAAACAAAAAAGCCGCCCCAAGGCTTTGTTTGCGACAGCTTTCTTATTGTTACTCAAAGCAGCTTTCTTGTATAAAAAATTAATTTTTGTACTATAAATCTGCTTTAAGAAGCAGATTTTTGTACTATAAAGTTGTTTTAAATAACAGTAAGAAAGTCATCCCAAACGAAGCCTAAATTAATCTGACTACCATAAATTAATATTAGGAAGAGATTATAAATATTTCAAATAATTTTATATCATACCATATATTCTAAACTTTAATTTAAATGTGCATCAGAATCTTACTTTTGGCTCTAAGATTAAAATTTTCTCTTTTTTTTTTTTTAATTCTCAATTAAAATATAAACTAATAGTGTTATTGATTAATGAATCATTCGTATTAAGTTTTAAGGCAGGAATTTAATTTTCTAAGCATGTGAATTCATTAATTGCATATAAATTTTGAGAAAATTTGGCATTAATCCCCTTCATAATATTTGTATTCTCTAATTCAAGAAATGAACAAAAAATTAATTTTCATTTAAATCTACCATGTTATGCTTGAGAAATTCACTCTCTTCAAACTTCTATACTTCTTTTGATTTGAATAATGCTTATCTTTCAACTTTTGCAAAGCTAATACTAATTCATCAAAAGCACTGGAAAGTTCTTCATAAATCAAAATGGGGTTGATAGGTGGAGCAATGTGTTCTTCTTTATTTTGTCTCTTTATCTTCTATCACTAGAATCACAAATGGATTTAGCTTGGTCTTTAGAAAGTAGCAAGAAAACTATCCCAAACGAGAAAAATTATTATGTGCGGTTACCGGACCGTCCGTCACCCGGTACACATAAAAATGGTGATGAGACGAGTCCTAATTCACCTCTGGACGTACGGTGTTCGGTTATCACATGTAATAATTTCTCCCCAAACGTATAAACCTTTATCTTTTACTTACTCATTTTTCTCTTACTGTTCTCTTTCTTATATTTCTTGTTGTATGAATATCCTTGCTTCTTCAAATTATTTGTTGATGTTCAACTAAAGGTATTGTTTCCTTCAATAAAATAATCTCCTTATCCATCTTATTTATATAACTTCTACAAATTGAATAGTAAGAGCATCTAATATTTATTTTTTAATTTTAAATAAGTGACAAGTACAAAATCTTTTTATATAAAGCTTCATGAAAATAATTAATAAATTTATTATTCAAATCATTTAATTAAAATTTATTAAACATAAATGTTTCTTGTTTCAGAAATTTTTAATATGTAGGTGATAAATTACATAAATAATTAAATATAAATCATTCCATGATTTGAATCTTCAATTAAAAACTTATACAAATTTGATTTTAATTAAAGAAGGTATTGCATCACGATAAGCCTTAATTTAGACTTCTTCAGCAATAAATTAATTCTACTTTTTTATCAAATTAAAATTTCCAAATGTTTTAATTTGTTTAGTGGAAATGCTCAAATTTATTAAGAACTTATTAATTTGAATTTAAAATAAGCCTTAATTTAGACTTCTTCTTTGCTTGCAAGTGTGATTCGTTGGCCTCCGAGGAGTTTGCACCTCCATCTCCAACTTGCATGCCCGTAATAGATGTCGAATTAAGGCAGTTGCAGTTTTTTTAAATATATGATAGAAAACATTAAGGTAAATTATTGGATTTTTATACAATTAGTATTGTTAGAAGGTAAATAATGTGGGCCAAAATTTGGTTGGAAGAGTTATATCATTTGACCGAGCAATTTGGGTTGGCTCCAAATAGTAGGAAAGAAGCTAAAGTATTGCTCCATTTGTCTTCATCACCTTGAATCACTCCACACATATGTAGGGAAAGCTTTTTCTCTTCAGGCATTATAAAATCCTCTTGCAAATCTACTTCACAAATTCTATTCCACACAAATCCATTTCATCAGAGAGTGAGGAGATAGAGAGGAGAAGAAGTGAAGATGTTGTAGGAAGATTAGGTGGGGTGTAGGAGTATAGGAATAGGGGTGTCAATATATGCACGACTCAAAAACCCGACGCGTTCGAAGCCGCATCCTTCCCCGCATTAGCTCTCATAATCGCCCTCACGACCTCACCCTCACCTGCCCATGCGACCTTTCCCTTGCTTGCCCTCAAGACCTTGTCCTCACCTTCACCCTCTCCCTCGCCCATACTTATGTCCTAGTCCTAGCCCTCGAGGCCTTTCCCTCACTCTCACCCATGAGGCCTTATCCTTGCCCGCACGTGCTCGCATAGTCGCCCTCACCCCTCAATGCCTCGCCCACACAGTTGCACTCGCCCTAGCTACCTCGCCCACTCCAGCTCTATCTCACAATCTCCCTCTCATGCTTGCATAAAAACACTTACCGCCTCCCTCTCTCGCCCTCGTCGTTTCATGCTCGTGCTCAGCCTCTCCCTCACAATCGCCCTTACCCTTGCCCTCTTTTGACACCCCTAAGTAGGTGTAGAGGTATATGTAGGTATTGGTGTGTAGAGGTTGGAGTAGGGATAAGGGTAGAGATCTAGGGGTTATGGTAAGTGTAAGTATAAGAGGATTAGGTTAGGGATGAAGTTTAGGTTTTAGCGAAGTGTTAGGGGTGGAGGTAGAGGTTGATGTAGGTCCTAGAAGAAGAGGTCGGTGTTAGAGGGGTAGGGTTAGAGGTCAGTATAGTAGTACGGGTAGGAGTAGAGGTGAGGGTAGGTAGTAGGCACTTCAGGAAAAATGACAATTTCCGGCGACCATTTCCGCCGGAAAAATGGCTTAAATCCGTCAGAATTATAATTTTATAAGTAAAAAAAATTTTAAAAGTAAACATATTTTTTAAAGATAAAAATAAATAATTTAATTTAATAATGTATTATTAAATTAGTTAATTTAGTTTAAATAAATAAATTTTACAATAATTATTAAATTATTTAGTTTTAATTAACAAAATAAATAATTATAAAAAATATTATAATTTAAGTTTTAATTTAAATAATTTAATTTTTTGTTATTAAATAATTATTTTATTTTATTTTATTATAATATAAGTTAATAAATTAGTAATTATTTTAAATAATTTAAGTTATTTTTTAAATATAAAAATATTTATTTTTTATAATTTAATTGAATAATACATTATTTAAATATAACTTATTTTTTAATTTACGTAAAAAATCCACCTTAAATTCTGTCGGAAATTCAGTCAAAAAATTCGTCGGATATTTTCCGTCGGAGATTCTTCGGAAAATTCGTCGGAATTTGTGATGAATTTACTTCCGTCGGAATTTTCGCCGGTAATGTGTTGTTTTCCTGTAGTGAGGGTAGGTGTAGGGGGGTATAGAAGTAGAGGTGGGTGTAGGTTTAGGGGGGGTAGGTTTAGGGGGGGGGGGGGGGGGGGGGGGTAGGTTAGGACTTATGTAGTAAGTAATGTTGGTGTTGATAGTGGTGGTGGTGGTGGTGGTGGTGGTGGTGGTGGTGGGTGGTGGTGGTGGTGGTGGTGGTGGTGGAGGGGGGGTGGCGGTGGTGGTGGAGGGGGGGTGGTGGTGGTGGTGGTGGGGGTGGGAGAGGGGGTGGGGTGGGAGGGTGCATATGGCATGCTTGATATGAAATGTAAGAACTTTAACATTGATAGTTCTTGTATATGTTAAGTGTGTATTACATATTAAAACAATGATTCTAATGTTTTGCAGGATTGACACAATAGCCTTTGGAATTTTGAAGAGTATCAACGTACAGTCAGAATTGCTAAGATTTCAAAAGAATGCTATAAACTATTAGAAGGTGCTTGCATTTCATGCGGCCACATGACTGGATTCTTGTTTTTCTTGAAAGAGACAAAAGGGAAGAAATGAGACTATCGATCAAGTTGTGAGTCTTTATGCTATTTGATTTGATGATCCCTTTTAATTTTTTTTAAAATATTTAAATTCCTCTTGAAAATAATTTATACAAAAATTAATATTTTCCTAAATTTTTTGATGAAAGAAATAAAATACTCCTCTAAAGAATTCATTGTAAGAACATCATTGTTTATTTTTTTTAACTTTAGTCTTCAAATATTCGCTATTAATTTGTATTAAAAAATTACAAAAAAATTTGAAATGAAAAATTATTTTTTAGTTTCAATAAGAAATTTGATGCGTAATGGATAAGGATCCTCCGAAGCTCGCACTCAGCATGAGCTAGAGAAGTGCATAAGCCCATCCTGGCTTAGGTTATTTCGTCATCTTCCTCACTTGCCAATGGCTGAACTTGGGAGTTTCTTTAGACGAGAGACGTATGGGTGGATAGCAACTGGTGGATGGCGGTCGACCAAGTGCTCCGATTTGGCGCTGGAGGCTTTTTTAGGGTTTTTACTATATAAAGGAGAGGAAAGAATACCCAAGTTCTTCGTTCACCATTCACGAAGAGGCGGGCTGCGACGGATTTTTCGAATCGGCACGATTTTTACAGAGGAATAGAAATTGAAACAATATTTCTTCCAAAAAGCATTTCAATTTTCCATTTGATTTCATATGTTTTAATTTTTTTTTTTTTTTTTTTTTTTGCTCATACGGTAGAATAGAACCTTTAGAAATATGCATATGAACTCTGTCAATGTGGTCGGCATTCTTTTTTTAAAATTTTATTCAGTTCAAGGTAGAATCTTTCACCGAACTTGTTTCTTTTCAGTTTTGCTGCAGCCGCAGCAACTAAGAACATAATTGACCCGTTTTCCTCTTAGTTTTTTTCCTCTTTAACTGTTGATAGCTGTGACAATTGCATATTTCAAGTACCTTCTTTTACCGTCCTGAGCTATTTTCAATTATCTATTGCTTCAAATGCTTTGATATTATGGTCTTACCTATCATAAATTATGTAGCTTTATTGCTTATACAATTCCTTATGGTACAGAATTTCCAAACCTCAGCTATGTTTGGCTCATCTTAGGAAGCCATAAATGCAACATATTAACATTTTTAGTTCATGGCCTTACCCTCCAATGTTGCAGCTGCTAGACTTTCATATATAAAAAACTGTGCAGTGAGGCCGAGTGGGGGCTAATCAATTGAAGTTTCATTAATTAGTTTTTCTTTGTTTAACTTTGATAATTATTTGTTGGTAGGACTCCAGTTTTGTTGTTTGTGATAATTTAATTTCTTTTGTCCTTTTTTTTTTATTGTAGGCTTATCAGCCTAAAATCTGATGCATTCATCATGCTTTTTTATATTGTAGATTCCAAATTTTAGGAATGTCGTTGAGATTTTTTAGGACATTTTTTTTTCTTTCACTTAAGTCATTTATAAAGATATTATGATCAAGAATATTTCTTAAAAAAATAAAAAAATAAAAATTTTCCAAAAAATTGTCAAGACCTCATCCTATGTAATTTCCTCCATTCTTTCAAACAAAATGATATTCTCATTGCGTTATTTATTTTTTCATCATGTATTTAGTTGGTTGCAATAGTATAGCATGTTGCAGTTTAGAATCACTCGTATATATTTTGTATTCCAAGTAATGTGCTTGATAGCTAGCTTTATTTTCTCATTGTTTTAGTTTGATGTGGCAGGCTCTGAGAGTTCCCGTTCACAGGCTTGTACAGGCTGCTGATTCTATTTTGGTACTTCTGTTCCTTCATGTTCTTAAGTTGACATCATATTTAGTTTTTTATTTGTTTAATGGTGTAAACTTGACCTCAACTAATACCAAAGCTTGTCATTCATTTTTCTGTAATTGTAATTTCGTTCAGGTGTGCTTGTCAAAAGGTTTGGGAGCTCCTACTGGATCTGTTCATGTAAGTTCAAAAAACTTTATTGCAAAGGTAAAGGTATAAACCTAGCATGAAACACTAAGAACTATCCCTAAGCATTGCTTTTCACCCTACTTTTTACTGTATTTTAGGCTAGAAGGCTTAGAAAAGCCTTAGGTGGATGCATGAGGCAACTTGGAGTACTTTGTGCAGCTGCTTATGTTGCTTTCAGTGAGAATGTTAGCAAGCTTGAAGAGGATCATAGAAAAGCCAAAATAATAGAAGGTCCCATCTCGTAACTCCAGTTTTGCAAGTTTTGTTTATTGTTTGCTAGTTCTTCCATGAATGCCTCGATTTGTGAAAGAATTTGTGGCCTGGTGGTTGAAGGACAATGTTTTTTCTTTGGATCACAAATTCAAGTCAAATATTTTGAGATTTATTACTTATCATTTACCAAAAAAATCCAAACATGAGCTTCACTACTTATGATGATTAACTTATGAGTTTTGTTTACTATTCTTAATTTATTTGAAATAATTCTTATGGTTGTTAAATTATTTATCTTTTTCAGAAGGATTGAGTCAAATTGATCAATTAGGTGTTGACACAAAGTCGGGAATTAAGTAAGATCAAATTCAAATCAATGAAGATAAAAAAAAAATAATAACAACACTAAACATGTTAAGAATTTTACATATAGTATTCCGGTTGATTCCTGTCCTGCTTCTCCGCTCTAGGTTTCACTATGTTTTCGCTTGTGTTGTGGTCCTTGTGGAGTATTTTAAAGTCCTGATCTCTCAAATATCATCCAAAGATGATGGAGGGGGGTGGTGGTGGTGGTGGTGGTGGAGGGGTGGTGGTGGTGGGTGGGAGAGGGGGTGGGGTGGGAGGGTGCATATGGCATGCTTGATAAGAAATGTAAGAACTTTAACATTGATAGTTATTGTATATGTTAAGTGTGTATTGCATATTAAAACAATGATTCTGATGATTTTAGCCTTTGAGATTTTGAAGAGTATCAACGTACAATCAGAATTGCTAAGATTTGAAAATAATGCTATAAACTATTAGAAGTTGCTTGCATTCCATGCGGTCACATGGCTGGATTCATGTTTTGTTTGAAAGAGACAAAAAAGAAGAAAGGGGACTATCGATCAAGTTGTGAGTCTTTATGCTATTTGATTTGATGATTCCTCTTTAAATTTATTTAAATATTTAAATTCCTCTCGAAAATAATTTATACAAAATTTAATTTATTTCCTAAATTTTCCAATGAAAGAAATAGAACCCTCTAAAGAATTCATTGTAAAAACATCCTTGTTTATTTTTTTAACTTTAGTCTTTAAATAATTGCTATTAATTCATATAAAAAAAAATTGAAATGAGAAATTATTTTTGAGTTTTTATAAGACGTTCTGCAATAGATAATGGATAAGGGATCCTCTGCAACAGGGTAATCTCCGGCGCACTCAGCATGAGCTGGAGAAGAGCATCAGCCCATCCTGGATTAGCTTAGTAGATACCTCCGGCTTCTGACATCAATCATGGATCCTACGAGGGTAAATGGCTTCTTGCCGTCGCATCAGATCAAATTTTAGCTTTTAAAAAATGAGGAAAGTTGTGTTAATTTGTTGTCTTCCTCGCTTAGACGAGAGACGTATGGGTGGAGAGCAACTGGTGGATTGCGGTCGACCACGCAATAGATTGGGTTTTACCATATAAAGGAGAGGAAATAATACCCAAATTCCTTTACTATGACGGATTCTTCGGTTCAGCGCGATTTTGATAGAGGAATATAAGTTGAAACAGTATTTCTTCCAAAAAGCATTTCAATTTTCCATTTGATTTTATATGTTTTTTTTTCCTCATACGGTGGAATAGAACCTTTAGAAATATGCATATGAAATCTGTCAATGCAGTCGGCTCTCTTTTTTTAAAAATCTTATTCAGTTCAAGGAAAAAATCTTTCATCGAATTTGTTTCATTTTTACTTTTGCTGTAGCCGCAGCAGCTACCAACATAATCGACACGTTTTCCTCTTAGTTTTTTTTCCTTGTTAACTGTTGATAGCTGTGACAATTGCATATTTCAAGTACCTTCTTTTGCCTTTCTGAACTTGTTTCTTTTTGGTGCTAATTGTTTGGTTATGCTTTACAGTTTTATGCTTCAATAAGGTCACTTTCCATAAATTAATTTCTACTGCGCGCATGGGTTCAATATATTTGTGGCGCTAGCAGGTAACAAGAAACATTTTTTTTTTTAAATCATTATTCATCATAAAAATTAATTTGTGCTTCTACAAGTCTAACCTATTGTCTAATTTTAGCTTTTGATTATGCAAAACTGTTATGCTTGACTTTCAATTTTAGATGGAATGAATTAGATGTGCTTTAGTCGCGTGCATCTAAACCAGTTTGGAATGTAATTCAAAGCCAGCGACTATAGATAAGCTTTGAATAAAATCACAAGTCATGCAGATGAGATGTTATCCGCACAGTTAAGTAGCTTTCACTTATTCTATTACCTTTAAAGGCTTTTTGTTCTCTCCTATAATTTTGATTTCTTCTTGCAGAATTAGCTGGTTTGTGCATAGGCCTTTGCTGTTGCAAAGGTTTTTCTCATGAAAGAGTTCTTGCAATGATAATATGGTATGGTGAATTTGCTTCTTTGTTTTCACTAGACACTGTTATGACAAACAAGTTTTATTATTAAGACAAAGAATTCAAATGCTCACCTGAATTTCATAATTTGCTGATAGTACATAACCTACTTCTCTGGAAAGCATATTAAATTCTTTGAAAAGTTTCATATCCTTCAGGGCTCCTTTGGCTTTCCTTGAAGCTTCCAAAAATAAATTACATATGGAGTCTCCTGCCAATGGTATAATGGAAGGTATAAGATACTTAAAAACTTTTGCCTTGATTTTACGCTTATGTATATTAGCTTGAAACATTTTTTTTTAAAAAAATGAGAATATGCATTACTTAAAGGGCCTCAGGAAATTATCATAAATTTTTATTTTGCTGTGCAATATTATTTCTTTCTTTGCCTTGCTATATATCTGGAAATCATCTCTAGGTTGAAGAGAGCCGTAGCTTTTTTTTTTTTTTTTGATGAGAGCTGTAGCTTTTTATTTCATAGAATACAAAATTTCGGGAACGTAGATTAAAATATGATTCATAGTGTGGTTACCTTCTGGATTGAGCTGAGGTTCTTTGTTTTAACTTGCAGCAGCAAACAATAGTGAAACAATAAGAATGATAATGGATGATGCCATTTTCATTTCCATCCTTACCTGAAAGAAATCAAATTTGATCAAAAGACTAAAATAACTTGGAATCTAGTGAGGATTGGGATGTGTTCTACAAACAGCTAACACAATAGACTGCTAAACCCTAAATCTGAATGAAAGGGAGAAACAAAAAAATAGTATTTCTTCCAAATCAATTTTCTATTTAATTTCATATGTTTTAACTATGTTATTGCTAATATGGTAGAATAGATCCATTAGTAATGTTCAAATGAGCTCTTTCTATGCTATTGACTCTGTTTTTTGTAAATCTTATTCAGTTCAAGGTAGAATCATTCATCGCAATCGACAATCATCGAACATGTTTCTTTTCACTTTTTCTACAGCCACAACAGCTACGAACATAATTGACCCATTTACCTAACATGCTTAAACAACTTGTTCTATGTTCTTTTTCCAGGACAAAATAAGGGAGGTAACAAAGCGCTTCTTTATCTAAAAACATGAAAATGGTGACCAGAATAGTGGATCTTAGATTTGATACTGTGATGTGATGTGAGCTGCCATGGCTAACACTGATGTGAATGATGATGCCTTAGGAACAGACCCTACGACATTTTGATTAGAGTCTCAGGTGGCCAAGGTTATCTAAAATGAAGCCTCTATCAAGGAAGAGATGCACTATCAGCAGGTTAATTATGATAACATTGAAGGGATCAAGGCTCTTAACCACGAAGGAGCCAAACTGTAGGTTAGTGTTCTTGTGGGAAAGATTTGTGCCTTTTAAGTTATTTGAGTTAAAGAAGTTTCATTTCGTTTATATGATTGTGATGTTTGACATGGTTGGGATTTTTTCAGTGGATTGATAAGGAAGGAAAGACTCCATCTGTTCTTGCTTGTATGTGACCTGATCTTCTACATGTTGCGAAAGCTCTAATCAAATTGGGTGCGAATGCGAATGCGAATGCTTATTGCCTTGGTAGGAGGCTTGGATTCCTTCTAGCTTTTCATGATTTATTTGTAATAATAATTTGAGAAATCGATGCACAATTCTTTTGATGAATAAATCATAAATTTTGTATGCTCAATTCATAATTTTGGATTAAGGAACTGCTCCTTCAGTTTTCTTTAAATTATTTGTGTTTACAATTCATTGAGAGAAACTTTAAAAGTCATACGTATGAATGCTAATTGCTCTAGAAGTAGGCTTGCCAAGTTTAAGTAAAATCAGTAGCTAATATGAAGATCTGATACTTCTTTATGTTACCGTAGGAAGTCATCCAGGAACTCCTTTGCATCATGCAACAAAAAGAGGCCTCGATAGTACTGTTATTCTACTTCTTTTTCATGGAGGTATATCTTTTTAAGTGAATTTTAGCTGGATCCAAGACGTAAATTTGAATGCTGCACCCCAACCTGATGTCATCATAAAGGAATGTCTTGCTATATATATTACAAAATAGGTAAAAAAAGCTTATTTTATTTGTGTTTTTTTGTTATTAATGATCTGAAACCATACTTTTTCCATTTTCTTACTTTTAAATCGATCAAATTGGTAGACATATACTTTTGAAGCTAATGACTGGTTGGAAATTGATGGATGAACTTAAAATTCTCTTACAAGGTATGATTTTATTGGTGAGATTGATTTTTTCATTTTAGTGCTTTTTGTATGCTTACAATTTTATCTCATAGGTCTCTTGGCCTCTTGACCTGATAATTAATGCAGAGACATTGAAGAAATATAATCAAGTAAAGTTACCTTGATGGTGTCGTTTTTCTTCCTTCCATTAAGATTGGTTATCCTTATAATTTTGATTACTTTTGTTCTTCATTCAGGTCATGGATTTCCTTCTGAAGGTCAAACGTGCAAAACATTTGATCAATAAAGCTCGAAGAAGGATGTGGAAGGTAAGCATGTAACTTAAATTTCTTCATTCATTTACAAAATCTTATTCTAGACCTCGGATTATATATAAATATATTAAAAAAAACTAACAAATTTCGATTTTTCCAAGTAGGGGAGGATTGCAGTGCAGAATCACAAACATCACTTGTTAGTGGAACAAAAACTTGTCCATTTTATTGATGCATTTCATCAATATGTATTGGATTGAGTAAAAGGTCGTTCCCTTATTTTCCATTGGCATGCAAAAAAAAAAAATCATTGCCAGAAAGCTGATCCATTCTTATTAACAGGTATTTCACAGTACTTGGATTGAATTCTGCACTGCCACGTCTGTTGCAGGCTCTCTCGATGAAGTTAAAGAAGTTCATGATGCCTACCATTCATTGATCCAACGACAATGTTTTGTCGGCCCAGATAAGCTAGTTCAGTTAATCAATTAACCTTCACTGCCTTTGCATTCTAATGAATAAAAATATAAATGGGCATTTTGCTGAAATAAGTTCATTTAATTTATGGCTATATCATATTACTCCATTCGAAAGCCTTTATAATTCATTGTTTTATTGTTCAGTTATTTTTATGCTAGATTTTTCTCTGCTGAAGGCTAATATAATGAAATGCATATTTTCTTTGATGTTTCAGCAAATCCTTTAGTGATGAATGATGATTGCCAAACCCCTCTTGAATTGGCCAGAGCTAAATTGCATTCCAATGTTTTGCATGCTATTGAGGTATTGTTGAAAGTTAATTCGAAATGGCTTAAGTTTTGTTCCTCTTTTATCCCTTCGTTTATCTTAATTTGAGAAGTTGCCTTATCAAGTTCTTTTCATTGTAGAATCGTATGTGTTTATTTGCTTGTTGGCTAAGGGAGATTCATGGGCCAAGCATTTTGGAAGCATTTGCTCCTCAATGGGTGTCAAAGAAAATGTTTGAATTGTGTTTTTCTCTTTATGTTCTATTCTACTAATAGTTTTTAGAAATTCAGTTATTGTGTATTAATATGGATGGTTTCTTACTAAATCATTTTCTATTTAACAATTGGGTTGTTGTTGTACCCTGTGATTCTCGTAAAGCCACAAATCTAAGGAAGTTTGAGCTGGTTATATATCCTGATTTGCAGGTATATCAAAGAGTTAGATGCTTAGGGTGTGATAGACTTTTGCTTTTCATTTTCATTTTTATTTTGTTCATGTTTTAACTTGAAGTAAATTATATTTGATATTCTTATGCATTTACTATTTTCAAAAGCTAAAAACAAAAAAAAAAAAATTGTTTGGCTTTGCAATGTTAATGTTTCATATATTTGGAAAACAAACTTGAAAAATGATAATATAATGACTTCATTATAAGTAGTAGTTTTTCTAAAGCTAATATAATATAAGTAATAGTTATTCTAGAAATTATGCATTTTATATTTAATATTATAATTTTTATAACATTATTATAAACACATTTGTATTAAAATTAAAGGCAAATGCAATACTATTTCGTAGAGATTGAAATTAACACAACAAAGTTATCTTCAATGAATTTGAAAATTTTACCCTATATAAAAGATCTAAAGCACCATTCAAAAGAGAAATTTGATCAACAGCTTTTCCATCAAATAAATTTAAAAGGAGTCCAAATCTACATGATCACAATACTTACAAAATCCCAACCTCCAGATGCATAAGAGAAATACTTAGATACCCAAAACAATGGTTAAACAAGACAAGCTTTAAAATTATGCACTTGGGTATTCATGTGCAAGCCTTAAGGTAATTTGAGACATAAGTATCATAATTAAAAAATTTTATAAAGTTAAATTATCCTGTTAGTTGTTAAATGATCACGAAATATAGTGTAAAATTAACATCAATGACAATATATGACACCTATTGATGTATATCTTCTTAATATTTCACTTATAAGATTATCATTTTCATACATCTCAAATAACATATCTCCTTCAAATTGTGATTTCATAAAATTATATAGTGTACAATAAGCAGTTATAATATATTATTGTGCACGCAAATCATAAGGATGAATTTTATTAATAATTGAAAATCTTGCTTTCAATACTCCAAAGCATCTCTCAATAACATTTCTCAAAGAAGAATGTCTATGGTTGAAAATTTCGTATCTTTGAGGCTAAGTGCCCTTGTGTAATCACACAAATGATTTCTTGATATTCTATATGCTAATAAAAAACCAGTTTGTTGGCATATCCTAAATCAAGTAGGTAATATTTTTTTTGTTTAAAATAAAAAGTTACTTAAAAATAAATAAAAATACTTACTTAAAATGAAATAAAAAATTTCTCTTATTTAGGAACATAAACAGTCACATATGTTCCATTAATTGCACCCATACAACCTTATTCATGTAGCTTATGAATAAACAACTTTTTTTATTAGAGTACATAAATTAAGAAATTCTTTAATTCCTACATACCTTTATAAGAGGACAATACTTTGGATTTTATTTGATATTGGGAGCAGACTATCTCCAATGATGTAGTAATAAATATCTCAATTCCTAAATGACTGGATGCCTTCAAAGTTTTTTAAAAATAGCATGAGATTGTATCGTTCTTTAGAGTTCAAAGGGATATTTTTGAATGTATGTTGAAGTTTAACTATTGCAATGGTGGTACATTAAGTGAAACAAAGAGACTAAGGTTTCGTTTGGGATGACTTTTTTATTGCTTTCTAAAATGGAGTTTTAATACAAATTTTTTTATTTTTTGTTTTTGCTTTAAAATGGCCTTGAATGATGCTTGGCAATGTTGCTGAACTAGAAGTAGTTTGTTCATTTCCACAAGTTTTATGAAAGTTTGCTCTCTTTTTCTTAACCATAATGCCTCTTCACTAATTTCAATTATATCATTATTGTCTTCAATCCTTCAATAAAACAACAACATCAAGCCTTTATCCCACTATGAGGGGGTCAGCTACATGAATCCTTTTTCTCCATTGTGTCTGGTTAAGAGTCAAATTCTCATTTAGATCTAATAAAGAAAGGTCATTTCTAATATTTTCTAACCAAGTCTTTTTAGATTTACCTCTACCCTCCTTAACATAGGTTTAATCTAATACATCTACTCTCCTAACATGGTCATTGGAAGGCCACCATTTTATGTCACTAAACCAATTAAGAAGACTCAAAAGAATCTTATCTGCCTTTGGAGTTACTCAAACATTTTCATGTATATGCTCATTTCATATCATGTCCCTAAGAGTAAAACCACTCATCCACCTAAGCATCCTCATATCTGCAACACTTAACTTAATATTATGCTTCTCTTTTAATGACCAGCGTTCTGCGCCATAAAGCATTTCAGGTGTAACCACCATCTTCTATAATCCTTCAATAGATAAATAAATTTAGAAAGTATGAACAAATGTATTTTTTCAATTAGTAATTATCTAGAGAATAGTTAGAAAGCAACTTGTATACAAAATATTTATTGACAATAAATGAAGAGTTAGGATTTAAAATGTAATGCTTATCCAAAATATATATATTGAGAGATAAGAACTTTTAAATGAATGAACATTTATTTGATATAGTTCTAGATTGCAAAAGGCCAAGATCAAGATTAAAAGGCCCTATCGTATCTTGTCCATTTAGATTTAACTTAAAACAGTTTACTAATTTGAATTAAGCCATATGCTTCCCCTCCTCTCCACCCATTGGAAACAGTTTACAAATTTTAATATCCTCTATGTCAAAAATATCCACATGCTTCCCCTCCTCGATCTTTGCCACCTCCTCTCCACCCATCGAAAGCTGACCATCCCCTTCATCATCATTCTCACTCCTAGCAATCTTCTGACCTCTCCCCACTTCTTTTCTCCTTTCCTCCTGTCTTCTCCTCTTACTTTTCCCATGAATGATGTGAACTACTAGTTACCCCCAAATCTCTATTGCCACCTACTTCTCTTTTTTTAATTAAAAGATATAAATATCTATGTTTAATCTCAAGCTTAATAAATCTAGCATAAGATAAATCCAATCTTCGAAAATAAAGCCATTAGACCAAATCGACAATCCCTTCTATCAGAGCTTCCATGAAATAGATATTTAGAGAGAGAGAGAGAGAGAGAGAGAGAGAGAGAGAGAGAGAGAGAGAACAGATGAGTCTCTATAACACCAAGTTGAATAAGAAGAGGGTATGAAAAGGGTCTTTGGGCGGGTGTAGAAATTGGAATCAAGATTTGAGGAAAACAAATAGTCATGAAAATGATATTTTGAAAGTACAAAAAATACTTAAAATTTGTTCTTTATGTTTTTCAAAACAAATCAAATTTTTTTAATTATAAAATACTTTAAATGTGTAAAAAAACATATTTTTATTTTTGTTTACATTTTTTTAAAAACAAAAATAAAAAAAAACATTAAACAAAAAAGTAATCCTAAGCAGGCCCTTAAGTTCTAGCTAATTGTCATTTTCATTACATGAGTTCATGGAATTTACATCCAGGTTCTTCTGAGTTTTGACATGGAAACTCTAGGTTCTTCAACTTATGGGGAGATTTTGTCTAGCTCCCTACCATCAATCATACAATCACTATTGCGGGAGTGGAGATGTATTTTAAGGAGCAGGTGTGTGTGTATGTGTGTGTGTGTGCGAGATAGGAAGAGGTTATGTAGAAGTAAGGTTTAGTAAGGGGGCAGCCCTTGGCCATGATGATAAAAAGAGTGTTTCTTTATAAACATGAAGAAAATCTAATAAAAATTCAATAATAACATAAAATATAGTTAATGTGATAACTACTTAACCATATCTAATCTGTAAAAACATTGTAATAGCTTTAAATTTATCCTAAGAATTCTCCTAGGGACTTTCTTTGGTTGTCCATGCTTTGTTAAGATAAGAGAAGTAATATATATATATATATATATATATAGCTTCTATCCTATAAAATCTCTCTCTCTCTCTCTCTCTCTCTCTCTCTCTCTCTCTCTCTCTCTATCATCCTTGGATAATTACTTTGATAAGTAGGTTTCATAGCCTCGGACTATAGTAGCGCTTTGGAAAGTTCATATAGAGGAGCCAAAGTTCAACCTGTCTGATCCTACATTGATTATCATAAACACTGCTAAAAGTAAGCCCCTTAATCAAACTATAGTAATATCATATACTTTGCACTTTTTTTTTAGTTCAATTTATGAGAATTTGTAAATCTAGAAGAGTTATGTAGTATTCTTTTCTATCTTGGAGGTTATGGTTTCTTCCTTTGATTTATAGAAAACAATGATTTGAAAGCATAATGAAAACATATAGTCGACTTAATGGAAAAAAAAAAATAGTCGACTTAATGGAATAAAGAATAAGTTATTTTTTCCTATATGTTTGATTTCATAATTTTGTTGAACTTCACTAGTTAAGTAGTTAGAGTAAAACTTCATCTATTTCAAGCTAAGATTGACTTATGCTTTATTTATTTTTTTACAGAGAAACTATGTTTAAGTTTCTATCTGCACATGAAGGTGATAAGAATTAGATACAGTGGTTTTACAAGGCTTGCAGAGGCATATATCAGGTGACAACATGAATATCATAATTAATTGAAATAGTCTTGCATTATCCTATGCTTTAGGATGCACCCCGCGCCCCCACTCATGCGGGTTCGTAACCCGCAATTCGCAACCCGCACCCAGGTGAGCTCGGTCCTGCGGTCCGGGTCCGTAAGCCGCGCCAGCGGGCCACCCAGGTGAGTTTGCTCCTATAAAATTCACGCCTGGGAGCCCTGTCTGCCCCTGGATTCGAACTCGCAACCCCCCGCGCCCACGTGGGTTCGTGCGCGCGCTAGTCTGACCAATTCACCATTCCTGGAAAATTGTTTAAATGGTTAAATTGTTTTATTTATATTAAAACCCGCAGAATATTAAAAGTAAAACTTATTTATTTAAGTTTATTAGTTTAATTGATAATCAAAATAATTTAGTTAATTAATAAGTAATTAAAATATGTTATTAAATTAATAATTAATTAAATCATATGATTAAATTTATAATTAATTAAAATAAACTATAAAATTATTAATGAATTAAATTATGAATAAATTATATTTTCAGAGATTTAAATAATTCGTCGGAAAATCCATCGGAAAAGCAGTTGGAAAAATATTCACCGAAAAATCCGCCAGAAAATATGCTTGAAAATGACTAACTAATCTGATATTGTCACTTTCAGTTATAAGTCCACATTAAACACACGCTTGAGCTCTCTCAATTTACTAATAAGTAATAACTATACTTCATATAGGTTGAAAAAGCCCATTCGGAATGCTAGTAGTGGTGTGCTCTAACCTGTCATGAGCCCCTTTAAGAATTATTTAATGTTGGATGGTTGTAGAGCTTGCACTTATTGAGCATGGTTTCTTTCTATTTTAACTTAAAAGAAAATGTTAATATAATTGTTGTTGTATTTTTTTGGTTTCAAGTCTAGATTATTATCCTCATAATTGATCTTAGAGGGATGCTACTCGTTATCTTCCGATTGCCGCTCGCGCTGCCGCGGTGCCGCCGTCGCTCGCGGGTCGGGTCGTGTCAACCCGGCAACCCGCCGGGCCGGGTCCGGGTTTGAATTTTCGACCCGTTTCTCTACCCGGGTCGGGTTAGGGTCGACCCGTTTTCCACCCGGGTCAATTCGGGTTCAACCCGAACCCGACCCGTGACCCGAAATTGACACCCCTAAATTTAGGTGTTGGATAAATAAATTAGAACCAACAAACAAAAAAACACCAGACAGGGTAACTTAGGTGTTGGATAAACAATCAAGCTATTTGGCAAGTACAATGCTAATGATAAACTCAACAATACAAGTTATTTCAATTAATTCACTAGCATTAATATAAGCTAGTGTTCGAATCCAAATATATATAAAGTAAATTAAACTGTTTATGCCAAGAATGAGGGAAGTTGCATGTTTTAAGAAATGAGAAATTAAAATATTCACAATAATTTCAATTAGTACTATAATTAGTAATTACATCATTAGCTAGCTTATTTGATAATTAGGGTTTCATTTGGGACAGCTTTATTACTGCTTCTTAAAGCAGCTTTCTAGCATAAAAAAATTAATTTTTGTACTAAAAAGTGGATTTAAGAAACAGTACGAAAGCCGTCCCAAACAAAGCCTAGGTTAACTTCTAATTATGTTATTAATAATTGCAACTTACTGATAGTAATTAAAATTGAAATAAATAAATAACTTGTATTTAAAATGTAAATTAAATTTAAAACACAAATTAAAATTGAGTGTTTAATGAATTAAACAAAAATTAATCCTAAGTTATGTTTCCTAACAGTTTCACAATATTTATCAGAATTAATTATTATTTTTTTGTCATACAGTTTTAAATATTTAGTAAAATTAGATTTACTATATTTATTAAATCATATTTGAGTTAAATCCTACTTATTGCCAAAGAGCCCCTGACTTTTAAAAGTTTGTTCTCATAGATGTAATTGCCTAAAGCAAATTCAAATTTTTAGTTGTTATTAGTGCTTCTACGTATTACAAGAAAATGTTATCAGATGTGCTCAGCAAAGAACTTTCTAAGTAAAATTCAGTTCTATTTGTAGACTTTTGTTAGGTCGGTTGAAGTTAAACCGACCTAGCCGTCCCAAAGGCCAGCTCAGGTCTATAGGAGGCGGACAAGTGCTGCCTCCCTTTCTTCTTGCAACCAATAATAGTATTAAAGAGCATTAGATGTTTTAGGGTGGAGGTTATGCTCGATTGGACTTCGGTTAGGGTTCCTTGCTGATTTGGGCTCTAGTATCTCGTCTAGAGATTTGGGAGAGCCGATCTTCCTCTCAAATTGAGGATCACTTGTATCATATTTTCGTGCTTGTTTGGCTTTGATTTTTGTATTGTAATATATCGTTTGTGTTGATTTCTTCCAGGTTTTGTGCTATACTTGTTGTTTTTCACCAATTGGTGATAGGTTTGCTTGCAAACTCAAGTATTACCCTTAGGATTATTTGTGAACTCAAGTATTTTTTAGGAACTTCATTCAAATTTTTCCATTTTTTACTTGCTATTTTGCATATAAAAATTCAGGTAATCTAAGAATCTGTTTTGCTTATCCTCTTTTCTCTTTATCTATAGATGAAGGATGTAGCTTAGAAAGTTCATGATTGCCTATGTGACAACCTAAAATCAATTATTATTTCAGCAGAATTATTTCTAGAAAATAATAAAACCCAAGCTTCAGAGCTGCCTTCAAGTGCCACACCAAGCATAGAGTCCCCTAATAGTCAAGTACCTCAAAAAATGGCTTTGAAAACTCTACTGATGGAAATGCTCAAAATAATATTAAATCGGCCATTAATGATATCAGAGTGGCTGCAGATCGCCAAAGCATGGAGGTCAAGGTCACCCCGGGCTTCTAAAAGAACAATTAACAGCAAGGGAGAAGTAGAATTGATGGAGCAATTTGAGCCTGTTATATATGTGACTCTTTTGCATCTACTGGATGGCACTAAGCTCTTCAAAAGAGTCAAATTAATGTATTTACCTTCGCTATGTTATATGAACTCATATTAAATATAAATGAAACTCTCCCCACGACCCCCTCCCTTATGTTCTCCCAGTTTAGCTCCAACATATTATGTTTTTGATCATAGCTGAAAATATTTCTATTGCAAGTAACTTCATTTCATCTTAGGCTATGTTTGGGATGTCTTTCTTACTGCTTCTAAAAGCAGATATTTAGTGAAAAACTAAAATTTTTGCACTAAAAAATTGCTTTTATATGCAGTAAGAAAGCCGCCCCAAACGAAGCCTCACATTGCTGTAGTTTTTCTGTTTGGCTTACATTGTTCTGTAACTCTATGACTAGCAAGCGAAGATTTTTCGAGCAGGAGGCAGAAGATTGGTGGAAAAAAATCAGGAAAGGGTGTTCAAAAAATACAATTCTTCCATTCCTACTAGCTCGAATGATTCATCTTCTAGTACACCAAAGGAAGAAACAACTTCATCTTAATATATAGTAGATGCATTATGGAAAGTGCTAATGGAAACGTTGCACTTGCCATGGGAACGATGCAAGAAGGCATATTGTCTTGAAGGTTAAAATCATGGTACTTTTTTTTATAAGATCTATATTTTTGTTTAGATAGACAATATAGATGAAGATGATGTTCGAAAGTGAGAGCATTCATAGTTCTCTCATTTTTTTTCTTCAACGTGTATAAAGTCCTGGGTTCTGTATTCTTTTGTATGGTAGATAGCTATATTAAAGGAGAAATTTTTATGTTGGAGATTGCGAGCACATACTGCCTACACGCATGAGCTCATTGTCTAATAATTGGACAAATCTTCTCATAACCTTAGAATTGCAACTCATGTGCTCCATCTAGTTGTTGGCCCCCCCTTGGTGTATTCAATGACCATTACTTAGGGCTTGCTCGATTCTCCTGTTTATTATGATATGACAGAGTTTATAATTACAACATTCAACCAATTTAAACTGCAAGGGTAGAAGTTATTTAGGCTTCGTTTGGGATGGCTTTCTTACTACTTAAAACAGCTTTTTAGTACTAGTAAGCTATTTTAAGAAGCAATAAAAAAGTCGTCCCAAACGAAGCCTTAGCCATCCAAGAGGACCCTTTGCCAATTGATTTAGGTGGATTAAAATTAAAATAAAATCATAAAATGGGACAATTGTTTAGTTGAGTCAAGGGATGGTCGACTTCCTTTATCTAAGCTTGAATGGATGGGCAGTAGTAGTTGTCTTTTATGCTTTACATGCTCCCATTAAAAAAAAAAAAAAATCTTAGCTCTGTCACTTCATGCATGGATTGCACTAACTGCTTTCTTTGTTGATAACCTTAATCGGAGAGTGCTATTTAAGTGTTATTTAAGTAATTATAAAAATTTTAAGTTTTTTATACATAAATATTTATAGAATATATATATATATATATATATATATATATTGTTATCTTGACTCAATACAAGAGTAACAAAATGGAAGTAATCTTAATAAATTTTTAATTAAAAATGATAATTATAATTCCTTACTATTTTTAAAAATAAGGCTTGTAGATTTTATACTATGTATGATTTTTGGAGAAAATTATTTTTATTTTAATAAAATAAATTTCTACAAAAGAGATGAAAGGCCCATTTACCTTATACCGTGGCCTGGCCCACAGATGATACGTTCAATAGAAAGGCCGGAAGTTCCCGGCCCAATAGAAATACATTCATCCCTTGTTTTGATTCTTGTATTTCTTATATTCATTTTAGAGGACATTTGGACGTGAATTCCATCAGTATTTGGGCTCCATTTTGGGCCGACATGTCACCCCATCTAAGTTCACATTGTCACAGCGATAAATCACGATGTGGAATAGCTCGCTGTCGATCGATGTGAGCCGTCTGATCTCGATGTCTTTTGAATTTGTGAATTCCAGCGACTGATTTAGCCAAATGTGATGTCTTTAGAAAGAACTTTTATTTGGACAAAATTCCGCCTATACCGAGGTGTACCGAGTTTTTTGGAAAAACTCAGTACACGCGGGATTTTGCCTACGACCGAATGTTCCTCTGCATCCTGTCGGAGGACGTAATAATTGTTCCTTTAGAAAGGTAGAATTGCAATAGTTTTATTAAATGAAATGATTTATAAGAACAATAAACGATAATATATAATAAAAATAATATTATTAAAAATATATTACAATAATAAATATTTTAAATTATTAAATCACTACTATAAATATTAAGTTAAAAAGAATATTAATTTAAATACTATTTTTAGCCATAATAATACTAATAGTTATAATGCATACAACTCTAACACCATAATTATTTTTAATCATAATAATTTGAAAAGAAAAGAATAAACTAGTATTCGACTCAATTTATTTATATCCTCGACTAATTACTTATTTATTTATTAGCATAAATAAACAACATAGAAGTCAAGAAGTTTGTTGATAAATTTCCTATCATCAATATCTATAATTTAACAATTGTGTGTCAATTCTTACATATTGTGCATAAAAAAATACATAACTCAAATAAAAGTATACATTTGGCACCGTGAGGGCATTTCTTGTCACCTAGCTTACAATCCCATAATTTCGATCCTCTTCCATCAAATACTCCTTCATTGAGCGAAATCCCCTCAACAGTATCAGATGTGATCCATTCGCTTGATTAAGTATAACTCGGAGTAGCCATTAGGGTTACATTAATCATAAAAATTAATCTTCTTGTTCACACAAGGACCATTGAATTTCACTTCGCTTATAAGAAATATTCCATTTGAAATGTAAATATTTGCTGGAGAAGAAGAGCTATCACAAGCCATTTTTCAAGCCCTAATAATGGCTTCCACACAA
This sequence comes from Dendrobium officinale, assembly GCA_019514585.1. Classification (NCBI taxonomy): domain Eukaryota; kingdom Viridiplantae; phylum Streptophyta; class Magnoliopsida; order Asparagales; family Orchidaceae; genus Dendrobium; species Dendrobium officinale. Next base: position 70,530,168 of record CM033687.1, on the reverse strand, counting down.
TCCATATTTCCACCTTTTTTAGCTTATATGAGGAAATTGTTGAAGAGAAAGAGAGGAAAGAAAATAGGTGGAGTAATAAGGTTATTTGGGAGGCCATTTATATGATATTATAGACATTGAGGAGCTAAAATTTGAAAGTAGCCCTAACAATGGGTCTTATGTCCTCTATTAGAGGTGGCCCGAGTAGCAGGTCTTACAACTTAGCCTTGTAGATTAAGATGCCCATGGGTTTTGGTTGGATAGGTCTTATGGCTTCTTTAGAAGTTGCATAATGACGAGTCTTACGACCTAGCCTTGTAAGCTAAGTAGCCCGTGCATTGGGTCTTACAATATAGCCCTATAGACTTGATACACATGTGAGTGGTCTAAGGTTAATAAGTTATTATGTTATTACCTAAACATTTTCTCTTAAGTCAGACTTACGATTTCTATTAGAAGTTGTCTATTTATGAATCTCACAACCTAATTCTTATAAACAAGATTTTCCAAGTGGTTTGAGTTTTGGATATAAGGTAGTTCATTTAGAAGTTTCCTAACATACGAGTCTTATTGCTTTGCTTAAAAGTAGCCTTAGATGAGTTTATAGTTATTTGTTAGTTTGACATTATACTGTAATTTTGACACCTACTTGCTAGCAATTTATTTTCTACTCTAGCTTTCAGTACTGTGCTTGTTTGTTTTTTGCTCATAGTTTTTCCTACTACAATAGTTTATTTCTCTACTATTATATTGTTGCTTTACCAATTTTTCAATATTTTGTTCTACATGCAGTAGCTAATTTTACTCTTTTTTTAGTATTAATTTTATTTATGATGTGCTATTTTTGTCTGCTTGTTTGCAGGTATGTGGTACTTGCAGCAGCTGAAGGAGCTCTCAGGTAGATGTAGTTTAAGCTACCACTGAGAGTTTGAGAGAGTTTAAACTTGTTTGTTTGAGATAGTTGTTTAAGAGTTTCTTTTTTGTTCAGAGCTGTGTTGTGAGCATTATTTGTTGAGTTGTTTGAAGAGCACTTTGTTCTGACTCAGAGAGTTGTTGTGTTTGAGCTGCTCAGTTGGAGAGTTGTTTGTAGTTCGAGTGTTGTTGTTACATGTTGGAGAGCCTTATTAGTTTGTACTTAGATTGGATTATTAGAACATTTAATTCATTCATGCATCTTTTTAACTAATTGAATTTTAATTGAAGTTAAAATGTTCAATCAATTTTCAATTTATTTTAAAAACTTATTAAATTATTTAAATTAAAATTGAGTGCTCAATTAAAAATTGTTCAATTAATTTAAGTTTAAATTTTCATTAATTAATTAAAGGTTTCAATTTGAATTAAAGTTGAAATTTTGATTTTATTAAATTTTGCATTATTTACATTTTTCAATTGTTGAATTCAATTAATTTAATTAATGTTTCAATTTCAATTAAGTTTTAAATTACTTTAGATTTTCTGATTTAAGCTTTCTTTTTAGTTTAATTTTTAATTTTAATCGGTTAGCTAAATTAAATTAAGGTTTAGAATAATCTCTTTTTTTAATTAAATTAATAATGTTAATTAAATTATTCAATTAGTTTATTTAACTGTTTAAGTTGGTTAATATCTAAATTATCTTTTTAAATATATTTTAATTTAATTTAATTTATCATATTCATTACTTATTTAAATTTCAAATCAATTAATGGCTTCTATTTAAGTGAGAGAATTATTTGAAGTTTATTTTTATTATAAACCTTAAATTATTATCATTTAATTAATTAAATCAATTTAATTAGTAATTTAATCATTTAATTTGTGAGTAATAAATTGCGAGTTTTTTTTTTTTCAAATTTTCCAAATTCCACACTAGTCAAAAGTTTCCTTGGAAATTTTGGTAGCCTCCCGGAATTCCCTCCCTGCGAAGGAGGTAAGAGAGGGCACTCGCCCTTTTAATCCTTTCAACCGAAAAGATAATCAGCGGCCGAGCACTTCGGGACATTGCCGATCAGATCCTGAAATATGTCTTCGTGTCTCCGATTGATGATTGTGAGCTTCTAATTGCGATAAGTTTTTTTTTAGGTATATATGCATATATAATTTACTTATTTCAAGAAAATATAAGGGTATCTAGACAAAACGCATTTATTATTGCAACACCATCTCCTTCTCTCTTTCCTTAGTTCTTCTTATTTTTATTCCCAAGCTATAGAATAGAGATCTTAATATATATTTAAACTGAAACAAAATAATTATAAATTTATATCTAATACAACTAATATAATATAAATTTGATGATTTATTAAAATAAATATTAATATTTTTTTAAAGATCAAAATATTACCTTATTATAAAGTATAAACTATTAAACAGAAAAATAAAAAATCACCATTAAATGATTAAGAATAATTTAAAAATTATCAATTTATGCCCTATTGTTGATAACACAATTAAATAATTTATATCTATTTTTATATTTACATAAATAATTAAAAAACAAATAAAAAATAACGTAACCTGACAACCACTAATTTATTTAGACAATATTTGCATTAAAAAAAATAAAAAAAGACAATATTTGTTCAATAACAACTTTTAAATCAAACGGAGTAAAGGTAAAACAGCCACACGTATTTACTAAATTTTGATTGATTTTGAGGGGAATTAGCCGTGTATTACGGTTACGGACGTGCGAAATAGAAATCCGCTCAATAGGTGATAAATTCTCTCTCGAAGAAAATTTTCGCATCGTCGTTGCGCGGTTCGGCTTCATTGCTTCGCACGAGGTGTAAGATTGCACGAGTGGTTTCTCTCCTTCGACGACGTTCCGTCTGCCTGTCGGATCGGAAGTGGCGACATTTTCATCGGAAGTAAATGACGGGAGCTCGCTAGGTTGTGAAGGTAACTTTCTCCCATTCGTTCGCTTCTTCGGCCAAATCCCGTCAATACTTCGAACTACAGGATTTGGTAAAAAAAATCTATATTTATTCCGCGATGAGATTATGTTAGATCGTTTAAATACTGCTCAATGTACTATTTCTCTTTCTTTAAGAAAACAATTCTTTTTGAAAAGCTTATTCACGAGGTGCAGAGCTCACAGCCACAGGTGTGGCAGTTTTTTAGAGTGGTGCTTGGTATTGCATTATTATCGATAATTAGTAATTCTATATTTTGATTACTACTGCAATCAAATTTTTTTTTTTTGGCGTTAATGAAAGAGTACGTGAGAACCACTATATAAGTTTAATTTTTTATATGTTGCTTAGATTGATATGATTTTACTTCTGGTTGGTAATATTTAGTAATGTGTGGCATAGTAAATATAAGGATTGGAAGATCCCTTATTGTGTCTTTTTAACATTTGATGGAGATCTTGAATTGAAGAACAGTGCCCTTCTTGTGTCTTTTTTAACAATTTATAGAGATTTTTTTAACTGCATTAGGCTTAATAGGCATGTAGCTTGCAGTAATCCTTTTTCTGCAGGATAAATCAGTATGTCCAGGCTTTTAATTTCTAGAGCTTTAAGGTTGATTATGTTACTGGGAATGACTTTCTCAAGTACTATAGCAATGTATGGTACCCTTGTAGAGATGGAAGCTGCATATGAACAGTTGAAGAAATCAATAATTCCTTATAGAGAAAGAAGCAATCAGAGCAAGGAAGTTCTCTGACCTTGGTGAATTTTTAAAGGACGTTGGACTTGCTAGGAGGAACTTGTCTTTTGTTTTTTTCTCTTGCATACTTATTTTCATGCAATCTCGTTTGTGTTGTGATTATTGCGATGCAAGAATTGTGATTGATTAAGATTATTTCTTAGTAAAAAAAAAGTTTTGTTTCATTATTCGCTTTCGCATTAAGAAAATCATATTGTGATTTCAAGTTTTGAATTTGATTTAATTTTCAAAAAGGATTTTTCTGTGAAAGAAATTTTTTTAAAACACCAATTCACCCCTCTCTTAGCGTGCTATTATAGTTTAAGTTGTTTAACACCCACAAGTTAAACTTTCAACTAACACTTCAAATAAAGTGTCATCTGATGCATTTGGTTCCATATTTCAGGATGGAGATTCAATTCTCAGTTTTCGTTCATATGGTGCTGCTATAAAGGTCTCATCCAACATTGCTCTTCTCAAATCAAAAGCATTTGATGATTTATATATTTGTGAGCTTTCTCTAACTTCAGGAGGTTAGATGTGAGGCCAGATCGTTCAAATATGCATTTACGAACCAGCACTGGAGATGTTAGTAGACACAGTGTTTCCAATACACCAAGTTGCTCTAGTCATACTTCCGGACAAGATGACATTGAATCTTTGGGTGATGTCTACATCTGGGGAGAGGTTTGGAGTGATGGGATCTCACCAGATGGTCACAGTAAATCTCTTTGCTTAAAAGTAGATGCCTTGCTTCCAAAAGCTTTAGAGTCTAATGTCGTTATAGATGTTCATCAAATTGCTAGTGGCTTCAGGCATGCTGCCCTTGTTACTCGGCAGGGAGAAGTATTTACATGGGGTGAAGAATGCGGTGGTAGACTTGGGCATGGAACTGATATTGATATTAGTCGACCTCGTTTAGTTGAATCATTAGCATTATCCAATGTGGATTCTGTTGCATGTTGGCGAGTTTCATACTTGTGCTATAACTACAGCAGGTGACTTGTTTACTTGGGGTGATGGAGCTTATAATACTGGACTTCTTGGCCATGGTATTGAGGCCAGCCATTGGATGCCTAAGAGAGTTTCTGGACCTTTGGAAGGATTTCAAGTGTCTTTAGTTGCATGTGGCACATGGCATACTGTACTGGCTACTTCAAATGGAAAAATATATTCATTTGGTGATGGTTCATTTGGTGTTTTTGGGCCATGGTGATCGAGAGGAGTGTTGCTTATCCCAGGGAAATCGAATCTTTGAGTGGTTTACGAACCATTAGGATTGCATGCGGAGTGTGGCATACGGCCGCAATTGTAGAAGTAATGGGACATGCTGGTACGAATGTTGTATCACGTAAACTCTTTACATGGGGCGATGGCGATGGATACCGTCTAGGCCATGGTGATAAGGAAGCAAGATTGGTTCCAACTTGTGTTGCATCACTTATTGATTACAACTTTCATCAGTTGGCTTGCGGACATAATATTACCATTGCTCTCTCAACTTCTGGGCATGTTTTCACCATGGGACATTCCATGTATGGCGAGCTCGGAAATCCACAATTTGATGGTAAAGTTCCCTGTTTAGTGCAAGATAGATTAGTAGGTGAGTTAGTTGAAGAGATTGCTTGTGGATCCCATCATGTTGTGGTATTAACTTCACGAAGTGAAGTTTATTCATGGGGAAGAGGTGCTAATGGAAGACTAGGACATGGAGATACTGATGACAGAAAGACACCCATTCTTGTTGAAGCTTTGAAAGACAGGCATGTTAAGAGTATCTCTTGTGGCTCTAATTTCACAGCATGTATTTGCATGCATAAGTGGGTATCTAGTGCTGACCAATCGGTCTGCACCGGCTGTCGACAAGCATTTGGATTTACTAGAAAAAGACATAATTGCTATAATTGTGGTCTAGTATATTGTCATGCTTGCAGTTCCAGAAAAGTTTTGAAAGCTGTATTGGCACCAACTCCAGGCAAACCTCATCGGGTATGTGATTCATGCTATTCGAAACTTAAAGCTGCGGAAACTGGTATGCATTTGGTTGTTGGTAGAAATAATGTGATTTCTCGTCAATCTATTGATACTAGGGAAATGTTTTGAGAAGGGAAAAAATTAGATATTCAAGGCTTTTACTTGTTCCTAAGGAGTTGGGAAGATATAATGATATTAGATATAGTAAGAATCAACGAACTTCAAACCGAATTTCTCAAGTTTCATCTCGTTCACAGCTAAAAGATATTGCCTTCCCAAGCTCATTGAGCTTACTTCAAACGACTTTCAAGGCCAATCATGACACCGACAGCACCTCCACCATTGCCTGCTGCAAATTCTAAGTTTGTAACTCCATACTCATGGAAGCCAAACCCCTTCACTATCTACAACTCCTGATTTTTCTGGAAACTTAATGGAGACTATAAAGAGGACTAATGAGCACTGGGATAGAGAAGTCCTAAAGCTGCAAGGGGAGGTAAGAAACTAAGCTTTCTTATTATCTTTCATCTGTCTAAAGTTTTTTTCTTTTCATAATCTATCTTGATTGCTACATTGATCTTTTGCAGATCAAAAGTCTTAAACAAAAACTAGAAATACAAGATGCAGTTGCACATAATGTTTCAAATGAAGCTAAAGAAGTTTTTGTAGCTGCACAAGAATCTGCTAAGTTTAATGCTGCCATTGAGCTTATCAGGACAATTGAAGCCCAGGTATCCTCAATTTTCTTGAGATTTTATAACTCTGATTCAGTAACAAATTGCAATTAACTAGCATGATTTCACTTAAAAATTGCTTCTTTTTAATGCACTTTCATATTGCCAATTTATGTTCATCATGCCTTGTTATTTTTTTTTTTTCATTTTGGTGGCACATTTGAACCATATCTACTAATATCCCTTTTAAATATATTGTTCTTCTGTGATTTTGAACGTGCACCTATTGTTCTATTAGTCATCTGTGAAATTGAGCATGGTTTTTTTTTATTTTAACTTTAAAAAAATGGTAATATTATTTCTGTTATATTTTTTGGTTTCAAGTCTAGATTATTATCCTCATAATTGATCTTAGAGGAATGTTACTCGTTATCTTCTGCTAATGACTGCTATCTTTATTGTTTTGTGTTAAAAGACAATAATATATTTGAGATAATTTTTTAGCTCATAGGGCATGAAGTTATTCATAAGTGTTATGAATTATTATATATATTTTTCATTTTCTGATTCAAATATGCCTTGTCTAGGATTGACATCCAAAACCTTCTTAGTGAATTGGAGGAAGTCTTTAAGTGTTCTTATGTATAAAAGAGTGTATTACTTGCTTGCACTATAAGGTTCAATAAGGCTGAGGGATTTATCTGCACAACTTAAAAAACAGCTCAAATCAGTGGTAACTTAGTTGTTGGATAAATAAATTAGAACTAATAAACTAAAAAAACTCCACACATGGCAACTTAGGTGTTGGATAAACAATCAAGCTATCTGTTAAGCACAATGTTAATGATAAACTCAATAATACAAGTTATTTCAATTAATTCACTAGCATTAATGTAAGCTAGTGTCCAAATCCAAATATATATTATGGTGAATTAAACTGATTATGTCAATAATGAGAGAAGTTGCATGTTTAAGAAATGAGAAGTTAAAATATTCATCATAATTTCAATTAGTATTATAATTAGTAATTACATCATTAGCTAGCTTATTTGATAATTAGGGCTTCGTTTGGGATGGCTTTGTTACTGCTTTTTAAAGCAGCTTTCTAGCATAAAAAATTTATTTTTTGTACTAAAAAGTTGCTTTAAGCAGTACGAAAGTAGTCCCAAACAAAGCCTAGGTTAACTTCTAATTATGTTATTTATAATTGTAACTTACTGATAGTAATTAAAATTGGAATAAATAAATAACTCGTATTTAAAATGTAAATTAAATTTAAAACACAAATTAAAATTGAGCGTTTAATGAATAAAACAAATTTAATCATGAGTTATGTTTCCTAACAGTTTCACAAGATTTATTAGGATTTAATATTTTTTTGTGTCATATAGTTTTCAAAATTTAGTAAATTTATATTTACAATATTTATTAAATTCTATTTGAGTTAAATCATATGTTGCCAAAGAGCCCTAACTTTTAAATGTGTGTTCTCAGAGATGTAATTGCCTAAAGCAAATTCAAATTTTTAGTTGTTATTAGCGCTTCTAAGTATTACAAGCAAAATGTTATCAGATGTGTTTAGCAAAGAAATTTCTAAGTAAAATTCAGTTCTATTTGTAGACTTTTGTTAGGCCGGTTCAACCTGAACCGACTCAGCCGACCCAAAGATCAGCTCAGGTCTACAGGAGGCGGGACAAGTGTCGCCTCCCTTTCTTCTTGCCGCCCATAATAGTAGGCCCCACTAGTCCAATTGAATTCAAAATTGAAAAGGAGGGGGGCGGGCTAGGGCTTGGGAGGGAAATTAAATTAGGAAAGTTTATGTATTAAAGAGCGCATGAGATGTTTTAGAGTGGAGGTTATGCTCGATTGGATTTCGGTTTAGGGTTCATTGTTGATTTGGGCTCTAGATTATCTCGTCTAGAGATTTGGGAGAGACGATCTTCCTCTCTAATTGAGGATCACTTGTATCTTGTTTCCGTGCTTGTTTGGCTTTGATTTTTGTATTGAAATCTACCGTTTGTGCTGATTTCTTTCCAGATTTTTGTGCTATACTCGTTGTTTTTCACTAATTGGTGATATATTTGCTTGCAAACTCAAGTATTTACCCTTATGATTACTTGCAAACTCAAGAATTTACTATGAACTTCATTCAAAATTTTTCATTTTTACTTGCTATTTTGCATATGAAAATTCAGGTAATCTAAAGCTCTGTTTTGCTTATCCTCTTTTTTCTTTATCTATAGATGAAGGATGTAGCTCAGAAAGTCCCTAATGACCTAGGTGACAACATAAAATCAATGATTATTTCAGCAGAATTGTTTCTAGAAAATAACAAAACCCGAGCTTCAGAGCTGCCTTCAAGTGCCACACCAAGCATAGAGTCTCCTAATACTCAAGTACATCAGAAAAATGGCTTTGAAAACTCTACCGATGACAATGCTCAAAATAATATTAAATCGGTCATTAATGATATCAGAGTTACTGCAGATCGCCAAAGCATGGAGAGTAGCTCAAGGTCACCTCGAGCTTCTAAAAGAATAATTAACAACAAGGGAGAAGTAGAATTGATGGAGCAATTTGAGCCTGGTATATATGCGACACTCTTTTGCAGTTACTAGATGGCACTAAGCTCTTCAAAAGAGTCAAATTCAGGTATCTACTTTCTCTATGTGTTATATGAACTCATATTAAACATAAATGAAACTCTCCCCCACGAACCTTCCCTTTATGTTCTCCCAGTTTAACTCAAATATATTATGTTTTTTATCATAGCTGAGAATATTTTCTATTGCAAGTAACTTCATTTTATTTTAAAGCTATGTTTGGGACGGCTTTCCTTACTACTTCTAAAAGCAGCTTTTTAGTGAAAAACTAAATTTTTTGCACTAAAAACTGCTTTTAGAAGCAGTAAGAAAAGCCGCCCCAAACGAAGCCTTACATTGCTGTAGTTTTTTTCTGTTTGGGCTTACATTGTTATGTAACTCTATGACTAGCAAGCGAAGATTTTTCTCGAGCAGGAGGCAGAAGATTGGTGGAAAAAAAATCAGGAAAGAGTGTTCAGAAAATACAATTATTCTATTCCTATTAGCTCGAATGATTCTTCTAGTACAACCTTAATTATATGGTAGATGCATTCTGGAAAGTGCTTATGAAAACGTTGCACTCGCCTTAGGAATGATGCAAGAAGGCACATTGTCTTGAAGGTGAAAATTCATGGTAAACTTTTTTTTTTTTTTTTGATAAAATCTATATTTTTGTTTAGATAGAGCATTTAGATGAAGATAATGTTCGAATAGTGAGAGCATTCAATAGTTCTCTCACTCTTTTTCTTCAACATGTATAAAGTCCGCTGAGTTTTTAGTATTTCTTTTGTACTGGTAGATAGTTATCTTAAAGGTAAAAGTTTTATGCTGAAAATTGTGAGCATATATTGTCTGCACGCACGAGCTCAATTGTTTCTAATAATTGGATAAATCTACCTTAGAAATTACAACTCATGTGCTTCATCTAGCTGCTCTTGGGTGTATTTTCCTTTTTTTTTAATCTAAATTACGATTGGTTGATATTTCAATTTTTAAAACAGTCTGATATATATATATTTTCTTATATTTATATACAACCAAATAGGCACTTGTCCCGATGTTTAATCTAGAATAAATTGATAAATTTAAAAAATTATCTCAGTCTCTCGATCATTTCATTCACTCGCCTAGCTTAAAATGATTTTTCAAGATTCAAATAACTCGATTATAATGAATCTACTTCAAGAGCCACCATGATCGATATTACCAATTTTTTTCAAATCTAAAAAATTTTGCCCTAACAGTAAAAATTATAAAAGTGGCTAACGGTTCACTAATAATTATAGTAGGTCAAGAAAATATTTTTAAATCTATCCATATTTTAACTCTCAGTAATATAATTGAATATTAAATAATCAATTATTCTAGACATTATGCTTTTTATTTTTAGTATTATTATTTACATAGCATTATAAAAACACATTTGAATTAAAATTAATGCCAAAAATGCAATACTGTGTCGTAGAGATGCGAAATTAACACTAAAAAGTTTTTTTTGTTTTCTTGCTTATTCCGTCACAAACGAGAGTTTCAAAAGTAAAATGTCGGATCAAGCCCTACCGGCATGACCCCCGTCGTAAATCTATTATTTGATAAGAAAATAAATTAATTTTCCAACATTAAAATATTTTTTTGTTTAAGTTGAGTTTTTTATAGAAGAATTAATTGTAAGTATAATAATAAATTAATATGATTTAAATTTTATCTTATTTGCAGTAAAAATTATGTTGTATGTTAAAAAATTATGAGTTAAAAAATGAAAACTTTTGAGATTATAAAATTAGTAGATAATTAAATTTTTCTTAGAAAGATTTATATATATATATATATATATAATATTATATATATATATTTATAATATATGTATATATATATTTCATGGGCAAAATTTCATGGGCAATTATGTCTTATAATAAAATCTCAAAAGCAGAACTCCTAAACAAACAATTTAAATTTACTTTCAAGTATTAATAAGCACTTTTAAAAATATTACTCAAACATATCTCATTATTGAAACTCCATTTTATTGAACGGCTTTTTCTCAACCTCCTTTTCTAAAACTCCTTTTTATGTATGCATAAACCGAATCAAACGAACGCTAATTCGAAATACATCAAAGATTTTTTTTTTTACGAACTGCTAGAGAATTAATACACCGTAGCGAGAGCATGGCCAATTTAAAATTTGATTCAATAAGTCAAATTCAGATTTCTGAGATGGATTTGCAACAATTATTAGACTTTTAAATTTCATCCAGGATTCAAGACAAATGAGGCTTAATCCAAATTATTTTTTCGTGAATTTTGTGAATTTCTTCATGTGCGTGGCAGACAGTATGTCCTCGCAATCATCCAACATAAAAAATTTCACCTTTAAGATAGGCTATCTACCATACCAAAGAATACAGAACTCTAGGGACTTTTATACATACTGAAAAAAAAAGAATGAGAGAAACTATGGAATGTCTCTCACTTTTCTCGAACATTATCTTCATCTAAATGCTCTATACTAAACAAAAATATTAGATCTTATAAAAATAAATAAAAATTTACCATGATTTTTACCTTAAAGACAATGTGCCTTCTTGCATCGTTCCCATGGCGAGAGTCGCAATGTTTCCATAAGCACTTTCCAGAACGCATCTACCTATATATTAAAATGAAGCTGCTTCTTCCTTTTAGGTGTACTAGAAGATGAATCATTCAAGCTAGTAGGAATAGAAGAATTATATTTTTTTTAACACTCTTTCATGATTTTTTTTTCCACCTATCTTCTGCCTCCTGCTCGAAAAAATTTTCAGCATTGCTCGTTATAGAGTTTACAGAACAATGTAAGCCAAATAGAAAAAACTACAGGAATGTTAAGGCTTCATTTGGGAGTACGCTTTTCTATTTCTTACTGCTTCTAAAAAATAGTTTTTTAATACAAAAATTTTAGTTTTATCATTAAAAAGTAGCTTTTAGAAGCACAAGAAAGCCATCCCCAAACATAGCCTTAGATGAAATGAAGTTACTTGCAATAGACAATATTCTTAGCTATGATAAAAAAATATAATATGTTGGAGCTAAACTGGGAGAATATAAAGGGAGGGGATCGTGGGGAGAGTTTCATTTATGTTAATTACGAGTTCATATAACATAGAGAAAGTACATACCTGAATTTGACTCTTTTGAAGAGCTTAATGCCATTCAGTAGCTGCAAAAGAGTCCCATATATACCATGCTCAAATTGCTCCATCAATTCTACGTCTCCCTTACTGTTAATTATTATTTTAGGAAGCCCGATTATGACCTTGAGCTACTCTCTATGCTTTGGCGATCTACAGTCACTCTGATATCATTAATGGCCGATTGAATATTATTTTTGAGCATTGCCATCAGTAGAGTTTTCAAAGTCATTTTTTCACGATGTACTTGAGTATTAAGGGACTCTATGCTTGGTGTGACACTTGAAGACAGCTCTGAAGCTCGGGTTTTGTTATTTTCTAGAAACACCCATTATGCTGGAATAATCATTGATTTTTAGGTTGTCACCTAGGTCATCAGGGACTTTCTGAGCTACAACCTTCGTCTATAAATAAAGGAAAAAGAGGATTAGCAAAATAGAGCCTTAGATCACCTGAAATTTTCATATGTAAAATAGTAAGCAAAAATGAAAAAAATTTTGAATGAAGTTCATAATAAATACTTGAGTATGCCAAGTAATTCTAAGGGTAATACTTAAGTTCGCAAGCAAATCTATCACCAATTGGTGATGAAAAACAACGAGTATATCACAAAATTTGGAAGAAATCAACATAAATGATAGATTTGCACTACGAAAATCAAAGTAAAAAATAAGCCACGAAAACAAGATACAAGTGATCCTCAATTAGAGATGAAGATAATCTCAACCAAATCTCTAGACAAGATAGTTTAGAGCCCAAATCAGCAAGGAACCCTAACCCAAATCCAATCGAGCATAACCTCTCACCCTAAAACATCTCATGCTCTTTAGATACATAAACTTTCCTAATCTAATTTCCCTTCCAAGCCCTAGCCGCCCCCTACATTTTCAATTTTGAATTCAATAAGAAGACTACTGGGGCCACATTAATTGTGGGCGGCAAGAAGAAGAAAGGGAGGGCAGCACTTGTCTGCCTTCTATCAGTAAGTTATTAGGTTTCAATTGGATAATATAATTTGTAATTCTATTTCTATAATAATTTAGAGTCAAAGATGGTAGATGAAAAAAGTTTCTTTTTTTAGCCTCCTCTTTGGGAACCCTTTCTTTCTTTTTTTGAGTTTCATTGCTTTTTAAATCCTCTATAACCTTTATGGCTCACTCATTTGAGTCGGTTATTCTATCTAAATTTCTAACCATTTCTTTCTATATCCTCTCTTGCTCTCCCTCCTATATTGGATTGGTGCTGCGACTTGCTCTTTATCAATGATCACGTTCATCCATTCTACTCTTGGGTTTAAGCTTTCTTTTCTTTTGTGAAATGATGAAACTATTTGTGGAATGGAATAAAACACATATGCTAGATATCCAAAAAATAAACAGAAATGGTAAGAATAAATTACTTTGCTGAAAGTTAAAATTAAACGCAATAAAAAATTAAATTTAATTTTTATGGGACTCAGTTTCATGCAAGAGTCAGTATACTTATGAATCATATTAATTTAGTTCATATCTTGTTGTTTGTAGCAAGTAGGAAGATTTAATCTTATGACATTTCTCTCAAGAATGAAGTATATTATTCACTCAAACTCATTAAAGAAGGGTAAGCTTGTAAGTTATGCATATATATAGGGTCAATGGTTCCGAAACATGAACATGTGATTCACTAATCAACATATTTATATTCTTGATTTTTCGAAGTGAGGATTATACTAGAAGTATTGATCAAATTTTTTTTCCCAATTTACTTAGTTTGATGCAATCCCTTTTATCTCCAAAACAATGCAACACTGTGTGGGGAAGTAATCATTGAGGTTTCGTTTGGGATGACTTTTTTACTACTTCTTAAACGCAGCTTTTTAATACAAAATTTTTAATTTTTTATACTGCAAGTGAAAGTTGTTTTAAGTAGTAAAAAAGGGTCCCAATCAAAACCTGAGTTGGCTATGAACGGCAAATTGTTGCTTTTTTGAGCGTTAGGTTTCCACCCAAAGAGAAGATGAAGGATGCTTTGATTTAACTAATGGAAGTTTCATTGGGGGAAATCTGAAGTGTGTACGTGACAACGCTCATAAAATAAGGTTCTTTGTTTCCCCTTTGTCGCATCCTGGAGTATTTCGCAACAGTAGAAGAAATGTATAGTTTTAACTTCTTAGCATTGTACGAAGATCCAGCACACAATCAGATAAGTGAGAGGGTGTAGCATTCATAAGATGGTGGAAACAATGCTTCATCTTCCACATGTGGTGGATCTACTTGGATAAGCTGGTGGAAGTTTGCTTGCATTCCATGTGGTCATATGACTGGCCGGATGCATGTCTTGTTCTGAAAGAGATCAAAGAGAAGAAAGCGGATTGCCCAATATGTCGTGCCCACGATTTGATCAGGTCGTGAGGCTTTATTGCTGTTTGACTTGATGATTCTGTCTTTGATCAATTACCTCTGTGGTCTATTTTGTGATCTATTGATGGTTGTAAGCAGAGTGCTGCTCTTTTTAAGTACATCAATGTAAAATCTATCACAAAATTGAATAGGAATGTAGTATGAGATCTGCAACGGAGGGATTAATTCCAAAGTGTATTTTGTTCCTCGTTTTTTTTATGTTGTATTTTTTCCTTGGTACTGTATGAAATTAATGTTTATTGGGACTTCTCATAAATGAAAATCATTTTTTCGTATATTTATTAGCTACCAGTTATATTTGATTGCAACTTTATTTCCATTTTTTTTTAATTTTATGGTGTCAGCAATTTTCGTGCTATTTTGTTTTGCGTTTGTTCAAAATAAAAATGTATATAATTATCATAATAATTTTTATTTATTTTTTCACAATAATTTATTAGAATTATTTTTGAATTGTGCAACTATCTCCAATATGTACCTTCATCCTACAGCTTCCTAGCTTTGTTTGGGACATTTTTTTTTTTTGTTTTATAAAAATAATTTTTTTTGTACAAAAATGTTTAATTTTAAGAAAGTTTTTATATTAAAAAATATTTTAAATAAATAGTAATGAAGCTGTCTCCAAAAGAAGCCTCTATTTTGGAAAAGCTATTGACTCTATAGTGAGACTCTATAATGATATCGGTAACATTCAAAAAGATTGATGAAAGATCTACGAAGCGATTTAATGTGTGAAAAAAAAAAAGTTAAAATCATAAGTTTTTGGATAGATTTGGGATGACTATAATTTTTGTATAAATATGGTAGTAAAGTTTTTTAATAAGAAATTATATTTTTTTTTTCAAACATGTGCTGTTGGCAAAATCAAGATTACTTCTGAGTACATAACGTTCAAACACTTATAAGCCAACAAAACGGGATGATGAACAGCGTAGAAGCGAATTGAACAATTGTTGCGATTACATTTTAATTTAAAAAATCAATTAAAGAAGGAAAGTTATTGCAAATACAGGCGCTCAAAATTCTATATTTACTTATTCTATTATTTGACTAAATGCAATACTAATTTTGTATAGGCTATAGTTGTTTAGCACTACTAATCTTTGATCAATCTGATTAATTAGAAATGAAGATGAATTATTTATTCAAGTAGATCTATATAATAAACGGATTACATCAAAAGCTGTGTTGGAATAATTTGAATTGTTTCTCAGATTTATTTTATTTTTCAATTTTATAAATTCAAGATAATCTTCCATTCTTTTCTTTTAGTATTATTTCATTATTATGTCTACTATACAGCTATATTTTAACTAACATCATAGCCAAAAATTAAAGATCTATAACTATCTAAAATATCTATATCTATCATCTTAGAATCATTATCAACACTTAATAAATAGTCTAAATAATAAATATGATTACTATATTCAGAGCACTATATATACTATTAGAGCATAGCATCAACTAATAACACTTTTTTATACATATCTACTTTTAAGGCATAAAATTATTCATGATATTCTAATTTTTTGCCCAAATGGTTTTATGGTTTTCATTTATACAAAGAGCACATTTTGTAAAGAGAGAGGTCGTTATCTATTAAAATAGTAGGGGTGTCAATTGGGGTCACGGGTCGGGTTCGGGTCAACCGGAATGACCCGGGTTCAATGGGATTCGCACCCTAACCCGACCGGATAGGCAAACGGGTCGAAATCCTAGACCGAACCCGACCCGCTTCGGGTTCGGGTCAACCCGACACGACCGGCAATTCGGGGTTTTCGAATCCGGGCGCAGCGGGGGGTGTGGCGCAGCAGGCCGGCAGCAGCGGTTTCCGCAGCGGGGCTGGCAGGCAGAGCGCGCTGGCAGCGGTGGTTCCGCCAGCTTCTTCCTCATCTAACTCCCCCCCCCCTTAACTCATTCTCATTAACCTTTCAACTCGCCCAAGCAGGCCATTCATATCTATTCCTCTCTCTCCTCATCCTCCTACTTGCTTATCCATTCCTCCCATCTTCTCTACCTTACCTCCTCTTATACCCAAATAATACACCAACACAATAACTAAAAACACAAAACCCCCCTTAACCACAAAACCAAACCCACCACAACCCACCACCCCACACCCCAAACAAAACCAAACCCAAACCACACCACCCCCCAACAACAAACAAACCAACCACCCCCACCCAACCACCCCCCCCCACCCCCCCCCCCCC